>LR999975.1:5007500-6257500 GCA_905220455.2 Deilephila porcellus | reverse complement strand
TGTATTAACAACAAATCTCCATGCAACTGAATTTTCCAAGGAGAAAATTACACAGATGATATAATCCTACCCTATTTCAGGCTAGATGTCCTAGTTAACAACGCTGCTATGGGAGCTAAAGCAACCATACAAACAACAAACATGGATATCTATGATAAAGTGTTTGCCCTTAACGTGAGAGGTGTATACAACTTGACAAGACAGCTGGTGCCAGCTCTGATCGAATCTAAAGGCAACATCATCAATATTTCTAGCATTGTCGGAACTACAGTATCAGTTGGAAATTTACCATATGCTATGAGCAAGGTGAGATGTTATAACGTTGCGTAAATTAAAAATATCTTTGAGGAAAAAAAACTTTATTTATTATTCTTTCAATATCAAAGTTAAGTCAACATATTTTTGTAAAGATTTTTGTACATCCCATAAAAATATTGTATATCAACAGGCTGCCGTTGACCACTTCACCCGTTTAATAGCCCTGGAACTGGCACCGAAAGGAGTAAGAGTCAACACAGTGTCTCCTGGATTTACGGTAAGTGAAATTGTTTAAAGTGAAGTCAATAATATTACGACAAGCAATATTGAAACTACTGACTCCATTAAATATGTAAACATGGATTATGATGGGATATTTGGAATAGTTCGTAAAAATAAGTAGAGTGTTTGATCAGCATGAGGTTGAAAACGAAAGGAAAAGATGGCTTGGGAAGGTTGCGGGGTGCAGACCACGTGGCCGGAGACCAGCTCGTTGGGCTGATCAAATAAGCAAGACTATCCCAGAGGCGCTGCATCTGGCGGAGGACCGTCAAGCCTGGCGATCAGCTGTCTAAGACTCGACCAAGTGACAAGGGTCACTATCAGCATTGAGGGAAAGATTAGACGAGATAGTGTGAGCAGCTAATCTGGTGGAAAGAGATTATCCTTAAATACGAACAATACTTAAAGATGACAGCAATGACCTATTGACCAATAGAAATGAGACAGCAAAATTGTTACCTCTCGCCGGTATTATTTATGAGATACTAGAACAACCAAGATAAATATACAGCTCGCTGTTGCCACAATGGTTATTGTAATAATGTAAAGCACATTGTGACAAGTCTTTATCACTTGTGATTAGATTTTATTGAAGTGATATCAAATTATAAGGACTTAATATTATGTTAGTGATAACCAATATCTTTTGTAATCAATATTTCATATTAAACATATTATACACATACGTCTGTATCCACCAAAGGATAGACAAAGTTGCCACTAATGGTACCCACATCTTGCTGAACTTATTTTAGCCTCGATTTATTATTATAGAAATGATTCTGATTCCTATTATTATTCTGGATATAAATTCCAGTTACAAGGCAAATTATATGAAAATTATTGGACTGAAGATCTCTAAAGCCAGTATGGACCATTTGTGCACTAGTCAGGCACTCAACTGCAAAATTACTTGTAAATCCGTTGACAGCCTCCGTGGTGCAGTTGGTTAGACGCTGACTGTGAAACGAGAGGCCGCGGGTTCGATCCCTGCACCGAAGCAAATGTTTGTGAGGCCCACAGGTATTTGTTTCAAGTTTGGTTGTTTGGCCGAAAAGTCTCTCGTAGTTCCTGATACCCACGATACCAGACTCGATCTTAGTGTGGGCTCGGGACTATATATGTGACTGTTGGGCGTATTTATTTATTATTTGTTAAGTATCAGATAATAACATTTATGAATGTTTTATTACAGAAGTCGAAATTCTTCAAGCGAGTGACTGGAGCCACGGATGAGATAGAAGAAGAAGTGATGCAAGCAGCTTGTCAGATGATCCCTATGGGGGGCATATGCTTTCCTGAAGATATTTCTGCAACAATAGTACATTTGGCCAGTGATCATAGCAGAATGGTTACTGGAACACTCGTGGCTATTGATGGAGGCTTACAATACAACTACCGTTCTTTGTTGAGATAGGTTGATTAAATTATTGAGACTAAAATTTTTTTAATTTCATTTTTTGATCAAAAGTATAATAAGAATCAATTTGTATTTATTTAAATATATCTCTAAAATATGAGGTTGGAATCTTGCGTTACAATTCAGCTTTATAACATAAATGAAAATCAATTTCAACAAGTAAATCCTTTTGTAAGATCTATAAAACATAATATTATGAAGAAGGATTTGTGAACTTCAACAGGCCAATTTAAATACTGCTTATCGGTGCTCCAAAGTTTGTAGATCACTTAACGAAACTACCTAATAGCTTTGCCCTTCAGAATCAAATTAATAAACTAAATCATACTAAAATTATCAGAATTTAAACTAAGCCATCAGTTACGTCTAAATAATTTTCATTTTCATTATTATAAGTTCTTTTACTCAAATGCACATACTTGAAATTTTATTTTATTAAAATCAATTTTCATTTATCATTTTCAATATACTAGCCATTTTACCGTCTGTTAACTTTCTTATCATGGGTATGGTTTCAAACTAATTTAAATTAAGTCGAACAACGAACAGCAAACCCGTGCGTTTGCCCAAACTAAAATTCGGCGTGCCGAAAGATAAATGCACTATTAAGCTTCTTATAGTCCATTTTTTACGTGCAATGTATCCTACGGATATTATTAATTATACTATCTACAACGTTAACGCAGTTCCAAAACTAAACTTCAACGCAGTAGCGCCCAGACTCGTGAAAAAATATCTGCAGGCTAAAAATTATCGTGTGGGGAGCAAACTTGCAATCACCGAGCCTGAAAACCAACTTTTTAGCTGCTGCCACAGTCTGACGTCATATTTCAAATACATTTTATTTGGTAGAGCCTTGTTAGGGCACGTTAAAGCCACCGTACCAATGAGTTGGCTTGATTGTGGTACCACCGCCTTATAGAAAACTGATGATATTAACATTGAAAACAACATTGCTGTTACGTTTCCTTCAGTAAGTGAGGTTGCCGGAGACAATTTCTTTTAGTAGCTGTAGAATATTCGTTTTCCCTCGCCTAGATAGTAAAAACCATTATATTGATACCTTCATAAGAGCCAGGCATATTATGTATGTAGTTATATTGTGTTTATGGTATTATTTAGTTATATTATTAGTTATATGGTAGGTATATATTAAGCAACGTACTATTTATTATCATTTAGCAGTGCTTGATAATAAGTTTCGAATAGTGTTGCTCCGGTTTCTGGGTGGGCGTAACGCTTACCAACAAACTAGAAAGAAATAACCAGTTTTTTTCTTCATTCTCGCTAATAAAACGTATATTACTGCCGTATAATGCCATAATGATGTGCTTAAAAATGTATGGAACACTTATCAGTCGAATGACTTTCTTGTGTCACTTTTTTTATTGGCATGACAAGGTAATTACAATGCGCCTGATGTTAAAGCGTGAATCAACTGGGGTGTTATATTCATCTCTCAGCGGTCAATAATATTATGCTACATTAATTGTATCCGGATTATTCTGGCTAATACAAGAAAAAAAATATATAGTAAACATGACAAAATGAAAAATAAAGTAATACAAATTACTGAAATAAATGCAACAAGGAATACGACTGCTCTTTGTTTAATATAGCACAGTTAGATACCGTGAGCCATCTTGACATATTTTAGGCTCTGCTTTCGCTGCATTTCTAAAATGTTTAAAGTTGAAATATACATTGTTTTCCCGTATGTGGAACAGTGTTCTCAATGCACGCTAAGAAAACATCCCGATGGGGCACTTGATTTATTTGTGGTTTCCTCGAGAAAAATCGTTATGGGTCGGCTAATTTATACGATGAGTTCGCAATTAATACATTCGGAACTTTTTTAGTATTGGTGAAATTGTTAAGCAGCAATTCATTAAAACCAGTTCTTTTTTATTGTAATAGACTACGCATCTATATGAACCTGTATGATTATAATGGTTTTTATTTGATTTGTTCTTGTGGCATAGCATTGCTATTTATACAAAGATTATATTTCATGACACGACAAGCAGAAGAGACGATGTAAAACTATAAGTTGTGTAAAAATTCTCTGTGTAAGGTGAAATCACCTTAAGTGCGTCAATTTAGTGTGTTTTTTCCAATCAGTTGTGAATAATCTATTCATATTTGCTATTTTCACCCGTCAATGTAAAGTTAATTAAAATGTTGAGTATCATACGATGGTTTGCAGTTTTGTTGAAATACACTTATCTGGGTCATGAGTGATAATTTGACAGACGAAATAAAATGCTCTTTCTGGCTCATAAATTTACAGTCACTACCAAGTAAGTAGTTAATTAGGAGTCATAGTTACGCTTCACGAATATTAATATATTTTTTTACAATGGAATGTAGTTTTAGTAACAAAGTTGTGTTAATTACTGGAGCGAGTGCTGGTATAGGAGAAGCCACTGCACTACTATTTGCCAGATGTGGTGTACAACTGGCAATTGTGGGTAGAAATGCTAATAACTTAAGAGATGTTGCCCGAAGATGCGAACAGGAAAAGGGCCAGAAAGTTTTGCCTATTGTCGCTGATTTGGGCACAGATGAGGGATGTGAGACCACAGTTAAGCAAACGATAGACTTCTTTGGCAAGTAAGTACTTTTTACAAAAATAAAACTGTTTAGTCAAGTTGTAATCATAACAAATGTAGCTCTGTTAACTATCAGATCGGTGAGCCAAAGCTTATTAAAAGATATATAAGTAACTCTTAAATATGTATCTTCCGATGATAGGTGCACACATCTAATCTATTGTTCACTTTCATGACTCATAAAGCACATACAATTCACTCTTTCTCTTCAGCTATAGGAAGTCCAGTGCAGTACATAGAACAATAACTCCATGCTAGCACATTATAGGGGCACCAAACGCCAAGTAATTAAAATGTCTAAAAATATTGAAATTTTAACTTTCTAGATTAGACGTCCTAGTAAATAACGTAGGAATTGGAGCAAAGGCAACGATACAAACAACAGATATGGAAACATTCGACCGTATATTCGCCGTAAATGTAAGAGGCGTATACAACCTGACCAGGTTGCTAGTGCCAGCAATCATCGAATCAAAGGGGAACATCATCAATATATCCAGTATCGTGGCGACTGCCGTTACTGTGGGCAACTTGCCATATGCCATGGCTAAGGTAATTATGACGTACAGATTGTTATATATCTACGTAAACGACTTGATAGCTAAATCTGGAGTTATTCTTAGTGCACATTTCAATCGAAACTAAAGTTGCATTTCGTTTATTCTGTTTTATACTGTAACCACCTCGATTACTTATACAACTACATCAGCTTAGCATTCCGTCATCTTTTTATAATTTAGGTCAGATTAATGAACTTTGTTATCGATAGTCACATGAAAATAAATATTGGGATATAAGCAAGCACTCTAGTATTTAAACCAATCTCTGTAACACTCTTGTAAGAAAACGAAGGTTCTAAAAATCGTCGCTTTACGAACCCTGGACTTCTCATTCTGAAATTCGAACATAATCCTTCACCGACTGTAATAAATAGATATGTTGTAATAATTAATAAAATTTAGAAGAGATTTTTATAAATTCGCAGGCAGCTCTCGATCACTTTACTCGATTGATTTCATTGGAACTGGCATCCACAGGTGTGAGAGTTAACAATGTCAGCCCTGGTTTAACTGTAAGTGTGCATTTTTATACTGTCTATTTTGACTAACAATCTTCTTAACTACGCATTTTACTTTTAATACTTGCCCATCTTTAAAGGTTATGCTTATGATTTACATATTTTTACTTACAACTCACTGCAAACTAAGATCGATTTTAAAGGCAATGAAATATAAATCTCATTTATCGTTTTGGAATATAGAAACAATAGGGTCATGCTATACTGGTTCTAAGTAACAATTACATGATGGTGTATCAAATAGTGTAACAAATTGCTTGATTCCTAAGATGCACGAAATTTGACGATTCCATTGAATTATTCAAAACGAATCGAGTGCACCATGATCAAAGATCACGGTTAGAAGTACGATGGATAATACATGAAGAGATTTTTGAACGGGGACGAAGCGAAAGGGTTGAGTCATTATGGAGCAAAGTAACATCCATAGTCTTTTCTTAACCTGTGTCTTAACCCTAAATGATGCTAGACAAGTGGGAGGAAAAGTCACCAGTGTAGGTGCACTGTTCTAATCTAACATCTCCAACGAAAACATAACAAACGCTATTTAATCATCTTACGTAAATGTATATTGCCAATGATGACGATATGATGCTAGCGTGATAATTATGCATTTATACAATAAAACAATTTATTACAGAAATCCAAGTTTATTCAACGTGTGACAGGATTGTCAGATGAGAAATGTGACGAGGTGATGAAGATTGCTGATCGGATAATTCCTATGGGTGAAAGCTGCGATGGTGACGATATCGCTAAAATGATAGTATTTATCGCTAGCGATAACTGTCGGTTAGTCACTGGCATTAGTGTACAAGTGGACGGTGGGCTTCAATATAACTATAGCAGATCTGTATTGGGAAAGGCGGAATAGCTAATAATTATACATAGTTTATTGTTCAATAATAAAACGCATGTAAGGAGTGTGTTATTATGAAATAAATTAAAAACAATAAAAGAAGGTGGCGCAGTTGTACTACGGTACGATTCAAACGCTGAGGTCTAGGGTTCGAATGGCGGGTCGGGAAAAGTGGTATTAGATTTTTCTGTTCATTATCAGCCCGGAGTCAGGAACTTCTGGCCGATATGGCGATAGGCTCGCCCCTGTCACATCCTGGGACGGAACACATAAGGAGAAACGTAGGTGTCCTTGCAGAACCTCTGGCTACCCCTTCTGGGAAAAAGGCGCTCGTTTATATAAGATACATATGTATTAAAAATTGTTATGAATGGCTTAATTTGTTTAATCTAATCTTCAGTTGCACCCAAATAAAATAAGATAAAATAGATATTTATATTTATTTTTAGATATTTTTTTATTTTTTGAATACCTACCTCTATCAGTCTCACACACAGTCCTAACGCAAGTTAAGTTACAAGTCTTGTTTCGGTCTCGGAAAATATGAGAGATATTTCGTTCTCTCATAACACCCGTCCGCCAACCTGCACTAGGCCAGCGTGGTGGACTATAATATGGCCTAACCACTCTCAATCCTACCCTCGATTAAAGAGTAGGCCCGTGCCCTGCACTGGGACGTTTATGGGCTGATACAATGAAAAAAAATACATAACACCCCGACCCGAAACAAACACCTATGGATCACACAAACACTGTGTTTTGATTGACACGACACGAGAATTGATTCCATAACCTCTCGTTATAGAGTACGCAATTTATTGTCAGCTGAGCCATGAAGGCTGTATTATCAATTAAATATGAGATTATAGTTCATCATCATCATCATCATCATCATCATCATCATTAAGAACATAAAATCCACTGCAAAACATTTAACTTTCCCAAGGATATTTACAGCCTGAATATCAAGTAATTTTAATTAATTTAATCTTGACGTGAATATGGTGCGAATAATCTTCATACGCGATTAAAAATTTACACCTTCTCAAATAATATCTCAAGCCATGATAAATGGAGATATGTGAGGAAGAAAAATGCGAGCAAATTATACATCTCCCCGGCTCTTTAATATCCTGAGAGCATTGTTGAAACAAGCATGTATTACTCATGTTATGTCATAATCTAATCTACGTTGTATTATGCGCTCTTGTGTGAAGAGTAATTTCGCGGCCAAGGTTAAATGATGTTATGTAAACACGACAGCCAAAATTGTACTCGACAAGGTTAAAATAACAATTTGTGGGTCATGTTGAAATATTTTTTGTACATTGGCACGAGAAAAGGGCTACAAACTTTTTGGTTGGTGCAGTGTATTCGAGTGTTGGTATACAGTTTGTACGAGAAATAAGATGTTACTGGTGTAGAATGCAGTTTAATTGGTAAATATCTGCAACCGAGCGAAGCCGGGCGACGCCGCTAGTTCCAGAAAATTATTAAGATGATTTTTTTAAACTTTGTTAACATTGCCAGACTGTAATGAAGAATGATATTGAATTAAATAAAGAATAATAAACTGTTTACAAGATCTAGTATAGTATATATTTTGTTATCAAGAAGAGGGAGCTTTGTTTATATGTAATATCTTCTTTATAAAATGTTCCCAAATCAAGGAAGCGGTCTATATTTTATTTTTTTAATAAATACATCCAACAGTCACATATGTATATTCCTAACCCCACACTAAGATCGAGTCTTGTATTGTCTGTATCAGGAACTACTTTCAGGTATCAGTACTACGGTATCAGGAGAGACTTTTTGATCTCACAAACACCCAGACCCGAAACAAATACCTGTGGAGCACCCAAATACAAATGGCATAAATAAAAACTCATAGCACAACAAAGCCGTGATAATAAACCTAAAAATATTACCGAATAGGTATGTTTTGATCGGTAATATATTTAAATTGAATATTCAAAGCTGAATAAACATTTCAGTGTTTTCTTAACTGGATAAACACTTAAATAATGTATATCGCCTTTAAAGTTGTGTGACAAAATACCATCTGCATTTAATAATACTGAATTGTACATTGACAAGTATTATTAAATTAGTCTCAAATTTACTACCAAAGCTATCGGACGTTCTACTTTTACGAGTAATAAGATTTTCCGTACAAAATTATTTGTAATCAAAATGAATTACGAATTTTCAAATAAAGTAGTTCTTGTGACAGGCGCAAGCGCAGGTATTGGGGAAGCAATCGCTTTAATGTTTGCTAAATATGGTGCTACTTTAGCAATTGTGGGAAGAAACGAGGAAAATCTAAAAAATGTAGCTAAAAAGTGTGAAGACGCAAAGGGTACAAAAGCTTTGGTAATTGTTGCGGATCTAGGAACCGATGAAGGATGCAAAAAGGTAGTTGAAACAGTATTAGAACATTTTAAAAGGTGAGTACTTTAATGATTTAAAGTTAACTGAATACAATATTTAATACGAAACAGAAGCAAGAAAAAATAAGCGAAGTAGTCAATTGTAAATAAGTATGTAGGTAGCAATTTATAACGATATGTACAATTATAATTTTCTTTTAATTTTTTATTTAATCTGCCTTGGGATTATTATATTAAGCAAAAAAATTACACACACTCCGGATAAGGGCTATAAATATATAATTTATAATTCTATCGATTATTGATATAGGTAAATATAAAATGATTTATTTTAGGTTGGATATCTTAGTCAACAACGCAGGAATTGGTGCGGCAAGTACTCTAGCAAGTGCTGATATGGAAATGTTTGATAAGCTCTTTGCAGTTAACGTGCGTGGTATCTACAACTTGACCAGACTCCTAGTACCCGCCCTTATTGAGTCTAAAGGAAATATCGTGAACATTTCTAGTGTCGTCGGAACTGTTGTTACTGTTGGTAGTTTACCATACAGTATGTCTAAGGTAAGGCGTAAAAAAATAAAATTATTTTAATTAAATCAAGTATGACTATGTTGGTTATATGTTACACCCTATTTAATCGCCTTTTCTTTGTGTTTGCAGTAGTATTCACCATGAAATGAAAAACATTGTAGCTTTAGTAAATCAATTTCGAATTTGTTCAAAACATTTTGGTAGTAAAACTAGATTCACGCCAAAATATACAAATACAAAGAAGATCTACTTACTCTAATAAATTAAATGAACAAAAAGGGAATAAAATGTACGAAATGTGAGCGTCGCTAGTGCTCCTGGGATTTCTTAATCCCATGTTTCTTAAGCCTGTGTCTATTACAATAGGTAATGTGCTACTACAGCGCTTAAAGCTACGACGTCTTTTCTCATTACAGGCTGCCTTGGATCATTTCAGCCGCTGTATCGCCCTTGAACTGGCTCCCAAAGGAGTCAGAGTTAATACAGTCAGCCCAGGAATAACTGTTGGTATTTTAATATTATATTTCAAAATTGTTTTAGTCAGGATAAGGAAACATTTTATCCTTTAAATTGAGGTTGGTATCTCCGTTGGTGATCTTGACATACAACTGACGAAGGAAGTGGCTATATTGTGTTCTTCTTTTTAAAAACGTCTAAGTTAATGTATCGCATATTCCTAATACCATTGAACTGGAGTCACGTAAACTTAATTTTGAGCTACATCAGCACGACAAGCTACAACTTAACGAGTATTTACATTAGCATCTGGCCTCAACTCATTAATTCTTAAGGAAATCTACATAATTCAGCTAAAACTTCTAGTGGCTGAAGATGATTATGAATTTTAAAATATACACAATGATATTCATCAAAATCATCACCAACAAAGACCTCCTCCAAAAATATACATTAACCGACTTAATATTATATTTTTTAACTTCAGTTGCTAATCCTAACAAAAAACGTTATTCTAGGACACGACATTCCTGCAACGGGCAACAGGTTGGTCAGATGAAGTCTGTGAACAAATGCGCCAGGGTGCCGAGAAGATGATACCGATGGGCCAAGTGTGCCATGTTGATGACATCGCCAACATGGTGGTTCATGTTGCCAGTGACAGGAGTCGACTCGTGACTGGCGCCTTGATTCAAGTCGATGGATGCTTGCAGTTCAACTACTTCAGCTCCATGAAAAGGGAGGATGAATAGAAATGTCAAAAAGTTTATTACCTACATTGAAAACATACGAACTGAACCACAAAGTGTATTTAAACAATTGTTTTATTGGTCGCATTTGCTAATGTAAAATTTATTAAATTGTCATATTGGATTAAAATAAATATAAATTTTGTGACAATTTAAAAATAAAAACAGTTATGTGCATATCAGTTCTTAATAGTTAAATAAAAAAAAACTTATAATAGTTAAGTAAAAAATAAAACAACTGTTGATACGTGACTTAAAACGCGGAAAATGTATCTGAATGTACAGTTATTGGTATTGTTAAATTTCGAACCGAAACGTTCTGTCTGGTTCTGGATAACAGACACTTTTTATTAACCTTTCATGAAAATTAATCTATAATTATAAAAACCTATTTTAAAAACAAAACCTACATCACCTCTACTGTGTCAGTTCATATCTGACTTGCAATTCTCCCGAAAAACTGCTAAACCAAAAAGTAATAAAGGAATAGCATCGAAGTACTCGGATGCAATTTTCGGATGCCCGGCAGTTGGCAGGGCCATCCGGTTCAATTACGCCGGTGGAACATTTAGTTCAAGTGCGTTCGTTTTAGCCACCCGTGATGATATTGAGGCCGCTGCGAAATTGAGATCCTCTTATGTATGTGCTATTCAAACTGCGTAGTCACTAAGAGGATATGAAACGCACCCGCTTTTGATTATGATCGTTGTAGGAATATCGAATGATTGTTTTCAATGTTTTTAGAATATTAATAAAATAATTTTAAATAAAAAAATAAAAACCGACTTCAAAGTGCCACTACAAAGTAACAAATAATATATATTTCATCGTACTAGTACCCAATGATTAATGTTCTTATTGACTTGACTAGCTAACAAATCTTAAATACGTAATATTTTGAAGGCGGGTCGCTAAGTGCCGAACATGTACGCCTTACGCTTAACATTAATTTGTGTAAGTAATTATAGCGTAATACACGCAAGATTTACACGGAATTTTAATTTGTCTTAATATATCAGGCCGTAATCGTCCACTGTTGAGCATGGGACACAACATACCTTTTCTTGTACTTAAATGCCTTTATGTCATGCAGGTTTCCTGATTATGATTGAAATATATCAATCACTGTTAAAGAGTTTGGTAATTGAATATCATCAACACACAAGTGACTCCGATAATTCCGGAGGTGTATACCCTGGAATTATAACCGAGACGGTGGTCAACCGTCTCGTGGATCATATCTAGATAATTATCAACAGGCTACCACACACATGTAAGACACATAGAAATTCTATCAAAACTTCAATAAATTTACACGTAGGATTAGCACATTATATTCATTTGTGTTTAATTTACTTATGTGCCTTTCTGAGCCAACATTGCAGGATCTACATGTAATATCAAATGGTGTAACATTTGCTTAAATTTATACGTGTTTGATATTTAGCGACCCGCCTTCAAAATATTACGTATTTAAGATTTGTTAGCTAGTCAAGTCAATAAGAACATTAATCATTGGGTACTAGTACGATGAAATATATATTATTTGTTACTTTGTAGTGGCACTTTGAAGTCGGTTTTTATTTTTTTATTTAAAATTATTTTATTTGTCCCTTTTTAGTTTTGATAGGCATCGTTATGATGAGAAAGGTGATCATGATATAATCAAAACGATGTCTTTAAAATTTACGAATTCTTCAGACCAAACATGATATTATTGCTGTGAAATTATGAGAAGATTGTAAGTCATTATAATCATGATATCCGCTATTGTTAGACACTGACCAGGTCGGATTCTCTTAGTTTACGTCGGTAATTTACGTATCTATTTCTCTCACTCTCCCTCTTCTTCACCTACTGTTTATAGTAAAACTTTTATATTCAAAACTGAAATTAATTGTATCTACTATCTACCCCCCCCCCCCTACACGCCTTTCTCCTTTTAACCCCCCCTTTGTAGTAACACACTTATACCGAACCAGGTGCAAAAAGAATTATTGCTGTACCGTTCAATTTTGAGGAGTTCTGCTCTTCAAGTCCGAAGATATTCATCAGGTCTTCACCATTATTTAATGACACCAATCTAACATATCATACTTGTCGACAAAATAGTTTATTTTTAATCGTTTAAGTACTGCCAGAGATATTGAGTATTTACATTAGTATCTATTTTCTCCCCCCCCCCCCCTACACCCCTTCCCCCTTTTAAGCCTCCCTTTGTAGTAATACGCTTATACTGAACCAGGTGCAAAAAGAATTATTGCTGTACCGTTCTATTTTGAGGAGTTCTGTTCTTCAGGATCGAAGATATTCATCAGGTCTTCACCAATTTTTTATGGGACCAACCTAGTATATCATGCTTTTCGACAAAAAAGAAATTTTTGAAATCGGTTCCTTAATACCAGCGTAATCGAGTAACAAACATACATAAAAAAAAAAAAATTCAGTCGAATTGATTACCTCCTCTTTTGAAGTCAGTCAAAAAAAAGAAAGAAAATGTACCTGGAAAAAATATTCTTTATATCAAAATAGTTTGCGAGGAGCATCTCACAAAACCGTCTCATCGCCAGGTTAATTCATGCAGAGATATACATATTTGCCTGATGGTTAAAAATTCTTTAACTCAGATTATATTACCAGGCGTATATTATTAAGTTTGCATTCTTATTAATCTTGATATCAGTCCATGTGCAATCTATCTATTCTATACATATTATATAATAAATTTGTAACCGATCGATGTCTGTACATGGAAGACAACCACATTATTAGTCACTATATTCATAATATTTAACACTAGTGAAAATGAACACCTATGGAGTAGGCATTTCATTGAAACCATTTATGAAAGACTATTTATCTTTATGCCATCACACTTTGAACAACGTGCGATTCCGGCGCCAATGGAATTAAAATAAAAATGTTTTAAAAATTATTCACAACAATTTTCTTCCACATTTTGTTCTGGCTATAAATTTAATACGTTGGCAAAGCTATTTCGTAATATAAAATTCTGTTAAAATGTTGGTTTTGTAAATACCGCGCGAAGCTAAATGGTTTGCAAGTTTTCTGATATACAATTATTTCAAATACTTACTTATAAATACGAATTTGCGTTTGCTCTGATTTAACGTCTGAACCACTTAGCCGATCTTCACGAAATTTTGCATACACGTTGTCAAGAATTGAAAAGGATTAATTCTTATATGGAAAAAGTATCCCTCTCCCAGTATGGAAAACCACTTTTTGTCTTTACATGAATGCCTCCTTAGCCAAAACCTATGTTAATTGACAAATCTTAAGAAATGCGGGACAAACCACGGGTAAAATCTAGTGTTTATGTTTAATTTCTATGGTATATGCAGTACGCTAAATCGCAACAGGATAGCGTGGTCGAGAGTAGTGTTGGGCTTCTCAATCATACCCTCGATGATAGAGGGGTTTTGGACTCCCTAGCTATACTGATTATTTATCCGGTGGTCAAAAACATCCCTGGAATTCAGGATTATCCAATAGGTACTATATAGATCAAAGCTACCATAAATATGATACGAGAACTATATTAGCAAATAGCAGGGATCTATCAAAGAATCAAGAGTAAAGAAATGTTGCGATGAGCAAAAGTCGCAAAACTTTTTGTCTCGTAAACCCTTTGCTATAACTTCTAGTCTCGCATTTTACTGGATAAAATTCTTCTAACTTGCTTTTAGACAAAAAATCCCGTTACTGTTGCTATAGCAAATTGAATATTTTTCGAGCTTCAGTTTTGGGATGTTATTTATTTTTGCAGTACGACTCAAAAGGCTAACATGTGGGACTAAAAGATACCTTTTACAATAAAAATACATTAAATTTTCAGTTGTTCTGTTACTAATATCCATTTAAACTTCCTAAAATATACATTTAGTACAATTAAACAGCTATGTGCTACATGCTCCTACTGTAAACACCGAGCAACGCGACCGCAAAGCTATTGCAGTAACAGATTAATTAAATTATTAATGCTCGAGTCTCGGGCTGAACGCTAAAGACTGTTCCATTGAAAATAACATTCAACGGTATGTTATCTAGATTCCTTTGTAATTATTGCAATTTCAGATAGAATTTAATAATAAAACTGAGAAGTAGAGTAGTCAAGTTTGTCTAACATTCCGTAGAGTTCAGTTTGCAACGTTCTGAATAAAGTTATCGCGTTTCAGCTAGGCAAGGCGTGTTTAAGATTTCCATCAATTTATACTTTGATTATTATACATATGTATATGAAACAGTAAGAGGCAGACTTAATGCTAGAGGCATTCTCTAACACGAGTAGATTCCTGTACCTGACCAAAAAGTGGACCTTTTGGTGATGGAAAAACGAAGCAAAGCAGTATTATGGCGAAAATGTATTGATAGCCACTTGAGTTTGACTCGAAATTCGGAGACATGGTCATATTTGCGAAGACTAAATATGAACCTAATACAAAAATTTTAAAGTCTCTCAACTATTTCACTAGAAGATTTTAATAATATAAAATGGTAAAATATAGTGTAATATACAATAGTATACATACATACATATACAGAGACAATATATACATCTAACTAACTCTGTCAATTCCGTTTCTGATCTCCGAAAACAGTTCCCGAACTTTTACCTAGAATGCATAACGGCATTAGCCAAATGCAACAAATTATGTGCATCTCCTTATTACTTAGTGCCATGTAGATAGCCGTTCATAAAATTATAAGTCAAGGCATTCTGCAATATAGGTAAAAGCTCGTCTTCGTCCGTTTGAAATAGGTACAGGAAAAATGTACTCAGATGTTATTTATAAACGTAGTTTTCTTAGTAATGACTCAAACGGGATATCCGGCGTCTCGGTCGATCCGTCAATTCTAGCACCCGTATTCTAAGACGTTTCCTCGAATCTTCCTCGACCTTATCTTAGTCGAGGTGACTTTAAAAATGAATTGAAGGAATCCTCGAAAATGGTATGCTTAGTTGAAAATATACTTTTACTACAGGTTCCTCGAGTGAGGTTGAGTCAAGGAAAAACGTCATTATTTACGTCACTGATGTATAGATAAAGTAGAGATATAACAAAAAATCTTTGAAACTAACCTATGAAAATGAAAATAATTTATTAAATCCATTAAAATGTTCAACATTGTTTAGATTCAGTCATTTTTTGAACTACCACCCGGTTCGGAAAGCGGTTTTCACTAGAGAAGAAAGGGCAAGAAACTCTAGTGTTGCTCTTTTCAAAACCAGTTTACAATGTAGTGATTATTACAAAAATTACAAGTTGGTTTAAATCAGAGCAGTTCATTAATAACTTGTTATGATTTGCAAGTAGGATATATTTTAATACGAATAAGTTTACTTTATATTTAATATGGCTGAGAGAAACGAAGCGAAGTAACCCATAACGAAGAATCAGTATACTCTGTTTTGCCAACGCAATAAATAATTATAAAAGCGTTAAGTAATCTATTTATCAATTACAAAGTAAGCAAATCGGACAGACAGTTACATAGAATAATATATAATTATTTAAATCAAAATCTTCGGGATTATGAGTGGAAGACAAATATTTAGTGAGTCGGAGAAATGGTGGCTGCAAAAAAAACGCATGCAGACAGGAGGAGGGTCATACCATCCAACCCGGAAATTTTGAAGGATATTGTTATGGATGAATCGTCGTTCGGGATATTCGTACGGATTATCGTACTAGTATTACAGAAACCGCTGGAAATCTTTAATAACTCGTTCAAAATAATAAACACTGTTTCCAAACCAAAAATGTCTTTTTTAATCGACTTCAAAAAAAGGAGATCACCAATTCGACTTGTATGTATGTAATTTTGTCAGAACTGCACCGTTTTTGGATAGGTTACTCTATACCAGCGTCTTATTACGTATGCCAAATTGCATAAATGTATGTATGTTTTTCCATGCATATCTCAAATAGTATAAGAGGGATTTCAAAAATTCTGTTTAGTTGGATTAGGTATATATAGTCCAACTTAGGAGCTGTATAAGTTGAATCGAAATCGGTTCTGCAGTTTTTGAAATAGAGCAGGGGTCTACAATCTTTTTCAGTCAGCGGCGCACATACATATTTACTATTTTGTCTCGGCACCCTAATCTATCTAGCTGGTTGAAACGTACAGTGATACTAGTTAGGTAAATAAGCACAGAACTACAAATTTAGACAGAGGGAATTCTACGCGGCGCCCTCCTTTACTTTCTACGGCGCGGCGCACCTGGAGGCACAATTTAGGACACCGTGAAATACAGAGTAATGTTTGTATCATTCCCTAGAAAAACGTGTAGATCGTGTAGAGTCACCAACCTCAAAAATTTGTTGGCATATTCAGGTATTTAAGAATTTTAAAGTATTAATTTTATTTCTCTCTTTTTAATTACAATTTTAAAGTAGGTTTATTTATTTCATTTCTTCCTTCAGGTAGGTCGTCACGTACCTTGAGTTTGACAGTTGATTCCTTTCCTCGAGACAGGAAATTTTTTGAGTGACGTTGAGTGGAGGAGATTTTTTTCAACTAAGAATACGGATTTCCTCTAGTAACGTCAAGTGGAATCGAGAAATTTTCGAGGAACGTCTTAGAATATGGGTGTAATGGTATAATATTTTGTTCCGAAAGTTTCTGGAGTGGAGGTCACGTACAGGCAAGCGAAGCGTCGGACGCCCGCCTACAAGGTGGACGGAAGACCTAGTTAAGGTTGCAGGCCGCTTCCAACAGGTCTATGTGGAGATCCTTCGGGGAGGACTTCCTGTGGCTGAATAGATAGATAGGTAGATAATATTTTACTGGAAAATATATTTTAAATGTGTTAAAGAGCCCAACAGATTCGAAGGAAATCATCAAATCCTTGGTATATTTACATCTTTCTTGCAGATGATAAACAAAGTTGTTTGCTTTGTTCTAAGATGACGTCAATCTTTGATCATTTGTGTTTGGCTCTAATCTATTCCGTTAGCAATCGCTAAAGTTTCGAAACGATCGTCCGCTTTAAGCAACGGTTGTTTTGATCTGGTCTTGTAAATGTTGGATAGAAATTCGCTAATTTATTAATATACATACATACAAATACATACATATTTTTTTGTATTGTATCAACTCATATACGTCTCACTGCACGGCACGGGCCCACTCTATAATTGAGAGTACGATTGAGAGAGGTTAGGCCATATTTACTGGGTGTTATATTCAGGACATCCTTATAAAATAAATAATTAGAATTTTTATTCATGGATTTATTACGATGATTTAAAGTCATCCGCAACACATCTATAATATCGAAGCGTTGTGGCATGACCACTTACCATCACTGTACTACTACTAAGCCATAAATAAAAGTTCATGTTTTGAACAATGCATATATGATACAGCCTGAGTATACTATTCAGTTTTGACCAGGACCCAATAATCATGTCTTCTCTTTGTCGTCATTGCGGGTAATTACTATATTTAGATTACAATTAATTATAGTTATTATATTCACTTTATCGTACGAGTATGGAAAAAAAGCACACGAAAAAAAAACTGTGACTATCTTTACAGAAGGGTCATCGCATAACAATATAAAGCCCTATAAAGGAAGTACAACATTTAAACCAACAGGTAATTAAAGTTAAAGTACTTTCCACGGCCAGTATAATGTCACCGAAAATAATCTGGTTTATGCCTTTTTACACTATTCAATAATTCGTCCTCTTTCCGGATATTTACATCCGATATTTATGAAAAAAAGGAAGAATTATTTATCGTATTTCATTGTATCGCATTAATCTTTATGCTGATTAAAATAGCCATAAATAAAAATTTACCTGAATACCTTTACGGCAATTAAAGTTCTATTCTTTGCCAAATTTAAAAACTTTCCGATACATGCCTTGAAAAAGTCAAGGTCATATTTGCGTATTTGTATTACGGTACGGCTACAAAGCTGAGGTCTCGGGTTCGAATCCCGGGTTGGGCAAAGTGATATTGGGTTTTTCTATTCATTATCAGTCCGGAGCCAGGAATTTGCGCCAGATATGGCGATTGCCCCTATCACATCATGGGACGGAACATACAAGGCGAAATGTGGGTGTCCTGGTGGCGCCTCTGCCTACCCCTTCTGGGATAAGGGCGTGAGTTTATGTATGTATGTATATTTGCATATTCTAGGGATTCATTTAAATATCGCTATTACGCTGACACAGGCTTTTTATTACATTCGAGATTCAAAAATGATTCCTGGATTCGAGAATTTGATTCCTGCACCAAATGTCACTATGTTTTATATAGTGGTAGAGCCATGCTTTTGTCAGTCATGGCTCAGTGTGAATAGGCAAGCTCGTTCGAGGCAGTACCATTGTCTCACAGGAAATCGACTTTTTGATTGGTGAGTGAGATTTCCGAAATTCCGAATTCTATTACCCTTTTCCTCTTTCCATCCTTTTTCCATCCCGCTCCGCTCTCGGTTTGACGGGCTGGCAATACACCTAGGCGTCGTCGATGTTCATGGGAATTGGGAGGTGTCCACTTACCATTAGACATTCCCGGAGACTCGCTGAGCTTCAATGCTCAGTGTCATTAATATGCGTGCCACTGTTGATCCTGGCTTACAGGAGTTGCAGTGGCGGGTGTGAGGGCGGGACAGTCTCTTACCATCAGATGACCTGTTTGCACGTTTGCCAGACCTATGCAATAAAGAATGTGATCCACAAATTATTTGTTTGTTGTCTGGGCTATTATAACAACGTAGTTTCTGATACCCGTGACACACGACTTAGCGTGTTATTGCGTAGTCAGGTATGTGACTTTAAGGTTAGTCGAGTGAAATACTATGTGTGTGGGGTGGTAATATCGCAAAAGCCATAAAAATAAGAATTGAACTGAACTATGTGTGTGACTGTTAGGTGTATTTATTGAGGGGACGATTAGCGTCTAGCCAGTGGTGACAGGGTAGCTGAAATTAGTGCTCGATTAGAGATTCTTGTGTTGAACAGTATATTATAGATCATGACGATAAAAAAATCTACAAATGCTGCTACGCTGGATTATCCTTAAAATAAGGAATCGGCAGTGCATAGCACAAAAATACCATCCAGACTTAGCCTTGTCTGACTAGTAAACAAATAAAATTTAAAAACCCATTACCAGGCTTTTATTTCCGTCTTTCTTTTCCTTTCTTATGCACGTGTGCCTTGACCCTAATTAGGTGACATGAATGGAAGTCTTTCGTTTAAACTCACGTGTAGCCTTGTCGATGCTTACTACCTGAAAGTATTATGCAGGTAATAAAATATCGAATTATTAAGTGCCGCTCAATGCAAGGATAACTAGTGAAAGCTACGGGTATTTGTTCAAGTGGCAATGCATTTTGTTGAGATAAGATCGATTATTTTTTTGGGTCAATTAATAGTTGAATTGCTCTATAATTTATATTTAGTTTTAATAGATTTAAAAATTCTTGTATTTGTTTGCATACCTAATTAAAATTATATAGAACCACTTTTAGTAATGCTCTTTTATTGAGTTAAATATAGGAATTATCTTAGTTTATAGGTTTTAAAGGAACCTTTGAGATAGATTCGAAAAGTGGCGGGCTTTTCACGATAATTTAGCTAAAAGTACGAGCTTGCTGTTAATGAGCACAGATAACAATGCGTATTTAATTTCAAAAGTTCAAGTAAACATTTAATTATGTGTTAAAATACATAACTACTTACTTAACGATGGGTTCAACGACTTGCATATATCAGACATAAAGACGAAGAGTGGGTAACCTCGGTCCAAGCTTGCCTTGATAAATCCTTTAGACTTTAAAGTCAAGTTCTCCATTTAAAAATTCTGAAACGCTGAACTTCCGTCCGTGGTAAGTTCAGTCATACGAATAATCTAACTTAGAACTAACATTATGCGTGAGATATGAAAGTGGCTTTGCGGTTCGCATTTAAAATGTGGATACGTGAATATAATCTTGCAATCTCTTTCTGTGCATGCCATAATGGAAATCTGTGAAGATTGCGAGGATTTTATCCAAATCGTACATGTATGAAAAATTATTGTTTCAAGTATGAAAACAGACACTGAAATATAACATTTCATATAGAAATTAAAACTCGACCTCGTTATAAATATTAAATATACAGGGTATATCAAGATTGCGACCGAAAACGAAGCCAGGTGGTAGTTTTAGTGGTTACAGACACAATGTAACTAAATATTTCGAAAAATAAGCGAATTTTTCTTTTTGACATTTTTAAAATATCATCGTGATTGCGTGGTAAATACTTAGTTTTTTCAAAAATAATAATTCAAACCCTTATGTACCATTGCGTCTTTAAAAATAAAAAGGTGTACATCATTATTTTAGGAAAACTATGGTTTTATCACCGAAATAAGACGACAATAAGTAAAAAATTCCAAAATAAAATGACGATAATTTGAGAAATTTTTAGTTTCATTGTGTCTGAGGTCACTAATACTGCCACTTGGCTTCGTTTTCGGTCGCAGTCTGGATATACCCTATATATACATATATTTAAAATCCTACCACCACCATCCTAACTACGCTTTTAAGTCGGTCATTGACTCTGCCACCTAAAAATATAAATGACAATTACCTACATAAGAATTCAGCTATAACAAGATCAAGGTAAAATAAATATAACGCAAAGGAAAATTTCTTGAATATTATTATCACTTGTTTGTCGATTTTGTCGAACTTGGCAAGTAATATGCTTTGATATAACAAACACTTCAGAAACTTTTTATCTATTTGTCGCTGTGACCTCATTGGTGTAATGTCATTAAACATTGGCTGTGAACCGCGAGGTCCTAGTTTCGAATTTCAGGTCAGGCACGCCATTTTATCCGAAGGTTTTTGTGAAAACCATAATTTAATTTGAATTTCCAGAAAAAGTAGAGGCGAGGCGGCCAAACGTAAAAACGTATCGGGTCAAATATTTCTGGAATAAGGTTAATAATATTTTTTCTGTTATCTATATCAGCCCATATACGTCCCACTGCAGGGCACGGGCCTACTCTACAATCGAGGGAATTGATTGAGAGTGGTTAGGCCATATAGTCCACCACGCTGGCCTAGTGCGAGTTGGCAGACTTACATACCGTAGAAATTCTTTAAATCGCTACGGTATGCAGGTTTCCTCACGATGTTTTCCTTCACCGTTAAAGTGCGTGGTGATTGACTATCAATACACACATAACTCCGAAAAGTCAGAGGTGTGCCCTGGGATTTGAACCCGCGACCACCGAGAACATGTAGGCAGCCGCGTCTGATCCTTTACCAACAGGCCACCACGCACTTTCTGTTAACCCCTTAAATATTATGACAAAGCCATTAAACTTTGTCTCATCCCCATCTTTTTAATACTGGCGTATGGAAGTGGGTACCCTGCATCTGATGGGAAGTACAATGCTCTCTAGAGTGACTATCGAAGAGAGATGGTTATTTTTCGATCGATACAATCACATCTGCCAGCCTTAGCCTGCTCTATAATATACGTACTAACCCCGCGACGTTAGTCAATATGAAGAACTTGTCATTCTTGGAAAACTTTTTATCGTCGTTCTCCCAATCTTTTAATTTCCTTATTTTAAAATCTATTGTATTTTTAAAACAACGCATCTAAAATCTTATTGGGAATTATTAACATTATAATAATCACTTAATGAATGTATTAAGCACAAAAAAAAAATCCACCAATACGTTTTGTTTTCTTTTCCCATACGTTTGTATGTTGACCTCAACTAGTCGAAGGCATCATTGAAGACGGCTTCGAAATAGACGAGCTATCAGCTCTGAATAATAACGACGAGTTTATCTTAATCAGTTAGTATTGACGCAGCAAGTGATACCCAAAATTACCAATGTAAAATCCAGCAGGCTTTAACCATTAGTAGGGTTTTCGTATGCGATCGGATAGTGAACACCTTACACGGTGGTAAAAATCGCTTCATAATTACCCAAGTGTTTCACGTTTCGGGTTTACCTTATTTATTACGTTTTGAGAAGGTCTGCATAATTGTTTCGATTGGTGAAAGATTATCCTTTGTAGAGCATATCAGCCTCGTAGATTTCAAGACTATGATTTCTATTTTATAGCCACATTTCTTATATTTATACTAGCCAACACTTGAATTAGTATGCATGCGATCGGCTCACTTTATGTTCAATGATTACTGCATTTGTATTAACACCTCCAATAATGAAGAATCGTAAGTGTCTTGCCGGGCTTTTCAAATAAGTCAAATACAAAAAATTATAATTCTATATAAAAAAAATACTAAATTAAAATTAATTATAATTAATATTAATTCTAAAAATTTTGAAATTCTGCAATAAACTAAATTACCGAAACCTGGATTTGAACCAGGGACCACAAAGTCACAAGGACCTTATGCTCTTCCGCTGAGCTATTTCGAATGTACAAGGGTTGTGGAAATTATCCTTAGGGACCAGAACCAGCCATATTGATATCTCCTTTTTCAATTGCATTATTTGATTTAAGTTTTGAGATTAAATAGGAAAAACGGGAATAATAATGAATTTTAATTAAGAAATCCCAATCCAAACATAATCAGTAGTTTTGTGAAAATTGGGGACATTATATATTTTACACGGATTTATTTCCCTTTATTTTGTATTAATTTTTTTTCTCGTATTAGTATTACGTTTCAACGGATAGAATATACGCCCTCCATTTTATATGTCAGTTAAAAATGACATAAAACTACCCTTTCGTCAATATTATTAACAGAACGGAACAGCAAAACTGCAACTTCACGGGACTAATGGAGACATAATACTAGTTTGAAGTGTTACTTAGTTAATGATTAGTCCTGCGACTATTGTAAACGAGCTGGGCTTAGTGCGGCCTCTTGGCTTCACGCCAACCGCGTTGATGCGTACGGTTTCGCCACAGTATGAGCACCTTATAAAATATACGTTCACTAAAATACGCAGTATGCTGTAAATGCAACAGATAAATTGACTTTCCTCATCCAATATGTTGAGGTTCGTTTGTTTATTTATTGCAACGTAAAAGCTATATTTGTGATTGTTTAATATTCGATTTTTAGCGGTATTTCAATCATCATATTCAGCTCATGTCTAACCACTACGGGCGTAGGCTTCCTTACTAAATAAAATACATCCAACAGTTGCATACCCGTTAGCCCACACTAAGATCGAGTCTTGTGTCGTGGGTATCAGAAACTATGAGAGACTTTTCCGTCTCACAAATAAATAGACCCGAAACAAACAATTTCGAAGCGGGAATCAAACCCGCGGCCTCTCGTTTCACAACCGGCGTCTAACCAACTGCACCACGTAGGCTGTAATATTATTTGTCCACTTCATTCTATCTTGGGCCAATCTCACCCAAGTATGTCCGGCCATTCGCCTGACATCCTCAGCCCATCTGGCGAATAAAGGCCAGGTCAAGGTGCTATTATATTATGCTTTACAACTTGGACGATTTGGACAGATTGGCGACAGCTTTGTAGATTGCAAAATAAAGTTGGAGAGTTCGATCCCAAGCCACATATCTGTACATATACTATATTTATTTATTTACTTTTATATAATAATAATCCCCAACTGCTCCTCTACAATCGAGAAAGCTTAGCTAATAGTTCAATATTCTGACCTTATTATAACTAATAAAACTGCATAAAAGCAGAGTGAATGAAATACGCATTACTTTTACACAAATAAATCCTTATAATTACGAATACGTGATCTAGAGTCACGTTAATTGTTTATATTTTCTATTTATAAAATTACTGTTTATAAAACGTGTAAATGCATCTATATGCAAATATTCATTGCAAATAGTTATAAATATAATGACGTCACAGTGGCATTCAGTAGCAAACGTGGGCGTGGAAAGAGACCATAGAATGCGAATTTGTATAAATCAAAATGCGATGTTTTTAATTTGTGTTTTATGTATCCTGGCACGACAAAGTGACTAAAATGCGCCTGTTGGTAAGCGCAGTGTATCGCTGATAAAGTATCAACCCTGTGATTTTTAAAGAACCCCAAAAGCGACGCACTTACTTGGGTCACTGTGACAGGTCCTTAACCACTATCGGCCTGTCATAGACAGATTTAAAACCTATATTAGTTATAGAATGTCTTCATCGCTTAAACTGAATTCTAAAGACACCCGTAAGGGACAAAACATTCGATTATTAAAATAGGTTTTAAAATGAGTATTTTGATGTAATATATTTTGCAGTCAACATAATTAAACGCCATTTACACAGAGAGAGTTTCTCGCGGCGAGAATCGGATGTGATTATTGCATGACATAACCACCATAGAGTACCGTGTTCTGACAAAGGTTTACACGATGCAACTTTTTTATATCCTTACGATAATTGTACCTTCGAGGCGAGAAACTCTACTCTCCCCGTGTAAATGGAGCTTTATGCCAGTTACTCGAAACCGGATATACACAAGCTGAACCCAATACACGACATGCAGTGGATGTGTATTGCGTAGGGCGATCAGCGCTTGCTCTTTATGAATTGCAGTTGTTGGTATTTTACGTTACATATGAGATGCATTATGGCTTACTCAATTTTAGTAATTAAACATTTCAAAAAGATACAAGAAAAAGAAAGAAAATTAAAAGAAAATTGTTTTTCTAAAATTATTTCGTATCTTCTTCTTAGCTACAACACGTTCTGTAGTAATCGTTTTTTTTTTTTATTGCAATGAATGACGAGACGAGCCTGCCATTCGCCTGATGGTAAGCGATACGACCGCTCATGGACAGTAGCAATACCAAACAACACCATGAGTTACAAGGCAATGCTTGGCATTCCACTGCGCTCGCCATCCTGGGACATAAGATGTTAAGTCTCGATATGTCCAGTAGTTACTCTGGCTACAATATCCTTCAAACCGGAACACAACAGTGCATTTACACTGCTGTTTGGCGGGAGAAATAGACATTGCGGTGGTACCTACCCAGGCGGCCTCTCACATATGAGAGACCTACCACCAGTAAAACAAACAATTCAAAAGATCATGTGAAAGACTATTTGAATAAAGAATAATTTATTTTTATTATGACAAAAACACCGTTGACACAATTAATAAGATATCAAAACATAATTAATCATTACATTCATAACTTTACTTAATTTATTCAGGTCAATAATCTTCATTGTTTTTATATAGCATAGAATAAGCAAACTCAGCTCCGCTCGAGGTATATACCTACACAAATACTTATTAGGTAGGTAGGTAAGATAGTATTTTTCGAAACAAATTGCACGGTCAATTGACATACATAAACTCACGCCTTTTTATCCCAGAAGGGGTAGGCAGAGGCGCCAATAGGACACCCACATTTCGCCTTGTATGTTCCGTCCCATGATGTGATAGGGGGCGAGGCTATCGCCATATCGGGCACAAATTCCTGACTCCGCAATTAATAGTCATTGGATGCAGGCCTCTTCCAAAAGATCGATGTGGAGATATTTAGGAAAGGCCAGCAGTGGACATCCTGTGACTGAAGAGAGAGAGGGAGAGAGAGACACACACAGAGAGAGAGAGAGAGGTGAATTATGTCGGTACGGTAGGTGGCTATGCAACACCATGATTGACTAGTTTTTTGATAGCTTCCACAAATATTTATCACTGAACAAGAATATAAACTTAGGACTTTTGTTTTTAATCTGGCTCCTTGCACTGGGAGGGTTTAGATATTATTTTGTTATAATACTTTTTATTCCTGTCTAAGGTAATTCTGTTTAAGGTGTTCCTGTTTAAGGTCTGTTACTGTCATAAACATATTAAAAAAAGGTTTTTTAGAGCACGTTTAGAACCAGCTATGAAACGAGAGGCTGCGAGTTGATTTCCCGCACTGAGGCAAAGTTTGTATACCTTACAAATATTAGTTTGGGGGTTTGTTTTGTCACAAAAACTAAACTATATCCGGTATCCTACTGTAGGGTCACGACTACGTATGTGACTATTGAGTGCATTTATTTATTACTTTACTAAAATGTCATATAGATTCAATAAATCACGTTTATCATTATCTCTGAAGTTTGCAATACACAAAGTCCTCGCGTTCGCTCGTCTTAATCGAACAAGCGAGCGCCTTTCACAAGCCATTGCTCCATCTTACCGAAGGACATAACACGGATTATAACATATTTATTAAACCTTTTTAATAATTCCGCGTTCGAAATTTAAAAGATAATTTTTAATTTTCAAAAATAGTAAATAAATTTTAAAATAAATAACAATATTTTGTCATTCAAATTATGAATTATAAATTAATTATAGATTATAGCCCTTAATTTTATTAGATAATAAACAACTTAAAAAGCATTAATTAATTACTGATAAAATTAAATTCAGGATTAAATTTCCATATATTACCAATGACCTTCTCATCTTAACAAAATACAAAACAAATGTTATTAGCCCTTACGTTGAGGATAATTATGACCAACGCCATTATTGGTCGTCATTGTATGCGCCGACCACCTTGGCCATATAAGTGTTGAATTATTGTTATCGTACATCCATAACACAGCGGCTTAAAACTCAGGTGTTGTACAGTGTATCGGTGCCAGTCGAATACACAGCACGCTCCTTCTGGGGCGTATAAAAAAATAAAAATGTTAAGCTTCGACACATTCACAAATCCTATATTGAAGAGAAGTAATAAGTTGCTGAAAGTGAGGTTATGGTTTTATGTCTTCTCGTACGTACATTTAGTATCGATAGCAACGCTACTATTGAACATAGATTTTAGTAAAGAAGAGGACCCTAGTATACGACAATACCAGAGTACGAGATGGAAACTTATCACAGCCTGGTTCAATGTAAGTAAATATTTACATTCATAATCAAATTACCATTTATTAGTATACATAATCAATTAATTTTAATTAACAATAAAAGATTTTTTAAATCAATACAGTATAAAAAGTTAAATTCTAATTTTAAAATATCAATTTGTTTTTTTTTTTCATTCATAAATATTTAATTTATTTGTCAATCTTCTTTTAGACACCTCGAAAAAATCTAAGTAAAATATTTTATTCTGCTTAATATACTTATTACGTAAACTGATTTAATATTTACAAAATAAACAAGCGCGAACTGACACCATTTTTTTGAAAACAAGTTTTTAGTCCAATTTTATAAACTAGGTAATAAAAATACCATAAATGTAATAGTTTTATTAAGTTAATACTTCAATATTAATGCTACAATATTCAAACGCGCGCGGCGCTTTGAACATCAAACGATTATACAATTTTACACATATTCACCATATTGCGAAAACCACATTAATTTGCAGTGCAAATGGACGTATTGCACAGTAGGTAATTAATTCTATTTAATTAAATTGTAGAAAGCATTCGTCAAAGGTGCAATCAGAATTGATATATATCATATTATTTAATATAAGCTGGTATAGATTGGTGGGATGTCCGTATCCGCCCGGAAGCTGACGGTTGTATTCCTAAAGAAATAGGCAGGGATACTTCTTGTGCCAAGCAGTTTCCATCAATCATCACCATCTATATACGTAATCGGAAAGATCGTATCGCTATGCTGGAAGCAAATTTTGGTCTTGGGCATGTCATACAAACTAATGAAGCGAGCATCGGAACTAGGACCACGCTGTTCACAGCTCATACATATTGTTACCACTAGGATAACGAGACGAAATTCTGGTTTTAGTGTATTTACATACATAAACACACCCAACAGTCACATACATAGTCCTGACCCCACACTAAGATCGAGTCTTGTGTCGTGGGTATCAGAAACTACGAGAGACTTTTCGGTCTCACAAACACCCAGACCCGAAACAAATACCTGTGGATCACACAAATATTTGTTTCGGTGCGGGGATCGAACCCGCGGCCTCACGTTTCACAGGCGGCGTTTAACCAACTGCGCCACGGAGGCTGTCATACATACATAAACGCACGCCTTTATCCCCGAAGGGGTAGGCAGAGGCGCCACTAGGACACCCACATTTCGCCCTGCATGTTCCGTGTTCCGTCCCACGATTTGATAGGGGGCGAGCCTATCGCCATATCGGGCACAAATCCCTGACTGAATCCCGGGATGATAATGAATAGAAAAATCCAATATCACTTTGCCCGACCATGCTGCTTTGCTGCTTTGTAACCGTACCGTAATACAACTACGCCACCGAGGCAGTTTTAGTGTATTTGATCGTCGATAATTACAAATTCTTACCACTATAATATTATATCTCTCTTTCCTGGCCCATTTACAAAGCCAAGAAATGTACATATCTCTAACTCCTAGTAAATATAACTAAATATATACCAAACAGTTACATTCATAGTCCTAAACCTACACAAAAAAATAAGCGTTATATCATGGGTATTAGAAAATACGAGTGGTTTTTTGGTTTCACAAAAGCTAGAAATAGATCACTCGTGGGTCTCACAAACATTTTTCGTATTGCTGGGATCGAACCCACGGCTACTCCATTGATTCATAACCAACTCAACCACCGAAACTCAAATTTTTTGGATGCGAGAAATTTTTGGTTTGCGTGTGACGTAAATTGCTTACCGAAATAATTTAATATGATTTACTCAATAATTAATTCATTTCCGAAAACTTTAATACTAGGCACTGGAACCCTAAAATCTTAAGCTGTTCCGCTCTTTGTCTAACAATTCTTTAATTTAGATGATTTACTTTTATTGAGATTCAATTTGCGATAAATCTATAATAATAATAACCCTAGCTGTGAAATTCTTATTATTCGAGGTTCTACCTATTCATTTTGTATCTCGCTGTGTATAGACGAAAGTTGATGCTAATTTGTTTTCAACTGCTATTCATTTTACTATTTGATTGATTCCGCCGCGGGTTTGAGACATTCGCAGAGACTCGCAGAGCTTAAGTGCTCGATGTCAGTTTCGTGTCATTGCCGATCCTGGCTAGATGAAATGCTATTACAAGAATCGCAGTCCAATCTCTATCCACAAGCATTGTAGTAGCAGTTCTGAGGAAAGGATCACGACTTTCGTGTCATTGACTTGACAATCAAATCAGTCAATCCATCTGTTCGATACTTTTACATAAGCTGTTTTAAATAAATATTTTCTGTCTTTCCTTTTAGTCCATTGTGCTAAATGGATCCAACGTCTGTGGAAAGTTTTCACGCACTTCCTCTCTGTATTTAATTTATTTATCAAGTGGCCTTTGTTCTTCAGCTTTACGTACGTTGATGCAAATTACAAATCTTTTTTTGGGCATTTGTGAATAAACAATGATAGTTACGCAATCCATTTACGTCTTATCGCTAAATTGTCATTTGATTATCCGGAAAACTACCGAATGACATTAACATGGAGATGATAGTACAGTAAAAATGGGTGGATATAATGTATCTAATGGCAGATGCAGGGTTAAATCCTCATCCCTATTTTATTTCAAAAGAAAAAATGTTAAGCTCCCTTTCTGGTATCCTTCAAGAGCAATTCCCATATCACTGGCTTTATTTCTTTCCCGGCACATTGAAAAGTTACAGCTGTGCTGGGTCTCTGAATAATATAAAAACATAATAAAAAATAAAAACAGACTAAAAAAATAGAACTAAAAATTAACAAATAACATATATTTCATTGTACTTGTAAAGATTAATGTACTTATTGACTTGACTAGTCAACAAATCATTATGTATGCGTAATATGTTGAATGCGGGCCGCCAAGTGCCAAACATGTACGACCTAATATACCTTATATTAATAATTATAATTTGTGTTAAATTTACTTAAGTTTCTTCATGTGTGGTAGTTCCCACGAAGTATCTCATTATACAATTACATGACGCAAATACAATTCATATTAAAGCAGTAGTTGACATAAAACTAAACACAACACAATAGAGTACATAACTAAAAGGATTTTGTCCCCTAAAGTGCATAAGTCATTACTTTAAATATGAACTAGTAAAACAAGTTTTAGGAATATAACTGAAATAAACGTTGAGGAGTGGTAAACAAAAAAATGAGTATTCAGAAACTAAATTAAAAAAAAAACCTAAGTAGATCAAATGTCACAAGCACTAAATTTTTTGAAAAACTAATGTTATAATATTTCGTTTATATCTTTCATTTGTATTTAGACATGCAAAAACTACACGTGATTTTTATGTGCTTTGATATTTATTTTACGAAATAATGAATCAATTGCCAAAATATTTCAGTTGTGATTTCGTTTGTGAATTATTTTGTTATCTAGATATATGTAGATATTTTTTATTCAGATAAATATCTCACAATTGGCGATACCCATCACCACGACATCTTAATGTGAAGTCTCGCGTATGCGTGTAATGGTTCCAAATACTAATTTATTACATCGAAAAGTTCTACAATTTTAAAAATGATTGCCACAAACAACGTGTTTAAATAACAAAGCATCTCAACAAATCAACAAGGTAAATGCAATTACAAAGATTACAACACAGATTACCTGTACTTAGAATAGACGATGTTTTAAGTAATTAGTTCACAGATCGGATCTGGCAGCTAAAGTTACAAGCCGTGTAATTCATACCTACGTATGTGGTTACAGGTTAGATTTAGTTACTTATTTAAAACGTATATTTGTCCAAATATCAATAGATTCGCCCCTATCTTAAAATAAATAAATAAATACACCCAACACTCACATACATATTTCTGACCCCACACTAAGATCGAGTCTTGTGTCGTGGGTATCAGAAACTGCGAGAGACTTTTCGGTCTCACAAACACCCAGACCCGAAACAAACACTTGTGGTTCACACAAACATTTGTTTCGGAGAGGGGATCGAAGCCGCGGCCTCTCGTTTCACAGCCGGCGTCTAACCAATTGCGCCACGGAGGCTAAATCTTAGGATGCAATGGGAATGGTATAGGATGAAAACGTGTCACATTTATATTTGGTCAGGTTATAAATTATTTGACGGGAAATTTTTATCTGACGATTGAAACATGGGCCTATAAGACACGTAAACTGCAGTTAACATATGGCATGCAGTTTCAGACATCAGAAATCCAAAATGGGTTTCTATAATGTACACTATTGTTTTCTACCGACAGCAATAGAATTGCCAAGTCTGTGAATCTGGTCGGTGTCGTTTTAAGCACGCTGTCATACTTTGCAAGTTTTTATATGGGTTTGGGTCAGTCTATTTTTACGTAAAGTTCATAAAACTTTGTAAGGGAAAGCCCGGTCGTCATTCGGCTTCTAATATAGGAATTGACGAAGTTAAAATCAAAGATATGAAATCCAAAATCCAAATAAATAAAATAAGTTGTTCAAAATAGTCCCTGACTGCAGTCGTAAAGCTAATTCGGACCACGGTTTCAAATGTGACTATAAAATAAGCACTAGTCATACAAAATGAATGGATCGTAACAATATAGTCGGAGTAGCCATGACTAAAGACTTGTGCGACAGTTTTCGAATTGCAAGTTGTGTCACGTTTACGAACGAAAGGTTTAGAGGTCGCCGCTTAAACAGACTCAAGTTCAGAAATGATTTACACCGAGATAAATATTCCGTGATTGCTGATGATGCAACTTCAACCTAGACACGAAAACTTTAAAATAATGGAGCTCATATCAAGGTAAGGTTTTGTTCAGAAAGTTCGGAAGCAGTGAATAATGCAAGTTGCAAGGAAATATTTTGTCTGCATTTGTAAGCATAATGTTGTTTAAGGACATTCGGTCACGTATTGACAACACCACTGTAGTACGTTGTCAACATATGCCCGATACAAAACCAGAGAGACTTAGCTGGGCCAAGGCAACGATGTTGGGTATAAAAATCCCAGATTCAGGAGTTAACAGATGACACGAGAACTAACATTTTCAGGATTAAAATCGACAGTAGTTTCATATGTGCTTATCTTAATATCCGACTAGTAAAGAGGTGGCCAGACGACCTGGTTAAGGTTGCAGGAAGTCGCTGGATGCAGGCCACTTCCAACAGGTAAATGTGGATATCTTTGGGGGAGGCCTATGTTCAACAGTGGACTTCTTATGGCTGAAAAGAGAAGAGAAGAGGCAGAATGTCTCAAGCATCAATTCCATCTTGATATCTATATCAGCCCATATACGTCCCACTGCAGGGCACGGGCCTACTCTACAATCGAGGGAATCGATTGAGAGTGGTTAGGCCATATAGTCCACCACGCTGGCCTAGTGCGTGTTGGCGGACTTACATACCGTAGAAATTCTTTTAAAATCCCTACGGTATGCAGGGTTCCTCACGATGTTTTCCTTCACCGTTAAAGTGCGTCGTGATTGACTATCAATACACACATAACTCCGAAAAGTCAGAGGTCTGCCCTGGGATTTGAACCCGCAACCACCGTGAACATGTAGGCAGCCGCGTCTGGTCCGTTACCAACAGGCCACCACGCACTCCTGGTACTGATGCCCGGATCTCAATCCATCTCCATCTTGATATATTATGAGTAAATAAATACCAAGGAACCATGGACATAATAATCTATTTTAAATAAATAAGGATAATAAGTTTCTCATAAAATCTCTCTAAAGATTATTATCGACTTTGTAGGTTGAATATGTTCTGAGTAATATGCATGACAGCATTACTTCGATGAAGCTATTCAATTGAAACCGCAGTTATTGACGTTAAATATATAAGTTTACGATACGGTGTGGTAATAAGCCATTAGTGCATTATGGAACTTAATACTTGAAAAATGTTGGCTCTTTACCTTACTACCACTGTCCCTTGTTTCCACAATTATAGTTAATATGATGTATCTTTTGTTCGATGATTCTTTCCACTGTTTTAACTTATCTTTTCTCAACTCTTTTTATCTTTTATCAACTCATTCTCGTTTTACACACGTCGTTAATGCATGGCACCCATAAGTCTTAAAGTAAAAGAAAACAAAACGCTTATGTAACAATCCAGGGTATAATTAGTCTATATTAAAAGATATCCTATATTATATCTATAGCGAAGATTTCATGCAAATTTTTAATATCGCTGTCCTCTTACATGCTCCTAGTAAGTTAAAATGGTCCGCGTATTTTTTTCGACACTCTATCTGACAGCACTGGCTTACCTTCAAATAAATTCAATTTACTGTTAAGAAAAAGACGAATAGAATACTAGGCCTTCTGCTTAAACTGCGCGTGACATGTAATACTGGGCCCTGACCAGTGTCACACGAGGTGCATCATTGCACTACTTGAAATGATTAGGATGGTTATATGCAGTATTGTTGGCAACATTTATGAGTATTTATTTAAATTCAGAATTGTTTGTTTATTTATATCTAAACATCTATCGAAATTTAACCAGTCAAAATATGTCAAATAATCTTATATCGTGATCAAGGTCGTTTACTAATTTCGTCATGATAAATTATAAGCTGTTATTTAAATATCTATCTGTATCAGCCCATAACGCCTTATTCTACAATTGAGAGTTTGATTGACAGAGCTTTGGTCATCGTCCGCCATACTACCCTATGGCGCATAGCGGGCTCCTCAAACCATAAATCTGCTTATAAATATCACAATTGTAAAAGTTTTCTTACGATATTTTCCTCATATAACCTATAACGGCGAAGGAAACATCGTGAGGAAACCTGCATTCCGTAGTAATTTGTTATATTTCTATGGTGTCCGCCAACGCCCACTAGCCCAGCGTGGTGGATTATATGACCTAACCCCTCTCAATCATACTCTCGATTGCAGAGGAGACTCGTGCCTAACAGTAGGCCGAATAGGGGCCGATACAGTACAGTACATTTAATCTGAAAAGTCAGAGGTGTGCCCTAGAAACCGAACCAACGACCCCAGATTCGACGGCTCGTTACCAACAGACTAACACGTCCGTCTGTAGTCTATTAAATGACGTATCTACCGAAATAGCTGCCAAATATTCACTTGTTTTTGATATAGATAATTGAAAATTATTCATATGAAAATTCTTGATATAATGTACTCGAATTGCCGTAACGCCATTATATACTATAATTATAGGACATACTACTATAATTATAGGACATACTACAATTGATGGAATTAAGACATTTGGAATGTTTAGTATACCTTATCCTATCCTGCTCCTAGGGCCAATAATGTATTGTCATAACTAAATTCTAATTATATTATTTAATCCGCCTGAACTAAGGGTCACGCAATGATTGTCATAAATATTATTATTCTAGTACATTAAATATATCGTATAAAACTATGTTACCATTTCAACAGCTGTGTACTAAATCGTATGGACAATAAAAAATCTTGAAATTGATTTATTGATTAATATAATATGTTACAGATACAGGCATATGCAAAATTTATATTTTAAAATAACTGGCCGCATTACAATTTTGCTTAATACTGTCCCAAATACATCCAACGTAAAATGTACTTAATGCCATGCGTATAAAGATCTAAAACATTTTTATATTGGTGACATAAGACCTTTTGAATACCAGTTGTTTCGCATTAGTAATCACACCATGCATTGATAGTATGCGTCATGGTTACAAAGATAATTAGTATTACGGATGAAACATTATAAGTACACAAACAATTTAAATATACTTTTTATGCTAATCGCGCTAATTGTGTGTTAACATTACTGTTTATGTTTTCAATTCTTCGATCAATTATATACTAGATACAGTGTCCGGGACAAAATCACATGCCAAAAGTGGCAGAGGTTGTTAATACATATACATTTGTATTTCGAACTACGAGATGTAGAAAAATTGTCTTATAATATAAACAATTTCAAGTAACAATAAGCTTTAATTGTTGGAAATAAGATTGATTATATCTTAGAACATACTTGCATTCAAGACATTTTGTCATTGAAGAAAAAAAAACATATTTATCGAAAAAAAGATATTCCCGCTGAAATCTTTGTATTACGTTGATTATTTTGACAATTTTGAAAGGCGCACTGCGGCATGTTTACGCGTTGCGGTTGGTGATGATTGAAGCATACTAAATTGAAATAGAGCCACACTGACTTTGTGGCTCAATTTTTCGGGCCGTTTTTGAAGTGCTGATCCGACATCTAGTATATATTTGATCGAAGTTTCAATTATTATAGTTTTTGTTATATTAGCATAAGAAAATACCTTAAATACACCTAATGCTGTCTAAATGGAGAATCCTACTATGTTAGACGCCGGTCGGTTTAATTATGCCGGCCTGGTCGAGACCGGATATAAAAGGTGGAAACACGGAGCATACGGCTCACCTGATGGCAAGTGTTCAACGCCGCCCATAAACATGCAATCTGCATCAACTATTAAAGGAATGTCACCGACTCCCTAGCGTTGTCAGTGGTCAGCGATTAACAGTTATCACCACCTATTGAAGTAGATACCAACATCCTGCCACAAATTTGATGTCTCAGAAAATTTGGTCTAAAATATGGAGATTGAGAAGAAAATCTTGCATCTAAATAGCAATAGCATACCTTGGGAGAGGTCTATGTCCAGCAGTGGACTGCGACGGGCTGATGATGATGATGATGATGATGATGATGAAATAGCAATCCAAATTGCAAACGCTACGTACTCTACATACTCTACTCTCCGTTACTTAACGATATAGCGATAAGCTTGCCTTTTATCACAATATATGGGACCGAAATAAGCACGATAAACTGTAGGTGGTAGTAGCACTTCTGCTTACCCCTTTGGCCATAGCATTAGAAAATATATATTTAATTCCTTGTCTATATACTTTTTATCATTATACATTGTTCCAAAAGTCCTATACTTTTAACTTTTTCAAAGTGGGTGAACAAAAAAACATCAATGCCTCACAATAGTTCGCCCCCAAACAAACACGCGGGAAAAAGTAAAGCAAATAGACATAACGTGGTGGACTCTAACAGGTCTTTTTGTTCCAGCTTTTTAGCTTGGTGTATTTCCCGACATGCTTTTATTGCGACTGGCGGGAGTTGAGAGGCGAAGGCCAGAGGAAACACGTCAAAATATTAAATCAATTCCGAGATTTGTGCTTCAGCAGCATCCTATTGCCTACTACAGCGGTGAGTTTGGTTATTTTATTGTATATACACTAATGTTAAAATTGTTATATTTAGTGTTATATGAAATCATGAATGATCATATCTGCATTGGTAATAACTGCGAATATTTTTGTGGAAAGGCTAACGAACCTCCATGAGAGTCATACATATATGTATATACATATAGATGTATATAAATATATCTATGACAGATATGTCGTGCATAGGTACGACAAATACGTTTTGAGTCCACTCCACATCAGCAGCATATTATTTCCCGTACTATTTTATTTATCATCTAACTCAATGCCATCCTCTGAGCAGCTTTTCCCGTCCTGTCCCGTCCCGTTATATCCCGCCCTGTCTATAATAAGTTATAGGTCTCATTCTCACTCATGGCAAATAATCCTGTCATTCCATCCCTTTTGAGTTTAAAAAGTAACAATTATATTTGTAATTCTTACTTATCCCACGGGAACACTACATTTTTCGGGATCAAAAGTAGCCTATGTGTGAATACAGAGTGTCAGCTACCTCCATACGAAATTAAAGCAAAATTGGTTCAGTCGTTTCTGAGATTGGCGTGCATAAAGGCACAGACAAACCGACAAAAATTCTAAAAATCATTATTTTGGGTTCTATTACGTTATTACAGAACCCCGTCATTAGTTTTTCTCATTTATCTTTCATGTACAGACACCGATCAGTTACAAATTTATTATTGTAATAGATGTTTTAAATTTTCTTGAATCACAGAATATGTAGTGAAGAAATGGCATTAAAACACATTACAATCGTTACGGGGTAATTAAAATATTAAATTTTAAGTTTCATTATGTCTGGAGTCACTAAAACTACCACCTGGATTCATTTTCGGCCGTGGTCTGGTATTCCCTGTATTGTTTGTCTAATATTTCCTTGTTAATTTCGTTGCTGGTTGAAGTTGAACTGGTTACGCAGATTTAGGGTTAGGCGGTAATTCGGGACCAGGCTCAGCCGCTACATCTGCTGGGCTGGAAGGCTAGTGTCACCGTGATACCTCTTCCGACTTCCTTCGAGCTACCGGAAGAGAAGCTTAACATCGATCCTCTTGAATCAAAAGATAGGTTAGGCAAGCATGGTTCATGAACTTCAGAAATTGTAAAGGTCTTAATGTGGTTCGCTGTTTTATTCATAATGTACACGCTTTTTACGAGTTTGTAAAAAAAAACATATGGCTGTTTATGGGTTACCTATAATGGTCAGTAACTGTGACTTTTATAGCCTATTGTGGTTGATGGCAATATATTTAAACGACTACAAATGTCATTCTCGTTTTTCAAACAAAATACATCATAACATTATGGTAAGTCTCTCATATTATTTGAGCGGTCATCTGGGTAGGTACCACCTCAACGTCTACTTCTCTCCCCGCTAAACATAAGTGTAAATGCACTATTGTGTTCCGGTTTGAAGAACATCGTAGCCAGAGTAACTACTGGACATAATAAGACTTAACATCTTATGTCTGAGGATGGCGAGCGCAGTGGAATGCCAAGCATTGCTTTGTAATTCATGGTGTTCTTTAGTTTTCCATCAGGCAAATGACCTGCTCATCTCGCCATTATTAGCAATAAAAAGTGCTCATATCATTATTGTCCATACACGTAGGTCATCATCATTCTGACAGTCAATGTCTTGCGACTTCAAGTTGTCGTTTTGAGTCCAACTTTTGAATTCTAAGGCATTGAATTTCTTCATTGCATATCCTTTTATATTTTCAGTGTAACAAATCAATGCATTATAACATATTGACTCATTATTATTAAGAAACGTAACCATTTTCCTGCTACTGTCCATCCACTTCCCTTTGAATTTGACGATAATAAAAATCTTTCATTATAACAAATCAATGCATTATAACATACTGATTCATTATTATTAAGAAACATAAACATTTTCCTGCTACTTCCCTTTGACTTTGACAATCATAAAAATCCCGAGAGCCCATTGTGAGTTTAAGGCCAATGACCGCTATAATAAGTATCCCTTGTTCGATTATCGAACCATCTCATTAAAAACCACATTAATCTTTTTTTTTCGTCCAGTGCACCCGAGTAATGTGAAATTAGTTACTGGTGGTAATTTACTGGTGGTAGGTCTCTCATATGTGAGAGGCCGCCTGGATAGGTACCACCGCAATGTCTATTTCTCCCGCCAAACAGCTGTGTAAATGCACTGTTGTGTTCCGGTTTGAAGGACGTTGTAGCCAGAGTAACTACTGGACATATTGAGACGTAACATCTTATGTCTCAGGATGGTGAGCGCAGTAGAATGCCAAGCATTGCCTTGGAATTCATGGTGTTGTTTGGTTTTACTACTGTCCATGAGCGGTCGTATTGCTTACCATCAGGCAAATGGCATGCTCGTCTCGCTATTCATAGCAATAAAAAAAAATAGTTGAGAAACTCTTGCAAAATGAACCCATTCATTAAATTTAGCAAGAAATCACTTCAAGGTAATATACGTCTTGCCTTGAGAATGTTTATACTCATGAACAAATGTAATGTTAAATATTGTATTGTAAACAGCATACGACATCCGGTGCCTTTTGGGGAAATTCCTTTAAAAACCTCTTTGTATTGTGACAATATTGTTATGTTTGTTAAAAATAATCATTGAGGTCTTATTCATATTGAGTCAAGAAAAATGACAAAGGTAAGAGAATATATTATTATTGAAATAGTTCAAGTTCGTTGACTTACAAGTTTGCATAAAGTTTATTCAATGACCTCTTGCACATTTTTATGAAATATTTCGCTGTCAAAATCTAGCCAAGTAATCATAATATTTTAATTGGACTGCGTTGTGCAGTCAATCCAAGACACAAAATGGCTTAAACTAAAGCATTAGTACCAATAAGAAAAATATATATCCGCATTCTTATCTGACGATGGCTGATATTATTTAAAAAATTAGGCCATTTTTGTTTTTTTGATTATTACTCAAATCAACTAAATATCTGTTTCTGTGGGTTGAGCGATTTCTGCAATATAATATAATCCTACTTATTAATAATATTTTATAAGTAATAATATATGTGCGTGGTGGCCTGTTGGTGACTAGACGCGGCTGCCAACATGGTCACGGTGGTCGCGGGTTCAAATCCCAGGGTACACCTTTGACTTTTCAGAGTCATGTGTGTATTGATAGTCAGTCACCACGCGCTATAAAGGTGAAGGTAAACATCGTGAAGAAACCTGCATACGATAGCGATTTGCAAGAACTTCTATGGTATGTAAAGTTCGCCAACCCGCACTAGGCCAGCGTGGTGGACTATATGGCCTAACCCCTCTCAATCGCACTCTCGATTGTAGAGGAGGCCCGTGTCATGCAGTGGGACGTATACGGGCTGATGCAGTACAGTAAGTAAATGTGATTATCATGTTTATTTATTGCGTTTCGTTGACTACTGACGTCGCCAATTTTTTGTTGTTATCATTATATTACGATCTTTTAACAAACTAAACACGATGCTCTTACATGTTAAAATAAAAAACTAAATAGTCAACAATAGAACGTAAAACATAAAACAGAGTAGGTAATAAACAAAATGACAATATAAAATCACTGCTTCATTCCTAAAATAAAACTACTTTTTTATTAATTTTATCGCACAATTAGTAAAATTTTACATTTTTGAACTTATCGACATTTCGAATACGCGTAAGTGCTTGTTCACGTTAACTCGCGGGCGGGGTCGCGGGCGCGATCGCGAAATATCAAACATATGGATGTCAACCAATTGTTCACGTTGGAAACGCACGTACTATGTATGTAGCGGACAAGCCACGTCAATCATGCCCGCGCCCGCGACCGCGCCCGCGCCCGCGTGTTAACGTGAACAAGCACTAGTCATTTCGTACGTAATTTAATCAAATCCGCGATTAAATCCCCAAAAAGTAGTTAAAATTGTGTAACATTCAAGTAAATATAAGAACCCAATAAGCTTGATTTCTGTCATAAACATAGAATATTTCGACTTTGAATTTGAACCTTTACAAATCCTTGAATCTAATTCAGAATGCGACTGTTTTAATATCAAACATTGAATTTAAAAATACATAATTATGTAATACCTAATATCCAACACCTATATAATTTCAAAAACATACCACGACTTTTAATTACTCACAAAAAACCTTTTTGTTTTCAGTTCGGAGACATCCTGTTTTGGCGCGTGTGGAACAAAGACCGCGAGTTGATAGCACCGCCTAAAATAGACGATATAGTCCCGTTTTGGACCCAACATTGTATGCACACGGTGTCGCTGATCGTCGTTCTGACGGACCTAGTGTTGGTCCCTCGGGAGAGACCTAAGAGTGTAGTTCCTGGCATCGCTATCCTTTGTACGTTCCTCGGGTCTTATACGTTTGTGTAAGTATTTATTATAGGATAATCATCAGCATGTAATATGATAAGAATACTTGTATACCTATTCGTCTATTATAATTTATTATCCCAAAACTTTTGTCATGTGACAACTTTTTATTTGTAATATTATTGTGTATCTGTGTCAGCCCATGTACGTCCTACTGCAGGGCACGGGTTTCCTATTCAATAGCGACCGATTGAGAGGGGTTAGGCCATATAGTCCACCATGCTGGCCTAGTGCAAGTTCTGGTTCACGCGTCGTAATATTAATAAATCTACTACGTCTATGGTACACACAAGTCAATGAAAATGAGGAAAACACCAAATTATGAATGAACGTGCTAATTATTTCAAAGCACAGGAAAATCTGCGATAATTACTCAATGAAATAAAAACACAAAATGTTTACACAAGTATTTGATAACTTTGCATAATTTAACAAACCGGTATCTGTTGTGATTAAACATGATATTAAAAGCAGTAATTGTTATTGCTTGTGCTAAATGTGATCGCACATTTTTTGCCGGTGAATCAAAACATTCAACTGCCAATGAAGGAATTTACAACTGTGATTTTTCAAAGCTATCATTAGCTGACTTTAACGATTAAGGAAAACGTCGGGAAGAAAGTTCTTTACAAGAATTTTAATTATATGTAACATTAAAAAACCCGTATTAGGCAGGTCTAATACCTGCCTAATACGGGTTTTTTACTACGGCCTAAGCCCTTATCCCAGACGAGGCACATTTTCAGACTTGTTTTCTCACATTCACTTCAAATTAAACAGGAAGCGACGTATTTATATTTAAACTACATACATACATACATAAACTTACACCTTTATCCCAAAAGGGATAGGCAGAGGCACCACCAGGACACCCACATTTCGCCTTGTATGTTCCGTCCCATGATGTGATAGGGGGCGAACCTATCGCCATATTGGGCACAAATTCCTGACTCCGGACTGATAATGAATAGAAAAACCCAATATCACTTTGCCCGACCCGGGATTCGAACCCGAGACCTCAGCTTTGTAGTCGTACCGTAGTACAACTACGCCACCGAGGCAGTCTAAAAATATCTATATTTCTACTTTCAGATGTGCAAAGAGCTTCATGGAAGGCGAATACGTTTACCCAGGACTGAAACTGTTTGAGGGTCACAAATTTATCGTTCTAGTCACGTACGTGTTTATAGAGAACTTTTTCTACTACTTCAGCCAATGGTTAATAGTAGACATGGTGTGGGGCCCAGGCCATTTGAAGAAAGTCGCGTAAACACCACATATTGATTAAGAATATTGTTGAATCATGGGTGAACGGTGGTTAATAACATAATAATGTGTAAATTATTAATGTATTATTTATTGAAGAGACCCGCCATGAAATACGGTGAAGTAATGAGGACGCACCGATTGCACGGGGTAGTACAAAACGATATGTGAAGCGATTGACTTGACTCAATTATGAAATAAATTTTGTACAGTACGATCTTTTATTTCTCATTCGGAATGGTTTTAATTACTTAATATAAGGTGTAAGATTAACCAAAGAAAATGGAATAAGGTAATTAATATACCGGGTATATCAAGACTGCGACCGAAAACGAAGCCAGGTAGTGGTTTTAGTGGTTACAGATACAATGCAACTAATAATTTCGCAAAATAAGAGACTTGCAATTTATTAAATGTCATAGTTTTTGGGTTGTAAATACCTATTTTTTGCGAAAAAAGTAATTTGAACCCTTGCCTGCCATTGTGTCTTTATAAATAAAAAGATGTACATTATTATTTTAAGAAAACTATGTATTTATCACGCAAATACGACGATCAGTAAAAACAAACTTTTTTTGCTAAATTTTGAGTTGCATTGTGTCTGAAGTCACTATTATTATCACCTGGCTTCGTTTTCGGTCGCGGTCTTGATATACCCTGTATTACTCACGCATAGGGTAGTTTTAACAGATGACGGCCATTAAAAACAACACCTTTCACGGTGTAAGCCTGTTTCTTTTGTGATTCTTGCGTCGGCTGTCGACTGCACAATGCGTGATTTTGTGCACGCCTGTAAAGGAGGAAGAAAAGTGTTAAAAAAGGGGCTATATCAATTATTGTATCGGTACTTTTGGAGACGGCAAAATATATTATGCAAACATGAACTGTCGAATATGTAAATAATTCCGCATCATGCTTGACACACTGTATAATATCTATTTCATGTAATTTAATACAATATTTTACATGTGTTTTTACAGCTACAACAATTGATTTTAAAAAGTGATCTAATCAAATTCACATCTATCATTTGTTTTATCCTCTTTTGTAGTAATAATATTTATTAATATGTTTTTTATGTAAAACAATACAATTTGTAATGCATTAACAATCATAATGTTAATGTTGCCTTTGTCAGTGATTTTAAACTGCAAATAACAATTACAGGTAATTGTAGAAAAATTGAGTATCATCGTACATTGTTCAGGGTCTAATCATAGGACAATAAGATACAAAAAAATAATAACACTATTATTTACCGCTTGGCATGAATTTGACGATTTTCTTGTCATTACATTGTAAGTTTTTGTAAAATGACATTATAGCTGGATTGTTACTTGTTGTAAACAAAAAATCTAGACTTCTTAATTATTTTTTTTTATTTAAGTATTCAAGGGGTATAGAGTAGGCCCGTGCCCTGCAGTGGGACGCATATGGGCTGATATAGATAGATAGATAGATTCAAGGAGTAGGTCTCTCGTATTCAAGGGACGGTTTGGGTAAGTATTCCACCACTTCTTATATTTCTAGCGCTACAAAGCAGAATGGAAGTACTGCTGTATTCTGGTTTGAAGGACATTTCAGTCCACTGACCACTGGGACCTAAGCAGATAACAAGACCAATGCATTGTCATACAGTGCTTTCTATAGGAATATGTAACGCTGTCCATCAGTCCAGTGACCTGTTCGTTTCATCTGCCTTCCCCTTCTGGGAAAAAGGCGTGAGTTTATGTATGTGTATGTATTTGTTTAAGGTATATAACTATATTGTTATGATTGTCTTAAACAGGTGTTACTATTACACATAACACAAGATCTTTAAATTTAAGTTTTATACAAAAATACCAACACCTGTAGGAATAATTAACTAAATATTGCGACACTTCTGCCTCCTAAGAGTACGTAGAAAAAATGCCTTCATCAATCAGCTGATATTATTTGATTGGCGGTGACCCAAATTTTTTTTTAATTGTGACTTACAAAACCTCTCTACCATTATGGTTGTTTGGACCCCTAAACGGCCATACGACGGTGATCATTTACTAGCAGATTAAACTGTTACTATTTCACATCTTTGTGCCATAAAAACCTAAGGCTGGTGGTAGAATATTCAAATCCGCTCAGGTAGTAGGCTTTGCACACAATGGAGGAAAATTCTTTATAATGACACCAGCAAGGGTATGTGTGCCTATGTATAGCCAATTTTGACCAGGTCACCATAATTCTGTCGAGACAACCATCTCACTCAGGTGGATACCTACTCTATGTAGACTGGACTACATATTTTTAATGCCAGGTTTTTGCTGTCATTTTAATCCGGACTGCACTGCACATGCTATTAGCTAAATTGCAGTCGCTTTGTCATGCCAGAAAAAAAACGCAATACCAACTTGCAAAAAAATTGAGATTTTGTAATTTGTTTGTAAAGGTTTTACTGAGCAGGAAACGAGTTCTCAAAGCCTCGGGTTGCAAGTGACCAAAGGTGGCGATAACCGCTTACCATCGCGCAGACATAATTGTCCGCTTATATTTCCCAATTCCTTTAATCATATTTTATTATAAAACCGAAATAGTAGGAATTAAAAAAAAATAGTCGCGCCAATTGGCGACCTTATAGCTAAGAGCGCTCTAATCCAGAGAATTAATAAATAATATAGAGACATTTAAAACAAATTAAAAGTAATTAATCGTATTCACAAAGAATACGCCTTTTTTGACAAAAGTCATCATCATCATCAGCCCGTTGTAGTCCACTGCTGGACATAGGCCTCTCCCAAGGTACGCCACAGAGCCCGGTTTGCTGCTTTACGCATCCAGTCGCTGCTGGCCCTTTTGTGCAAGTCGTCCCACCATCTGGCCAGAGGACGTCCCACGCTACATTTTCCAAGACGCGGTCTCCACTCCAGAACACGCTTACTCCAGCGGTTATCTGTTCTGCGATATTTGTGGCCAGCCCATTGCCACTTCAACGTACTTACTTTCAGAGCTATGTCGGTCACCAGGGTTCTCTGGCGGATCACCTCGTTCCGGATTTTGTCCTTCAGAAAAACTCCGAGCATAGCTCTTTCCATAGCACGTTGAGCGACTTAAAAGACTTGACAAAAGTAAAATGTATTAATATATTTTTTTTATTTCCGTAATACTTAAAGTATCATTAAATCTCTCTCATTGAGATTTCAAAAGCCATTTATATTCGTGTAAACATATTATAGCGTGAACAACAAGTTTTGACACTTAATCATACATTTGCAAAATCATATTTTATTTTATGAATAAATATATACACTCACATATATACATACACTCACATATACTCATATATATTGATCACTTCATCTTACGTTTATTTTTCATCCAGAATAACTTCTAGTTAAAAAAGTTAAGTTGAATAGTCTTCTAGTTGAATGAGTTCGCGCTTAAAGTTCTGCATATGCAATACTCTTCACAGAATAAACCGATGTAATAGCAACATACACTATCTTTAATTGCCATTCGAATATTTTTACAGATGTTTTAAATCATCAATATCATAATCATCACCAATATCTAGAAACAAAAATCCAGGGACATCCTCAACTTATCTATACTTCCGGCCTGGTTGGGATTATATTGTGTTAGAATTAGAATGGAAAACTTTCCTTCCTGTATCATAAAAATACATTGACATGATATTTGACATGTATTAAGGAACGGTAAGGTCAGTAAAAGAAGAAAATTCACCGCTGCAATAGGACGTGGCTATAATCTCAGTATCAATAAAATAAAACGCCGCCGACTACTTATTTTTGTGAATACAACCAGTTGTTTTTATTGTGCAAGCGATACATAATTTCGTACAGTATGCACAAAAAACATAAACGACGCCTTGCAACACCCGAAACTCACCTAGCCTTGAAAATTAGTAACAAAATACTGCGCTCACTGCAAATTAGTTTCTTCTTGGACATCATTATATTCTCATTGACTTTTATAAAATACAGCCTTAAACAATACGTTATAAAAGCGTATGTTTAATTGGCAAAAGATTACTGATGAACTTTGTTTATGGTTGATCCAATTTAAGTAAGATGTTCACACAAGTACCGCTAGATGTCGCTATATGAAAATAATGTTAAACCTGAACAACTACTGGGAGTCTTAGCATAAATGCAATACATTGTTACGGTTTATGTTTTAGTTTTTAATTTAAAATGTACAACATCGTGATTCTTAGATATTCATATTTCTGAACGCTAATATCATTGCGCTAATCTTCATTATAATTACTATGAAACAGTGAAACCATAAACCGTTTTAATGGAACATATTTTACAAAAATATTATAAATAAATAAATAAATACACCCAACAGTCACATACATAGTCCTGACCCCACACTAAGATCGAGTCTTGTGTCGTGGGTATCAGAAACTACGAGAGACTTTTCGGTCTTACAAACACCCAGACCCGAAACAAATACTTGTGGTTCTCACAAACATTTGTCTCGGTGCGGGGATCGAACCCGCGGCCTCTCGTTTCACAGGCGGCGTCTCACCAACTGCGCCACAGAGGCTGTCAATTGAATCATAGTTTACTCTTTTTATGACTTTTTGTCTAATCTTGATCCAAGTTATTGAATAAAAAAATCCACCCATAGCTCACCACACTTATTTTAATCCTAAGATGCTAGAACCTTGCATATAAAAAGTCCAATACCGGGTGTCTGGTGCAATGTTTTTCAAACTATTATACATAACAAAGCGATCTTGGGAGTTGGACCCAAGATCTCATTATTTAAAGCCCCGTTCACACATATTACGGTACCAATAAGGCAAATCTTAAATCTCATCTATAAAATGTGAGGCAGTGTGGCGACAGCATACGCCTTGAGCTACTTCGCTGTCACGTACTCTTGGTCCTTGCGTCACATCGCGAAATACAGAAATTACCATCTTACAACGTCCGATGTTAGCCTCGTAAATTAAAACTGTACACTTGCGACCTAGCCTTCTGTAAGTAATTATGATGGGGCAACTGGTATTACTTGTGACGTATTCCAAGACCTTTGATGTTCGTGATGAACTGCAGTTGTTGAGCATATTTAGATTATTTTGTATTTTTATAATGGCACGATAGTTACTAGTTACAATGTACCTTTGGTTACAATGCTGTCTAGACAGAGTATTCACCGATGAAATATGACCAATTCTTGGCAGTTGACACATCATCATAATCATCATCATCAGCCCTTTGCAGTCCACTGCTAGACATAGGCCTCTCCCAAGGTACGCCGCAGGGCCCAGTCTGCAGCTTTATGCATCCAGTCACCGCCAGCCCTCTTGTGCAAGTCGTCCCGCCATCTGGTCAGAGGACGTCCCACGACACAATTGTTATTAATTATAACATAAATCCTTGTATAGTCAATTGTATAATTCGCACACCTCTAAAAACTGTTATATCAAGCTAAAAAAATTGTTTTGAGATGTGACATTAAAGAATGGTAATTAGTTGGCAATTCTAGTCTTTTTTTATTTAAAAACTGAATTCAACGGCATTTATTTTTCTCTATACAGAACTGTATTTTTATGTGGGTATATAGAGGACATGCGAAATGGTGCGATATATTGCACATAAGGTACTGTGAAAATTCTTAAGTTCAGAAGTGAACTTCTTATGACTAAAAATAAGGATGATAATTATTGTAGAAATCTGCAGATGAATAAGAAAAGAAAAGAAAATTATTTTATTGGATGGATTTAATAATACGAGTACCACGTTAACATCAATATAATTTATTATGTTTAAGTTTGTAACATGCCAAATCATTTCACTATATTAGTTGCAAAAACAAATTTCCCAATGTTAAAACTAGTCTGTTAACATTTAAAAACCTTGATTTCAATATAAGTGTACGATTATGAATGGCGCAAACGAAATTCCGTTATCATCCATCTATAAATCTAAAGATGCATATATTAAATGAAAGTAAAAATTCTAGTTTTGTGGAATTGTAGTTTTTTTACTGGCTCTACAAAGTGACTACAATGGGAAATCCAATGAAGTTAAGATAAATAATAAATAAATAAATAATAACATCCAACAGTTAGATACATAGTCCTAACCCCACATTACAATTAATTAAGTCTTGTGCCATGAGTATCAGAAACTACGAGAGACCGGGACAAATACTTTTGAGTCTCCCAAACATTTGTCTCGCAAATAGCGAGACCCTACCCCTTTGCCAGTAAATCTCACCCCACATGCTCACTCATAACACTCAACAGTGAAACGTAACATTCCCCAACAAGAAAGAACACAGGAGAAAAAAAAAATTGTCTCGGTCCTGAATCGAACTCGCGGCCTCTCATTTTACAGCCGGCGCGGCGTCTAACCAACTGCGCCACGGAAGCTATCAAGAGTGGAATATTGGCTGACCAGTAATTGAAGTCCTTCTCACTTGAATACTGAGCATTAAAAGGCTTAAAGGCTAAAGCCTAATGTGTCGGCATGACGAGTGCAGGGCAGTGGCACGCAGTGCTTAATAATTATTATAAAACACAAATTCTGACTAATATTGCTCTTGATTACCAGCAGGCGTGAAGATTACTAGACAAGCGAATTGCTCGTCACTTCCTTTTAGGGGCAAAAATAATACCTAACACATACATATGTATAAGCGAAAAACAAAACCAAAAACACTGGGCATAATTTTATTATAATAAAAATAAATACAAATACATTATAATCTAGCTTTGTAATAGGACCAAAAACCTAGTAATGGCTTTAAAAAGTTCACAATTAAATTACTTATAGTGAAACATTTATAAATAATAAAAGAGTAATTAAAAATATTGAACATTTGCACAAGTACTTAGTACAAATAGTTTTTTTGTTTTTCTTTTTTCTCAGTCTTGTCTTCCAGAATGTCTCTTTTATTATACGCGTCTAAATAATATATTGGTATAATTTTTATAAAATTTGTGCAATATAATAAAATTGTTACTTAGTAAATTACATAGAACTTCTATTCCAAATCTTAATTTTAGTACTAATCAGAATTGAGCCAGCTCCTCAGACGTCTTCCAAAAATGTCCTTCTCCAATAATGAAACATGTTATAAAGTCTGTAAACCCAACGAATCACGCTAAATATCGTAAAAAATTATCCTCATAAGAAAAGTACATTTAACTCTCAACGAGTAGAATACTGGCTCCTTACCAATACTTCACAACCCCGACTTAGTCTACAAAAATAAATCAGACTCAGAATATTATAATCTGCGACACACACAGCGTTAGACGGGCGATGTTAATTTGGCAATCCTCTTATACTTGGGCGGAATTGTTCCATGAATACACTATTCCGACTTGTGAGATAATACTTGATTGAAATGCATACGCGTTTGCTTGTGCACTACAAATAACTGGATGGACAAACATACACTGCACAGAACTAAACAGAAGTGATTTCGCAGCTTTACTGACATGTTTCGTACGCCAGTGATATTGCCGGGAATCCCAATTACCACTACTGTTCACTTCTGCCATTCATTCCAAGTTTCACCTCTTTCTGTTTGCCTTTACTCCACTTTAGGGCTGGCATTATTTATGTCTTGTTTTTTCATCGTTTCACAATTTGGCTTGCAATTTTACGAGCGCCTGCCTCCCTGTAATCAACGCTTTCGGAAATAGATATTTTTAATCTACAAGTTGGGTTGTTAATACTTGCTAGTCGATCGATTGTCACCTTTGAAATTCTTGTGAGAAACTCCTAGATATACAAGTTTACCCAGATGTTGGAAGTGTTTTATGATAGGTTATATAGAACGTTTAACGTTATATAGAATAATTTGCGCAGGTACCTTTCTAACTTCACCCTCACCTCCAACCAAATTGTTGTTAGTGAACATGCGGTTAACATAATACATTTATCTCAAGATAAGTCTTACAATTGTAAAAAATAAATATCGTACATTATAATAAAATAGAAGTAATGAGTCCTTAATAACTTCTTTCGTTTCGTCGAGATCTAACTAAATGTCTTTTCGCCCCTAATATATAGTCCTCTAAACATGTATCCCAATTGATTGACTTCACATCGAAGTTGAATAAATCTCTGTCTTCTTTAGAAATTACATTCAATAGCCACCGAACATTGTTGTCCTCAAAATCCCATTCGTTTAGTAAAAAGAACTTCATTAGGTCCACCGTTTTGCTGATTCTTCGTTGTATTTTCATTTGCCTGAAAAAACATTTTTTTCACAATCTTTAGTTAAGAGTTACTAAAGTTAGATTACTAAATATTCTGATAAGTGCAATTATTCTATAAACCTACAAAAAAATCTAACTACTTTTATTTTAAGAGCAAAGATGATGGAAGAAGATCGTAATAAAAATTGATGTAAAATGAAACATTGCTCTAAGATTTTTCGTAGGCACATCAAATAAAATTTTATATTCATAGCTTACACAAATTGTGAATTCTGATATCCTAAATTTGATTTTCTGCTCAGAGTGTCTATTTAGTGTTTGTTTTGTTCTGTTCATACTTCCTTTGGTATTAGATTTATCAACCCGAGGTCGAAATATTTGTAGAGTTGGCATTTATTACAAGGTATAGGATATAATATTGTCTCAAAAAGGATAATTATACGACTATTTTTATGGTTTTCACATTTATGGCATTCTCTAAAGGAGTATACAATAACAATATACTAAACGTGACATAAAATTATTATGTATTACAAATTAATTATATGAATAGATTTGCGTAGGGCCTTTCATTTGTTGTATACCTACTGGTCTCCCTATCCAGTTGGATACGATCACTGTTATCTATTATAATATCTATTTTTATTTTTGTAGAAATACTTTTTATTTTTTAGGTACTTACATCGCACGTTTGCCGATGAGTAATAACCATAAGTCTGTTAAATATGAAGGCACCAACTGTAGCACTAATCTAAGCAGACTGTATAATATTCTGTTGCTTACAAATAGCATGAACGGGAAAGGAAAAGAATCTGTAGAAGAAAAAAACACATTTTGAAATTAATTTGTACCTAATAGCCATAAAAAAATTCAAAGTTTATTTTGTATAACTAAAATAGGTTTTAATTCTGTCTTTGAATAAGGCCGCAAGTAATTACGTCAAGTCTAGGTTTTCTTAGGGCCTCGTTCACCATCTTCAAGTAAACCGTTGATTAGGCTAGTCATCGGTTAGTTACCCGTAACATCACGTGTCGATTTCACGATGCTCCAGTAACACTAATCCTATGATTACACTAATCAGTACTTTATTGGCTACATTATCTGCGAATTAGCGTATTTACTTGATGGTTAAAATAAGGTTAAAATCTCAACCTCCTCTTTTATTTTTTAAGAAAAAAACACGTTGACACTCTAGCGGGAGGCTGGGCGGGAACATTTGACCAATTATTAAATAATAATATTCTAGTTGCATTTGACGCAATATTGAACGAATTATTCGTTCAATTTCTTATGTCATTCACTTAACCAGCACATTACTTTATTTTAACTTGTGAAATCGACGGAAGATACTCTAAACATTTACTTAGCGATTAACGTTAATCATAAAGTAACTAATCAGCCGTTTACTTAAAGATGGTGAACGAGGCCCTTAGACTGACAATCTCTCGCAGCTTATGATATTCACAAGATAAGATTTATATCTTAATATACGGTCCGAATGAAGTGTAACTGACTGAAATTGTGAAAGAATTTCTGTGTCTCGTTTCACAGCTGGCGTGGTAAACAACTGCGTCAAAGAAGCATTCAATTTTTGCCATTGTTTACTTACTAATAGAGTGTTTATTTGTGGCTCTCCTAGCGATCCTCTCAGCTTGGTTGCAAGTGATTGGGTTTGATCTTCCAGTACAACAGTTGTATACTTCAAGTGACGACCTGAAGAATGAAATACTTTTTTCTTAATTACTCCACCTTTAAATTCCTTCCAACAACTTGAATGGAAGAAAAATATTCGACCATCTATTTATTTACCGTTGTTACCCTCTATTAATAAAAAAAATGTTTATATACACAGACCAATCCAAAGATATTTATGAAAGAAATGATGAGAATATTTATTATTTATTTAATACTTTTTTGCACTACATATGAGATACATGAGAGATACAAATGCAAACTTATACAATACAAATAATAGTACAAGTGGCGGCCTTATCACACTAGGTAATTTCTTACAGGCAACCATGGGATGGATATATAAATAGGAGAAAGAAAGGGCAGTCTAAAGCGTAAAATAAATAAACATAAACACATGTAAAAATATATTAATATACACATACTTACAAAACATACATACATACATACATACAATACATACATATACGTAACATAAACATTATAATATTAATATATTAATAAATCAGATATTTAAATCAGATTTTGACACAGACATTATAATTAATTGACTTTTTACGGAAGTTAATTTTTATTTATTCTAATCACAACCGTGAAACAATAGATAATTAATTTTAAATACAATTTACATTAATCACAAGGAGTTGCAACAAAAGACAATTTATTGGAAGAAAATAGACTAAAAATATGGACAGCTAACGAGGAACTAACTGGCATTATTGTCATTTGATCACGAACCCGGTGGGTCCCGAACCACACTTTAAGAATATTATTTCATACATTTAGTTGTAAATGGGGAAGGACACAACTGCTCTCAAAGAGGTGAGCGTTTTAGATATTTCGCTGTTAAATTTACAGTATAATTAATAAGTATGTGACATTTTAATACAATAAAATACCGGACTCAGAACGAAGTGGTTGGATATCAGTCAAACGTTAATTTTATATGCAATAAGTATAATTATTTTTTTAAGGGAAATACAAAAAAATTACCTCATTTACTTGCAAATCTTTAAACGACATATTTAGATAATTTTAGTTTACCTCAAAGAATTAATGTCAAAATTTCAGTATCAATCACGAGAATGAGTATCACATCACTATTTTTATCGCTAGAATTAAATATTAAAAAAAAAAATCTTAGTAAACTTTATACTTGTCAAAATGTATCTTTGGAAATCAAAGATCTCATAGTTATTTCAATCGAAAAAATTTAATATTCATAAAAAGTCTCCCCTCATATTAGTAGACTTAACCGTTCAAATGTGTCCTAAAAAGAAGAATAAAAATTCCTAAGACAATACCTTTTGCAATGAGCAGCAGCAACAACGGTGAGGTTAGTGACGATGTCCAAAGGCACAAGATCTGTGATGTTGTTACCCACACCGAGCATGACTTTCATCACTCCACTGCTCATTCCCACGAACAGACCAGTCGCCCCAAGCCAATTGTCTATCCAGCCAGGACTGGGCTCTTTAAGTGCGGATATTACTGAAAGAAATAGTATTTTTATGTTTGTAATTTTATGAAATGAATGATAAACAGATTTTATAAGTTACGACTTAAAAAAATGTAGGTATTTTTTTAAGGAAACTTGAATGCCTATAATTTTTCAGCATGATTAAGAGCTAACCTTTCTCAGTTGCGGACGAGGTCGATTTGTAGCAGTTAAAAAAATATATAACATTATAATAGCACTGTCTGGGAAACATAAAAAAAAGAAACATTCTTGTTACTATTTCATAATTTTAAATGTATGTAAGACGTAAGGATGATATGCGTCCCGTTGACGGGATTAATCAAGTAAATTAGTGCCTCGGCGTAGTTGGTTGGACGCCGGCTGTGAAACGTGGGGCCGCTGTTCCGAACCTCGCACCGAGACAAATATTTATGATATCCACAGGTATTTTTAGGGTCTGGGTGTTCGTGAAACGCAAAAGTCTCTCGTAGTTCCTGATACTCACGACACAAGACTCGATCTTAGTGTGCGGTGAGGACTATGTATGTGATGGTTGTGTATTTATATGGGTGTATGTATATATTTACCTATTGACGGCCTTATAATCACAATCGGTAAATCTCCACGTTCTTTCATTAAAACTTCTTCTGCAAGGGCCTTGGTAAACGTGTAAGTATTGGGTTTATTACCTGAAACCATTAATGTTGAATTAGCGCAGTCTACCTTTTTTGGTATTTGCCGTAGAAAAAAGGCCTTATTGGAATTAAAAAATTACAAATGTATGTTTTATAAATATTTGTAGGACCTAAACTAATATTCATACTTCGGAAGGTTTCTAAGCTTCTTAGGTAATAAAAGAAAAAATATCGATTTCGTTTAACTCTTTTCTTCACAGAATTTCCAATTACCAGTTAAAATAATTTTAAATCATTACATGCACAAAACTGAAAGTTATATCTATAGATAGTTGCACAACTTACCCAAAAGTTTGTTAATAATATATTCATCATCAGAAAATAATTCTGCGACGCTCCTGGCATGATGCAAACTTACTACATTTGGATATACCACTTCGTCTATTTTCTTCAGATCTGAGTTACTAAATGCTGTCGATATGTGAACAAATGCCTGGAAATAATAAAATATAAATTGATTTATAAAATAAACTGCATAATAAAGTTTAGTTTAGGTTGTGAAGATTCGGCTCAAGCATACCGATATATTGTTTCGAACGGCAATAAATAATCTCTAGCTTGGTAGCATTTAACTGCACTTATCATCAGTTGCATTTTAGTCATTTTGTGAGACAGTATAAATGGGTAATAATTTAAGGACTTTTTAATTAATTAAAATATTAACGTCGTGGTGCACCTTGGGAATGCTTTATAACGAACGAATGTCATTTATTTAGAAAAGTTCGTGTTATTTTGTGTACATTGAACGGTCTAATTAAATGAATATTTTTCCTAAATTTCTTAATAATTTTGTTTTCCAAATAAATGGACCCAGTTATGACAAATGTATCAACTTTCTGGCATTACTTCTTGGAAATATACACAATAAAAAAATCGACAGCTTTCATAAATTCATTAAATCAATTCATTCGTATAATAATACCTAGTGCATATACATTTTATTCTTGAACATGATGCTCTTAAGCTCCCATTCCGGTACCACCCGGAAGGCCGGAAGGGGTATATCAATGTCAGTGGCCTTCCAGCCCGGCACACTTACGAATATTAAGGCCTGAGACCGTAACAAATCATACGTTAGCATGCCTAGTGAAACCTCTTGATGAACGTCCCGCGCATTATGGGCAGAAGCCCACAGCCCGCCACAAAGCATTTATAGCCCCTATATTTGGTGCGGCATAATTGCCCTAACAACTATTTGGACGCCGACTACATAAATGGTGATGACACGGTGGCGGCACCGTTACGCCCCCTAACCATAGTTCGGAACGCATAAAACTTTTTTTATTACGTTTAATGACAAGACGAGCATCCCATTTGCCTGATGGTAAGCGATATGACCGCTCATGGACAATAGCAAAACCAATTATCACCATGAATTACAAAGCAATGATGGGCATTCCACTGCGCTCGCCATCCTGAGACATAAGATGTTAAGTCTCATTATGTCCAGTACTTACTCTGACTACAGTGTCCTTCAAACCGGAACACAATAGTGCATTTACACTGCTGTATGGCGAGAGAAATAGATATTGCGGTGGTACCTACATACCTGTCACATATGAGAGACCTACCCCCAGTAAACTGCCAGTAAACAGTCCGAAATCAAATGACAGGTCTGTTAATATCTACTAATTCTCTGAGTCCCCACTCCCTCGTGACATTGATGTAAAAAAAAGAACCACTTCCGCAAAACTTAAGTATCCAAATCGGGATTGGCAAGTAAATGAAGAAAACTCAATGCCAAAAGAAAGTTTAGTCATTATTGAGTCATTCAAAAAACTGGTATTATTGAACGATCATCATTTTTGACGCACAAATTACTGAGACAACATTACCTTATAAGAAGCATAATTATGTAACCAAGTATGTAATCAGAGGAAAAAATGGAAAATGAAATGCGGCTATGGTAAAGATGGCTGAACGAAGGGCACAGCTATGCAATTACTTAAACCAATAAAAAAATGCAATTTTAAGTTATTAAGCTATGTGCTGATGAGGTGGAAGACCTTACTATGTAAACGATACTTTGTAAGGCGTGTATATAATTCATAAAAACTGGATTGCACGCTGGATTCTTGAATTGAGGGTTCCTTACCACTAACGATGTGACCCCGACCCAAACTACATTGAATTTTTGTTTTACTTTTAAAGTAAGACATTAATGTTTGCGAGTGGTCTATGCGCCTGACTCGATACCGACCATGCATAATGGTGGAAAATTGACAAAACAAGATGAAGTGACTGCAGTGCACATGATGGTAAGCAATGATGGTAAGTTCATAATATTACTTTGTATTGTATTATCAGCCCATAAAAGTCCCACTGCAGAGCAGGGGCTTCTCTACAATCAAGGGTACGATTGAGAGTTGTTAGGCCATATAGTCCACCACGCTGGCCTGGTACGGGTTGGCGGACTTTACATACCATAGAAATTCTTACAAATCGGTATGGTATGTAATATTACTTATATAATCGAAATAGAGTATCCAACGGCGTGAGATAATAATCTCTGGCAATGCATAGATATGTAATGTATGTATGTATAGGTATGGATACAATTATCCTCCCTACCCTCTTGTCTAGACTTTATATAGACTGACCCGAAATACAATATACCCATACATACATAAACTCACGCCTTTATCCCAGAAGGGATAGGCAGAGGCGCCACCAGGACACCCACATTTCGCCTTGTATGTTCCGTCCCATGATGTGATAGGGGGCAAGCCTATCGCCATATCGGGCACAAATTCCTGACTCCGGGCTGATAATAAATAGAAAAACCCAATATCACTTAACGTAGCATATAAAGGTTAATATAGATATTTAAGAATATTCAAATTACATAATTATATGTTAACAGGTACTTACCTTCAAATTTGTAATTTGACGACATAATTTCAGTACTTCTTGGGTGCCATTTACGTTTATGTTCAGAGCTTCTTCCAATGGGGCATTAAAGTTCACAGTTGCGGCCAAGTGAAATACTATTGAAACCTAAAAGAATAAAATGGATTATGGAATAAAATTATAAATGCAACCAATAGTCACACACTTGCACTAAAATACAATTCTTATGACGTAGAAATCAGAAACCACATAAAACTTTACTAGTGGTAGGTCTCTCAGAAGCCGCTTGGGTAGGTACTACCGCAATGTCTATTTCTAACGCCAAACAGCAGTGTAAATGCACTGTTGTGTTCCGGTTTAAAGGACATTATAGCCAGAGTAACTACTGGACATAATGAGACTAAACTTCTTATGTCTCAGGATGGCGAGCGTAGTGGAATGTCAAGCATTGCTTTGTAATTCTTGGTGTGGTTAGGTTTTGCTACTGTTCATGAGCGGTTATATTGCTTACCATCAAGCGAATTGCATGCTCGTCTCGCCATTCATCGCTATAAAAAAAAACTTTTCAGCTTCACAACCCGCAGACTCCAAACAAATATTTGTGGGCCTCACAAACATTTGTCTCTGTGGGAGGTTCGAACCCATAACCACCCGTTTCACAGCCAATTCAAGCCAAATGCACAACGGAAACCATCAATATACAATACATTAGTATTTCAGATTATCTAACTGAAAATAGATGTGAAGCGACGGCTTTGCTGTCTTGTTTGTTTTGGTGAGTGGGATTGGACGAAGGCCTACTTTCCTTTTTCGACCGTTTCCTCTCCATTTTAAAACCCGGAAACTAACGCATGAACCAATCGTGAAAGCGTATGAATGGCAACCACTCAACATCGTGTGATTAAATTTTAAAAGTTAAGTCTGTAAGAATAATTCCAAATGCGAATAACCGTACGTTTTTTACTTTAATATATGAGCACAAACATAATTTTAAACTTCTCGCATTTGAATACAATTGCATCAGATTGTGAGCATAGTAAAAAGTTCTTTTTTATATACCAAAAGATTTATGTGACATAGTAATAAATTGTATTAGGCATATAATAAAAATATGTTGCCATGTATGTATACCCTAATTATAGTTATATATCCTAACAAAGAAGACATGGATTGAAATAAGTAACATTGCATTAACCTTAGACAAGAATAAAATGACGAAAAAAAATAAAAACAATGTTTATCGAACAACTAAAACCTTCATTTCAATTTTATTTAATATTAAATTAATGTATAATAAGTCCTTAAATTTGTGGAAAATTAATAGTTACACATGACATTTAAAAATAATCTTTTAACTTAATTATATTATTATAATGAAAAGTATTTGTTTTCCTGTCTCAACAAAGTAATACAAAATGTTTTGAAATCCACACATTACAAGCCGTATGTTGATTGGGTCCTAAACCGCAACATCTTTGAAACGTAAACTACGATTTCCATATATCTTCTAACTTTGAAAATTGCGAAGACCTTTTAGGGGATAATATTGTTTTTGTACTGTACTGGTTCAGCCCATATACGTCCCACTGCAGGGCACGGTCCTACTCTACAATCGAGAGAATCGATTGAGAGTGGTTAGGCCAAATAGTCCACAACGCTTGCCTAGTGCGGGTTGGCAGACTTACATACCGTTGTATTGTTTTTAATGCTTATCTAACATGTATTATATGCATCACTGTGCAAGTCATATAATTCTGCGCTCGATGTATAAATTATGTTGTCATTTTGGTCTTATTATTAATTTATTAAGAATAAGCAATTAAAGTTATTCAAATTACCAATTTCAATAGATTAAAGTTCTTTTGGATAACCATCTTAAGCAAGATAGGGCGGATTTTTTTATGTAGTACGATATCTTTAAACTTTAATAAAATGTAGTTTTGCCAGCGTTATAGTATAAAAGCTGAATTTTATACATGTTATTAAGGCAACTATCAAAAGATGTTTGCTCGGCATTCGGACACTTCTGATGGTTTTTTTCATTTTGCCAGGCACATTAAAGCTGATAACTTCCTAAGCCACAAAAAATGTCTGTAAACAAGTTTTTAATGTAAAGAATCCATGTCATCTATTAATAACTGAAAATATTCAACCCATCTATGATAAAGTTTTACCAATTTATCAATTTTAACAAATCTAAAATAATTAAATTTAAATACTTACATTATGTTTCAGAATTTCTATATTCTCGCTCGATAGTCCAAGGTTTTGATCGGCCACATTTCCTGTCATTGGTATTATTTTTTGCAAATCATTCCTGTCACGATTTCTTATGCGCTCGAATGCCTGAAAACAATATTTCATATTAATATCGGATTGAAATGAAATTCATTTATTGGTCAAGTAGGAAATTAAATAGCTCTTATGACAAGCCAATACACATAGTACTCATTCTTTATTTTTATACAAGATTTTTGTTATAATACTATTATTCATATTAAATTTACTATTTTTCAGTAGTTATTTTTATTTTGTTTATATGTAGCGACAAACAAATTGCTGAATGGTAGAGCCTGGCCATTATCCGTTAACGCTACAGTCCAACCTTACCACCATACCTTACCACCTTGTATGATTATAATAGAAATACCCATATAGCGACCGACTCAAGTGACGTGTTTCGCCTGCGAATATCTGGTTCCTACCGTATTCTCTTCTCCGACACAAACGAATCTTCGAACGTTCGACGTCAACGTATAAGATAAGTTTTCCAATTATAAAAATCAATTCTTATCTTTATGAAACTTATTATTCACTCCGAAAATAGTCGTTACGACGTACGATAGAGGATTCGAACATTTTGTAGAGTATTCAGGCACATTTGTAAAGTTTTACGTACGACGTTCGAACATTCGTCGTCGGAGAATAGAATAACCCCCCAAGCCAGCATAATTGTGTCGACTTTCCTGTGTGAATTGCACTACTCTTGCAACGTGCATTGTAGCTATTTTGTCGTGTCGGTAAGAGATATCAGGGACTAGTCCAAACACAACTCTGTCAAGTTTCAAGAATTAGTTGTCACTCGCATTAACAGTGAACGAAACATCAAAAGAAAACTATTTGAGTGACTTAAAAAAAGGAGCAGGTTCTCAATTCGTCGGAATCTTTTTTTAAGAAGGCGCTCATCCGCTATTATTTCGAACGTATGATAATTCTACCTATTGGCATTATGCAACCAGAGTGATTGACTAGCCTCAAAGACTCGTGAAAAGGAAATTCGTGCCACTCACAGATCATCCAGGCTATTTCCTGAGAGTTTTTCGCAATGCCAAGCACACATTCTAATCCCGGGCAGCTTATGAATAAATACAAACAATATTATTAATAAGAAAATAATTTTAAAAAATTATATCGACTTCAAAACTGCAATTAAAAAGAGATAATAAAAATAATCTTATAGAACTCTGAAATACCTAAATATGCCAACTGTTTTTTTGAGGTCGGTGCCAGCTATACGAATATAAGAAGGTAAATAACAACACGCTACGAACTACGCGGGTAAAACCGCGGGACGCAGCTGCTCTTTAATATTAAAGTTGGTGCCGATCTCAGAAAATTTATCTCCCTGGATTTAAAGTTTGGTGCCGATTTAACCAACAAGTACCTTTGTACATTTCAACCAGCTAGATAGATTGGGGTGCGGAGTCAAAATAGTAAAAATGTATGTGCGCCGCGGACCGAAAAAGGTTGGACACCCCTGCTCGATTTCGATGAAACTTACACTGCTTCTAAGTTGGTCTATACCTAATCCAACTCAATTTTTTTTTTGAAATCTGACTTATAATTTTTGAGATATACGTACATTTATGAAATTTGGCACACGCGCTCAGAATTTGGTATAGGATATATACAAACACATACATAACATAATATACAAAAACTGTGCAATTCTGACAAAATTACATACATACAGGTTGAATCGATAATTTCCTTTTGAATTCGATTAAAAATCGTGGCTAACATTTACATTGTTTGTTGTTTCTATTATGCATTCATTTGATTTGTAACAATGCATTTTGATTTGTATTGTTCAAATTATAATGAGATGCACTTCGTCATCTATTCGTATAATGGCTTTATTTTGATGCTGATTTAATTACCTACTCAAAATACAGTGGTACGAGCGGAATAAAATTATTTCTCCAAAATAAATTATTTGAATTGAAATAAAACCAATTTTCTCACGGATTATATCGCGATTTGGTTTAATTTTTACGTTTTCAAATTCCCGACGTTTCGATTGCTTTACAGCTTTCGTGGTCACGGGGCGGACTGAGGTATTAGTCATCCGCTCAGTGACTGTTATAATTTAACTAACCTTAATTTTCAATTATTAAATTAAAAAGTTAATTTAAAAAGTTAATTGGTTTTTACGATCCGATCTACGCTATGTCAGGTTTCAAATCGCGATAAAATCCGTAAAAAAAATAGTTTTATTTCAATGTGTAACATTTACGTAAATCTAAGAAAACATTATAAATTATATGAAGTTTGAATGCTTCGTGAATCAATTAAAAACACTTTTCCCCAACAGTGTAGTGTGCCTGTATCAGAACCTACTAATAAACTTACGAAAATCCAGATTCGAAACAAATGTTTGTAGAGCATACAATCATTTTTCTCTTTAAGATGATCGAATTACAGTATCTCGTTTAAATCTTTATGAACTATTTAACGGGGGTTGTTAAATAGATTAATTATATTAAACAATTAATATGGAAAAATATTTATGTAATAACATATACTATTAGACTCAGATCTATTACCTGCCTGTAATTATTAACACTGCAATCTTTAAATGAATTGCCAAAATAATTATTCAGTATAATACATACATAAACATAACGCCTTTTTCCCAGAAGGGATGAGCAGAGGTGCTACCAGTATACCCACGTTTCGCCTTGTATGATCCGCCCCACGATGTGATAGGAGGCGACGCTATGGCCATTTCGGGCACAAATTTGTGACTGGTGAAAATATTTTCATACATAAGCACTGCTAAGCACGAACCTCCTCTACAATTTAGAGCGGTGTAGGTCTTAGTCAAACTTAGTCTAATCAAAATTGGTGGACTTGATATACCTAAGAATTTTTTGAATATCTGAGCTTCCTTACTTTCGCCGTAAAAGTAAGCGATGACAAACTACGAATACATTCGAAATTTCGAAATGTCAGGGGTGCATACCTTGAGCTTGAACCTTGGACCGCTGATATGTCAGTTAAATGAACCACATTAATATTATGTCGTTTCCGGTTCAGCCATATTTATTAAGTTTTTTGCAAGGCAATATAATTGTTTCAACAGACGAGACGTACCCAAATCTGGGTTGGGTAGTCTGGACTTTACTGCTGTTCCCATCAGATGCAATTTAGTCACTGGCACTACAATGCCAGTATTTGATTCATTTATTCCAGTATAATAAATATAAAAGTAGATAAATACTTACAGATGAATTAATTATTTGGTTAATTCTACCACCGGCGCATTCTCCTTTCTTATCCCGAAGCAACACGTAGATTTTATCAATATTCCTACAACTATATAATAACTTTTCAATTAAAGCCTGAAAATTATAATTATTTTCATAAATATTATCCCACAAATATGTAATTATAATAAAAGCTTTCATTATTAAAATCAATTTAAAAGTTAAAAATAAAGCATTCGTTTTTAACCTTATTTAATTTGTTTACTATTAGAATTTATATTATTTTATTTTATTGAAAATAAAGTACACGTATTTAACTAAAATACAAACACATAAAACATTGCACTCAAATAAATAATATTTACTGAAATTTGTAATTGTAAAACAAATTTTCTTTTATTGTAATTCAATTTTAACTCTTGAAACCAGGATTTTACTTGACAAAAACTATCAATAAAATATACAATTTAAAACGTATTATTTCTACCTTTCCCAAGTATCCCGTACCACCGGTCACAAAAACTGATTTGCCATTGTAAAAGTCCGTAATGCTACAGCATTCGTTCGCAGTATCGTGGCACCGCGCACTGTCCATGACTGAACACAACTCGCGTATTTTTTCCTCAATATTTGCAAGATAGCTTAAACGAGTTACCGTGATAAAGGTCGTGAAACACGCTTATATTACGGAGTCATCAATGAGTGCATGAGAATGGGTATTTATATGTTTTCGACGTGACAAGAGAGAATAATTTGAATGGATGATACTTATGGTGCAGTCAGCAAATTAACTTCAAATTACTGTTTTATGTTATCTGTCGGGTATATTCGTAATAATAGGTAAATTCGGTATTGTAGTTAACCCTGTCTAAGTTGCCCTATCTTTAATGATCTTTGTGAAACATTGATGTTTAATTATTTTAATAGTTTTATCGCGATTTTGGAATATTATGAACATGCCGACACGACGCGACGTCTAGAAGGATAATATCAGAAAAAATATTTAATTTAAATGTGTAACATTCGCGTAAATATTTCTTATATCATGATTGTTCTTTTTGTTATCTACTTTCATAATATGATGTTTGGCTTTCCTTTGTCTTTAAAATATATGTAAAACCAGGCCGTTTGCGGACAACGTACGGTATAAAGAAATTTAAACTGTTTTATAACGAAGTAATATTTTCATCATTATTATGTAATTTGTCGACCGCCGCGAAATAAAAATCTTACGTACTATCACTTCTATATCAGCGCATATACATCCCACTGCAGGTCACGAGCCTCTTCTACAACCGATAGTACGATTGAGAGGGGTTAGGCCAAATAGTCCACCACGCTGGCCTAGTGCGGATTAGCGGATTTTACATGCCATAGAAATTATTGCAAATCGCTATGGTATGCAGGTTTCCTCCCGATGTTTTTCTTCACTGTTATAGTGCGTGGTGATGGACTATCAATACACACATGACTTCGAAAAATCAGAGGTGTGGCTTGGGATTTGAACCAACATGTTGGCAGTTGCGTCTGATCCGTTTACCAACAGGCCACCACGCACTTCCCTTACGCACGGTTAAAATAAACCTTCTTTATAATTGCAGCATGATTAAATTGTAAAACTTTCCGTTTCCATGGCAGCGAGACATTACTAAAGATCATTTTCAGACCATCATCGCGAACAAGTTCCAAATGGCGGCTACAATCGGCTATTTTGAACATGAATTGGGATGATGGTAATATTGAGTGATCATAATAATACTAAATCTGTATATTTAATTATTTTTTTAAATCGAATAAAAATTTTTTGTTATGTCATGACATCCGGAAAAACACATAGATTAATTATAGCATAGTTATTGCTCGTGTGTGGTTTTTAAATAATAATTGAATCCTGATAATATGTTGTAATGACTTAGCCCAGTTAATATTAAAGTATTATTAACAATCGTTAAAAAAAGACCTGCATTATTGTTATGATAAGAAAGAAAGAAAATTTTTATTTCTCGCCATTCCAAAAACAAATTATACCGGGTATATGAAGACAGCGACCGAAAACGAAGCCGGGTGGTAGTTTTAGTGGTTACAGACACAATGCAAATAAAAATTTCGCAAAATAAGTGCCGGATTTTTTTTGTAATTTTTTAAAAATCGATGTGGTTGGGTAGTAAATATCTAGTTATTGCGAAAATAATAATTTAAACACTAACGTACCATTGCGTCTTACAAAATAAAAAGGTGTTCATCTTTATTTTAGGAAAACTATGTAATTATCACCCAAATACGACGATAAGTAAAAAATTACCAAAAAAAGTTGACAATTTTTTTTTGCGAAATATCTAGACCGCGACCGAAAACGAAGCCAGATATTAGTGACTTCAGATACAATGCAAGTAAACATTTCGCAAAAAAAAAACGTCGACAACTTTTTTTATGTAATTTTTTACTTATCGTCGTATTTGGGTGATATATACATAGTTTTCCTAAAATAATGATGTACACCTCTTTATTTTTAAACACGCAATGGTACCTTAGGGTTTAAATTAGTATTTTCGCAAAAATAAGGTATTTACCACCCAAACACGATGTAATTTAAATAATTCTAAAAAAATATCTGTCTCTGTTTTGGCGAAATTTTTATTTGCATCGTGTTTGTAACCACTAAAACTACCACCTGGCTTCGTTTTCGGTCGCAGTCTTGATATACCCGGTATAATATATTATGCCATCTACATTTAATTGTCGTGTGGTGAATTTTGGATCTACAAATACATACATAAACTCACGCCTTTTTTCCAGAAGAGGTAGGCAGAGAACACCCACATTTCGCCTTGTATGTTCCGTCCCACAATGTGATACGGGTGAGCCTATATCAGGCACAAAATCCGGACTCCGGAAGTGATAATTGATGTTGGACTTCTCAATCTACAAATCAAAGAACAAAAACCGTTTAACGCATTGTTTGAGATGTGGTTTCGTAACATAAATAACAAGTATTTATACTTGTAATCTAATAGTATTAGCAATGTAATCAAATTTAAAGAGAGCAAATAATCCTTATTACCTAAATTGCAACACAGCGCATTCGGCGACAGAAGATCAATGTTTAATTATAATCAGCGTCTCAAACGATACAATCGTGTGTATTCGTGTGTGTCGTGGGAATTACAAACAAGAGAATTTTCTGTCTCACAAACACACAGATAATAATAACATTGCCAGTAAATAAAAAGAAAAATCCTTGTTCTTCCATAACAAACAAAATGAGCACAGTATTTTGTTCAATGGCCACAATGGGACGTGCCGTTTGGTTATATAATACTACATATGCAATCTTGACGAAAAAACATGGCCAATCCTGAAAGCGAAGATGCGTTAAGTTTTATTTTGTTGTCCTTAATTACTATTTGTGTTAATAGCAACACTTTTCTATATTCTACATACATAAACTCACGCCTTTATCCCAGAAGTGGTAAGCAGAGGCGCCACCAGGACACCCACATTTCGCCTTGTATGTTCCGTCCCATGATGTGATAGGGAGCGAGACTATCGCCATATCGGGCACAAATTCCCAACTCCGGGCTGATACTGAATAGAAAAACCCATATCACTTCGACCCGGGAATAGAACCCGAGACCTCAGCTTTGTAATCGTACCCTAGTACACATCTATGATCCGCTTGGATCATAGATGTGTTACCGGCCCATCAAATCGGGAGGGGAGTGGGAAGGTAAAAGATGAGAAGAGAAAAAGTGTATTGGGCATCCGGCAATTTTAAAATTAGCAACATATATAATTATTACCATCATTTATTTAAACAGAGGTAATTTAAAAACTCAAAATATACATGATAATAAAATTTAACGGACCTTGCATGAATGAATAATTTTACAAACATACCGAGTCATAATCGACATTTTTATGAAAATAACTCTTTTTATATAAACAATACTTGTATTTTAAAACACTGAGGGCAAGGGCATCCCAATAACAGCAATTACCAATTTTAAAAGGGATAAAACGTTATAGTTGACGTAATTATTATTTATGGATGGTATATTTGTATTCGTAGAAATAGTGTAGAGCTATAAATTTTAATCTAAAGCTACTTATATGACATTTTCAAAAGAAGAACACAGAGTAAGAATAAGAATAGTAAGAACTCAGAACCCCATGGTACATTATTTCGGTTTAGCACGGCAAGTGCGTCGTGTTGCATATGATTATGCTATATTCGAGCTGATGCTGGAGTATATCCGCCAGCCGCCGGGGCGTAGTTAGCCAGACGCCGGCTGTGAAACGAGAGGTCGCGGGATCGATCCCTGCACCGAGGCAAATATTTGTGTGATCCACAGGTATTTGTTTTAGGTCTGGATGTTTGTGAGACCCACGACACAAGATTCGATCTCAGTGTGGGGTCAAAACTATGCATATGTTTGTTGGGTGTATTTATTTGTTATTATTTATTTATTTATATCGTGCTTTTAATAATCATCGTACTGCTGTGGTGTTGATTATTTCCCTTGTTTTCTTCAGGAAAAAGTTCACTCTTCTTTTCTATAAAAATATATTAAAGGCAAGCATCTTCTCGAAAAAAAAAACTTGTCTAAATATGAAAAACATCTGTTTTAGGAGCAATTAAAATACATTTTAGAGATATTAATAATGTTTTTTTTTCCAAAAAAGACTCGACATGTTCTTAAATTGAGCAAAGAAACTAACTAGTGCTAGTTTAGTATAGCATGAGATTGTAATCAAAACATCACAGTTCGCAGCTCATACACACTGCCACTTGACTTATAAGGAAGACTTTCTTTTTAGTTCTTGAGATTAATTAGGAGCAATACGCAAAGCCCTCCGGGATTTAGGTCAAAAATACAAAAACTAAAATTTTTCGACTAACACGGTGTATCTTTTGTTAATACGTGTGCGAGTAACATAATGAATTCGTCAAATAAAGTAAAAAGCACTGCCAAGATTTATTATTTTTAGCATTATTTAAAAACTCACACAATCCATCATATTAACGACTTTTTGTTGTTGCGATTTCGTTGACAAGACATAAATTTTTTACTTTTTTTTTCTTTAGCTTTTGCGTTTTTAATCGCTCCCACAGTGAAAAAACAACTGCAAGTAGGTAGCTGGGAAATCTTTGTTAAAAAAAAAAACAAAGAAGAATAGTGTCTGTATCTCTAAAGAGTACGACTAGTGCCACACACAAAAGTTTGAAATATTCGTTCTAAAATGTGAAAGTCTTATTTTTAAGCCGGTTCAAATTCCAATCCCAGGCATATGAGATTTGTTAAGACAAAATCTCATAGAAAATGTGAATGTAAACCAAGTCTTTTCTTTTGCAGTTCCCAGCCAAAACTTGAGACAAATGAGACCTCTATTATCTAGTATAACTTTATTACAGGAAATATGTTACGAAGTAAATAACTGCATTCTAATATATTGAGTGAGATCGTGGGAGTATGCATATGACAGACAATTGTCTGAACATTGTGTAATTCAAACGGGGGCTATTCTTAGTGGAAAATTTCTGTTAAGAAGTCCAAAATCCTTTTACAGAGTGAATATCAATTTCCTTCGACGAAAATTAATTTATAGTACCTGAAATATTTAACATGCTTTTCTCATATATAATTTATTATGAGCATGTTTAAAACAATAATAAATTGTGTTACTATCACTCCTTTATTAAATATTTTACTGTTATTACGAGAATAGGCAGACAGGCTACCTTAATGAAAAAAGGCTCTGGATACAGAATGCCTCCAACAGGTCTCTGAAAATTCTAGATGGAAGGCCATGTTTATAAATGGAATGATTGTGGCTAAAAATTAGGTTAAAAATTATTTTGAGAATAACCAAATGTATGTCATCGTATTTTAGAATAAGGATAATTAAATATATGTAACGTACACATATATTATTCTTCATTTGCATATGAATAATTTACAAATGAATTAACCAAATCTTAGATGAATAATAACATAATAAGAAACAACAATTACTTGTCCGTATTTTTAACTGCGTTAAGAAAATTCGAGATTTTATACATACATACGTAAACCCCCCAATACTACCCCTTCCAGAAAAAAAGGCGTGACTTTTCCAGAAGGGGTAGCCAGAGGTGCTACCAGGACACCCTTATTTCGCCCTATGCGTTCCGTCCCACGATGTGATTGGGGGCGCGCCTATCTCCATAATCGAGATATTATAGTCTTATTTTTTACTGCCCCCACAATATAGTGACGTAACACCTAATGATAAATGGAATGAAAATAAAATAAAGTACTCGTACTTATTCATCGGTGATTTGTATCTCTCTCTGATCGAACTTGATATCGACACACTTGAGTTGGACGCTAAGGTTTTGCACTCAAAGTTTTGCACCGTATCAGCCACTTGTCGTTAACCGGCCAGATACAAATCTTACAACTAGAATCTTCAGCAATCCCATATAATAAAACGCAAAAGCAAAGCAGCTGAAACAATACAAGTGTAAATATAAAACACATGTGCAACTTTAAACTAGTCCGCGCTCGAAATGAGGCAATTTCAGAAGGTAAAAAGCGAAATGGAGATACAAAGTCTGGACACAAACACTTGATGGAAAAGAACAGGAACGCAGTACTACTTTTCTTTTGTTTCAGAAACTAGCTGCGCGCAAAGGAAGTTTGTTGACAACGGTTCTTATAGTAATGTATATTTTATGCTTGTATTCTGTTATACTTGAGACATTAAAATATCGCTGTGACGAGATTTTTTTTCCAGGGAGTTTGCAAGCATTAAAATTCATGATTTCCCCACTAGTAATTGTCGTTGTAAATATACATATTTGCTGTAAGGAGTATACAAATTAAATAACTAAACAGAAAGAAAATATAGATTTTTCGTTTATGTACCCCAGAAGCTCAAATGAAGGGACAATTGCATTTCTGTTTTCAGTTGCAACTGAATATACAAGTCGCAACAATTAAACATTAATAAAAAAACCATTTTGGCGATTTTCAACATGCCTGCAATTTTGAGAAAGTGAAAAATGACAACATTCATAGTATGTAGAGTTGAAACTATGTAGATTAAATAGCTTCTGCTTTGCTTATAGAGAGACTCGTAGTTTGTTGATTTGGGATTCTATTGTGCTTAGATACCCTAGTTTCGGATAAAGGATGGCACTCAAATTTGATGGTATAATTTTTTTTAAGCCTGATTGATAACGTAATTTCGTCGTGTCCTATTTATTACCAATGGACCACTGGAGAAATTATAATGTCAAAACTAGCAACAAATTATTTAAGAAATTAAAACAAAACTTTAACTTGTCCCCATGCCTGCAGTTCCTTAAGTGTATACACTACTCATAGTTATAGAAGTTAGAAAAATACCGACTTAGAAATCAACTGACTTTATCTTGTTTTCAAGTTACAGTTTACACGTTCAAAATGAAAGTTAAAGCGTTTACTGGTGTAAGTGCGAAGGTTAGAATGTCTTGGTGTTCTATACTTTACGGTTGAATTATTAAAAAGTTCACTTAATCTCATCTTCCCGTAGCGTCGAATTTGTCTTTTATACTTATGAAACTGTTCCATATAGTCGTTCTTAATCCAGTACTAAGAGTTACAGAAAAGAAGAATATAAGCATCCTTCAAGGTGGTCGAAAGTCTTCGCAAGCATGAAAATCATAATTATTTTTATTTCATTTTAAAAATAGACAAGCTGAAGTAATAATAATAAAGTGAATAACCGTTCAAATGTGTACTAAATAAAGGATTTGTTCCATGATAATTGTCAACACACCTATTGGTTCGAGCTCAAGTCTGTTTAAAAATACCAGCAATGTTCATGGGAGTTCAATTCCTATGAATATTAGAAGATGTGTTCTACAAACGCTATTCCGATACGACGCCTGTTTCTACGGAAATATCATGTTTCACGTACCCGAAGCTTTGGACGTGATCTAAATTGGCTCTTTTCATTGATTTAAAATAGCTTGCTTGTAGCAGATGAATGTGGAATGTGCATTCAGCTGTCCAACTCATGTCGTGCATCAAAGAGGAATGATACAAGTTCGATGCCTAATTGCTAGCAAATGGTAGGATATCATGCCTTTGATGTTGATGCCTGTGTTTTGAATGAATTTCCGATCTTGGACAGTATGAACAGTAGGTACATAGGGCGCATTCATGTAGGGGCAGTTTTTATGCAGGAACAAATAGACAGAGTGCTTTATAGAGGGTTTTAATAAATTTCATCATCATGTTCATCTACAGAAAGTCCACTACTCAACATCGGACTCCCTCAAGAATTTCCACAGCGACCTACATCCAGTCTGCACCTTTTATTAAATTAACTTTTATTCTATCCACCTCGTGTTACGATATATTTACAGATTATCACTGTATTGTGAAGTTTGTTTGTTACACTTTCACGCATTAACTACCCAATCGATCGTTACGTTTGCATACGCTTTGTCAGGTGTCACACAATATCCTAGCCTACTTTTTACGCAGAAGTCACGTACTGTTTCCGAGGTACAAAATCAACTGTTAAACGGTCATCCAAAAGAAATGGTAGTTCGGCATAATAGCTCAGCGCAACGATAACATTGCAAATGAATTCCCGAATAACAATATGATATCTTGAAAGAAACTCTATTACCGAATTATCTTAAACACGCGAGAAAAGCTGAGAGCAACGTCTAGATAGGTAAGACGTTATTAACTTACGAAGGATTTTTTCAAATTCACATTTCTTATGTTTAATATTACATCAACTTACAGTTTCACAAAAAACTACAATACTTTTAGTCGGAGCAATATAGAAAAATGATATAAAAATATGTCGATCATTTTGCATCACTCACCCGAAATAAAGTAACCACGCTCTAATAAATTTTAAAGGTTCCCCGTAATTTTGAACATATTCATTCCACGCCGTCTATCTTACTAGAACGCATATCTCCCAACGGTTTCTCATGAAGCTTAATGAATTCCCGTGTTCGTGGTATTTACATACACCGCGAGTCCATGTAGAGCGTTCATTGCTGCTATATTTTAATCAGGCGCTTTTTATCTTTGTTTACCAAGCGGGGTCAGTGTGGTCGCGATTTAAAATTTATATTCGTTAAACACTGTCAAAGATTTGTCCATGATATTTTGCTATTTTTATACTTTAAACGTTAAATCGTAGGATATTTTAGACCATCTATCTATGATATTATGCAAAAAAATTATTAATACTATTACGTAGGTACTATGGGAGCCCAAAGAGAAGATTTTATAACAGCGAGTGAGAAATTTTTCATTAGTCCGATCGCTCTTTTACGGGCCTGGGCCGTTTCGATTCAATAATACTGGTTGGAATGGTTTTTAAATTTTGAATAGGCTCGGTGTAAGAATATATAAAATTTTAAACCTCTCTCTCTAACCTTCTTAAAGTCATCCTATGGTTTTCCGAGCGTTTCATTTGTGATTTTGTTAATTTTAAACCATTTAAACCATTTATTTCTTCCACACACACAATACAACTAAATAATAACATAATACAAGGAAAAGGTCAGGTCTACATTAATATCTATTTTGCTGTAAGATGTGCGTAGAAAGGATACCAGCTCAGTATATGCTATTTTACAACAGCACTGATTTTCAGCTGGCTCCGCAGCCATCATAGTATAACAATCCTACTATACGTGGGGTCTACTATACGTGTATTTTCGAGGTTCAATGTAAAAAAAACACATACACTTACATTGAATATACAGCACTTTCTTGCTTCGGTAATGTTTTATTGAGACTATATTCAACACAAATTATCTGGACATCCAACAGTGATTTCTGTAATTGTAATGTTTAAATGAAATAAACTGAAATGCCTTAAGCGTCCCAATTTCATACAAAGTGAATACGACGGCCGGAAAAGTATTCCACGGCTTGGTAAGAAAGTTTTGGCTTCATAAATATGTGATATAATTAAAGTCGAGAATCCTCCACGACGCTGCTAACCGCACCTCTGCCGCGCTCTGTGCAACTATTTTAATATTCATTCAATATAACAGTAGAATTGAATGAGAAAATGTATTTAAAAAAATACAGCTAATAGTTATGTTCATAAGTCATAAACAAAACCTTTTTGCAATGGTTTAGAACTATTAGAGAAAAATTATATCATAAGAATATAACCTAATGTTGGAACTAAAGCCGCAAGAGGCTTGCATTTAACGAAAAGAACATAATGTGTGTGGTTAGCACAAAACTTACTATATAGCGCGTAGTGACACCTAGTGACAAATTCCTGTACTATATTTCTCTCCAAACAAAACCATCCAAAGGTCCAGTTTAATAACGGCAAAAAAGTTTGTATAAAAACGCCGTATTACGTCTGGGCGCACTATTTAAAATACTACCACTGCGGAAGCTTTGTTTTAAAAGTTTTCATTTTAGAAAAAAAGGTTTTTCAGCCCGGGATAAATACAAGGCAACTTTGTCTCTTTCATTTAGTGCCGTAGGTTTTATTTGCAACTTTTTACGTCAGTGTTGCCTGACAAAAAACAATTTACTACAAACAGGATGAACGGGATGAAAATTGTAAGGGGCCCAGTTTTGCTTAGCCACCTGTAATTTTTTCATCCGACGGCGTAATTGGATTACATTTTGCGTTCCATTAGAATTTATCTCCAGGGCATTCTTGATGTACTTAAAATTCACTGTGGTGGCTAAATGGTTAACCATTGATATCTTTAAAAGTCTATTAAAATGGGCAAAATTAAGCGTTGTCTTTTTCATTAATTAATAGCCTTTTTTGGCACGACAAAGTAAAAACTGGAACAACAATTTGGTGGTTAGGGCCGTGTAGTCCAAATTGATTATAGAACTACGGGACTCGGGAAATAATTATATCTGAGACACAAATATATCGCCCGCTAGAAACTTAAGGTTTAACTCAAAACACGATATACTATTGTTACTGTACGAGCAAGTCGCACATTTGCAAACTCAGCGCTTGCGCCAAAACATATATTTGTGCGTTTCATTATTTAAGTTAGTTCTCATTAACGTTCGACCTATTAAACTGTAAATATTTTAAAATAAATAATTATTCAAGATCATCAAGTTATTCTTGCCTTCACCATCAATACACATCTAATGCACGTGGTTAACAAGTACCCGTACAGTTACTATGATTAGTGGCGGTACTTCCATACAAGCCCAAAAGCCCGGCTTGCCTTACTTAATACGTATATACTAAATTCTGAACGAAACCATTACATTCAATACAAAACAGTAATTACGAAACATCTACCATTTTTGAATTTACCGCGTTCCGTCGCGGCATGGCGCTCTTCAATGAAGCGCCTGAGACGGCGAGCCGAAGCGCCGCGCCGCCCGCGCTGCGCAACGCTTGTAATAAATTCATTCAATAATTCTACCTCTCACGTAGAACGTAGCTCCACGCATTTTTTAAAAGACGGTACGCGCAAAACATATATCTGCCTTTTTCTCTCTCGTGTGCTTTTACGAGGCTTTTGGCAACGCATGCTATCTCTTTCACATTTACGGGTGAAATGCTATACTCTGGCACTACGAATGTATAGCTACAGATATTTATATATAGCAATAATGTACTAAACCAAAAGCCCAGCTTTTGACCACAGAATTGTTTTGACTGAACATCGTACGTTTGAAGGTCGTCATGTGTAACATTATTTGTTAACTAAATTATATTTATTGTAATTAAATTATGTTGGTTCTTTTTTTTAATTATTTAATCATTTTTGTAATACAAATAATGAGGTTTTTATATTTATTTCATAAATTATAATTGCATGTTGTAATGTTTATTTTTTCGTTTACTAGCAATACTGTACGAATTACTACTAACTTCATAAGTATTTTGATATTGTGCAATTGTAAATAGTTTGGTTTTAGGTTAATTATTCGTTTTTTTAATGTTATTTAAACTTTTTGATACGAAAATGATTTGTATTGTTTCCTGTGATGGTTTTAGTGTGATGGTGAAAGTGTTCATTGCCGTTATAAAGGTAATTTCATATAGGTTATTAAACAGTCGTGTTTCATAAGTTTTTCAAGGGACACTTGTGTATTAGAATGTTTTGATTAATTGTAATGATTTCAATGATATTGTGGTCCTTTCAAAAGGCATGCTATTACTTGTAATTAAAATTACTTGTAAAAACTTAACCTTAAACTTAATGTATTTATAGCAATTTCTGTCCGCAATTTTGTTTAACTGCGTAGTCAAACACGGGACCATAGTAGCTATCGTTGTGCTAGTGTAATGCCGAGTATTAAAAGTGCTCAGTAGTTAGTGCAGTAAAAAGTTACGGTTGCATGACCACAAGCTATCTATATTTGTATTAGGTACTTAGATTTTAATATTGTATAGATTGTGTGATAGGTCTGCCGCCGCGCCGTAAATTCGATTTCGTCGTTCTTAGTCTTTTTTTTTCTTCTAAATAAATATGTATTAAACCTAATATAATATTGGGCTTGCCCTACTCCAAAACCCTAGGCACGCCACTGACTATGATGAATATTCACCAGTACTCATTTGCCGTGCTAGAAAGGCTGACTTTTTTCGTCATCATTTTAATAAACATTTTGTAGGCAAACTAATTGCTATAAAACTGCTCACAGGAGAAAAAATACTTTGAAGATTTCGTTAATAATAAGTTTTGCTACTTGCAACACTTAAGAGCTCTGAAACGACAATGTAAGGTTAGTTATTAAAAATATTTTAGAGACATTTGCTTAAAGTGTTGCTGTTATAAAATTTTATACACTTTCCTCGTGCCTCTAATGGCTCATTCACCTTGCCCTATATGATGTACTTGTTTCAATGCGCTTCATATGCATTATAGTCATTTTAATGCGATAATTTAAAAAGAGCAGTGAAGTCTATACTATCTTCGCGCAGGGTGTGATATTGAAATCGTATAAAAAATAAACCGTCGGAATGAACGGTACTGTACTGTATCGGCGTATATACGTCGCACTGCAGGGAACGAGACTCTTCAAAACTCGAGAATCAAATCCCAGGGCACACCTCTGACTTTTCGGAGTCATTTATACCGGGTATATCAAGACTGCGACCGAAAACGAAGCCGGGTGGTAGTTTTAGTGGTGACAGACACAACGCAAATAAAAATTTCTCAAAAAAAGCGACATATTCTTTTTGCAATTTTTTAAAAATCATTGGGTTTATGTAGTAAATACTTAGTTATTGCGAAAATAGTAATTTAAACCCTAACGTACCATTGCGTCTTAAACAATAAAAAGGTGTACATCATTATTTTAGGAAAACTATGTATTTATAACCCAAATACGACGATAAGTAAAAAATTACCAAAAAAAATTGACGATTTTTTTTGCGCGAATTTTAGTTGCATTGTGTCTGAAGTCACTAATACTACCACCTGGCTTCGTTTTCGGTCGCAGTCTTGATATACCCCGTATATTGATAGTCAATCACCACGCACTTTAACGCTGAAGGAAATCATCGTGAGGAAACCTGCATTCCATAGCGAATTGTAATAATTTCTATGGTATGTAAAGTCCGCCAATTCGCACTAGGCTAGCGTGGTGGACTCAATTATCGAAATGAACACACGAAATTAATTATAATATGTATATCAGCACCACTTGTAGGGTTCTGTATCTACTTCTGCCCTTCTTCCTTTTGTCGGGTCGGGGAGAAATCATAATCCGTCAGGAATGTTGCAAAATGTGTTGTACGATGGCTTATTTTATGTGTTGTACGAAGTAATTTCTTGATTTTATAAATTGATAGTTATTGATAGTCGCATTGGCAAGGCATCAACGATGTTCGAAAAGCTCTATGCAAGAGTATGGAACAATAAACACCTACCTGCAGGCACTAAGATGACTGTATATCAGACTTGCATATTGAGCATACTCTTGTATGGGGCAGAGACCTGGACGTCGTATCGTAAACAAGAGCGAAGATTGAACAACTTCCATATGCGCTGCCTTCGGAGTATTTTGGGTCTCACGTGGAAAGATAAAGTGACAAACGAGAGGGTTCTAAGCATTGCAAAGTTGCCTAGCATAACTGCTTTGCTACGTCAAAGACGACTGCGATGGCTTGGGCATGTGCATCGCATGGAACCCTATCGTTTGCCAAGACAGATCCTCTTGGCTGAAGTGGCTCACGCCAAGCGCCCTGTAGGTAGACCACTACTTCGATACAAAGACAGCGTGAAACGGGACATGCTGTCATTTGAAATAGATCCAACTAAGTGGGAGGAAAGGGCGGGCGAGCGTGCCGAATGGCGCAAATTCGTAGCGGACGGTGTTTCTGCTCACGATAAGACCTGGTTTGAGCAGTTAGCCCGCAAGCGTGAAACTCGGCATTATCGAGCCACTCTCTCTCCTCCTCATTCACATACAGGCACAGGTTTTAAATGCCCAAATTGTGGCCGTATTTGTAACGCACGAATTGGTCTAATAAGTCACCAGCGTAGGTGCACTTTTCCAATCTAACATCTACAACAAACACAGACCACACGCTATTCAATCATCTTACGTAGATGTAAATTGCCAATGATGACGAAGTAATTTCTTGATTTTATAAATATCAAAATATTTCGTACAAAGAAATAACTCTAACGAGAATTGAAATAAAACTACTTTTACGGATTTTATCGCGGGTTTATTTTAATTACTTAGAAACTCACTCAATATTAATGATTTGATTTACCTTTGTATTTTTTTCTAACCTTTATTGCAAAATATGGCTGTTTTTTATTTGCCGGCATTACCTGGTTACTCCTGTTTCATCATAAGTTTATAATTTTAACGACATCTACCGCCATGTCCGAAAACTACACTTACATAACTAATGGCCGCCACACACGTTCAAGTGCGTTTGCGCAAACGCGAGTTGCACCAGACCCGAATCGAAAATTGGAACGAAGTTTGCGCATTTATTTACCCACACCCGTTTCAGTGTACTGGTGCAAACTCAGACTTGCAAAGTTATTTACTTATAGTTACGAGTGTGGCGGCTATAACAATTAATTTAATTAAAATTGCAAAAATCCTTTAAAAAGAACAATTTCATGTCGGCAGCTGTTTCTATTCACAACAAAGTTGATTGGGGCGTCTGTGCGCGTAATAAAAACTTTATAAACTTGCAACATAAAACATTTCGTGAAAAATGGCCTGTTTTGTTGGAATGATATTTATTGTCACATTTTATGCCGGTGCGTAGGTATTTAGTTGCATTGGAGAATGGAGGTGTATTTTACACGGCCATTTTTCATGTAGTCCATAAAAATGATTCAGATACTTCCTATGACAATAACCAGATATTTTTATCAAAGTTTGTCAAGATGATTTCGAACCTGAACTTCAAGGATTTTCAATCCTTGGGGGTGACTATGCGATTGACACTAGTTTAATAAAATGACCAATTCCCATACATTCTTAATTTTTAAAATATTAGAGATTATATGTTTCATTGATATATTTTCATGCATTCAGTTCCTTCCAATATTTTCGTTCGCCATACAACCCATACTTGTTTTCAAAACACCTGTGTATTTCTTGGATTCAACCCAGCGATCTTCGTTTCTACAATTTGACAATTACTATTAAAGTTTTTTTCCTTATTGTTGTAATTTTTTAAATCGTTAAGTTATCACTTTCATCTCTGCTTTACCGCTAGTAACCTTTTAAAAGGGTAGCTTTAAAAGAATGTGCGCCGTTTAAGTAAACCTTTGGTATTTTGTCTCTCGCCTTTCCGAGATTGTCAGCATTTCCGATGAAGAAACGGATCTTCTGAATAAAACGTCGCGACTTCCGATTCCTTGCTGTTCGCTGTAATTACTGAGTTTTATAAACGACAAAAATGTAATATTTTACGTAGAATCATATTTTTTAGGGTTCTGTAACAAAAATGGAAAAACGGAATCCTTATAAGACCGTTTCGTTGTCCACCTAACTGACAAGAAAATCTACATGGTACTTCCCATTGACGTAGAATCATGAAATGTAGTAAAATGAAGGTGTAATAAGGCATGCAGGATAATGCGAATAATTTGCTTTTGCTATTACAAACTTGCGTTTGTAGTTAGTTGTGTTGTACAAAACCCTAGATGCGCGAGTCAAACTCGCATTGGCCTTTCGCATTTTTTATTTATAGTATACAAATAAATCTTCGGCGCGTGCTTCGAATTTTATAGAAACAGAGTATTACAATATTTGTAAATGGAAACCAACACTCGAATGCCTCATTTTCCACAACGAGGTCAGTATGGCTATAATACTTTGACAAAATTGTTATACCTACTACAAGTTTAATAGCACAACATTTTGTAACGCTTATACTGTGAATAAGTTTTATAAGTGTGTGTGTTTGTTTCTTTTTAATGCAAAGCAGTTGAACGGATTTCAATGAAATTTGGAATTGAGACAGATTATATTCTAGATTAACACATACTTTTCCTAGCAATATTATATTCCTTAATATGATTCACATCATTAGAATAGTGATTGACAGCCTTCTTCATAGGCAGATTTAAAACGTATTTTAGTTATCGAATGTTTTGTCTTCTCCGCTCAAACTGAATTCTAAAATCGCTAGAAAGAGACAAAACGTTCGATAGCTCAAATAGGTTTAAAATTTGTCTATGAATAAGGCCGTTTATCTTTAGCTCCTAACATGTTTTATATTATTTTCAAGGATTAAATTACTTTAGTTTAATAAATTCAATTTTATACAGTATTGCGGTAAATATCAGTAGCTATTCAAATCTTTTGAGGAGGTTCATGTTCAGCAGTGGACTTCGTGTGGCTGAAGGGAGAGAATGATAATTAATAATATATAGCACGGTAGTAGACTGCCTCGGTGGCGCAGTTGTACGGGTATGTTTGCAATGCTGAGATTTCGGCTTCGAATCCTGGATCGGGCTAAGTTATATTGGATTTTCGTATTTATTGTCAGCCCGTTGTCAGAGTTTGTACTCGATATGGCGATAGCTTCACCACCTATCACATCATGGAACAGAAAATACAAGTCGAAACATGGGCGTCCTGGTTGCACCTCTGCCTACCCCTTCTGTGAAAAAGGCGTGAGTTTTTGTATGTATGTATGTATAGCACGGTGATACGCAAGAAAACGCGGATTAAACAGTTAGGTCATAGTGCAGGTGGCGAAACAATCTGTGTTATGTGGGTAGAGTTTGACCATAATGTTTTGTATTATGGCCAGACCACATGTCAACATGGCAGTATTATAAAACAACAACCTTCTTGAGATCTATTCATATTATTGCGATAAAACAACTTTATTATGCAAAAGGTTTTTACGTTTTGTTAAGGAAAATACTTTTCATAATAGCTTAACGCAAAATATATTATTGGTTGTTTTACCAATTAGCCTAACTACAAAGCAGTATACCGCGCTAAGGACAGTAGATTCTAGAATATTTGTCGGTTTCACAAATATTAGCCTCGATGCGAGAATCGAACCCGTGACCTTTCGTTTTACACCCACTGTCGCGAAATTTTATTTATTTGTTCTTTGGGAAACAAACAGAGAAATTCACATGTAAATAACAGAAGAATGTGTTACAGAATTCAGTAAAGTTTCCACTAATAAATGTCGCGAAATGCAAAATAAATAAGTGGACCAGATTCGATTTGCCTCCGGGAACAGAATAACAGATGGCGCGAGTGCGAAAATAAAATCTTATTTTTTTTTTTTGAACTTTTTACTTATCGTCGTGTTTGGGTGATTAATACATCGTTTCCTTAAAATAATGATGTACACCTTTTTATTCTTAAGGACGCAATGGTACGTAAGGGTTTAAATTCATTTTTCGCAAAATCTAGGAATTTAGCACCCAAACACGATGATATTTGAAAAATTGCAAAAAGAAATCTATTGCTTATTTTGCGAAATTTTTGTTGCATTGTGTGTGTAACCACTAAAACTACCACCTGGCTTCGTTTTCGGTCGCGGTCTTGATATACCCGGTATTAAGTCCATCAGAAAGCAGCCACATGTCGTCACGGGACATGTGCGCTACAAAAGTAGATGTACAGAACAAATAGAATTTACATGGCCAAACAGACTAGTTAAACTAAAAGTTGAAAAATGAATAATAAAACATTACCATAAAATACTAATAAATAATATAATACTTAATATAGTAAAATTATTATAAATATTACAACAAATATCTTGTAAATAGAAAATAAGTACTATGTGTATTAACTTATCATAAGAGCTATTTAATTGCCTACGTGACCAACAAACGAATTTCATTTCATTTCAGTTACAGTATACAGATTCATTGAGTCATTGATCGGAGTCAGTTTCGGCGTAGTGTTAATAGTGGATCAGTAAAAACGTTGCGAGGCTCGGGGTGGTTATAGGGGAGGTTGGAGGCCACGAAGCAAGGTCACGATGACGTGATGAGGATGCCAGGGAACTCAAAAAGAAAGGTTACATATTCACGTGTTCTGATGTGAATGTATTACACATGCGGTCTGAGACGGAGTTCTCAGTTCCTTTGCCGGACACGAACAAACAGGTGACCTGATTGTAAGTGATCACTACCGCCCATAAATATCCACAACGCTTGGATCATCGATGTGTTGCCGGACCATCAAATTGGGCAGGGAGCAGGAAAGACAATGGATAGGAAAATTGAGCATCCGGCAATCTCACTCACCAAACGAAACGCGACATCAAGGCTGTCGCTCCACGTCGGTCTCCTGTGAGACAGTGCTGAATCATGACTGACTACAGCCTGGCTCACCACATAAACTTCAGGACTCCGTATGTGACTGTTGGTTATATTATATTTATTTCTTAAATACTATTAAAAGTTAATACCCCTAGCATAAGAACAAATAAGATAACGTACCATACTACGCTGGATACACAACTAATCCCGTTAGACGATTCACCGGAGCATATAAAATAAATAAACACACCCAACAGTCACATACATAGTCCTGACCCCACACTAAGATCGAGTCTTGTGTCGTGGGTATTAGAAGAGACTTTTCGGTCTCACAAACACCCAGACCCGAAACAAATACCTGTCTGTGGTTCACACAAATATTTGTCTCGGTGCGGGGATCGAACCCGCGACCCTCTCGTTTCATAGCCGGCGTCTAACCAACTGCGCCTCGGAGGTGGTCCATGTAAGTCCATGTATCCATGTAACTAGCTTATTTTTACCGTGTTTATAACACATGTGCTATCCAAGCGGGAACATACAACCTCAAACGATGGCGGAGAGTCCTTTGATTTTACTATCCCATCGGAATAGGGAAATTGAATCTCTGTATAGTCTTGTATATGTGGCATTCCTGCAACTGCCATTGGGGACTACGAATGGAATTTCGGTTGCTAAGCATATTTATATTGACTTTATATGTCCAATAGCCAAAGAATTTGACTTGGGTGATGGAAAGTGGTATAGTTATTTTTATTTATATTAATGTACACTGAGGGTGCAATAACAATAAAATTCAAAAGTAATAAAGTACACATGGCGCTTACAATTGATCTGTACGCTCCACGCACTTTTTTAAATTCCACCATGGGATGTATATTGGAATGGGAGAGAAAAAGGGCAGTTTAAAATACATATATCAAACAACAAAAAAAACATATTAACAAAAGTTGTAAATAAATAAATAATTAATTAAAAGATAAATTCGAATAAAATAAAAAAACTGTTATCAGAATCACATGTTACTTCAATAATAGTGCGATTACACGAAATATTCATCTTATCTTTCTTTCTTTATTACATTTTTTTTCACTATCCCACCAGTAACAAAACCCATATTTAATTACCGGCAATCTCAGTCAATTCATGAAATCTTTATCCTTAATTATCACCATATTACTATTATCCTGAAATACTGATAATTCAGTAGTTAAATTATAAAATATCGCATTTATTACTGAGACGAAAGCCCTCTATCCCGTCACCTGCATGAATGAGATAATATAATCTGGTGATTTAGTGCGCATTGCGCTCCGGTAATTCGGAAAATCTGATCCCAATATACGGACTTTATACCCTTTGGTAACTAAGCTGGATATTGCTTCGTAGTATAGTGATTGGCATATTTGGGAGGAGATATTTTGTTAAATTATGCAATTAATTCGAAGACGTAAAGTGATTGCTAAAATCAAGAGATGTTTTTGGTAAATAATTATTTATTAGTGGACACTTTTATTCATACATAATTTGGATCTGATAGGATACGCCCAGATAGCGACCGCCTTACACAATGGTGAAAAACCCATATTTCACCTAGTTCCTGTTTCTAAACGTGACATGACCGACTCTACCACTAGGCCATTTCCAAAATCTAGTCCAAGGCAACTCTTATTAAAGAATATAATATAAACTGAAAAAACACAAAGTGAAGAACCCGAAATGACGATACCACCATCACCGAACCCAAGACTTTACTCTGCACCTCATAGGTGTACCACCACAGGTGGTACTCGCTACCACTCGACTGATGAGGCGATGGCGCAAATTTTGTTACTTGTTTTTAATTATACTATTTCATAACTACATATTGTTTAGTTACAGCAAAAAGAAATTTTCCATAATAAATACTTATTAAACTAAAACCACAGATTTGTAATAAAAATCGACAGATTAAAAAAACGAGTATAAAATTTTGTTTCAATTTACCTTGCTCGAGCCACCGCAAGCCATCTGTCAGAAAAAAATGGAGTTTGCAAACACAAGCTCCGCTCATCACGAGTGTGTATTGGGAACGAATGAACGCGACCTGTTTCCGACAGATGATGCTGAGGTGCACTTTACGTGGAATAAATACATGCGAGAGAAAACAAAAATAAATACATACACGAAAAATGTAAACAGAGTTAATAAAATAAATATACAGCTTGAAAAAATGTCTATTTTAAACTACAACACTATCGCTACAAGTCTTTTAAAATACTGTAAAGTTATTTAATGTGTCACAATACAAACTGAATTGTAAAATAAACTAGCTAATAATAAATTAGTAAAATTATCCAACGGCTATATCGTTGAATTTAATTAAATTATTTTTGTGTACGAACTGGTGTAGCGATACGATGTGTGGTTTAATTAATATGGCCATGTTTCCACTGCGCGCTTCGATTAATTTTGTTTACATTGCATTTATTGAAATTTACTTGTACTTATATATTTTTTATGTTTAGAATAATTAGAATAAACGAGCATGTAGCATTCGCCTGATGATAAGCTCATGGACAGTAACAAAACAACACCATAAATGAGAAGGAAATGCTTGGCATTCGAATGCGCTCGCCAACCTTAACCATAAGATTTTAAGTCTCATTATGTCCATTAGTTACTCTGGCTACAATGTCCTTTAAACCGGAATACAACAGTGCTTTTACACTGCTGTTTGGCGGGAGAAATAGACATTGCGGTGGTACCGTGGTAAAAGAGGTAGGCAGAGGTGCTATTAGGACACCCACATTTCCCCTTGAATGTTACGTCCCACGATGCGTAAATTATTATGTGCCCTGAGAAATAACAAAATATTCGTTTTATATTTCTCAAGGATTGTTTTATATTTCATTTCATACATAAAAAGCTTTCTCAATTCGCTAACTGGATTTACAAAACTACATAATTATAAGCATTTCACTCTTAGGGCTGATTTTCATTCAGATAACATTTATAAGCTGACATTAAAACAGTGATAACTAAATAAGTTTACTAATATTTATTAATTTAGTATGCTATACTACGAATATATACTTTCATTTTCAATTCCGCCCTTAACAACCTACCAGCGGTAACACAGGATGTTTCAATTCCTTTGTTTACTTTCACTATAAACGCCCAAGTCATCGTGCCGCTCAGGATAATAGCTTTCCGTGTTTGTAAGTACGTGCCCGGGGGAAATAATGTAATAATCGCGTACCACTCGCAAAAAAACACAGTCATATTACAACCCTCGAGTATTCAATTTACTAAATGTATTTTAATATATTATATTGTATTTCACCTAATAAGTAGAGAGAAAGGGGGGTGGATGAACGACATAAAACACGAAACACAGAAAGAGGAGTTAAAGAAAGTTCTTACATGCAGACCGCTTCCGCTTCTTCGGTCGCTACGGAGATTTTTAGAGGCCTATGTTCCTATAGCTGAAGTTGGTGATGATTAATAGACATATAGATAGAAATGACAATAAAACCGATCATACTACGGGTTTTCATAATATATCTGTATCTGTGTCAGCCCGTACACGACTCACTGCCCCTGCAGTGGGCATCCTCTACAGTATAGAGTAAGATTGAGAGGAGTTAGGCCATAATGTAGTCCAAGGGTTGGCGGACTTTATACACCATAGAAATTCTGTCAAATCGCTATGATATGCACGTTTCCTGACGATGATTTCTTTCACCGTTATAGCGCGTGGTGATTGACTATCTAAACACATATAACTCTAAAAAGTCAGAGATGTGCCCTGAGATTTGAACCCGCGACCACCGTGAACATATTATAATGCCTCTAAAAATATAACTCAAATCTTCTGCGGTTGCGTTTGAACCAAAATAACTTTATAAACATAATTTAATTATTTAGGGAAAACCGCCGTGCTGACGTTGCCTCAATAACATTGTTCCGACAGCTGAAAATGTGATATTGTTTTATTTAGCTATTTATATTTTAATGGCGTAATACTCTAGCTTAGCTTATTAGCGGAGATAATATTAAATAACTATTCGTCATGGATTGGAGTGAATAATATTCAAAATTATTGTCATTTTGTCACGAATAGTATGTATGTAGGTACATACAATATTTTACGATTTACAAAATATGATCAAAATGTATGTATGATTTCCAATTATTGTAATTTACGAAAGCATGACATAGAAGTCAAGATACAACATTGTCGCTCCTAATAACTTAGTATACTTTAAATTGCGTTGAAACAAGAATAATATATATTTTTAATAATAAAACGTAAAAAATATAATACGTAATATTTAAGAAGAGGTCTAGTATTACCGAATACAAGTCGTGGAAACGAAATATTCTAAAGGATTTATTTATAAATTTATTTTTCTCTATATTTTTTCATTTACGAAACTAAAATTAAATGCTATAACATTATTCCCAATTAAATATTACCCGAAAGTTTAATATATTTCTTGTAAATTAAATGTAGTTACAATATTATATATTCTGATCAAAAAATTTAAAAGATATTGCTATAAAAATTTTGGAAAAATGATTATGATTGCATTTAAAAAAGCTGTGAGTAACTTGGTCGGGACATGTAGAGTCGTATGTGTAATAGTAGACAGCTAGCTGATAAAGATAAATAATGATTCATCTATAATTTTCACAAAATCGCCCATTTCAAACACTGGACTTCTCTTCAATCGAGAGTTCGATTGAGAGGGGTTAGGCCATAATACAACGCGCTATCCTGGTACGGGTTGGCGGACTTCACAGAATATCTTGTTAAGATCTCAATAGTATGCAGGTTTCCTCACTAAGTTTTCCTTCGCTGTTAAAGTTCGTGGTAATGATTTTCTATATTAAGTAATTTATTAATTTATATGAATACACCCGAAGATATGAAGTTGGTCTAGCCGGCGTCTTCTATCGTTGCTTAGTACGACTATATTATGATGGGTATAACCGATTATTATCCTTGTTTTATTTTTTTACTGATTTAATTAAAATTTATTGTAGCGGAAACGGAGTAACTAAATAATCAGCGATAAAAAAATATTGTCATTCCAAACAAAATATTACAAAGCTTACCTAGTATATTTTATTTTAAGCAAGAATATTATAATCTCGTTGCATAAAATGTAGAGTTCCGGTTTCGGGGAAGAATTTTTTTACGTACATTTTTTTATTGCTTTCCAGTGTCATGGGATAAGTATATGACAGATTACATTGCATAATATACAAATCAACATAAAATACCTTGTTTTAAATGTGTCTATTTTAGATTTTACAAAGATTTTTGAAAATATGCATAGAAAAATTACACTGGTTATACCTGAAAAATAGTGTTCTATACGTATCGAGACATTTGACCTGAATTCCAAAACCGACGCCCTAAAGCCCATCGTGATGTCAGATTTCCATTTACTTTAGTGACAGGCTACGATGTCAAATCCGTCTCTACTCAACGTTAGGAGCACTCTTGTCTCTAATTAGAGATTAATTGAATGAAGACGAGACGAAGGCACTCCCGTCTCCCGCCATCACCATAAAAGGCTTTCAACTAATCCTAACCACAGAAATATCATTCCATTTTCAAACAAATCGTCAGTGTTTTCCATTTTCAAAATTTTGAAATTGGAATAAAATCATTTCACGGCTTGTCTATGAAGTGCTCGTGTTGTGAGTCAGTCTGGCGCGACGCGCTCTCGGCGACGCACGTAGCGCCATGTTCCGCGCTGTGACAGACGTTTGGAAGCGATATTGGTGGGGAACAGGTACGGAACTGGCAATCACAGACTTCCTCAATAATCAACTGAATTGTTTATCCCTACGTGACAATTTTCAATTTTCAGCTATTACAGGCAGTATGAGTGATAGTTTTATTTATAACGAAAAGAAACCGTACTAACCTTTACGCACGGATACACGCACGGTATTGCGTTCGCGTGAAACGTTATTATCCATTGTTGTGTATGTGAAGATTTTGAATTTTGTGTGATTATGTTCATGGACTGAATGATATATTCAGAAATTATACGTTACGTTACTCTTACGATACAGTGCGAAGTACAATACTGCAAAAGTTCAAGACTATTTACGTCTGCGGTCGTTCATCTTCGGAAGCGTTCGACAATGTCCGTAGCACGTGGTAATGGGTCCTCTTTGACAGATAGCGCGGAAGATAACGACAATCTTAGGTTTGTGTAGTGATAACAGACATTCGCAGTTGTAAAAAAAGTAACTGGATATTTTAACTTCGCCAAACTGTCAACAGTCAGCTAATCATCCGATTAAATTCGTAATTTAGTTTCAACATGCCGTATAATTAGAATTCATTAAATTAATTATGCAAATTTAAATATATCTACAGGTGTTTGAAGTAATGCAAGTAGTTTGTAGTGCAAGTTCTATTCTCAATGAATTAAAATAGTATTCTATGAAAATAATTTATACATGCCATCAAAATATTTAAATGTAATAACAAATACAATATAATTTTATCACAAATAAAATATTGGTAATTTATCGGAGAACAATAATAAATAGAGAATAGTGTAGATCACAAGAATTTCAAACGCATGTAAATTCAACAATTTAATTAATTTGCATTAGTTCAAGGTAGGCGCTAACCCTTCACTATTGTGCAGAAATCCCATCGATAATAATAGGACAGTTTAGTTTTAGTACAGCAATAAAGTTTCTATTATTTGAACGATTTACACTTAAAATGAATATAAACATTAGGCGCATCGTAATTAATTAGTTCCTAATACGAGTATATTCAATAGGAGATTTTTGAAGCTAATTACAAATTAGCTAATCACTGTAGATTGGAAAGTCTCTCGTAGTTGAGCCATAATATATTTATCCGACACGGAAAATTACTAATCAGGGTTCGGATGCTGAGATCGGAAAGTCTGTCGTAGTTTCTTATATTTGCGACTCAAGATGTGGCGTCAATACAGTGTATTTATCTATTAATCCGTTTAACAAAATTTGATAAAAATTAACAGGAAAATAATGGTTTATTTACGCGAATGTTACACATTGAAATAGAACTATTTTATACAGACAGTCCGCCCCGTGACCACGAAAGCAATCGAAACGTCGCGAAGTTAAAACTGTAAAATGAAATCAAAACCAGGATAAAATCCGTAAAAATACTTTTAATTCAATATTAAAATAGTGTTAGTAGAGAATTCATCATCATCATTATTTTCATATATAAAAACTACACAATTACTCCGGCCTTGGCTTTGTTCAGCGGAGTCGATAATTACCCACAATACATGACCACTTTGAATATTAACTACTGTAAAGTATAAAAACGTATTATTGTACATGGCATTAATAATGCACCATTGTTTTGTTCCATATATCAGTAGTTCTTTTCTGTATAGCCTTTATACAGAGCACCACTGAATTTTCGAAGCTGATTTTACACACCATAGTTTGCACGTGTATAGTAGAAAAAAGTTGGAAACGTAATGTACGCGAAACGATTTTCTTCAAGTGATATGGGGATACTCCAGTATTGCTTCGTCTTTGGCTTCTCTATTGTTTCTCCTTACATCCAAGATCAATAACCTTTTATTTATCTGATCAGTCACTGACTGCCTCGGTGGCGTAGTTGTACTACGGTACGACTACAAAGCTGAGGTCTCGGGTTCGAATTCCGGGTCGGGCAAAGTGATATTGGGTTTTTCTATTCATTATCAGCCCGGAGTCAGGAATTTGTGCCCGATATGGCGATAGGCTCGGCCCTTGTCACATCGTGGGACGCAGCATACAAGGCGAAATGTGGGTGTCCTGGTGGCGCCACTGCCTACCCCTTCTAGGATAAAGCCGTGAGTGTATGTATGTATGTCACTGATTGTTGTGAAACGTTAACGAAACTAAAAGTTTGTTTTAACCAATAAGGAGCTAGAAGCATTTAGTCATTAATGCGTAAATGAGTGTCGGATTGACCCCATACCGGGCTTGATGTCGAAAGACGCATTGCAGCGGATTCTTTGACATAATTGATCTCGTTATTTGAAATGCAGCTGGAGTTCATTGACACCCAAACAGTAGATTCCATAGATCTTTGCTTAAAAAACTTCCCATGTTACTAAATTGTAATCATAAATTAATTTACTTAAAAAAACTTTCCATATTCTTAAATTGTAATACTGATTTTAAAGTGGGATTAAGAAAATTGGGGTTTCGGTTTTAACTGTACTCGTATAATGTATATTGTACAAATTAGGATTTCGTTTATCATTATCCATTACACAATTTATTTATTATAAGCTTTTGAATTTACTTCACTATTGTGGTTTTGCACCAAAAACTCCTACCTGGTATTGCTATTGTAAATTATTTTAATCCATAACCTATGAAACCGCCAAAAATAGTTGCCTGTACATATAAAAATATATAAATTCATGTTTGTTTATTTTTTACACAGGGCCACCATTTTGGTGCAATTTCCGATCTTATTTCAAGTGTGTGTAGTTCCGGCGGCCTTGGTTTTTTAAGCCACCCATCCATTTTAAATCAAAGAGTATAGTTTATAATTTAAGGTATTTAATTAAGTAGTATGTAGTAAGGATATGTAATAGTGCCGTACATATTAACTTACGTAGCTTAAAAATAAATAAACGTACTGACTGGCTAACACAGATGTCTAAAACAGGAGATCTAGAATGTCTTGAAACGGGACTTCTTTATAGCAATAAGGTGAGCAGGAACTTACTAATGGAAGAAAAGTCATTATTTAGTGAGAAATAATGAAAATGGCGTCTTACGGCCTGACTCATAGACAGTTCTAAAACCTATTTTAGTTATTGAATGTTTTTTCCCTTTCGAACGACTTTTGAATTCAGTTTGAGCGGACATTCAATAGCTAAAATAGTTTTTAAAACTGTCTAAGAATGAGGCCTTAAGAGTGTGGAACGTTGCAGGTGGGAGCTCCCATCGGGTATGCCACTATTAAATCGATATTATAAACACCTGCATTATAACACATAAAATAGTATTGATTAAATACGCTTGACTACTAAATCTATTTATATTTAAATTGTCATTTTGGTTTGGCATCAAGAGATAAAGAAAAACTAAGTGCTTGTTCACGTTAATACGCGGGCGCGGTGGCGGTCGCGGCCACGAAATATCAAACATATTGATGTTGACCAAGTGTTCACGTACGAATCGCACGTGCGATGTAAGTAGCGGGCAAGCTCGCGACAAACGCGATCACAAAGGCGATTAGTAAGTTGAGTCTTCACATAAACACAAATACTGCTTACAGTATCTATGGTACCTTAGCTTTCAGCACTACATTTTCCTTTGTCGATGACATACGTGGAGTCAACTATCAATACACCCGTCACTTCGAAAGGAAGTGTGCACAGAGATACGAACTACGTTTCCAACGAGCCACAAACCACTTAAAATCTTACTGAAATAAAATGTGTGCAACAAAAAACCTTGCTTTAATAAAAATTGTACTGCGTATCGCACAGTAAATTACAGCGAACATTCAGCAGGCTTCACCGGTTCAATAGCCAAGCGGGTTGCACTCGCAATCGCCTACAAATGATTACCAACTTGGCAACTGACGCTGTGGGGAATCCACAAAAAGTTTCATTAATGGACGCTGGCAGTACTAGCGGATGTAAAATGTGCTGGTGCCAAGCTATATAGTGTTGTAGTATTTTCTAGAATGACGTGTTTAATGCACCGCCGAGTCGCGTCGCGCCAGTATGATTATGTGACTGTTTTTTCAAATAAATGCGGTTCGTAATTATTAAGATAATTCAGATTAGATAGGATCTACCCGTATGGTGGTCGCGGGTTCAAATCCCAGGGCACACCTCTGAGTTTTCAGTCATTTGTGTATTGATAGTCAACCACCACGCACTAAAATGGCGAATGAAAACATCGAGAGGAAACCTTCATACCATAGCGATTTATGAGAATTTCTACAGGATGGAAAGTCCGCCATACCGCACTAGGCCAGCGTGGTAGACTATATGGCCTAAACCCTCTCTATCGCACTCTCGATTGTAGAGGAGGCTCGTGCCCGGAGGCTCGTGCCCTGCATATGACTAGTAACATTTTCGTTTACTAAAATTCTGATGCAATCCCGTTGGGGCTACAAAAGGTAAAAGAACAATAATTTAACTGTAGGAGCAGCCCTAGAATGGTAACTGTATATTTTTTACGATTATATAATTGCATGACGTCTACCGGAATATTCATAAAAAACACACTCAAAAATAACACATAGTCTACATCACAGTAAAACACATGTCGTGTGTCGTAAATATCAGAAACTACGAGTGACCTGCCCCACAGGCCACAACGCAAATATTGTCTCAGTACGGGAATTAAAGCCAACGACTTTTCGCTTCAGCTTTCCATCCATTATTTCACGACGTCTGTTAAAAAGCTTTGGCTTTAGCTACGTCCCACTGCAGGGCAACAACAACAATCTACAATCGAGAGTACGATTAAGAGGGGTTAGGCCGTATAGTCCGCCACGCTGGCCTAGTGCGGGTTGGCGGACTATCTTTATCTTTCTATACTAGGTGTTAAATATTTAAACATGTGTAATTTTGTGTGTGACTTTAGGGTGTGTTTATTTTATTTTTGCAATATAAATATAATCAATATTATATTTACAGAGCAATATTAATCCCAGTAATACCATACAACGATCTTGATGCCCTTAACCTATAACCCTCTGATAAATCAGTCATGATTAAATAATAATGGATAAATAATACTTAAACAAAAACTTTAATAATAGATGATGAACGTAATTACGAGCATCATACTATATTTATTGAGATGTCACAGTCAATAAGGCTTATAGAAACTGCAAATGCTACTTTATGACTTGAACATAAAAGGGCTACGTTTATCATGTAAGGCAAGCAATTAGCTTTTAATTTGAATATTTTATACTGGGAAGAAACGAGACAAGGCATTGTATCTATAGCTTTTGCTTATCTCAACGATATTAGTCTAATCATTCTTAAAACACTCACGACATTTTAGACATTTAAAAAGTATTTCAGTTATCGAATGTTTTGTCCTTTTCGAACGACTTTAGAATTCAGTTTTAGCGAAGAAGACAAAATATTCGTTAAATAAAATAGGTTTTAAATCTGTCTATGAATAAGGCCGTCAGTGAACAGCACTTTGCCGTAACAAAACACCTCTTTTAGTCCATCTTCCTAGAAACGTCGTACATTTAACAGCTGTATTAATACCGTCATTTCCTATTTATTTATCTAACTGCAGTTGCTTTACCAAATCAAACACCAAGTAACGAAACATTTCCAATAATACGGAATTCAGGAACAGAATATTATTACAATATTAATCAACCGAATGAAACAACCGATCCTTTGGAAGTCCACTCGGGCGGAATTCATTTATTAGATATGATCGAAACTTTATCATTCCACTTGGAAAATCTAATTACGAAGTGTATTCTGTTTTCGTTGTTCCTAACGCTGTCTTTTGTTCATAGGTTACCGGAATATTGTTTCGGTTACATATGTTTTTTTTTTGCCGTTACTATATATATATATATATATTTATGCTATATTCGTATTTTCCCGGATAGCGATCACAAATACATACATAAATACATAAACTCACGCCTTTATCCCAGAAGGGGTAGGCAGAGGCGCTACCAGGACACCTTCAATTCGCCTTGTATGTTCCGTCCCATATTGTGATAGGGGGCGAGCCTATCGCCATATCAGGCACAAATTCCAGACTCCGGGCTGATAATGAATAGAAAAACTCAGTATCACTTTGCCCGACCCGGGATTAGTACAACTACGCCTCCGAGGCATATCACAATTAGACTGACTTAATTAGTCGATCGTCGAGAGATACTCTTTTTTTTTATTTATTTATTATCTATCTGTACTACATCGATGCTTACGGCATTTTTGGAGCTTGGTGTCATCAAATCCAGAGACGTATTATCCAGTTAATATGCGCGTGAAAATTCTATTTTCAAAAAAAAAAATTGTATACTGTATCAATCCATAATACGTACAATTAACTGATACAAGTTTTCTTTACAAACGCTGGCTCATTGCGAGTTCGTGGAGTGTGCACGACACATGCCATTGAAGTTCTTATAAAGGTACCATTAGAATGCAGGTTTTCTAAAGATAGTCCATTACCGTTAAATGATAATTATATAAAGAAGAAAGTATACGCTGATGATAATGATGAGATTACTTTGATAAAAAATAATTAGGTATAATAATATATTGCGTAAATTCAGCATAAAACACTACAAAAGATTGACTACGATAATTGCACACGAAATATAAAATTTGTGAATATGTGCCCGATGTGGCGATAGGCTCGCCCCCTATCACATCATGGGACGGAACATACAAGGCGAAATGTGGGTGTCCTGGTGACGATTCTGCCTACCCCTTTTGGGATAAAGGCGTGAGTATGTATGTATATATATGTAACTATCAAATTGTTACAAAAAATTATACACGGAAGCCAGTATGTGACTACTGGTTTATTATTTTTAAATAATAACACGTACTTGTGTATAAAAACATTAAGATTCGAATAACCTTGGTTTTGTATATGGTCCAAAGTACTAGAACATATTATTTTGTCAACGCTCTACGTAATTTTAAATTATAGGTATAATACTCTAAACCAAAGATCAACAATGCAATGAAATTTTTAATATGAAAAATAAATATTATAGAATTATCGCCCTCTTGTGTTTATCAACCATACTAAATAGGTAATAAAAAGCTTATAATGTTCTTGGAACAATTATATAACAGCTATAGTACGTATAATCTTAAAATATAATCTCATTGTAATCTCGACAATCATGATTACTTCAAAAAAGATAAAATAAACTCACACCTTTATCCCAGAAGGGGTAGGCAGAGTACATTTCGCCTTGTAGGTTCCGTCCCACGATGTTATAGGGGGCAAGCCTATCGCCATATCGGGCAAAAATTCCTGACTCCGGGCTGATGATGAATAAAATATTCCAATATCACTGCTCGATCCGAGATTCGTAACTGAGACCTCAGCTTTCTATTCGTACCGTTGTAAAACTACGCCCCCGAAGCACTCAATTGAAAAAAGATTTACGACATCCACCTTCCAAATTAAATATCTTTCGAAAATGCCCAATCGCATTGTACCATGCTTTTAAACTAGCGAATTGCCATACACGGTAATTGAACAAAAGTCTTCACATTCTGAACTTTGATATTGGCACTACGCCAATGATATGCAAATAAAATTAACCAATACACGTAATTACGTCAAACATGTACCTATGTTTAAACAGATTGTTATTTTCTTATAAAATAAAAAGATTCTTGTCGTGTCATTATTGATTTCATTACGTTTGAACAGATGGTATCAGGTATATTAAGTCTGGTTACCAACGAATTCATAAATACATATTACACCAGATATTATACAAAGGGAATTAAATAAACAGGTTATCTCAAGACCGCGACCGAAAACGAAGCCAGGTGGTAGTATTAGTGACTTCAGACACAATGCAACTAAAAATTTGCTAAGACCGAGCGTTGTTGTCATGTTGTGGTCAAAATATTAGGACCAGTTCCTCTCGCTTCACATTTTATTATTACATTGTTTATACTATTAGATTACGAGTGAATGTACACTTTGCCCGACCCGGGATTCAAACCCGAGACCTCAGCGTTGTAACCGTGCCGTAATACAACACGACCACCAAGCCACCCTAAAAAAAATTAAGTAAAGCGCAGCAATTTCCACCTTCACAGAACCAATTACAACGTCAATTTGAAACGCATAAATTGTTGTGATCGGAACAAGTCCAGCATGACGCGGCCGACTTGCACTAACTAGAGAACAATCAATGAATTGATTGAAAACCCCTTCGCAGTTAATAGAACCAATTTACAACACTTGACCACGTACGCATCTATTTAAAAGTATTGAAATTACTGAACTTCACTCATTACATTGAGAAAAAAGGTAAAAAATAAATGTAATCAATATAATAGGTACGTTTTGGTCTGTTGGTAAGGGACTGGACGCGGCCACCAAAACGGTGGCCACGGATTCAAATACACTTATGATTTTTAAAATTAAATGTGATGGAAAACATCAAGAAGAAACGTGCATAGCATGGAGATCTTAAAAAATACAGCATGTGAGTTCCGCCAACCCGCATTAGCCTAGCGTGGCGTACTATGGTCTAAGCCCTCTCAATTGAACTGTCATGTCGGCTGTAAACATTGACTTATATTTTGATATCGATGGCTGTAAAAGAGACTTTTGCTTACCCGCCGGCGATTAAAATCAGATACAGTACCGTATTGTTATTAATTCTAGTGATAACAAATGGTGAAATTCTGACATATTACATACATACAAGTCGAACTGATAGTCTCCTTTTTTTGAAGTAGATTAAAAACGACTTCCTCATACACTTTAGGTTAGATTAGGACTTTAGTTAAGAACAGAATTTGTGTTTTGGATAATAAAAATGATTCACTTGTGTGATAAAAAAATAAATAATTTAATTAAGATTCGAGACGTGATAATGTAAACATTGATAATATTGAATCACGTATAGATAACAGAATCAAGAATAATAAATTATACAAAAATAGACACATACATAGTGACCCCGCATTTGAATAAGTCTTGTGACTTGGATTATCGGAAACTACTTTTGTGTCTCACAACACCCAAATCTTAAAAATGTTTGTAGATCACATAAAAATGAACGGCCGTAGACAGATTAAAAAACCTATTTTAACTATCGAATGTTTCATCTTCTTCGCTCAAACTGAATTCTAAAGTCGTTCGAAAGCGACAAAATATTCGATAACTAAAATAGGTTTTAAATCTGTCTTTAAATAATAATAATAATCCGTAATTTTCTCATTGCGGAGTTTGATGTCGCGGTCTCTCGTGTGGTGTTACAACAACGTGCGCTAGGGGGCTGTCATAATTAACAATTCACTCTTAATATTATAATATGAAGGATATGTAAGGAACGTGTAGAAATGCATCACAAAGGTTATTAAGAAAATTATATTCATTAAATTAAATTACATCTAATAAAATGTAATGCACACTATCCCAATAGGATGTGTTAAGCTTTATTCATCTTTTTTTTTCAGCTCTGTTGATTTTAATGTTATAAATATTATCATATCTTGATGTGTAATATTTTGGCCGAATGTTATTGCATTGTAGAATAATACAATAAAACATATTATGCTTACAGTGTTAAAGGTTACACAATATTTTAATTGGTTTATTCTTTTTGAAATCTCTTCATGTGTTCATTATATTTTAATATAATGATATTTTATAGTAATTTATTTATTGTTTGGAAAATAAATTCAACACTGACTTACTCATTTACTCGTGGTTTTATCCGCTGCGAGACAAAAGTTCATTTTCATTTGTTAGTGCTTCAGATTTACATCAAAAACCAAAAGATCTTGAGCTCCATTATCAGATAGGACAAAGCATTTCCTGTTACTATATCGATTAATTCCAAGAATATAGTTCTAAATTGATTAATGATGTGAATTATATTAATCTTCAATGATTCAATCTTTAGTTAAATTGTTTTACATAATCAACTGACACAAAACTATACTTTGCATACATAACTAAAAGATATTGGAAGCGTCCATATTAAGAAACTTAGTCACGTTTTCCCGTACCTAGCTAAAAGGCCATTTCTATTCGGGCCAAACCATAATCATACGAAGAAAATACCTTGCGCGAAACTTAGCCATAGTAACTTTGACCACGCTTTCTGATGCAGTTTTAACTGTGTTTTATATAATATTCGACCGATAGCCCGACCTGGCTCCGCCCGGGTGCAGACAGTTTTTGAGTCCAGTCCACATCAGATACATATTATTTCGCGCACTAACAGTTTTATATTTAAACTAAACGTGACTGCCGTCTCTTATACTGCTTTTCTCGTCCCGTCCCGTTACATCCCGTTCTGTCCCGTCTCAATCTGTTCCATGACTCAAGGCATGTAATCCTGTCCTATTATATCCAATTTCATCCGCCCTATATTCTATCGCAAACCATCCCTCTGAGTGTGAAAGAGTATTAAATATAAATATTTGTATTTCTTGCTCATCCCACGGGAACATTACATTTTTGGGTTAAAAGTAGCCTATGCGTTTATCTAGAGTATTAGCTCCTTCCATACTAAATTTTATTAAAATTGGTCCAACCATTTGAGCGGGAAGACTCCGTGAGCATCCAACTATATTTTATCGGGATAAAAAGTAGCCTATGTGTTAATCCAGGGTATCAGCTATGTCCATCCAAATTTCAACAAAATTGATACAGCCATGTGAGCGTGAAAAAGTAACAAACACACAAACTTTCGCCTTTATAATATTAGTAGGATTATTTTTTCACGACGATTCTAATCATAATAATGACGATGATGATATTGAAATCGAATGACAAATAAAAAAATATTACCTAAATATGCTAGTTATCTCTTTACCAGTCTATATCGTTACATCAAATGGAGTAGACATAACTTAATTTCAGGTTAACATCAAAAATACTTTCCTTTGATTTTAAAACTTACAGTCTTTAACTTGTACATATCTTAAAATTACGTTAATTTCCAATTTATTAATGACTTTTGACAAAAATTGGACCCTGAAAAATCTAATGAATGAAGACACTTAGCAAGGATGTTTCCTAATTAAACAATTATTATTTGCAGTAAATAATATTATACGCAGCTTCGTAAAACTAATATTCTATGAAACTATCATGCGTATAATTACTTTAAGAACAACCTAATCGGTAGTTTAATCTAGTAAGAGGAAGCCAATAACTGCGTTATGCTGGAAAATTGACAGTGTTTCATACTTCGATAGCTTGTAACAAGAGCTTCCTCATAAAGTATTGATTGAGAATTTAATACAAATTATAGATGGTACGACAGCCTCGGCGGCGTAGTTATACTCTGGTAAAATTACAACGCTGAGGTCTTGGTCTCGAATCCCGAATCGGGCCAAGTGATATTGAATTCTCCTATTTATTATCAGTCAGGAATTTGTGCCCGATATGGCGATAGGCTCGCCCAGCGCCCTCTATCACATCATGGGACGGAACACACAAGAAAGGAAACGTCGGTGTCCTGGTAGCACCTCTGCCTATCCCTTCAGCGAAAAAGGCGTGATTTTTATGTATGCATGTACCAGATGGTAAGAAACCATATTGACTTTTGTTATTATATATTATACAGATCCGAAAAAGTTATTTAATGGTGTGTGTTACAACTTACACCTAGTGCAGTGAATTAAGAATAGTGGCCTATTGGGTATCTTTCATAGAATGTACTAGTTAGCGGCGTGGAAGTTAGTAGATATCGGCCACACTTCAAAATTTTGGAATACTCGTCATAGCATCATAGCATTTCGGGCTCAGTCTATGTGCCTACATACAATTTTATGGGAGATAACTATATCTGGCTAAAGTACACCTACCTAGCCTCTTAAAATCAGATGCATTTTAGTGAGAAAGTTTAATCGTCTTAATCTAAACAGCGCAAAAGTCAAGATCCGAAGTTGAAGCCACAATTTACCCGTCAATGTTTCATATTCCAAAGGGTGTAAAGAGCCAACCAGATGTGAAGTCATAAGCAAAATATCTGCAGACATGGAAATCACGCGCTGACCCCGAATAAGTGGGACAAGGGCGAGAAGACAGTAAACATAGCATTGAAAACCTTATTCTCATTAGTCTCATTTGGTATTTTCCCAGTATTTCAGACTTTAGCCAGCATATCTGTTGCAGCTTAGTTTGTAATGGCCATTTACAAATCGTTGTTTTTTTTTTCTGAGTTTATGATAGCCGGATCGTTTTCGTTTGTTTATTAATGTGTAGATAATGATGGTGGTGATGATGATTATATTAAATAACATAAATCAATCCAGCTTCCTGGTCCACTACTTCACATAGGTCTTCTCTGCGTTCAATTCTATTTACCGCTTGTGTTATTAGACGCAACTCAGTTTTTATCGTTTACTAGGTTCTTCCATCAGCATAAGGCTTCAATGTTTTGGGTGCTGAAATAACGAAAAAACCGAACTTTCTAGTTCAGGTTATTCAACTGGGCTATGGCTAACTCTAACAATTCAAATTCATTCTTTTATCAAAATTCGAGTAGCAAAAGAGAGAAAAGTGTCACAGTTCTTGAAGTTAATTGTAACGAAAAATATAGCAAAACTTGATTCCAATTTAAGAAGAGAATTCAGATCTACACTCGGCAACCTTGCTCGATGAATTTTTAATTAAGTAGCTTTCAATACGCGTCCTTCCAAAAGGTCAACTCTGATTGCTTGGGTATGTCATCACGAGGTTTCATGCTTCGACGTTTTTTTTACTGCTGAATGATTTTAATGTCAGATCAAAGTTTTTATTTATTTTATTTTTTATTTATTGATTTACGACAAATATATCATCCTAATCATTGATCCTAACAGCTGAGACCAACGCGACGCTACATGAAAATAAACAAAGAGAAACCTAAAACTATATAAAATGTAAAATTAAAAATCAAACAGTAAACATACAAGATCAAATTAACAAAACAAACAAAAAGAAAGAAACTTATTATTCTAAGATTTGTAACATCTCTCTAAACATTTTTCAACCATTTCCGTGGATTTGGGCAGGTTGGAATATTTGAGGTGATAATCATCAGCGATAGTGTTTCTCGACATCATTACAGCTCGCGAAAAGGGTGCAAATTTTAGTCCAGTTGCATAAACTAACTTTGAAAATAATTTTGATTTTGACAATTTCATCGCCATACATTTGAGACGTATTTGAGATTGCAAATGTATGGACATTTGCAGGGTCGAAGCTAAGGGCAAAATTAGTTTGTGCAATTGGGTCTTAGTTTATTAGTCCTGGATAAATTGACGTGGAGTATCGGTGCTTGGCGGTGAGAATCGACGCGGGTGACCAGCACGCACAGCTGTAGCGCGGACACCACCTCCGGGTGGTGCACCCACCCGCGCCACACCTTAAACAAATATTTGAATAGGGCAACATCCCTCCTAACTCCTAGCCTACAGTATCCAGCCATGCCATATCACGAACTGGCTCGGATACGTTATTAGGTAGTACGGATACCATATTCCTTAAAATATAAAAAACGCGTAAAGTTTTGAAGATTTTTGACATTCCATATAATGCAGTTCTTTTCGAGTCTACTGCAAACAAGTACATTAAACAAAATTTTAATAACCAAAGTACTGTTTTTTTTTGCATTGTCTTAAAATAAACCCGAGGTTTCGAAAGGATTTCTTAGAAATGTCAATTACATGGTTTCGAAACGTACTCATTACTCATACCATCAGTACTCAGATACCATCCGATCTCCCAAGTCACGGACGTTCTCAACGCGCGGTATAACTGTGACGTCATAGTATATGGATATTCCTTGTTATCTTTACCCCAAATAAGACTCAATTTTAAATTTTCCCTATTTGCCTCCAATTCTCATTTATGTAAATACTCTCGTTGTAAAAATATTATAATATAATGATGTTTTTTTTATTTCTTTGTAATTCATAGTTGATAGACCTTATATTTTTAATAGTAAATATCATTTTATTAACTCTAAAATATGACCATTAAGGTTATGTTTCCTCCGGTGAACTATAAATATCATGCAAAAATTTCTCCACATTTTTTACGCTATAAAGCATTTTGTTAAGCACCTTTACCTTCATGGAAAGGAATCGAAATGAACCACACTGCCGGTGGACGCTTATTTTATATATTATGCGTATTTTTATATATATTTATATTCATAAAGACCCCAAGCCCATGTCATTTACAATCTTGTGGGTAAACAATGATAGGTAATTACGCTCAAACTCCCTGTAATGATCTTGTGTTTTAAAATATTACCATACTTATAGTAATTTAGCCTTTGCATGCGACGTTAAACGACACCAACACCAAGATGCAAAACAGTATAAGTACTGATTACTATAATGTCAGATTATATTTATATTTTTCAAATCAATACGAGTGATTTTGTTTTTTTTTAATCGATTGACAGTATTCTGAGTTCCGTGATTCTGATCTACTTGTTAAATCGGCCAATCTGCAATACGCGTTTTATTTCTTTGAAATATGATTAAACTAAATAAAAATGATATTTGAATCGGGTTAGGGGTAAATCATAAACAAACTTTGCAAATCATAACGTGTGTATTCTTATAAAATTTTATTACAACAAAACTTTGGCCTTCTTTAAATTAAATCAATCCATATTTTTTAAAATTACATCCACGACTAAACTATTAAAATAATAACTTTACACAACTTTTAAGTATACAGTAAAAATAACATAAACATAATTGTATGTATATAAATGATTATGTAATCATGGACATAAAATGACAAAATACACAACCAATGAATTATCTTAAAAAATATTGCGTGTTATACGTACACTATTATTAAAATCTATCGTTGATCTAAATATACTTAACTGTTGTCTCGACTGAATATATTTAAGACAAGTAAGCCCACATTCCAAGTGATCCAAGGACGGCAGTTCATTGACCCTACTTTTACCAGTCAACTTTAAGTTGGTACTTAACGTGTTTAAGCTACACACTTCAAATGCAACCTGTTTAAAAGTACTTACCCTTTTTATATTTCGTATTATGCGTGGAAATACATGATTTAGGCGTTACTTAATAAGGATTTATTTGACGTATAGACTATAGACTATGCAAAAATATGTATTGATGCAAAAATAATATTAATGCTGCAAATGAATGAGTTAAGCCGAAATAGATCGCTGTGGAGTGCTATTATAGGCATATGTTCCTAAGTGGTTTATTATATTCGTGATAATAAATTATGCAATTTCAATTTTTATGATTCAAAATTTATTGACCAAAAGTATATATTTTGATAAAATGTATTTCATTTATTGTTCTATGATTCTCCTTCGTATCCTGATGACTAATAAGAAGTACTCATAAAAAATATGTTTCAAAAAGTATTAAAAAATATACAGTGAAATTCTTGTTATGTTATACATCTGCATTTTAAAATTATGTACATATTTGAAATAATAGATTTCACAGATATACATTTCTGCAACTTTAAAAGTCAAATCACAATCTTTAAGAAAACGTTGGCACATAAAGAGTTTACCATTTGGATCTCAATTCTTCGTACATAAAAACATCACAATGCCATCATCAGCATCTTTACTGTGTTTTTTAATCATTCTGAGATTACACTGGAAAAGGTGTTCCGCGAATGAATACGAAAAAACTGGTATTCTATATGAATTAATAGAAATAATTGAATTATTTCATATTCTTTATATTAAAATACTTTTATTTGTTACAGGAATATTGCCGGACAGAACAAACCGAATAGAAGACATTTATTTAAGGTTTTACAATGGGTAAGTTCCTATTTTTATATGTACAAGTGACACTTAAATCTATATAAGAATACAAGCCGCCATTCTAAAGCAGTTAATAACAGTGATTGAAATTAATATTGATCATTATGTATCAAGAAATATTAACGAATCCCTAAAAGTCTACTTTTTTCGGTGTCTTTACTAGGGGGTAAAATCTTTAATGTTAACAGTGAAATAAACATTTATTTTACCTATTTAAAATAGCATAAAACTCAAAGTCATAGTCATTAACATATGATTTACGTAATAAACAGTAAGAAACATAGTAATTAACTAATTATTTCTTGCACTAAGGAGTGACGTAAGAGCTTAGTCACCTGCAGACCTTCGATAACATCGAATTAATTTGTAGAACGCTGACAATTTCATTACAGGATAGTAATTGAATTGCCTCTTTGAGTTGTTATTAGTAGATGGTATCTAATGTACCGACATTTATATGAAAGTCGTTCCGAATAGCATTTTTCCCTTCTTTATTTATGTAAGCCCAAAATACAATTGAAATGATATATTAATAACTAGGGCTGACCATACTCTATGCCGTCTTCTAAACTGCATTTCCCGTCGCGTTATATCCCATCCTGTCCCGTCTCATTCTGTCCCATCCCATCGCTTTGAGTTAGAAAAGTAACAAATATGTTTAAATTCTTTTCTCATCCCACGAGAACACTACATTTTTTGGAATAAAAAGTATATGTTAATCCAGGGTGTCAGCTACTACCATACCAAATTTCATAGAAGTCCTTTAAGCCGTTAATGAGATCATCGCGCACAACCGCACAGACAAACCGACAAAGTTCCAAAAATCATTGGTTTGGGTTTTATTACGTTAATGCAGTCCCCCTATATTATTTTTTTCTCATTTATCTTCCATATACAGACATCGATTGGTTACTAATTTTATTATATGTATAGATATCGGCTCATATACTACCCATTGCTGCGCACAGAAAGTGAGACAATTACTCCACCAATTAGTCTAGTTCGAGATTTTGCATTTATTTCCTTTTTTCTCTCTTGTGCAACATGGCATAAAAAGCACGTTGCACAATGATTTGGTTATCCACCCAAAAACTGAAAATATCGCCGTAGATATAATATCAGAGACCACCAAATATGTGGATCGACAGCCTCATAAAAATTGCATGATGCAACTAAATGCATACCGCTTCTATCACATTGTTGTAAGAATGCTTGAGGAGTTTCTACATTCTGCAGTGAATTTCCTGAGGCTAAAGATGAAGATTATACCATGACTCGTTACCGTATACTAAATATTCTAGAATATAAATAATAATATAACGGTATAAATACTACAATGATTGCCGATAGTATTAGTTACAAATGAAGTAGAGCATAAATAGTATTTATTACAGTCGAGTCTAGAGACAGAGCGTAAGCAATAAGCTGTGATTCCCGAAAAATAATACAAAAATATTTATTATAAATACATGCAGTATAGTTAGAAAGTTCCTATAAGTAGGTGTAGAAAATTAAGGACCCGGTAATGAAACTTACCTGGCTTAAGCTCGTATGTTACATCATTTTACGGTATACAAACTGAGTATTTCTTCAAAAAAGAAAAATAATAATAAATTTGTATGATATTTTCATTCGTGAAACACTTATTCAGTCAAACTCCGACGTTTTGCACAGTTGATCAGGTCCTATAAAATATAGTTAAACCTGAAATCGGTAGCGCACAGAGTTTCATGACTAAACCACGGTTAGGATGCCGCAGTAAATAGCAAAAAACTGACTCTTAATTTTCATACGTTTGAAGGAATTTGCGTCATCTATTAAGATTCATGGCTGCGCATGAAGCATAACTTATACTCGCCGTTATTTAAATTCATGTTTGTGGAGTTGATACATTGACAGAACAACGGTATCAACGGCTCTTCTACTGCGACACTAATTTGCATGCATAATGCAAATGTACTTTACATCTAATAGTCACGTAGGGTCGCCATCTTGAGTATAACTCGGACGTGAGAAAGGCTACTTTAGCTGAAATCTTAGAACGTTAACAGTGGAATATTAAGGGTAATATAATAATATGCAATTACTACCAGTCTATTTGATTGCTTTTTTTGCAGTGAATGGCGAGATGCATGCCATTCGCCTGATGGTAAGCGATTCGACCGCTCATGGACAGTAGCAAAACCAAACAACACCATGAAGTACAAAGCAATGTTTGACATTCCACTGCGCTCGCCATTTTAAGACATAAGATGTTAAATTTCATTATGTCCAGTTGTAACTCTGGCTACAATGTCCTTCAAACCGGAACATAACAGTTCATTAATACTGCTGTTTTGCGGAATAAATAGATATTACAGTGGTACCTTCCCAGGCGGCTTCTCACATAGACCCGCATTAGCCAGATGATGGACTATGGATTAACGCTTGGTGGTAGATCATGCCGCCGGGATAGCAAACACCGTGCAATACGATCAAGGACCTGTCATAGTGACCCACGTAAGTGTGTCAAATTTTGGTTTCCATAGTGTAGTTCGGGATAGACCGACAGAATTGTGTCATTGGCGAGATATAGCTATCTCACGTCGGTGCTTACTCTATTTGTACTGCACTGCACTTACCTAGATACGTTGTCGTACCAGTATTGAATAAAGACCTAAAGAAACTCTGAACGGCATCTCTCTCTTGCACGTGGACAATGCTACTTATCACTGTCCATTTTTTGTCCTTGTCTTACATTAAGTAAGACACCGTGGGTAACTAGGTAATCTTCTTTGGAGACCTCTCAGCCTCCTAGTAGTTCATACATACATATGTCCATCCATACATACATAAAATCACGCCATTTTTCCAGAAGGGATAGGCAGAGGTATTACCAGAACACCCATATTTCGCCTTGTAAGTTCAGTTACCCAAAGTGATTGGGGGCGACCCTATCGCCATATCGGACACAAATTCCTGACTCCGGGCTGATAATGAAAAATCCAATATCACTTTGTCCGACCCGGGATTCGAACCCGTGACCTCAGCTTTATAATCGTACCGTAGTTCAACTATGCCACCGAGGCTGTCAATAGAACGCAATACTGTCACGTACAGTAATAACTTGGTTATTGGCTGATTACAATTCTATAATGGTAATGATATGTCAACGCATTACATGCATCATTAGTATTACGTTGTTGAATGTTACGTGATGGTATGCGCTGTCTTGCTCAGATTATTTGTATTCATGCTGTCTTATGGAAAAACGTCGTGAAATTATTGCTGTCATGTTTAATTTTGTAAATGAGATTATCGATCAGGCAAACAAATGAACGGTTCACCTTGCTATTAGTGAAGCTTACCCATGAATAAGAACACTTAGATGCGTTGCCCGCCTTTTTAAATAGGAAGAGGAATTGTCGGGGTAGACCAGCGCTGGAAAGAGTTATCAGGCCTAAGACAATCTCATTGACATACAGAAATAACACCGAAAAAATCGACGTTTCTTGTTGATTTACTATAAGACAATGGTAACATCCCATTCCCGCAGTAGTCCAAAGTAGTTACTACAGTATGGTTCTACTCACAGAACTGTTGATATTCATCTATTCTGAGGTTCTACTACTTACGAAATCTCGTACAAAGATTAATTATTAGAGCGTATAAACCTAGGTTATTGGCCTAATTTGGGTGCTCATGTCCAAACCACTTTTTTGAAACTTATTCGGAACTTTATAAATTCCACTTTGAATCATCGCGAGACGACAATGGCGTTTTTGTAGAATTCCTTAAAATATTACATCTCCGCTATCAATCACAGGATTTTGCCTAACAAATTAATTGGAAGTATGCCTAACAAAATCAAGGACAAGATCCATTTGCTAGTGCGGAGCGTTAATAACCTCTCAGCTTTGAGGTCCCGCAAGCCATTATCGGATCCTCAAGACCCAATCTCAATACCGGACGTATAGGAATACATAGCACTCTTTGATTTACCATCTATACGTGGAAAATATCCTCTCGACTTGAATGAGTTGCTGCTTATTAAAATTCATCTATTTCTTGTATAATTACACATTTATTAGTAGTATACAAAGTTTGCCATATGACGGTACTGTACAAGGATTCATCCCGCAGCCTTTTGTTTCACAGCCAGCTAACCGCACCACAGAGGCTGTCAATGTCTGTCATTATTTATTTATTAGCACACACACGTCTAATAGATAAGTAATTATCAGTAAATACGCCATATTAACTATACAGCCTAGTCAACACACAATAACAGATTGCGGAAAATTCAACAACACGGTTTTATCATTCATCCGCACCGTTCCAGCCGTACCCTTTGTTACAGTTACAATACATTTCAACCCTGCCGACCTAGATCGCGAGATAAACGATGCAATACGCGATTGCAATTCCAAATGGGGTGAACGACAACTATTCTATAGACCTCAACTGTTGTTTATTACAGACATAAAAATATATGCGTCCGACCGACTGCCTCGGTGGCGTAGTTGTATTTCGGTACGGTTACAAAGCTGAGGTCTCGGGTTCGAATCCCGGGTCGGGCAAAGTGATATCGGATTTTTCTATTCATTATCAGCCCGGAGTCAGGAATTTGTGCCCGATATGGCGATAGGCTCGCCCCCTATCACATCGTGGGACGGAACATGCAAGGCGAAATGTGGGTGTCTTAGTGGCGCCTCTGCCTACCCCTTCGGGGATAAAGGCGTGAGTTTATGTATGTATGTATAAAAATATATTTGGAATAAATTCGTAGCTAAATAGACAGACTGCCTCGGTAGCGTACTTGTGCTACGGTACGATTACAAAACTGAGGTCAGGGGTTGCGAATTCCGGGACGGGCAAAGTGATGTTGAGTTTTTCTATTCATTATCAGCCCGGAGTCAGGAATTTATACCCGATATGGCGAGAAGGCCCCTATCACATCGTAGGACGCAACATACAAGGCGAAATGTGGGTGTCCTGGTAGCACCTCCGCCTACCCCTTCTGGGAAAAAGGCGTGTGTTTATGTAAGTACTTATGTATTTAAATAGAGATTTCATAACTCCGAGAATATTTGGGTCGGTAAATGACTGAAAAGAGAAGGCAGTAGTCTTAAAATACTACTGTGGTGAAGAGCATAACAATTCCGCCATGATGTCCCCAGCCCGTCGTAACCCTCAAATATTAATGGCACCCTGCCTGTCCACTCCAGCTGGGTGAGTTTGGCCTAATTGTGAATCCTAGATAGACGACAATGTATTTGCCTACGACAATGTACCTGCCGTGGAAGCCCATGACACCTTAAACGGGCTCTCATTGATGTAAGTAGGAATATCTGTGATCCCCCAAATAAAAGGCCCGGCAATGCTTTAGTGCCGAGCCACCCATAATGTGCGTGACGGTCACTGAGTGGTTTGAGTCGGTGTGCCGTGGCTGGATTTCTTAGCACCCGCATTATCCACAAAGATGGCAAGCGATTAAGCCTGTCAACATTGTCCTTTCGAATTTCTCGTGCTACCTGAAGGGCCTAACTGCTTTCCTCTGGTAAATGTAAAAGTAAATAAATAGGCGTATTTAATAATTTATACAGTGTGATAGGAGGTACTTGTGTATATTTATATTTCTTATGAGATCTAGCCGTCGTTATAAAATCAATATACTAATACACAATGTACGTAATGTATTTTTTGCGTGTGCAACAATGACATCGATTATTAACGCTTCCACGAAAAGGAAATAAAAACTTCACGCTCTTTTTTCTGGCTCCATAAAATTGATATTCCAAACATAATAGAATTACATTCAATAACGCAAAACTCGATATTGGTATCCCAATTTCCAAAACTAACAACATTATTTCAATATTCATTTTCAACCATTTAATTTATGTGGAACAAACGATTTTTTTGGCGATGGTCTATACTTTATCTTGTAACGCGTTATCTAATAGAAACGATAGAGTCTTCAAATAGCATAAAAATCAAACAAATATAAAATGATGAGAAGAGCATTAATTTATTTTCCTATGATTTTCATTCCTATTTTATTTAAAAATACCATACAAATATTCTGTCTCGCTGATTTATTTTCATTTTTAACATATTACATATTTTTAATAGATATCAAAAGTTCTTCGAACAAGCCTTGGCATGCTTTTCACCCGTCTATTGCTATTTCGAGAGGAAATAGACAGAGTTGACGAGCCATTCAATTTTACATTCTGATGGAATGGACTTTCTCAATTCTATTTATATATGGATTCCATTGTGATATTTTGAACGTTCGATGTTAAATCTGAAACAAGACAAAAGAAAGAAACTAACTCAGGACGCTAATGTATTAAAAAAACGTAACTTATTTAAAAATTGTTTTTCACATTTCGTCATTTTGTTATTGATCCCTGTTAAAGATGAAAATAAAGGAGAGATTATTAACCATGGTGTAATATACAAGTAAGATATTTAGAAATTGTCAAACGTCGTTGTTTACTACTTATACTTAAAAGTTTGTCAATTACGACACACTTTATATGTAAAACATTGTGGAGTAGTGTAACTTATTGTGTTGAATATTACCCAGATCATTCTGCGTATACCCGTTTTCGAGCTGGTCGGTTTAATTACGTTGATATACGCTTCTCTGTTTTGACCGCACTACACTTAGCATCCGATGCGTTATGGGCGCTTAATCGTACTAATATAATGTACTGTATCAGCCCATATACGTCCTACTGCAGGGCGCGGAGCTTCTCTACTATTGAGAGTACGATTGACAGAGGTTAGACAATATAGATTTACATAACATAGAAATTCTCGCAAATCGCTATGATATGCAGGTTTCCTCACGATGTATACACCGTTATAGTTGTGAATAGTGATTGACTATCAATACACATGACTCCGAAAAGTCAGGGATGTGCCCTGGGATTTGAACCCGCGACCACCGTAAACATGTTCCGCGCCGCGTCTAGTGCATTTACCAACAGGCCACCAATATAAAGATAATATTTTTCTTTTATAAACAAGTCTTGAGTCAACAATAAACCAGTTTGTTAACTTCATTGGTACTCCAAGAAAATATGTTTAATAATGAGGTAATTCATGATTGTCATGATTATGATTATGATGATGTTAAATCCCGAATAATAAATACAAATCTAAATAATTATGATAGACATATTAATAATGAATATTCTTGTGTTATCAGACACACAGCAGAAGACTACATGGACATACCACTCAGCCAAGCAGAGCGTCTTATTGACACCAAGGGCTTCGACAAAGACAATCCTGTGGTTGTCTACATTCACGGCTTCATCGAAGTGGCGCAGCAACAGAGTATCCAGGTATTTAAAAAATACATGCTTTGTTTTATTAATGCGCTGTGCAGACAGACCAACTTTATTTGAAGGAAACTAACAACGGTTAAATTTTATAAAATTTGACAGGTTTCTTCAACTTAATTTGCGGTGCGCCTAAACGTTAAAATCTTATACAATGTGGATCATTCGGAAAGCAATTTGAAGTTACTTTTAAATATATACCTACAAACTTATTCTTATCGGAATTAGCTAATTTATATTATTATTGCAGTAATACTATTCTCATTTTATGTTGTAATTAAACGTATATCGTTTCAATGAAATGTCAATCATCTTTATGAAATTATATACATTTATATTATATTACATACTTATAGTTATTACACATTAACATGATATTTACATCAAAATAAGATAAAATTAAATATATAACTCTACCTTCGAATACCAATTTCTAAATCAAAGACTGTCCAATTTCAATTAGTATGCACGACGTTAAATTAATTAGATTTCACGACCAAATATTGATTCCAGGTCATAGTCAACGCATACTTAGAAGCAAGACCTGAGACCAACGTCATACTACTAGACTGGTCCAACATGTCCCACGGCTCATACTTGGTCAACGCAGCTCGGAATACCAAGAAGGTAATTATTTTAATCGATCTAGAACATTTCAAGGTTTTGTAGTAAATAATTAAGTGAAGTAACTAGTTGAATAGCGGGTTATTTTGTTTACATACATACATAAACTCACGCCTTTATCCCAGAAGGGGTAGGCAGAGGCGCCACTAGGACACCCACATTTCGTCTTGTATGTTCCGTCCCATGATGTGATAGGGGGCGAGCCTATCGCCATATCGGGCACAAATTCCTGACTCCGGGCTGGTAATGAATAGAAAAACCCAATATCACTTTGCCCGACCCGGGATTCGAACCCGAGACCTCAGCTTTGTAGTCGTACCGTAGTACAACTACGCCACCAAGGCAGTCTTTGTATTATTTTGTGTAGTATTTGTTTACGTTTGGCAAAATTGATCTCCACATGTTGGAAGTGGCCTGCATCCAGCGACTTCCTGCAAACTTAACCAGGTCGACCTTCCACCTTGGAGACGGGCGGCCGACACTTCGCTTGCCTGTCCGTGGCCTCCACTCCAGAACCTTGGAGTGCAGGATGTAGAAATCCTTGGGTTAGGCCTATGTTCAGCAGTGGACTCCTGTGGCTGACTAGATAGATAGATTAAAGTGATTGTTAGGTTTATTTTGATCTTGTTTATCGATAGTCGAACTATGCCTTATGACTCAGTTGCACACTGATATATAAATATCATGATGCATTTTGGTATATAAATTGTTATTATCTGGACTGCCTCGGTGGCGTAGTTGTATTACGGTACGGTTACAAAGCTGAGGTCTCGAGTTCGAGTCCCGGGTCGGGCAAAGTGATATTGGATTTTTCTATTCATTATCAGTCCGGAGTCAGGAATTTGTGCCCGATATGGCGATAGGCTCGCCCCCTATCACATCGTGGGACGGAACACACAAGGCGAAATGTGGGTGTCGTAGTGGCACCTCTGCCTACCCCTTCGGGGATAAAGGCGTGAGTTTATGTATGTATGTATGTATGTATGTATGTATGTATGTAATTGTTATTATTATTATTTATTCTTTACTGCACACACAAAAAAACAAAAGGCATACAATATTTTACAGATAAAATTAAAGAGTACAGTTGGCGGTCTTATCGCCCTAGACGATTTCTTACAGACAACCTTTATGGTTCATATGTTTTAATAGATAATCGTATCATTTCTGATCATCTAATTCCTATGATGGTTGCGACGATCATAATCGACGAAAGTCTAGATGTGGTGTAGTATTTAATTTTAAAATTCTTCGAGAGAACGTTGCTATACAACTTATCAGCATTTATGTGCTCAGAGAAGATTACTTGCTCTCACAATTTATTTTCTTTAAACCTCACAATACATTGACGACTATTATCTATCTCGAAACTTCTCAAACACTTATAGGTCGTTTCGGCCTGAGTCATGAATCGGGATTATTATGTATATAGATAACTCAATGTTTTGAAATGAAGCACACCCTAATGTTATATCTCAAAAGCCGACTAAATTCTAAGCTAAAACCAGACTTACGTAGTATATTGGCTAAATGCGACAAACTTGCGTGGTACTTTGGCTTATTCATACCTTCATAGGTATTGAACACAAAAATACTGCGAGCTACATGTAAACAACTTCAAACGACTAGGTTTCCTTGAATGCAATATCGGATATTCATATGTTGCAATAGATTGGATTTGTCCACAACTAAATGGCAGCCAACCAAGTCAAAGGAAACCACTGGCGCGACATTTCCATGTCGGTTTTGTAACAAAAAACTAACGCAGTGATTGCACAACAAACGACTGCGGTGTGCAAAGTCATCTTGCGGTGTACGGTAGTGGATCAGCCAAGTTTAAACAAATATTTGATAAAACCAAGCTTTTGCGTCCAGTTTTCGAATTAAAGGTAACGTTCAGTTTTATCTTCGTAATATAGGTACAACAATATCTGAAAAATTCAGACAAATTAAAAGAGTTTTGGCTGATGGTAAGATCATCGCCCATAGACACAAACAAAACTTAAAGATGTTAGTACCTTAAAAATTGATCGATTTAAGGGAGAATGAAAATATTAAGGACCGGTATGGATATTTGAACGTTTAGATCTTTCTCACTCATGCAATGCAAGTGCAAAGCTGTTCTATTGTAGCTCTAGTTAGGTATCTAAGGGATATTAACTGAGCCAACATTGTTAATACAACAAGACTGCAATTAACAAAAAAATATGCCTGTCTCCAAATACATTTATGATTCATACAAAAAAGTTATTAAACATACATTTTAGTTCCTGTTAATATGTGGATATAACGGTATATTTTAGGTGCTCACGATTCGGAGACTTAATACAACCTTAAATTTTGTTACTTTCGAAATGGTAGCCAAGTTAAGTGAGGGGGGCCGTCGGATCAGGCTAATTAACTTAATACCCAATTACAGGACAAAAAAGTAAAAATTATATTTTGATAGCCTCCGTGACGCAGTTAGTTAAACGCCGGCTGTGAAACTAGCCACCGCGAGTTCAATCCCAGCACCGAGACAAATATCTCTTTCGAGTTTGTTGTGAGAGAAAAAAGTCTTACATAGTTACACAAAACTTATATATCTGTGTGGGGTCAGAAGTCACAACTATTTGTAGCAGCTGTTAAGTGCACCATTTATTAATTATATTCACAAAAAATATACCAACGACGGTTAAAAAGTTATTGAAAAAGGATAAAATAATAATACCCCTGACTTAAAGAATTCTTTATTCTTTTTATTTCACACCTTTTCAAAGAGCATAGATTGTGTTGCGAGTATTATTTTGTACATTGTACTTAATATCGATACTTATAGATTTGCACAAAAAAAATGCAGTGCCCATGGAGCAATCAAACCCGAACCCACCACTGAAAACCGCATTAAAAATAATAAAAAAATTGGGTATATGGCAACATTGGTTTGCTCAAACATCCTCTCAACCTAAACTCATATACCTTCTCCACGCCGTCCTAGATAAAATTACATTGCATTGAAAGTTTACATCCAGTTTTACCAGTTGGCCTTCATTTTATCATAATATTTTGTTACCTGTGTAGACTTTCACTTGTTGAATAACACCAAATATTAATAGATTGTTACATATTTAAATGAATTTGCATATGGTATCGATTCGGAAGCGTGGAATTATTATACCAATAAATTATATCAGTAACGGTTTATATTATGTATATTTAAGTTGAGTAGGTAAGTGAGCGATGGTCTTGTTAGTAGCGAACCGGATTGACAAATCAGAGGTCGGACGTCCCAAGGAACACGTTTTATTAATACATTAATTTTGATTCGAAACTGATTATAAATCACTTTTACTTAATAAGCGTGTGTATTCATATTTAATCGGTCACTTTACCGGTTAAGGAAATAACCTTCAGAATACCTGCGTACTGCGCCCAGCATTGGTCTTCCAGTGATCTCTGCTGTATGGAGGGAGAAATAGACTTTGCGGTGGTACCTATTTGACAGCCTCCGTGGCGTAGTTGGTTAGACGCCGGCTATGAAACGGGAGGCCGCGGGTTCAATCCCCGCACCGAGACAAATGTTGGTGACGCCCACAAATATTTGTCCCGGGTCTGGATGTTTGTGAGACCGAAAAGTCTCTCGTAGTTCTTGATACCCACGACACAAGACGTAATTGATCTTAATGTGGGGTCAAGACTATGTATGTGACTGTTGGGTGTATTTATTTATTTATTTTTATTATTTACCTATCCATAGGGCCTCTCACTTATGACAGACCTACCACCAGTAAATATAGAAATTAAAATATCCAGGGTATATCAAGACCGCGACCGAAAACAAAGGCCAGGTGGTATATTAGTGACTTCAGACACAATGCAACTAAAAATGTCGCAAAAATATTGTCATTCTTTTGTAATTTTTTAGCGATCATCGTATTTGGATGATAAATACATATGTTTCCTCAAATAATAATGTACACCTTTTTATTTTTAAAGACGCAATCAAATTACTTTTTTCGCAATAACTATGTACATATGTATCTACCACCCAAACACGATGATATCAAAAAAATTGCTATCGAAAATCTGTCGCTGTTTTTGCAAAACTTTTATTTGCCTTGAGTCTTTAACCACTAAAACTACCACCTGGCTTCGTTTTCGGTCTCGTTCTTGATATACCCAATATTCATCGAACATTAACCAACAGTATTAACATAAATATTATACTACTAGGTAGTTAATATGTATTCCTAGGGGAATATATTCAACATTTAATTTATTTGTCCGACCGCAAAAATAAATAATAATCAAATCAGTTAGTCTGTCTACTTTATGTTAGCCGTTCCCTCACTGCTTACGTCACTGGCCTTAAATATTTCTTAGCATTCCATTCACTGGGCAAAAAGACTGTTATGTGGAAATAATTTAATACTCATGCATTTTTATTGGAAACATTAATTCTCATGTGAAAAATCATTGTCTGGAAAAATATCTATGGACTAAAGGTTTGGATCCTGTACGTTTTGGGTTTGATTTATAGACTTCTTCAATGACTGGAACGATAAAGTGACTTCAATGTAATATTAATAAGTACGTATTCAATGTCGTTTAGTAAGTATACAGGGTATATCAAGACTGCGACCGAAAACGAAGCCAGATGGTAGTTTTAGTGGTTACAGACACGATGCAAATAAAAATTTCACTAAAACAGCGACAGATATTTTTTAGAATTTTTTAAAAATCATGTTTTCTGTATGGTAAATTCCTTGTTTTTGCGAAAATAATAATTTAAACCCTTACGTACCATTGAGTATTTAAAAATAAAGAGGTCTACATCATTATTTTAGGTAAACTATGTATTTATCACCCAAATACGACGATAAGTAAAAAATTACAAAAAAAAAGTTGTAGTTTTTTTTTGCGAAATTTTTACTTGTGTTGTGTCTGAAGTCACTCATACTACCACCTGGCTTCGTTTTCGGTCGCAGTTTTGATATACCCTGTATATCCGAATTTGGTAGCGGAATACCGCTCAAAAGTATTTTAACGGAAAATATAAAATGACATCATATTACTTTATTAGGTCAAGGCCACGAACAACCAACAGAAAACAAAACCACTAAACTGTCAATACAATATTCTATATATAAAACAAACATTCAAAGAAACGGCTAGCTTCAACTTACAGTTTGCATTCTTTAACAACTTTGACTATACCGGTATATTTGAGTCAGCTGGTGTGAGATAATTTATTTATTTTTATTTAGTTAATGTGTGAAGAGAGTTTTAATGTAAACGCACAATATCTCTACAAATTCACCTTTTTGTGTTTTAATTTTATCAACATATAGGTATCTTCCTTGATTTTAAGATATCTAAACTATAACTAAATATATAATATTTTATATGACGTTGATATTAGCCTTGAAAATTAGCTAAACCTGTATGTTATTACTAAACAGGTATCTAAATAAGATTATATGGCTATTAATACAAAAGTAATGACTAAATTTTGCATAAAATATTCTGTATCTATTTTAGATGCAATAACAACAGATGATACTAATATAAATAAACAATAAACACCTTAATTTAGTACGTTTTAAAAGTAATCAATGTTCCCGCAGCATATTTTAATTCGTATTGAATCTAAATAGGTGTTGGAAACAATATACATTTCAGTTTGTAAGATTTTAGAAGAGCCAATTTTGACCTACGCAGAAATCAATAAAGATATTACAATATCAAAATACACTGCAGATTGGGCTACAGTAATCAATAATTATTAATAATATCAATACAATTTTCAGGTTGGCTCAGCAGCGGCAGACTACCTCAACAAGTTAATAGAAATGGGCCTTCAGGTAGAAAAACTACACGTCATAGGACATTCGCTTGGCAGCCACGTCGCCGGATACACTGCGAGGGAACTCAAGAATAAATATAACAAGACTGTTAAAAGGTATTGTATCATCACTTTAATTGTATCAGCCCATATACGTCCCACTGCAGGGCACGGGCCTACTCTAAAATCTAGCGTACGATTGATTGTGGTTAGGCCATATAGTCCACCAGGCTGGCCTAGTGCGGGTTGGCGGACTTTACAAACCATAGACATTTTTAAAATCCGCTATGGTTTGCAGGTTTCCACACGATGTTTTCCTTCACCGTTATAGTGCGTGGTGATTGACTATCAATACACACATGACTAGAGTTCAATTATTATTTAGCAATAATAATTCAACACGCGTATTTTATCTGTGAATTTATTTCTGCCCATCTCTCCCTGCACGAAGTGAATACTGGGAAAAGTTTTTATTCATACTGCCTTCCTCTTAAGAATATAAAAAGAAGTGTATTCAGTTGATAAATAGTCGAGATTATAGAGACGTCATAGCTAATGTTTCCACATTGTGAGCTATTTATGTCTCCCCTATCCATGGCCTTGGTTCACATATAACTACAACCTATTTTTAACTATAAACTCTATCAACTGACTTGCAGACAATATATGTATGTATGTATATGTGATAAAAAAATACCAGAGCCAATGGTTTTACAATTAAGAATGCCAAATTAATATAAGCAAGATCGCGACAGTAGAATTGATCAGAAAGGAACTTGTTAGCTGCCGAAATAACACCACGTTGAAAGGAAGACAGTAATAAGAAGCCTATTCTTGTAAGAAACATAATTACCAAGCATTGTAGTATTAGCATCCAGTTCGATACTAGATATAATTGGCTATCATTATTTGCCATGACGTTATTAATTAAAGTTATTAATTGCAGGTGTAAAGGTCAAATACAGGACATGAAGTTATGTAAACATCTACGTAATATACTGACAAACGTGTTGTAAATATAATATTGTCGTTTATATACGTAGTTATTTCTCAGGATATTAATAATATTTAACTAAACTCTTATTCAGCTAGCAGTCATGGTTGGTTAAACTAACGACAGTAGAGCAAAGGCCGCGACGCCAGGCCATTGAAACCACGCCATAGCAACTAAATCAGATGTTTCTTAGCCAGTTAATGAATTTTCATTTTCTTTATGACCCACCGTTTTTAAAACAGTACGGATTCTTGCATTAAAATATGAGCTCATGTACAGTCATTTCACAGATCATATTATCTTTAGAGTATGATTTACTGTTTACCAGATTTTTGTTTTTTTGCTGTTTTTTATATATCTTCACTACTTTTGACGGTGACCAATAGAATTTTGATTTTCGAATTTTCTGCAAAGTAAATTATTTATGTATTTCCCTCCATTTATAAAATAACCAGACTCCTCGATATATCCCTAATCAGACAGGTATCGTAAAACGACGTGCATTTCTGAGGAGATTAATATTAGATAAAGCCAAAATGGTACGGTCGATTCAAGCACAGTAGAGACCCTTGTATGTTTCACTATTTATCTATAAACAAATATCAGTATCATGTTCAGGCACACCAACAACATTACCACAAATAACCTTCCACTACAGATATTACCAACCCAATCTTTCATGACCAATTATGTATTTCAGATTAACAGCCCTCGACCCTGCCTTTCCAGCGTTCTATCCAGACGGCGTGATGATGCAGCACGTCAATGAGAAGGACGCTGAGTTCGTTGACGTGATACACACCGATGCTGGAGGGTACGGCGCGCCGGTCAGAACTGGTACGGCGGACTTCTGGCCCAATGGGGGGAAGAGCATACAGCCAGGGTGCCCCAGATTCGCGCCTGTACCTTTATCTGATGACAGTGAGTATTCATTTAAAGACTAGAAAAAAAATGTATAAGCCTTCAGTTTGAATTACTCTATTGATGAAATCTACGAGTTCATAAGGACAGTGGGAGGAACTCGTATCAGATAAAGCGTTGCTCATTGAAACAAACAAACCATTGTAAAAACAACAAAATTCTAAATTATTTACTTTCCAGAATTACTTATCTAATCTGTATCTGTATCAGCCCATATACGTTCCACTGCAGGGCACGGGCCTACTCTACAATCGAGAGAATCGATTGAGAGTGGTTAGGCCATATAGTCCACCACGCTGGTCTAGTGCGGGTTGGCGGACTTACATACAGTAGAAATTCTTTAAAATCGCTACGGTATGCAGGTTTCCTCACGATGTTTTCCTTCACCGTTAAAGTGCGTGGTGACTGACTATCAATACACACATAGCTCCGAAAAGTCAGAGGTGTGCCCTGGGATTTGAACCCGAGACCACTGTCTAATAATTTTATGATTTTCCTGATATCAAATATTTCAAGAAGCTTCCTTTACATACCTACTAAAAGAATAAAAAAAATGTAAACAATTTATATTATCTGAGTTAAAGGTCACTTGAATCTATAGTTCGACTGAAGTTATCTCTCTGATGCATGCGACTGTGTCATCTCTTATCTTGTGCGTTATAATAGTTTGTTGAGGCAATAATATAAATCAAAGCAAGATACATCGTAATGTAGATAGCTGTTATCTCCAAACCAACTATTAAAGGCAAGCGTCCACATATTCCACATAAACGGATTATTTTTTACAATGCAGTATCAGTAGTGATCGGATTTGCCAACATTATAACTTAATGATGTTAATGATGTCATGTCAATGATGTTAGCTCCAATCCAACTATTAAAGGCAGGTGTCCACATAGTCGAATCGTACATAACGGACGCATCGCATTAAACGGATTATTTTTTACAAATGCAGTATCAGCAGCAATCAAATTTGCCGACATTATAACTCAATGATGTGAACAATCCGTTTCATGCGATGCGTCCGATACGTATGGTGCGGATATGTGGACGCGTGCCTTTATACGTTATGTAAAAAGAAAGTTATAGTCTTCCATCAATCCTAATACAATAGATTATAAAATATTATAAAAAATTGAAAAAGATTTGTTATATGAATGTACGGCAGGTTTATCTTTACAAAAACTATGTCTTACAAATCACGTTTTTGGAAATAAAATACTCGCACATTTACTTTGTCTCATAAATTTACTTGGTCTAGGAATTGAATGCAAGACTTCGCGTCTAACCGCCCATTTAACACACATTCACTAGTAAACAAGGGTATTTCTATTCCGACGTAGCCTCATTAAAAGTTCACACTAATTAAGTGAAATAAATGGAATAAGTATGTCAAGATACTCGTGTTTCTTTCCAGGCGATATTTTCTTTATATTGCAATTTAGTTTTGAAATGTAGCGTGACTTATAACAAGGTTTATTTATTTCTTTTTTTATTGCGTTGGCGGGAAGAGCATGCCATTCACCTGAATTACAAAACATTGCTAGGCATTCAACTGTGCTGTGTTCATCTATTGAAAATGATTTTAAATAAATAATAAATAAATACACCCAACAGTCACATACATAGTCCTGACCCCACACTAAGATCGAGTCTTGTGTCGTGGGTATCAGAAACTACGAGAGACTTTTCGGTCTCACAAACACCCAGACCCGAAACAAATACCTGTAGATCACACAAATATTTGTTTCGGTGCGGGGATCGAACCCGCGGCCTCTCGTTTCACAGGCGGCGTCTAACCAACTGCGCCACGGAGGCTGTTTCTACACAACACCTTCTACAATATGTTCGGTTAGTCGAGTGACCTATTTAAGGAGGTCACTCAGTGTTCGATTCTCATCCCAAATATATATATAATATATGACCTTACATTTTGAGGGGAATTTCCATTAAAAACATTATTTTAGGCCATAGAGTTTGAAAACGATAAAATGAGTAACCGCGCTGCGCGGCAAAACATGTTACAGCACGATTCATCCATAAAAAACACCCGGCTCGCAAGCCCCGTCTCTTTCTTTTGTTTTGATGCACCGCGGCGCGCCGACAAAGCGCACTCCCGCGCACCCCGCTCCGTCCGCAGTCTATGCAAAAACATCGCCACTTCCGCATGTCTAATTTACTCCCGTTCGGCGCGTATCGGAGTCCGTATCGACAACCCCGCGTGTGATAAGTGCTGTGTCAGTTAGTACATGCATATTTAATATGTTTTACCGATATTCAAACGAATAATATTGGGATATGGTTAAACAGTGTTGTTAATGAAATGTTGGACGATGTGCCTGTTATCATGCTCAACAATTTATTTTATCAACATGACGGAGCCCCCGCACACTATGAGAGGCGAGTGCGGGAATACCTAAATAGACACTTTGGTGATAAGTAGATAGGGTGGAGGCCCTGTGCCATGGCCGGCCCACTCTCCCGATCTCACACCCTTTAGACTTTTATTTGTGAAGTGACGTGAAAAGACTCGTATACGCTACAAAATATGCTAATAGGGAAGAGCTAAAGGTGCGTATTACAAATGCTTTCGAAACAATTAAAAATAACACATTCGAACTTAACCGCATCAAAGACAATATGCGTAAACGTGCCGAACTATGTATTACGCGAGGTGGTGCTCATTTCGATCAATTATTAAGATTAGTTTAAGTGTGTACATAATAAATCATCAAATTAAACGTTGTAAATAGGTATGATACCATTTTTTAAATACGCCAAAAATACTAAGTTGCATAATTGTCTTTGTCATAATTACCTACCTTGTCTTTGTTGGTAAGAATTTACATTAGTAGGAAAAACATAGTCCTGTCCTAACCCAGGATGGAAGTATAAAAGGAAAACGGATCATACATAAAAGTTGTTGTTCATATGCAATGACCGATAAGATAGTTCAAACAAGAACCTAGTACAAGGGTACCCACACGTAAGGAGACTTTTTAGGAAAAAAAGAAAGAGTATTACTCTGTCATTTATTACTATTATTCTTTGTGTATATTTCTATTAGTTGCACGCAAGCATGATCTTTCATGTGTTTAAATAGGTAATTCGTCTAAAAATACACGCTGTATATATTGAAAACATTTGTTTTGCATAAAAATGCATACCAATGAAATGAGAATTGATGCGTGTGCGTACGCATATTACGTGCTTTGGACCTTGAGAGACTTGCATAAAAATAATGTTACGTCGACACCAAACTCGAGATAAAACTAACCCTTAAATTAGTACAGATTTAAACAAATTAACCTGAAATGCAATATGTATACTTGTAGGTATAAGAAATATAAAAGTTTTATACAATTATAAATATTGCATAAGAATTGTAAGAAATATACAATTCTTAATATTCTTATTCTTGTATAATAGTATAAGAAATATACATAATTTTAATATTATTTCAGATTTATGCAGCCATTGGAGATCGTGGTGGTTTTATGCGGAGTCGGTTCTGAATCCGGAAGCGTTTCCCTCGTCGCCCGCCGAGTCCTATCACAAATTCAGAACAAACCCCACGCCAGAAACAGGCATGGTCTACATGGGCTATGCGTGTGATCCTAGGTACGTTAGCTGTACACTACTTAATGTTACAAAACTTAATCGTGGTCCGGACGACTTGAATTGGTTCTATTATGTGAGAAAGAAAAAAATATCTTACACTTCCGGTGTCCAGGAGCTCATTTTGGGCTCCCTGTCAAGATTTATGTGACATTCTCCATTGTTCACCTATTGATCTCCAATTGTTCTCCACTGTCAAATGTGATCTGTCAAAAATGGACACCTGAAGTGATAATATGTCGTGTGATTGCGGCAGCCTCACATATCTAAAATACCAACGAAAACAAAAGGGGAATGATGCCTTACAATTCTCTCTCTCCCTCTCTCTCTCTCTCTCTTTCTCTCACATACACTCTTCAGCCACAGCTAGTCTACTGCTGAACCTACTACCAATATCACTTGTCATCGAGGGGTTCCATAATAATAATATTATGTTCTTTATTTCAGTGCCCGGGGATCATACTATTTGACAACAAACGCATCACCACCTTTCGGCAAAGGAATGGATGGTTTATATCCAAAACGCAAAAAGGAATGTGTGAAAAAGGCTTAAGTAATTTTTAAGTTCAAATCTCTTAACCATGACAATCTTAGTGTATAGTACTATAGAGCAAAATTGTTTGCTCCAAAAAATGACTATTCCATAAAAAGTATTCCATGAAAACCTCCTTTAGATTTCCTTTTTCTTACCCCGTTTATTTTGTAAATATCACAAAAGAGAAAATTAAAATATTTGTAGAAATATATAATAGTTAAAAATAATCTTATTCTAATTGAAATTAAGAGAATTAAAGCTTTATTAAATTATTTCAGGTTGGGTTATGCTTTCTAGCTCAGTATAAAGGCCTAAATACCACACTGAAAACGTAAAAATAATATTTTTAGATATAATCAATTCTTCAACTTGTTATTCTAATTATTACAAATCTAATAAAATCACGCTATTAGATAAATATATAATTAAACGGAATTTTATTAATTTATTTATTCAGATGAATTTTAGAATCACAAGTGAATTATTAGGTTTGAAATATATTTACTAGTTACATGGAAGTGATCTTTACGTAGTATACGATTATTAATATGTTTATAATTTAATCATATAATTTCGAAAGAAATGTATTAAAACAGAAATTTACAAGGACATTCGTTAATTTTATTAACTGTTTTATGACTTTTGTAATACAACATATTTTCCAAAATCTTTACCTATCAATCTGAATAATTTCGCTGACCATAAATGGTCCTGAGATGGATAAAAAAAATCAAAAGTATTTGTAAATTCTGTTGTAAAGGCGAAAATGGTAAAACAAAACTTGAATAATTGACTTGATAAACATGAGACAGCTAGCGCCATCTATGATTTCAGTATAGAACTACCGTGCAAAAACGTGACTTGCTTCTTTCTCAAAATAGTGCACAATAAACATATTTTCCAGTATGGTATTATTAAAGTTAGTTTATTTTAACTTAGTGCCTTAGAATGGATCGCACAAAATGCTTAATTTGCACAAATTATAATCGTAGTGGTATTTGTAAAATTAATGCAAGAATCTAGTATATTTATAAAATCTTTGGTGTATCGGATAGGAATTTAAGAAATTGCAATATAGGATCAGTGTTTCCAAACAACTAATATCTTTTGGCAAAAATATTCCCCATACATCGACGATCGGCAAACTCACAGACATATAAATATTATATTTCATTACGACGTAAAAAAAGAATAAAACTAGTTTTGACTTTTTATTATTTATTCACTTCTTCAGCAGATATTCACCTAAAAATCTACTATTGATAAAAGCTCTATAAAATCGTAATTAAAATGTATTTATTATATTATTATGTAGTGATAGAATAAACGCACAACATAGCATGTAGATAAAAAATAATATTGTTAACTAGATGAATATAAATATATTAAATTTAAATTATTATAGATATATTATTAGACTGCCTCGGTGGCGTAGTTGTATTACGGTACGGTTACAAAGCTGAGGTCTCGGGTTCGAGTCCCGGGTCGGGCAAAGTGATATTGGATTTTTCTATTCATTATCAGTCCGGAGTCAGGAATTTGTGCCCGATATGGCGATAGGCTCGCCCCCTATCACATCGTGGGACGGAACATACAAGGCGAAATGTGGGTGTCCTAGTGGCACCTCTGCCTACCCCTTCGGGGATAAAGGCGTGAGTTTATGTATGTATGTATGTAAATTATTATATCCAAAATGAATGCAATGAAAGGTCCTATTTTGGCTTAAATACAATTTTTATATTCGCATTCTTGAATTTCATTTTAAATGTATCAAATTATGTATATCAAGTAAAATTACAATTCCAAAACATGAAGATTGACCGGTGATCAGGTGAGTCTACAAAGTAAATACGACTAATCTATTTGAAAACAAATGTAAAAAAAGAACAAAAAACGTTTCACAGGTCCCCTTATACGTATGTAAATATCTACAATCTCATTAAAACAACTTTTATTAAAATCGATCAAATATTTATTTATGTAAAAAACTACATCACATCAAGACATCAAGTCTCTATATATTGATTGCCCCAAATTAAAATTCGCCCATTTTTCCAAATTTAATCTAACAAGAGAATGTACCTACATTTTAAGAGTTTTGTATTTTACTTACAATTAAATTATTATATGTTTTGTTGCTATTTGCAGATTATTATTATGTATTTACAAATGAACGGGGCTGAACACACTAAGAATTATCTCATGAATTATTATACAATACTCGCTTACAACCTTTTGATATGGGGCAATCGGCAAATGTGCAAATTGACTGGCACAGTTAATTACTGATGCAATATGACTTTTCGTTCCAAAAATTTAAAGGGTTATTAGTATCTTGTCGTTTAAGCCCTTTCAACTTTTTTAAGCAGCATTGTGTAGTAAATAATCCTCATTTACATTGGTCGATGTACAGTATGCGGCGAGAGCGAACTAACGCAATACATATACAAAAACAGAATATTTCAGCATCGTCTAATATAAACGGCTCTACCCTGCGCGCTGTTTAGCATGCTTGAAGATCAATCTCCCGCATACCGACGGCATTGACCAATGAAAATGACACATGAACAAGGAATCTAAGCAATTGTTATTGTATAGGCATATCACAATAGTGCAACCTCTTTAAATTTACTTGTATATAACCATATTATAGTTTTAGTGAATTATTGTCGTGTTCAATAAGTACTTAAGGGATCAATATTTATTTGTTATATAAATTGTTTGCGTATGGTATTATTTGATTACACTTTAAGTTCGTTGTACATAATACTATTAAATCAATGCCTAAAATAAATATATTTTTTATTTATATAATAATAATCACATCGTATTATTACATTTGTGGATATAATTATTAATACATAAAGGTCGAATTTTGCACACATAAGAAAATATTATTTTAAAAAAGTATTTTTGTCAAAACATAATTAAAATAGTATATTGGAAACCACAACTAATTAAAATTTAAAATTGTGAGCAGGGTGTTACATCTTGCTGCCTCTTTCGCATTCACCTACTGTATTAGCGGTGACATCACTGTTCTAAATAAGTACATATTCTTTATTGTCAATGTAAATGATTTTTAATTTCTGTTACTCGTGTATTTCTGAATGGATTCACAAAAATCATTTTATATAAAGGTATAATATTAAAACAATGTCAGTCAAATATTATACATAAACGCTTTGTTACGTAATCGTGTCATTTGTACTTGCATTGGCGAATTGTCCTGCATATTCCATATACCCGTAGTCGTCACCGTCCACATGCCTCAGCATTCGACGCACATCTTGACCGACTAAATACACAGCAAACATGATCACTGACATCAGTATGAACCTGGAATTGTTAATAATAATACATAATATTAATATTGGGACTTTCTAGTTTGGGATACCTACGCAAAGAGTAGGATAAATAATGGAGGAAATGAATAGACCACATATATACATATTATGTTTAAACATCAATGGAAATAGGTAGAGGAAGACTTGTTAAGAATCACACTGTGGTCAAAGTATTGTCTTTTGTATCAACACACATAGAAAACAATTAAATTGATTATTTCTACTCTCGACTTAAATCGACGGTAAAGGTATTGATACTGATTTAGAGAGTGTTTAAGTTGTTTCACTACTATGGATTTGAACCAATATCTTAAAGAAACTTGAAATGTCGGTATTTATCATTAAAAGTAACAAAGCGTCTAAGAATCCAAAATAGTGGGGGTTTATGAAATTCTTACAGCCTTATTTATAGACAGATTTAAAACCTATTTTAGTTATCCAATGTTTTGTCTTATTCGCTCACACTACATTCAAAAGTCGTTCGAAAGGGACAAAACATTCGATAACTAAAATATGTTTTAAAACTGGCTACGAATAAGGCCGTATCTCTTTTATTCTGTTTACTAAAATATAGAAAGAACATCAAACAAAACTTTAGTCTAACTTTGACAAACGGTCCGGAATTAAATACAACATTCCAACTAGCTATCTTCAGTGAATCACAAAAGCAATACTGTGTATATTCATGTGTGTATTTATAAAAAAAAATACTAACAAAGAATGATGATCTGCCATCTCACCAGATGCTACGAATTGACTTATAATATTGGTGGAGCGACTAATAACAATACTCACAGTATTTTATATTACTCGTATGTAATATAAAATACTGTGAGTATTGTTATGTACTGTATATTACTCGTTTCTACTGTCTATGGGTGGACTCACAGGAATAATAAGTATTTAACGTAATTAATAACATAAAATTAAGTGCATAGAAAAATAAAATGGGACCGATAATGTAACGAGTATTGATGAATAAAGAGTTATGAATACGGTTCTGTAATAGTGTAAATTATTAATCAGTTTAAATATATCGAAGTAATTATATGAAGATAAACAGAATTAGATTTGAATAAAGAGCAGCAACAGTTAATGACAGAGACTGAGTAAGATGGGATACAAGATTGAACATTGAATGTATTGCACGCATTATTAGTTACATTTTACCAAACTAAAATCAGGTGTATGATTGTAAAGTTGGAAAAGAATACAGGATAATATAAATCATTAAATTGTAATACATATTTGGATTATTACAAATAATAATTTCTAAGCCGTACCTAAAATCCAAGTAAATCATTCGACAATTTCAACGAAGTTCCCAGTCACTCCATCTCTCCCCCCTTTTGACAATAAGCTGTGTGGTGTGGTCGAACCGGATATAGCCCCGTATATCCCCGACAAAAATTTCAACGTCCAAAAAACGGAGAAGGCAAATGCGCCAAGTAATATTACACTGAAAATTACAAGTGTCGTTTTTACCTATGATAATGTATTTTATTAGCGTAGGGTACTGGAGCCGACACCGTGAACAAATGTTTGTGATAGTACTGGACTAAAGACTACTCTCATTAACGGCTGAAATTCATAAAATTTATCGATCTGGATTTGTATCTAAGAATTTTTTTAGACCAAGTTAATAAGTTAATTTTCGAGATCCTTATTCAAAGAGTAGAGTCACTTATTAATTACGACCCTGATAGTTAAAATTTCCAATATCGTTTCAGTACCAGTCGCATATAATATAAATGAAATAACTAAAAAAAAAACAGACTATCGTGCAGATTTTCAACAGCTGATCCACCGAATATTCCCGGCTTGCTATGTGGCCATTGATAAAAAATATTAATTGCTTCCTCTATTATTAATAATGTGCGTGGCCATTGATTAAAATGGATTCTTTCTTACAAATGCTGTCCTGTGCGTACAAATCCTACTCAATTACTAACCCATTAAACTACTTTAAAAAATACTTACATGCCAGCGCCACCAGCCATATTTAAAATTAATTAAAAATAATTATTCTTTAATTTAAATAAATACTTTTTATTTTTAATTATCTATTTTAATTAATTAAATAATTCAAATATATGTTTTATAGATTTTTATATATTCTAAAAAGAGAATATTATCCTATTCAATACACAGCAGTTGTAGGAATGATGAACCATAATGCGTATTCCTCCAACAACAATGAAAATAAACATGTATTGTTCTATATTTATTATTCTTAGCATCGTTCTCATTAATAGACGTCAACAATAGACTTTAGCCGACCTACATCTTATTTTTTTTGTTTATGGCAACTCATTCTCCTTCATTGAGAATATTACTGCCAGTGTTAAGTGACTAGTGAGTCATTCATGTTATTTTGTATGGTAAAAAATAAAAGCGATCAAGACCAAAATCTAAAGAGAAACACGTTACTGATGCGAATGACCTACATACCAACATTCTTCTTCTACCAGGCATCATCCTATACCTACATCCATGTTGAAGTGAATATTTATTTTGTTCATATAAAACTGTATAATACCATATACGTCCCACTGCAAGGCACGAGCCTTCTCTACAATCGAGAGTACGATGGAAAGGGTTTAAGCCATATAGTCCATCACCCGGCCGAGTGCGGGTTGGCGGACTTTACATACCGTAGATTTTTTTAGAAATTGCTACGGTATCAGGCTTCCTCACGATGTTTTCATACACTGTTTTAGTGCGTAGTTATTGACTATCAATACACTCATGACTACGAAAAGTCAGAAGCACGCATTTTAATGATACTGAACATTGAAGCTCAGTGAGTCTCCGGGAATGTCTAACTTGTCTTTAACTCGCAACGAAATCAATCACAAAATTAAATTAATAGGAGTTGGAAATAAAGTAAAATACTAATAGTAAATAATATACCCAAAAACCACACATAGACTCCTGATCCTGTAGACACAATTCTTGCGTCGTAGGTATCAGAAACTATAAGAAATTCCAAAAGGACTCACAACACCTAAACCCGAATAGACTTGTAAATCATACAAACATTTGTCTTGATGCTGTGGTCGAACTTCCGGCCTCTCTATTCACAAGCGGCATCTTAACCAACTACGCCACAAAGGTTGTCATCATGAAATGAAATATTTATCTATACCCAATCCCAGTCAATTATTTTTCTCAAAAACTTTAGAATTTTCTAACCAACTTGATGTCATTAAAATTAAGATAAACCTATAACTTCGAAAATAAGGTGTATTCCTAATTAATTAAATATTATTTTCTGTAATTTTAACGGAAAACATCTCCAGAAAACCAGAACATCTACGAATTTTGTGCAAAAATTTCTAAGGAGGTGAAGTACACTAAGCCCCACGAGACAATGGTAGACTAAAGCCTAAACCCGTTAAAGTTGTAGTGAAGCCCCGTGCCCGTATTGGAACGTACATAGGTCGATATTCATAACATGTTAGAAAAACAGACATTAGAGCAACAGCAACTTATTATTTTCGGTGTTCATCGATATCAATGTTACACTAGATAAGACGTTCAGTACGCAAAATGTGTCCCACCTACATAGTTGTGGTGCATACACCGCCTATGAAGCAGTCTGCTTCGTGACAGTGACAGTGCAGTGCGCCTTATCGGATACGTTTTTAAGTAATTTATTTTGACTTTTTATCGTCAAACCGAAAGCAAATCGTCTAAAGTTACATTTTTGTAATAGTTCCAGTCAATGAACTAAATGTCGGTAGTGTGCTTTTAAAAATACGGGGGCACTTTGTTTCTATGAGGTGTCTCGTCTATCGGTAGAATATAAGTCAATGTCAGTGTTTGTATTTATGCATTTGCAGGCATTTTTACAAGGTTAACCATGACAATCCAATAGGTTATGACTGACAAGCTTGAAGCGATCTCCAACAAGTTCTTCCTGAAACGTTTGTGGGGTCTTCTGTCCAATTCTAAAGGTCAAATTTGTGAGTGGAGACTTTGATAGCCTTAAAGCCTGTCCAACAGTGGACTTTCTGAAGATAATGATCCATGAAGACCCGATGTACGGGACCACGATAGTGTCTATTTCTCCCGCCAAACAGCAATGTAAATATACTGTTATGTTCCGGTTTGAACTAGGTACATCGTAGCCAGAGTAATTACTGGACATAATCTAACCTAACATCTTATGTCTCAGGATGGCGAGCGCAGTGGAATACCAAGCATTGCTTTGTAATTCAAGGTGTTTTTTTTTTGGTTTTGCTACTATCCATGAGCAGTCGTATCGATTACCATCAGGCGAATGGCATGCTAGTATCGCCATTCATTGCAATAAATTAAAAATATATTTCAGGACTGAGTGTTCTTGAGACCGAAAACTCTCGTAGTTTCTATTACCCACGACACAAGACTCGATCTTCACTAGAGTCGGGTCAGGACTACTTATGCGACTGTTGGGTGTGTTTATTTTATTAAGACCAGTACACCAGGCGAACGTTTCGCCATTCCGGACACAATCTCACTTCTGGACAACTTTCAAATTAAATAAAAGTAAATCATAAAATATCAGACCATATTGTTTATTAAACGCTATGCGACAATAGTACAATACATCAATAAAATATTTATCAGCGCTTTTAAATAACTAAATTTGCTTAATTTCAATAAATTGCAAATTATTATTTTTAAAAACTTTACAGATTTTTAACACTAAGCTATCTAAATTACATAAACATACATTTTTATAATTAATTTCTTCTAATTTCAATTATATTGCTTATAAACTATTATATGGTACAAATAGAAAGATCGGAGCAAAACATCACATAACTCTTAAAACTAGTTAGAAGATTTTCCCAACCATCAATTTCAATATTCTTTCTTCTCCTAAAATAAGAAAAGTCTATGAGATTCGTACCTAGCATTAAGAAGCATATTTGTCTGAAAGGCATCAACTCAACCTAGGCCAGTGAGATTGGTAATTGGCACATCGTTGTTCATACGATCCATTTCTAACATATATCTGCCGCCGAGAAATATTGTGGCCATTACAGCTCCGGCCAATAGAACTCTGTAAATAAGAAAACAATCTGAAGATTACGACAATAAAACTATTTATTTCTTTATTTCAAAATAAATAAATATATTCTTTAATTTAACACCAGTTAAGCATTCAATGATATACTTCAAATAGTAAAAGATTGAAACAATACGTAAAACAAAGTTAAAACAAAAACACAATAAAATACCGGTATATTTAGATAGCAGTTTCTTTTTATAGCATAGGTCCGGCAAACAAGCAAACAGGTCCTCTAATGGTAAGTGAGCACTGCCGCCCATGAGTATCCACAACGCTGGATCATGGATGTGCTGCCGGCTCATGAAATTGGGAAGAGAGCCGGAAGAAAAAGGGATGGAAAGACGAAAGGGATATTGGGCATTGACTTATTATTAAAATGATGCTACGAGTTTAGAGTAGAAGCTAAATATTAAAGTGATATTTCCAAAATATACATACAATAAAGCTAAGTTGATATACCCTTGGAACATAAACAGATGAGATTTAACACAAAATATTTTAGAAACACATAATATTAATAAACACATAAATATTTAATGGATGTGATGTGTTTTGTAAGCTAGCTTATAAAAATAAAATGATGGTCTTAATAATAAAGTAGATCTGTTAACGTGATTTAATTTTATAAAATTACCAAAAGTATATTTAAAACTTACATACTCTTTTGATAGAAATATTCTAAAACGTGAAACTAACTCAGTGAAACCCATAGCACAGTAACCAATTTTCAAATAACGCTCAATAATCTAGTAAAACTTGACAGAGTACTTATAACTTACAGTCCAGCTACAGCCATTGTTGTACTGATTATTTAATAAATTAATTGATTGATCAACTCAGTTCCAATGCATTACAACGCTGCTAATACACTGAAACTGATAGTGTGCCATCTACATAATATAGTTTGGATGTTTACAAATATTATGGCAAGTATTGTTTACAAATACATAATCTGATGACAGGATACACATTACAACATTATCGAGATAATAAAAACGTATCAATGTTCGAACACAAAGTTTGATTCATGTTTACAAGAAGACGAAATCAGAAAGTAGGTAACACTTAAATCATTGTTACAAAATCTTAAGTTAGTGTTTATTAAAATACCAACAACAATGAAAAAATAGAATACGTTGAAAACAGTAACACAAATGCAAATCTTAAAGTCTAAGAACAAACTCCAGTTATTTTTGTTCGAAGAAGTGAAATGTAGATGTCAAAAGAGAAATGTAGGTGTTGTCGTCCATTCAGTTGTTTCTGCGGTGGTGGAAACAGGAATAGTTGATGTCGCGGATGGTAACATCATATATTTCGTCATCCAGTAGGTGCCGAAAGCCAGTACTCCTGTTATCAACAAACTGCAAGGAAGAACATCAGTGAGTGACCAAACATCTGATTTAGAATAAACTAAATAAACTTAAAAAATAAAGTACAGGTACTAAATTTTGTATTTATTTTTATTTAATTTGCAAATTACTTGAATACACTTCCACATATTTCGCAATCTCACGGTTTATATTTGCATACTCGAAAGGAGCACGAGTTTTTTTTTAATTTTACTTTATTTCTCAAATCGATTCTTTAAATTTTGTTAACATTAACTTTATATAGGCATTGAAGACCCGGCTCTTTTAAAAAGTTATGATATAAAGTCCCAAATACTTACAAACCCAGCGCCATTATGAAACAGGATGGTATATTCGCTCTGCATCTAAATATTATCATTCATAAAACTTATGACATTAACGGACTGAATGCAATGAAACTACCTTATTGTTTCGGAACTGTTGCTGATATTGAAGAAATGGTTACACGATTCCAATCAAAGGGCGAGTGCATAATATTGAAGCCGCATAATTCTGTGGCATTTAGAGGCATGGTTTCAAAATTAGAATATGTTTTTATCCATTTTGAAACGTGTTGCTTTAAAAGATCTTATTTAAGTTACCCAGGCCTAGTAGTAAGGACCTCATAGGGCGGCATAAGGCTAAAGGTTTAAAGCCTAAAGGGTTGATGTCAGATAGGTTGCTGGCCTTAAATGAACTAGCCCAGTCGTGACAATGCCATGGGCGTTGGATATTTATGGGCGGCGGTGATTACTTATCGACACCTAGCTGGTCTAATCGTTTGCCTCATATTCCATACAAAAAAATATGGCCGGAGAGTCATGTAAAAATAGAAGTTAACATAGATAATCGACAAACCAAATAAATTAATTACATTTTATTGAAGGTGTTTCCTTGGCAGCCGGACACTTTTGATGGTTCTTTGATCTTGCCAGACACATTAAAGCTGATAACTTCCAAAACCACCACGATCGGAACTTCATAATAGCTGATCGTGTGATACATACATATAACAGAAGCATGCACACATAAACTTTTTCGCTTTTATAAAACGAGGAAAGACTCTAGGGCTCTAGGTCTAAGGGTAAAAGAATAATTTGGCTCGTTAGGCATATTCTCATAGCAAACTCACAAGAAGACGCCTAGCTACAGTTTTTCCTTACGAATCTTTTCATCATAAATTTTAGGCATCAGCATTGTGATCAGCATCGGTTTTTCATTTAAATGATTCTATTCGCTGCATTCCTTCTTAGTTAATATATCAATGCGGGAAAAAGGTTATTATGTTCGTGGCTTTTAATTTAAAATACTACAAAGATTATTACAAGAATCTTTTTTGCTGGTTTCGTGGCTTCTATTCTTCTTTTTTATGGACTTTTACTAATAAAGCAATAGCAGAAGTGTGCATGCTGTGTAACGACCTTTACAGCACCTGCATAACAATCGCGATGTTGACCAAATACACTATTGTGTTATGCTGGATTGTTTTCTCACAAATATCATATAAATACCTACAGCATACGGTAAAACAGTTTGGATAAATTTACTATAGACCTAATAGTATTAAAGGTGTAAGATAAAACTGATAGAACTTTGCTCCCTAGTCTTAATCTACATTGCATGAATTTTCTCTGTCGATTGAAGTGGTACTGGTGACTCTCAAAAAGCGATCTGTAGCTACAGATAGGTCATTAATATGTTTCTTAATATCTATATAAATGCTTCCCAACAGCATACGTTGACAGCTTCCGTGGCGCAATTAGTTAGATGCCGCCTGGAAAACAAAGGCCGCGGATTTGATCTCTGAACCAAGACAAATGTGTGATCCATAAATACTTATTTATGTATTTCGGACCTGCGTATTTGTGAAACGGCAACACAAGAAAGTCTTTTGTAGTTTCTAATAGCCGCCACACACGTAACGATATAACTGTGCAAGTCTGAGTTTGCACCATAATACTGGAACCTGTGTGGGCAAATAACTGCACAAAAGGTCGTTGGGTGTATTTTAATATTAATAAAACATACAATATTTGTCAAATTTTTATATTTATATTTACATAATCACAGACAGTAGGTATAAATGCATTTGAGTATATGTAAAAAAATTGTTATATAAATTCCAAGGCATATTTATACCATTCATGTATACAAGTAAAAGAAAATATATTAAGATAAACAGTAACTGAACATATTTTGTTTTAACCCCTCGTTCATTCAATGCGTCATAAACAAAACCTCTTGACTAAATACACTACATCAGTATAACCTGTCGGAACTATCAGTGAACCTAGCTGGAATGCGGATCACATTTCATTTTTTGTGTTCCCCTATCTACTACGTTATTTTACATTGAAAACGTTTTGAGATGGATGCGAATTCTATTTTTTATTCTTATTTTCTATTTTAATTCTATTTGTTTAAGCTATATTTTGAATTTGCTGAACTTATGTTCCAACGACGTCTATTATTCAGGTCCACATATATTTCCGACAGGTAATACTTAACATTGTGCAATGGAATACAAATAGAGTATTCAAAAGATACTATTTCTCGCCGGACTGCACAATGTTGTCAGCCTTTTCAAAACGTTAGCCTACGTCACTCCGACGCGTTTTTCACTATATAAGCCGTCTATCCTCTATTGGCGTGCGGCGAAATTTTGAACTACAAATAAAATGTAATAAATATAAATTTCACGCGTCGTTTGAGATATGTTTTCATAATGTAAACAATAAGCATTTACACTTGTAATCCATTAGATTAACATGTCCAATGTAATAAAATGATAAGAGAGAAAACCTGTGCTTTATATTTTAACAACAGCATGAAAACAACGCATTCGGACGCCAAAAGATCACATACGATCTATACTGTATAATAGGTTTTATTTATGCGGATACTAATATGCCACTACCATAATTTTAATTTTAGAATATTCATCTCCAAATGAGCTTAAACAGAAAAAAAATTATGGAGATTTCATCATTTTGCCATGGTCTTTAAGTGGAGCACATTAAAATCTCATCTTATATATAATAAAACTACTTCAAAATAACATGTAAATACGGAACAAAGCTCCTAAACTTAACTCTAATAGTTGCTATAGTGGGGATTCCGTCGTGGTCGTCGATATTATGTCTATCTATTACTGTGCGTTGTATGGAATGCGCTGCGTCTGGCATGCTCATCAGATATTTCGTAGTCCAATACGCACCGAACGCCAGCAATCCAGTTATTAATAAGCTGAAAATATAAAATAATTATTATTCATGTGTTTGCTAGTATAAATAAATAAATAAATACACCCAACAGTCATATACATAGTCCTGACCCCACACTAAGATCGAGTCTTATGTCGTGGGTATCAGAAGCTACGAGAGACTTTTTGGTCTCACAAACACCCAGACCCGAAACAAATACCTGTGGATCACACAAACATTTGTTTCGGTGCGGGGATCGAACCCGCGGCCTCTCGTTTTACAGGCGGCGTCTAACCACCTGCGCCACGGAGGCTGTCAAATATTTTAATAATAGGTCTGAACCTATGCTGGCTATGGGTATACGATTAACTTCATGGTAAGCAATCGAATATACGTTGCTGGCCTTTTAAAACAGTGCGGGAAAGAGAAAAAAAATATTCAAGAAGGAAAGGGTTGAGGCCTCCGACAAATTATTGATTAATACTTTATTGTACACCACACAAATGAACACAAACAAAAACATAATATAGCGCATAAATATGTGTAACAATCAGCGTTCTTATCGCTGTCGGCGCTTTCTTCCAGACAACCTTAACAAATTTTTAGTTGCGTTATGTTTGAAGTCACTAATAATACCACCTGGCTTCGTTTTCGGTGGCAGTCTTGATATACCCGGTATAAACATCTATATAAAATTATCTATTCCTTGAAGCTACAATACTAAAACATCACGCCGACCTAATCAAATTGGTGAAAGGATAGATTTTGATAGTTATATTACCAATAACCTAATATTAAATTAATAAACTTATTTAAGATATTAAAATTAAAAAAAATACTTACAATCCAAGAGGCATTTTTTCAAATAATATCACCGCAACGCGTCACGTGCCAGCTCACACATAACACTCTTTCTATTGATACAATACGATAGAATACAATGAAACTAATCTTTATATAGTTGACATCGGTAAGGCTAACTATCCACTAACAATAATAAGCTATAGATATTTAATATTTTTGCCGGATGCCCAATAACCCCCTTTCCTCTTCATATACTTTTTCCTTCCCGCTTTCCTCCCAATTAGTTGGGCTGGCAACACATTCATGATCCAGCATTTTGGATGATCATGGGTCGCAGTGATCACTTACCATCATTACCTGCATGCTCGTTTGCCGAACTTATGTAAAAAAAAATACGACTCAATTATGCCAGCCTGCTCGAAACTGGATGATCGCAAGCCTCACACTTAAATGAATAGCTACGACGGGCTTATCTTTATCATATAATGTGGTCATTATGCGAACGGCTATGATATAGTATCAACAGCTTTCGGATATCCAGCTAACTCGCCCACCGAACGAAACAAATCAGCAAAGTTTGTGGTGTTATTTGCGGTGTTATATGAGACAGTTGTATAGCCCAGGTAGAGCGGACTTTATCACGACCGCTTTAACAAGCTACCACCTGAATACTCAAACGCCACTTAAATATTATGTTGCACTTAACTACACAAGTCCCGCTTAAATGTACTGGTTAAGTAGGACGGGGTTAAGTGCAACTTAATATTTAAATGGTGTTTAAGTATTCGCGCGTACAGCTCTAATTCTCTATTACTACTGTGCCAGTATACAAAAACCTCTCCAGAATAATCCAGTAAATGAAATCTAGAAAATTAATTTCATTCATATCCACATACATAAAGATTTCCTAAATCGCATCCCCATATTATTAAATAAAATACTTCTAAAAATCTTCTACATAGAGTCAACCTTGTAATTACCCTCAAGAAAATTCTACAATATTTTTTTTAATATAGCCAGCATTTCACGGACAATTAAAGCTAATTCTAAGTCATTAAGTCCTCGAATAGCTTACACAAAAATATAGCTTGGAGTAGTTGCCGTCTTTACACACAATTTGACTATTCAAAGTGCATGTTATGTAAACACAAGTGGCATAGTAAAAATAGTATCTGTTAGTAAACTGTCGTGTGATACTTTCTGCGTACTGCTTGACCCAATCGACTCCGTGGAAAGATCTATTAGAATCGTCGATGATCTCATAGACTCTTGATAGGCTTACAGTATATTAAAACTGACAATCTAAATAATGGTGAAGTGCGTTGTGGCCTGTTGGTAACGGCCCAGACGCGGCTGCCAACATGTTCACGGTGGCCGCGGGTTTAAATCCCCGGGCACACCTCTTACTTTTCGGAGTTATGTGTGTATTGGTAGTCAATCACCACTTTAACGGTGAAGGAAAACATCGTGAGGAAACCTGCATACCGTAGCGATTTTAAAGAATTTCTACGGTATGTAAATTGTAAGTCCGCCAACCCGCACTAGGCCAGCGTGGTGGACTATATGGCCTAACCTAACCACACTTAATCGATTCTCTCGATTGTAGGGTAGGCCCGTGCCCAGTAGTGGGACGTATATGGGCTGATACAATAACAAATAAAGTGGTATATTTTTATGGATTAAATAAATTACATTGTTATTATATTTCAAATAATAAAAGATCTTAGAATAGCCACTATATGAAGTTGCTTGTGTAAGCCTTGGGTATTGCCAAATTTTATAAAAAGTGATAGCTGCTTCAATCAGTCATCAATCAGGCGAACATACAGGCCACATTCTCTGCCTGCATAAAAAAAAAACTGTACAAAATCGAAAAAAATACTATAATATCGATTTACATGATTAGTATCAATAATAATTCGCTAAAACTGAACACTCCTGCTAGTGTAGCCAGGACTCCTATTACAAGGTATACTTTGTCGTAGGATTCTGATAACTGGGCCGCCGATCTAGCCGCCATTACAGGGGCCTCACGAAGTTCCGCTCTCATTTGCATCGTTTTATACTCGTCACTAATCTAGAAAAGAAAAGAGAAAACAATGAGTGAGAATTCATAAGTGACACAGATTTGAGTTCAGAATCTGAGGCCTGTCTTTGTCGCGAGACAGTCTCAGAAAGTGTATGAAATAAAAGTAAATTAAATCCTGGCAATAATTATTCTAAAAATAAAAGAAGAAAAATGCACTACCTATTGAGGATCTACATTCTTGCGGCACTATTCATTGATTTAAAACCTAGTTTATTTATCGAATGTTTTGTCCCTTTCAAACGACTTTAGAATTCAGTTTGAGCGAAGAAGACAAAGCCGATAATGTGAAGATCCTCAATAAATTGTATACTAATAACGTAATCAACTCAAAACACACGTTTTACTAGACTAACAACAGCAACTTACCAAAACAACGCCAGTGTAAATCAGAAGCACCACGCCAGAGACCAGAAAATATCCATGGACGAAGTTGTCCAAGTGATCGTCCACTATAGTGGATATCATGAGCCCTAGGGGAATGACAGTCTGACTCCACAACGTGCCTCCAACAAGAGTATGCTCGTCCCTGTATCTAGGCCGAGTATCCACAGGGGCACTGGCCCACAAACCTCCAGCCCCCAACACCAGTCCAAGACTACATAATTTCAGTACTATTGATACGTATCTTATAATCATTTGGGCATGGAATTACTACGTTCGAAAGAACGTAATAATTCCATGCATTTGGATTCACCGCATGGTTTACTGACGTATGTTATGTCAAGACAGGAAGAAGGTGGGATTGTAATCTAGATAGATTCCTCTTTGGTAGATAATATTGATAGTAGATATTTCTTTCGTTATCGTGGTCGTGGTGACCTGTTGGTAATGAATTGCGGGTAAGAATATGTATATCATATTATGATAGTCAACTGCCACGTAGTTTAATGATGAAGTAAAACATACATCATGGCAATAATATTTGTGATTGTTGGGTGTATTTACTTTCACATTGTGTGACGACTTTTATTAATATAAATTGGGGCGCCCTAGACTACCGTGATATTCTTGGCCTAAGTCCTCTAGATCATGCAGGCCATTTCCCACAAGTCGTCGTAGTAATCCTTGATAGAGATCTAAGTAGGTACTTATAATTAAGCCTTCATATTATATTTTTGGTATCGAAAAATAATCTATACAATTAACTCAATGGGTAGCTTTTTCTATTTCCTCGTTTGGTCTGATAATTGTTGCAATATTTCGATTCAACGAACCGTAAAGATATCATTTAATAAGAGCATTTAGTATGCTTTTATAACAATTGTCATTCGATGCAGTGGGTACTATCTACAAGTTTATTTTATGTTGCATATGCTTGGTATGCTTGCCAACCCGCACTAGGCCAGCGTGGTGGACTATATGGCCTAACCACTCTCAATCGCTCCCTTCGATTGTAGAGTAGGCCCGTGCCCTGCAGTGGGACGTATTTGGGCTGATATAAGTTTATATAAGTTTTTTATATAGAAATATAGGTATATAAACATATTTTTTTAATCAAAGGATCACGTGGGCATTTAAATTATTATTTTACATTATTTCTTAAAGTATCATATTTCGTTTATCAACGCCTAAATATTCCAATAATTATTGGAATTGACTTGTATGATACAAATAATAATTATATTTAAGGGTTTTAGGTCACCTGACCCTGTGAGAAGTCCTACAATGTTAGGCCACTTTTGATCTCACGTGAGCACTTGGTCATATTAAGGCTAGAAAACAAAATCATAATACTATTTCTGTTACTAGAGAAGCTCCATAATATTATAATTTAATATAGTCAACATCAACTAATCTATCTTTCCGTAGGGTCCATTCAACGTATCGGTCATTGGTAGTGCTAATTGCAAAGGACCAAAACGCAAGGACTGCGCTGATATCAAACTAAAAATAATTGGACAAAAAATTTAATACCGAGTGATTGTAAAGGAAAGTACGACCCCAACGAAGGTAATTATTGTCATACAGGGTGACCAGATCGTAAGGGACTGGAGACGGCTGCCGAGACCGTGAACGCAGGACTGTTCCCAGCGCACACTTCTGCCGTTTTTACACCGTATGGTGCAACGGTATCGTTGTAGTAAAACACCGTGAGGAAACCTTCATAGCGTGGAGGTTTCAAGAATTTCTATGGTGTTTGAAGTCTGCCAACCCACACTAAGCCAGCCTATTATGGCTTAAGCCCTCTCATTTATAAAGAATTGTTACTTGTTATTTACCATCGCTACTTGCGGAGGACCGGACAAAACAGAGGAGACTGAGCCGGAAGGCCGACCCTGGCACCGGCCGGGATAACGCCTGAGCAGAATGAATGAATGAATTTACCATCGCTACTTCTTTTCACACAATGTTGTTTCCTAAGGTCTTTACGACCGGATTATTATAATTTATTACATAGCTGTTTTATGTGCCTAAATTTAAAAATAATTTCATTTTAAGGGCAAAGTAACCGGAATCACCAATGGCAAACAAGTTATGACTCTGCAGATCAAAGGTTTTTGCGACCATGTGTTTTTGAGGCCATTAATCATTGCCGTATTTAATTCTACCAAGGGCTGTGAGATTATCAAGGTAAACATAATTAACGCCATTTAAACGGTTTCTCGCGGCGAGATTATCGTGTTCTGACAATTTACACATTGCAACTTTTTTAAATCCTTACGATAATCGTATCTTTGAGGCGAGAAACTCTCCCCGCGTAAATTTGGCTTTGCTCTCAATTATAAACGTAGATTATTATGCAGTTCCATCTTTTTTATTACAGGGTGAATACAATTATACTATCGACATGCAAGAATTGGTGCAATCTTACTACAGCGGCACATTTATATACGGTAACTGGACTTTCAAATCCATTTTTTATAATGATGAATGCAATTTCTTCTGCTTGCTAACCAGTTTGAAAATATATCCGAGGAAAAAAGGGCATTAGAAATTTTTGTTAAACTGCTTATTTGGAATCACATATATGGATTAAATGTTATTTAATAAAGTATCATAAGCTGTTTATTTTTGAAAGCCTGTCCTTTACATGCTAGTACCATACCTATCTAATAGTTTAAAAATACAAAATATTTTATATCATTAAAAGTGAATAAAAAGTGCGTGGTGGCCTTTTGGTAACGGACCAGACGCGCCTACATGTTCACGGTGGTCGCGGGTTCAAATCCCAGGGCACACCTCTGACTTCTCGGAGTTATGTGTGTATTGATAGTCAATCACCACTTTAACGGTGAAGGAAAACATCGTGAGGAAACCTGCATACCGTAGCGATTTTAAGGAATTTCTACGGTATGTAAGTCCGCCAACCCGCACTAGGCCAGCGTGGTGGACTATGTGGCCTAACCACTCTAAATCGATTCTCTCAATTGTAGAGTAGGCTCATGCCCTCAAGTGGGACGTATATGGGCTGATATAAAGTATAAAATAAAAGTGAATAAAAGCAACGTATAACTGAAAGTTCACCACAAATATTTAGTAGGTAGTATGTAAAACCCACCAACTTAAACTAAATGAGCATACCACACGACTTCACATCAAAATGTGGAACAGGCCCGTGTTCAGCTGCCAGATAAAAACGCAGAATTGATGTAATTGGTGGTAGGGATGATGTATGATGTACTGGCCAAGTGAGGGCACTTCTACTATCCTAGCCTTTTGGGAATAAAGTAGTGATCTCATAAATTTATAAAAACCAGAGTAAAGCTGTAATTTCCAAATAATTAGCATAGGCCCAAAAAAATCGCCAAATGCCATGCATAATGTGAATCAACAATCACTGCCTCAATTACAATTATCGCCAATGGATTGATATTATAAAAAAAACCGCGACCAGCGTCTCTAGAGACTCGGACAATCCTTAGCCCGCCCTATTTTAAGCTGGTACAGCAAGCTTCAAGCTCTTTTTCATCGTTATCTCCCATAATGAGCCAACTGGCCCCGAGCCGGATAGCTAGAATTAATCAATACATTTCAACTTCTCCAGAAGCAATATGAATAGGGATTAAACAGACGTCCCTCAGTAAAAAAAGATACAAAGTCTGAATGCACATAATATTATCATGATGAGACTCTTCAAAATGCTGTCACACTGTTACGTTAGAATAGAGGAGTCAATACTAAAGCCCAATTTACACGGGGAGAAAAAGTTTGTCAGAACACAATAATCTATGGCGGTTATGTCATGCGATATTCGCATACGATTCTCGCCTCGAGAAACGCTCTCCGTGTAAATGAAGCTTTAGTTTTTAACACCATTTTATCAAACATTGTATTAAGCCATATCATAAACCAAATTTCCACCACTTATTTTGTAAAAAACAAAAATATATTTGCAGTTCGTATATGTGTGACATACAATTACCTACTTCTATGTAATTTATCTTGCATATATTTATAACAAAAAATAGTTGAACTATTTACTTATTCGATAGGTTTCCGTTTCCACTTTCGCCTAATATTAAGTCGCAATATTTAGATTCAACGAACCATCACATTGATATCTATCTATGAATAGAAGCATTTAGACTAGACTTGTTACGTAGGCTTATCGTCAAAGCCGTAGTCAGAATGTCGAAGTGTTTTATTTTATTTTGGTTTGTGTATTTACTAGCAAGTTTCTTGTGGGCCACATCGGTATCACTCCAAACTTACGTGAGTTTTTTAGATCTTGTTTCAACCTTTACTGGCATGCAATATGTAGAAAATATAAAAAAAAATTACTCAATAATTATCTTGCAATCCATTTCTTAAATTGTTTTCATGAAGTACATACCTTCGCTATACTTTTCACGTATAAAAATATATTTTTAATTCGTGTTTTCTCAACAAGTTTATAAATTATATTATTACGTAGCGTTCAATTTGTTTACTGGCAAAACATTTTGTATTAAAATATTTAACAATTTAGATCATTTAGTGCATGAAAAAAATTACTATCCAAGCTTAGGTAACTAGTATTAATAGATAAAAAATGCTATACTATAATTTATACAAATGTCCATTAACTTCTTGTCCTCTAGGGTCCTTTCAATGTAACGGTGCTTAATGTTGAAAGATGCAAGGGGCCAAAACGTAAAGACTGCACTGTTGTTGAGGAAAAAATCGTTGGACAAAAAGTATTATACAAAATGATAGTCAAGGAAGATGTGATTCCAAAGAAGGTCAGTAACAATTAAAACTTATTTTTGTTTTTATTTTGCCAAGTTAAAATGCCTATAAGGTTGACGGCGACCTGACTAAGGTTGCAGGAAGTCGCAGGCTGCAGGCCGCTTTCAACAGGTCAATGTGGCCATCCATGGGCTCCCCCATGTGCTTATATTTAATAAATAATATTAATAAATACACCCAACAGTCCTGACCCCACAGTAAGATCGAGTCTTGTGTCAGCGGTATCAGAAACTACGAGAGACTTTTCGGTCTCACAAACACCCAGACCAGAAACAAATACCTGTGGACCACACAAATATTTGTCTCGGTGCGAGGATCCAACCCGCGGCCTCACGTTTCACAGCCGGCGTCTAACCAACTGCGCCATGGAGGCTGTCTCCGTGGCTGAAGAGAGATAGAGAGAGAAGATGACTAGACTGTACCTGATGGTAAGAGCAGTGGTATGGCCGCCACACACGTTCAAGTGCGTTTGCACCTGTCTCGAATCCTTATTTGATAAGTTTGTGCAGTTATTTGCCCACACACATTCCAGTATACTGGTGCAAACTCAGACTTTCACATTTATATCGTTACGTGTGTGGAACCTATTAGTCATAATAAAGAACTTATTGGCTGAACCCGTAAAGTAACGCACTTTTGTGGAACAACCACTATGACAGGTTTTATACTTGTATTGGTATACAACGGTGATACTTCATAATTATTAGTATATAAATTATTCAAACAACGCCTGTTAAAATTACAGTTGTTACTTTGCATTTGATAATGTTAATATTAAAACTGTGCAGGCGTTTACATATTAATAACAATTTTTATTTGTGAAATATTTCTGTTAATTAGTATTTTTAATTAGTATATTTATAGATTTACTTTTTTTTTGATTCGACGAATTGAAAAACTATTGTGATCCTAAGGAGTCCTATACCCAGGAGTGGACTAATAAGGCTAATTAGATAAACTGATTTAAAATATTCTGCATAAAAATGCAATATCTTAAAATAAAAATCTCAGGTTCTAATAACGGATCGGGCAAAGGAATATTCGATTTTTCTATTCGGAGTCAGGAATTTATGGCCAAATGACGATGATGGAACTGAACACACTGTGCGAAACCTGGGTGTCCGTCTAGCACCTTTATCTACCCCCTCTGAAAAAAAGGCGTGAGTTTATGTATGTATGTAACTCTAGATTTTATTTTAGGCTAAAATAAGCGGTAAAACCAACGGCAAAGAAATATTAAATATGCAGATCAAAGGCCTGTGCGACCACATTTTTTTAAGGACACTAATAGAACGTATATTCAACGTGACTAAGGACTGTGTGATTTTAAAGGTAATAATTAATGTTTAACTATGGCATATGTTACATAACAATTAAAATTACATAATAGACCATTTACACGGAGAAATTTTCTCGCCTGATTTCAGGCGCCATTATCGCATGCGTTAACCACTATAAAGTTAGCCATACACGCTAGCGTGTACCTGATAGGTTTACCTGTACAGTTTAATCCGTCAGGTATGCTTGAGTTCAGAAGAGGATATACACGTAGAGGTAAACCTGTACAAACTCTCAGTTGAAGCCATGGCCCCGACGGCGCGGCGGCGAGAGCAGAGCTCGACGCTGTTGGGCTAATAAAATTTAAAGAATACGTTTATTGTTTGTTTTATTCAGGAAGAAATTTAAAACGAATGTACCGTGAAAAGCTGTGTAAAGCACAGTTACGGCAAAGAAAATAATATATTCATGTCAATTATTGAAGATTAAAAATGATTGCCAAAAGAATTCCGCAATTATCTGGTGTTGGATGAAAACACGTATCTCAAACTGTTAATAGCAGTGACATCCTTAATTTGAAAGCAGGATACAGTAATGAGAAAAAACTTACGAATGTCTCAAACATTCTACTACCATTTATAAACCTGGACAATCTTCTCTCTCGCAATTACCGCATAACTGACGCCTGCAAGAAGAGCGACGCCATATACGCTCAGTTTTGCCTGTACAGTTAAACTGCACAGGTATACCGTGGTTTTCCTGTGTAAAAAATATAAATATATATTTTTCGGCTGCCTGAACAGGTGTAGAAGCCTGCACAGTTGTGCGAGATATACGCTCCGGTTTACCTGCACAAGTTCAACTGTACGGTCAAACCACTCAGGTATACCGTTGCATGTATGACTAGCTTAAGATTGTCGTATTCTGGCAATTGTTTACACGATGCAATTTCTTTAACAACATTATGAAAATTTTATTTTCGAGGCAAGAACTCTCGCGCTGTAAATGGGGCTTAATGAGTACTAATTATGGTCCTACCGTTAAGTAAAATTTTATGTGATTATAAGAGAAGAGAAAGAGAAATGTATAAAAGTGTAAATGACAACAAAATCTAGTAATATTTTAAAAAAAACTACAATTTTTACAGGTTATACTATATCCCGCTGTTGGACAAAGTCTTATAATATTATTCTTTTATTTTCTTAGTAAATAATACACATAAATACAATTTAAGAAAAAGTTTTTCTTTTATTTCAGGGTGAGTATCACTATACATTTGACATTCAAGAACTGCTACAGTCGTACTACAATGGTGGTTTTATGTATGGAAACTGGACATTCAAATCCGTGTTTTTCAACGATGACTGCAACTTTGATTGTTTGATAACAGGTTTTCAAATATATCCAAGAAAGAAGAAAAATTAAGTGTATAATGTGAACTGCACGCCTCGAAATAAATGAATTATATAAGTTATAGTTTTTTATTATTGCCCCATTAATGTTCACGTTCTGTTCGACAAATTATATTGATATTAGATAATCAACTTTGCACACAAGTTATTTATCACACAATAAGGCTCAGTTGCATAAACTAATTTTGACGATAACTTTAACTTTGACAATGCAATGTATGACGATGACATTGTCAAAGTTAAAGTTATCGTCAAAGTTAGTTTATGCAACTGAGCCTTAAACCTCAGAAACATTTATTTTCTGTGCTTAAAACTAACATCAATATGTACATGGAATTGGTATGGAACTACAATCATTATCTACGTCTTCTCAAACTAGATTGTACGAGAGTCCCTGGTATTAGCAGTGGATTATGAACATACACAGGTGGGATTCCTATTTATAATTCAGACAGAGTACCTGAAATAAATAAGAATAAAAGAACCTAAATGTGCACATGACATCTTAGCAATAATCTGCATAATTGAATCAAAAATCGAAAACCAAAACCATAAAAAAAATGGAAAACTTTACTGACTCTACAACTCTTTTTCCCAGAAGGGGTAGGCAAAGGTGTTACCAGGACCCCCACGTTTCGCCTTGTCTGTTCCATCCTACGATGTGATAGAGGGCGAGCCTATTTCTATATCGGGCATAAATTCCTGACTCCGGGCTGATAATGAATAGAAAAATCCAATATCACCTTGCCTTACCCGGGATTCGAACCCGAGACCTCATCTTTGTAATCGTACCGTAGTACAACGGCGCCACCGAGGCAGTCAACATGATGTCACGTTACAACATTACTAATTAATTTAATATAGAGCCTCCTGATGTATACCTACATACTAGCCATTTTGTACCTAAATAAATAAATCGTCATTAAAACTTCATTACCAGTACAAACCATTCAATTCCCGGCAAAAACTAAGTAATACTCGTATCTATGTGTAGGATCAGATCATTATTTCGGACATTTCATTAAAATGATTTGTAGTCGACCTGTCGTCATGTTCAAAAAATGTTATGCTCATGTGTTATTTTTCTTTTACTTTAACTTACTGTTTTGTATGGGAGTGAAATATGTAAGTATCCATTTTCATCATTATCATCATCATCATCATCAACAAATTGGTTTTGAAAAGAGAAACACTAGAGTTTCTAGTCCGTTCTTCTCCAGTGTTTTCATACTCCGAACCGGGTGGCAGAATAAAAAATAACTGAACCTAAATAATATTTTATCTAATGGGTTCAATAAATAATTTTCATTTCATATCATTTTCAGTATCTTCAGCGACACCAAAGTCAACTAATGTACTAACTAGGTCTTAAAATTTCCACATCGGCCGTTTGAAATCGGATTCATATGGCCCTGTTGGGTCATCTGTTAACCACGTTGTTTGAAGTCCGACAAGTTTCCATACACTCCTTTATTTCCATTTATTGTTTTTACGCGTGTTACATCACATGGCTTTGCTGGACTTTGGCTTCATAAAGTTTATATATCATAATCATCATCAATACAATCAGCCACAGTAAGGCCCCTGGTGAACATAGCCCTTCCGAAGGCTTTCTACAGCAATAGTAGCGGCTATTATGCAACTACTTTCTGCAATTTTCACTGGGTCTTGGACACATTACGTTTTGTTTTACTTTTTTTCAATACCTATTATGACGTCATTTCCATTAACACATTTTAAACAACATTCATAAAAAGCTTTTAAATGCAATTCTAATATACAGGATATTTCTATTTGGTGATTATATTTCTTGAAAAATATACTTGTTTTGATTTAATTTGGTATGTAGTTCTTAAGCTTATCTATCTAACATTACAAAACGTTAATTAAACTAATAAATAGGGTATTTGACAGTTTTTTGGAAAATATCTCATATTGTTCTTTATACCAATATAAACTTGCAATATGAATATTTCTTTGTGAACTGCTATATTTTCAATAAAAATCAAAGTTCAAGTTTGAATGATAAATAAGACCGCCAAAACGCTATAGACGCCATATATGTGGATCACGTGATATTGTTACGTCACTTGCTTGCAAAACAAACATTTTGATTTAGCTGTCAAATCGAAATACATATAATATTCATTATAAAGAATAACTTTTAATAGGGTTACAGCTAAAATGCCTTATAAATGGTGTGTAGTTCCAAAATGCACGAATATATCTATTAAAACACCGGATAAAATGTTCGTGAGCATTCCAAAGAACACCAAGATTCGGGTAAAGTGGTTAAAGCTCGCTCGTAGAAATTAGAAACCCGAAATAAATTGCAGCAAGAACTTATGCTTCATGTGTGAAGATCACTTTAACATTAGTAAACATTTTGTTTATGATATATTATCCTACCCAATGAACGACTTTATTTTATATTTTCGTAATTATGATTCTTTAAATTACAATGTATTTGAGGTCAGTGTCACTAAACTGTTGTAAATTTCAGTGCTGGTTTTGTATGGAATAAACTGTTACTAATCGGAATACAATAATTTATTATATTTTTCATACATTGTTAGATAAAGTATAAATTCATTCATTTAATTCAGCAGCGTAGAAATCGGGGTTGTTTTTAAAAAATAGTCCGACCATAATCGCGTCTATTTGTGGGAGGTTTCCACTGTCAGCTTTTACAAAGTTGGTTTCCATCGTACAATTATCACAAATAAAGTTTTTTTTTTTCTATTTATTTTCTTTTAGGGGGTTTTTTCAAAATTGAAAATGTCACCCCCATTATTGCATACAAAATCAACAATAAAGTAATACATAAAAAATAAATTACGGTTGTACAAAAAGTAATAGAAAAAAAAACATACAATAGTACTAATGATTATAAAGTAGACAACTCACTTATAAATAACAATCAACTTAAGCGCAGCTGTAAACATTTTCTAATTAATTTGTACAACGTTTTGGCTTCATCTGAATTTGGAGAGGCCAAAATGATGTGATAGAAACCTAAGTTATAATTAATGTGCGCAAAAGCTTGGCGTCTCTGTGTTTCAATGCGTTTGCATTCGTAAAGTATATGATGTACATCCTCCACTACATCACATACAGTACAATATGGAGAAATACAGTTTCGCATCATAAAACTAAAATTGTTTAGCGGGACATGGCCAGATCGGAGTCTCAAAGCCATTACAATTTCTTGCCTATTAAGCCTGCTCATACTGAACCAAAGCGAACGAGGAAGGGAGGGTTGAATTACCTTATACCATATGCCCTTGACCAAAGATCTTTCGTCATAGTATTCTGACCAAAAGTCACGGCACATGTGTCTAACTATAACTAATTGCTCGGTATACGATGGTAGACAGTTAAACATTTCTCCATCAGACCCGGCTTCGTTTGCTAAACGATCGACTGCCTCATTTCCCTTCAGTCCAATATGTGAAGGAAGCCATTGAAGTATAATTGTTTTATTTTTAGCCAGGATTCTAAAAAGGGATTTTATTGTAGAATAACCTATTGATAGCCCTGTAAAAGAAGTGGTACATTTGAGTAAATGGAGTAGCGCGCTTTTTGAGTCCGAATATACAACGTATCGATCATAGTCCAAGGATTCGATATACGCTAAAGCCTCCGCAATGGCGATTAACTCTACATGCATTATAGATATTTCTGAGCAAATTTTAAGTTTAAAAGAAGTTCCTTCTTGAATATCTAAAAACGCGGCACCCGAACAACTTTTTTGTTTAGAACCGTCGGTATAAATGGAGTAGAAATTAGAGTATTGCTCATTAATCGCTTTACAACAAATATTTCTTAAATTTTGGATGTTATAACTATGTTTTGGTTTATCAATTTAGCTAACGACGGTTTAATTATACAAGATAGATCCATATTGCTGACCCAAGTGTCCATGGAGAACATGTCAAACTTATTAATAATATGAATTGGTTCCCCTCCTATTATGTCATGAATGATTACCAGCAGAGGAAGTTTTTTACGTTGCCAGTAGAAATTAGTTCGTGAGTGATGTAGTTCTTCAACAATCCGAATTATAGGAAAATTATGAGCCTTCGATTTTAAATAGAATTTCCCAGCTAAATAGCGTCGACGCACAAATAAGGGAGGCAAATATAATTCGGATTCCATGACATGGATGGGTGTTGTTTTGATGAAGCCACCGATCAGTCGTAAAAACGTATTTTGTAGTCTGTCAAGTTTGACTAAATGAGAATTAGCGATGTTGTCAAACAAGAAACTTCCAAAGTCCATGCGACTACGAATGAGTGAAATATACAGTCGTCTTAAATTAATGGGATGGACGCCCCAGTTACAACCTACCAACATCTTGAATATGTTGACAAACTTAACAATTCTTATACATAGCTCATCAATGTGTTTCTTCCAACGTAGACCCCTATCAAGCCACAAACCTAGGTATTTGACGTTTTCCTTAACTTGCAAAGAAGTACTATTTAGACGTACATCGACATTTTGCCTACGATAACCCCTGCTAAATATACATATTTTACTCTTTGAAGGGGAAATGTCCAGACCCACATGCATTAACATTTTGGCAATTAAATCTAACGCAGCCTGGATTTTAAATTGTCCTTCAAGAATGCATGAGCATTGCACATAAATCGCAAAATCGTCAGCATATTGCGAAATTAACACATCATTTTGCAGACGGTTACATATATCTAGGGTGATAATATTAAATAGTAAAGGTGATAGCGGGTCACCCTGAGCTAATCCCCGTCCTGAAATTCTACTTAAAAAATGGTTACCTGACTTAATTTTAAGAACTCTTTTATGAAGAAAATTCCAGAGGTACTGACAAATATGTAGTCCAACATGGAGTTTATCCAAAGCATGAATTAAAATAATATTATCCACGTTGTTGTATGCATTTTCGATATCTAAAAAACAACCCACAGTGTAATAACCCCATGAAAAACTAGTTTGAATTGTAGATACAAGACAGCTTAGACTATCTAAACAAGACCTTCCTTTCCGAAATCCCACCATGTTGGGGGAAAATCTGTCATTCTTTTCAAGGTACCATTCCAATCTCTTGTTTATAATATTATGAAAAATCTTACACACGCAGGACATAAAGGATATTGGACGAAGGGAAGAAGGATCACTGGGGTCGCGGTCAGGCTTAGGAATGGGTAAAATACATATATCGCGCCATTGTGAAGGGACAAAATTAAAGATTAAGAATTTATTATATAATGATAACAGGATATGTTTACCTATATCAGGTAAGTTCTTAATCATAGAGTATGATACATCGTCGCATCCAGGAGATGTATCCTTGTTTTTAATACATTTTTCTAGCTCCTGGATGGAGATGTCACACTCTAAGGTTGAGTTATTGTTGTAAATAATGGGGGCAGAAGGCGACACAAAATCTGGTGTTAATGATCGTAGCAATTGTTTTGCACCTATGGTGTTCACATATCGCGTAGGAGAACGGCATCCTTTTAGCCACTTCATTTTACGCCACAAATGAGTAATCGTTGTTGACTCGTCGACCGTTGAGCAAAACTGTTGCCAGTTCTCATTTTTAGCTTGACGGATCAACCGTTGAGCTGTATGGGTCTTTTGTTTCAAAATATTCAAGTTATGGGGAATAGGGTTACGCCTAAAAGTGGCCAATGCTAACCTTCTGCTGGCGACGGCATGGGAGAGGTTAGAGTTCCAATAAGGTTTGGGTGAGAATTTAGAAGTCGGATTTTCATTAAATTTAAAGTAAGGAATGTATTTGTTAGCTGCATTGTTAATGTGGAGTAAAAATAGATTATAAGCACTTTGAAGGTCATTGGGTAAACAAAAATTTTGAAATTTATTTTCTAAATAAGACGTATAAGAAGACCAATTCGCTTTGCTAAAGTTTCTCTTCATAACCGGGGGAATATTATGGAGACACAAAATCGAAATTTTGATCCATAAATGGTCGCTACCTAAATTTTCATTCAAAACAGACCAGTTTAAATTTAACGCTATGTCTGAAGTTGCGATAGAAATATCAGGAGATGATTCTTGAATTGTGCTATCCACTAAACGGACTCGTGTATATGATCCATCATTTAAGGAAATAAGGTTAGCATCTAACATTGAATTATAAACTAAGTTACCTCTTCGGTCAGTTTTATAAGACCAACTAACGTGGTGAGCATTAAAATCACCTATAAAGTTCAATAAGGATCAATATTTCAGAAATTACTGAGAAAACAAAGGAAAACGCTCATGAAATATTCTAAACATCGACTGACAACAAGAAAGTGACGTCACTCTAAATGCAACCAATGGCGTGCGTTTTTAGTCACGTGGTCAAGCTCGAAAATTTATTTATTTTTAAAATGATTTCTTATGAAAATCTAACATTTTTTTAAATACTGTATAAGTTAATTTGGTTTAAAAATATATTAACAGGTAGTCTAATAACAATAAGTTTTATATTTTGATCATAGTCAAATACCCTATTATGGATATCAGTGATCACAATACTGCAAAGTGAGGGTCAACGTAGATTTTTTTGAATGTTTACTATAATTGCTATATCTTGAAAACTATGTAGAATGGGGCTATATATTTTTTTGTTGTTGCTGTGCCGTCATAGTTCTGTCGATAGACGGGAGATGTGCCGTTACTAATTTATCGTCCAGTTCTGAGACAACCTGTATAGCTAACAAAAGTTTAGTTTCACTAACGTACAATTTACCTTATTTTAGGGCACCCTCGACATAGTAATCAGCAAGGTGGAATCATGCAAGGGCCCAAAACGCCTCGATTGTGCCGTCGAAACATCCACAAAGACTTCTGAATACGCATTCTATTACAAACTGAATTTAAAAGAAAACTTACACGTCACTACCGTAAGTTATTTAATTTAAAACTAAAGGCCAATTGCACAAACAAACTTTACCCATAACTTTGACTTTGAAAATGTCAAGACATCGCTAATGTATGAGATTGACATTTTCAAAGTCAAAGTTATGGGTAAAGTTTGTTTGTGCAAATGGCCCTTAGTAAGAGATTTTATGAGGGGGCAAAACGAATACTTTAAAATTTAGATTATAATGATGTCACAGGGCGATACGTATAGTAAGCCTAAACAGGTGTAAAAATATGATATTTTATAAATTGCATAGGCAATGTTTATCTAGTAAATTCAATGGAATAGTTATGTTTGATTTGAAGGACCTACATCAACTACTAGACTCATAGTATTATACTTAAAAAATATTCCGTTGTATAGGATAAATGTAATTTATTTATTATACACGTTGAAAATGAAAAATAAACCAAATTGTACTAGTATAAAAATACTTGTTTCGCAGGGGAAAATGATTATAATACTAAACGGACAAGACTCGGTGCGATACCAGTTGAGAAAACCTTGCGAGCATGTGTTGATAAAATCATTGTTGAAGTCGTACTTTAATATGTCGGAGAGCTGTACAGCTGTGAAGTTGATATTAAAAATATATATTATTTATTGCGTTTCTCAATCCGATTACAAATTATGTAAGATTTTTCAATATTAGCATGCTTTTATTAGTTTCGTCTGTATGTATGCATGTACAATATACATATGTTACGAAATCTTTGAAGTCGATTTTGGATACTTGAAAAGTACCGACGACAATACAATAATTTAAATTGTGTGAGACATTATCTTATATAGAACCTTCAGAAAGGTAAAGTTTTTGAAAAATAAAAAAGTGAGTAATTTGCGTGCAGCTGCCTTTCTTTCTTAAGATAGCCGTAGATATACGTTTTTAGTGAAAAATATAAATAATAGATTAAAAAACTAAAATACACGCTTTAAGACCCAACTAAAAAAAAAGTGTAATAAGTTTAAGATTAGTAAATGGATGTGTATTTTAGTGTTTTAAAATATTATTTATTCTCTTTTGAAGTAACGTGGCTTATGAGCTATGTTACGTAGCTTATAATTTCAGGACAGGTTGTTTATCGTCAACCTTTTCTGGTCTTGTAGGAACCATATCAGCCATCGGGCAATACCCGTCCACTGCTAAACACGCCGGACTTTACATTCCTTTAAATTCTTCCAGGGATCTCAATGGTATGCAAGACTTTTCACAATTTCCTTCACCATTCAATTACGTGTTAATTGACTATCGTCATTCAGATTTTCCAAAACGTCGAAGCTTACCACCGTCTCGGCCGATCCCGTCTGTTTCGTCAATAGGCATCATAAATAATACTTGATATAAGTACCTGTTTGTTTTCAGGGTGTATATGACTTCATCGTCGACATCCAAGCGATCTCTAAAACCTACTACAACGGGATTTACATGTACGGCAACTGGACTTTTAAGACTGTTCTCTATGGAAACAATTGTAATTTTGTTTGCAACATTATTCAGTTAAACCTTTCTCCTAAGAATCAATGACAATTTTAAGAAAGGTTTATCTCCCTTTCCTGTCTTTGAAACATTTTTAATGACATAAGTTAATAAAAACAAATAAAAAAATAATTAGGTATAAGTTTCATAAATACATTAGACACTTATTCAGATAACGGGTTAATCTCAAATCAACAGCATGACTAGATTTTATCTTATTATATCAATTTAAAATAAAGATAATGGTCTTTTTCTGACTTTTTTAACCTTTTATTGTTTTTTTCTCAATATAAACTATAGATCAGGACTTCCCGAAATTATGTGTACTGTGACGCCCTTGAGAAGTTGCCATTTTTTTACGTCGCCCTCAGACCACCCTTTTTTTTTTTTTTTTTATATTATTAGGGGGCAAACGAGCATGCGGTTCACCTGATGGTAAGTGAACACCGCTGCCCATGGACATCTGCAACACCATAGGGCATTGAGATGCGTTGCCGGCCTTTGAGGTGGGAATACGCTCGTTTTTTGAAGGTCGCCAGGTCGTATCTGTCCGGGAATGATGCCGCTGGCAACTGGTTCCATAGATTTGTAGTACGTGGGAGAAAGTGCCGGGAAAAACGTACTGTAGTAGATTTCCAACCTCCAAGGTGATGTGGGTGGTATTTGGAGGTTTGTCGTGTTGTACGGTGGCGGAACTCAGCAGCAGGGATAAGTCCGAACAATTCTTGAGAACACTCCCCATGGTAAATGCGATAGAGAATGCAGAGCGAAGCTACATCTCTACGCAAAGCCAAAGGATCAAGCCGGTCGGAGAGAACCTGATCGTCAATGATTCGAGCAGCCCGTCGTTGAATGCGGTCGAAAGGAAGAAGCTGGTGCTGGGGTGCCCCTGCCCAAAGATGGGAGCAGTATTCCACGTGGGGCCGGTTAAACACGAAAAACTAACTAACCAAAAAATAAGCATAAAAAATAAAAATTATATTTATTTTACTTTTGCTAAATGATAATGGGAATAATGTGCTTGCTTTTCTGAGCATAGCTTCCCAAAACAGGGTTCCAGTATCGCTCCCTTAACTCGGTCCCATCGACACACAGCGCCCTTGAGATAGTGCTGCGACGCTTTAGGGCGTTTGTGAAGCCCTGCTATACATAGTAGGGTGGATATATCGCATCCTTCACTCCTATTGTCTCCCTAATCATCAGTCAGCCATAACAGACCGAGCTATGTATTGGCAGTGAGCATTTTATAAAGCCGGGATTAAAAATGCTGCACATCGAAAATTACAAATTTGATATTATGAAAAAAAGGAACAAAATAAGTTCCTTTGCCATCTAATCTTGTCAAGTAACCGTTAAATAGCTATCCTGAAAGACGAATCCAATTTTCATAATTCTTCATTTCATCCCATTTGTAAACTATAAGCGATTATACAATTTAAATGTTATGAATACCCATTTTCCATTGTGCCCTGTATTTACCTGTGTAACGAGCCGTGTCTTCATTAGTGCCAGACCAGTTAAAATACGTCATTAGGTATTCGCTTGTGACGGTAAATAGGGGAAAATCATACCTATTAAATTAATCATTTAAGTATACAAATCCTTGATTTGTTTCCTATTGATTTGGAGGCGGCCGGTGATCAGTATCTACCTTCCAGCCTTGCCCACTTGTAGATTTCTGCCTGAGTTCTCTCTCTATCAATCCTACGCCAGTATATTGCCTAAATCATAGTTGCCGTGATGGTGCGTGGAGCGAAAGCCTCTAGTATGATGACTATATGATTAACCAAAGTATGTTGCTTGTAAGTTTGCGACCGATTTTTTTCTGTTTTTTTTTATTGCATATGTACCGGCAAACGAGCAAACAGGTCATCTGATAGTAAGTAATCACTGCCACCCAAGAAGATCCGCAACGCTTGGATCATAGATGTGTTGCCGGCCAATTAAATCGGGAGGGGAGCGGGTAAGAAAAGGGATGGGAATAGGAGATGGGTTTTGGGCATTCGGTAATCTCAATCACCGAACGAAAGACGACAGGGAAACTGTCGCTTCACGTCGATCTTCTGTGAGACAGTGGTACCCCGGAGGAGCCTGCCCATTCATGCTGACTTATGACTGATAACAGCGTGGCCCTACCACGTCAACGTTCCGTCTTTTCTTTTCTTATATTGACACGACTAAGTGACTACCAATGCCAATACACTAATGGCAAGCACAGTGTAGTCCATATAGAAAATCTACAGAAGCGAGATGGCTCGCCAGTGAAAACAATAATACGCACCTGTTTGTATCCTGTTAAACACTAGTAAAGCGCAATAAACACTAAAGCCGCCGACCCGCCGACAAAAACCGCCGACACAACCTAACGGCCTATATGAAAAGAATCATGTCGGCAACAGCGCCCGCACGTGTTGCCCGCCGACATTTTGGCGGGATGTCGGAGGCGCAAGCACTCAGCTCAGTTGCTCGGCGACACTCAACAACGTCATAAAAAATGCCATGTCGTGTTGAGTCGAATCAAATCTCATGTCGAGCCGCCGACATGCCGACACCTCCCACTTTACGACTTGCAATGAGTGATATCGGTAAATAGCCCGCCGACAAAAAGTTGCCGACATAGGCAGGCAGGCCGGCCGCATTCGCGTGTAGTGCGGTTTAACCTGACATGAGCGACACTTACGTGAGTCACAATGATAAGTTATGTGTTTGCCTCACTCGTAGCTTTATAAAAGTCTTTCGTCTGCTCTGAGATCGAACCAGATAACCGGCTACCCGTCAAAAAATTTTCAAAAAAAAACATACAATAACAAATAAATAAAATATTTAAGGTACCATGGAAAACTACCACTCGGATTGAACCCAACTCACTCAAAAAGTAATTAGTAGATATTGACTCCTCGTTTGGTAACAATATTATTATTTTATAATTCAGTCATAACTACTTCATCATGAACAAGAAACAACTACTTATATTACTTAATTGTATAATACCTTATTTAGATGCTGCAAATACTAAGGAATATGTAAGTTTCCCATTTTTTATCACATTTAATCCTTTTTTATATTGATTTTCCTTTCACATCAAATTAAAATATTTCAATAGAATCGCATTATCTTGTTCAATATATAACTACTTACCTACTTAGTTTTCTTGAATACAATTTGTTTGTTATATTTCATTAATTTTAAAATAACCACCAACGTAAGGTCTTTAAAATTAGCATAAATAAATTAATAATAAATACACCCAATAGTCACATGTACAATCTCGGCCCCTTATAAAGATCAATTCAGTTTTGTGTCTTGTATAATTTCTGATACATAATGATAAATTAAGAGAGACTTTTCGTTCTCAGAAACACCCAGCCCCGAGACAAATCGCTCATCCAATAGAACAATGACGTAATTACGTCTAAGCTATTTTTCAGGAGAACTTTTTAAACGTTTGAGATTTAAAATATAATGTATTTCCAATCATTCTGATGAAATTGTTTTAATATTAATGTAAGTAACTGTACTATCAATGATAATTTACAATAACTTCATGAGAAACTCAAGAAAACTTTTCAATAAGACATTCAAAAGTCATTTTCGACTTTTTGTAATTACGTCGTTGTTCCATTGGATGAGCGAAATACTCGTGAGCCTCACATATTATTTGTCTCGGTGCGTGTGGGGATCGAACCCGGAGCCTCTCGATTCACAACTGGCGTCTAACAAACTGCGCCACGGAGGCAGTCATAATTACGTAGTATACGTACATACTGCAATTAAATATCTAACATTTGACACTTATTATTTATTACCTTTGGGTCGTGTAGCAGGCAACTAGATTGACTAATAACTACGATGATTCCCAATGTAAAGCTCGTTGAATCAGACTATATTTAAAACGGGTGTGAATATTCTATATGATAACACAAAAAACAAAAATAAATCAAAAAGCTCTTATGCTGAACTCTCGAAAAAGACCTCTCGCGGTCGGACGTGGTGTCACGACTGTGTGTGTGATGCTGTATTTATTTTTCATCACCAAAATAAAATAGGAGATCACCCTATCACTATATCACGAAGTAAATAAATAAATACACCCAACAGTCACATAAATAGTCCTGACCCCACACTAAGATCGAGTCTTGTGTCGTGTGTATCAGAAACTACGAGAGACATTTTGGTATCAGAAACACCGAGACCCGAAACAACTACCTGTGGATCACACGAATATTTGTCTCGGTGTGGGAATCGAACCCGCGACCTCTTGTTTCACAGCCGGCGCCTAGCCAACTGCGCCACGGAGGCTGTCATTAATATTTTAATTTTTAGGGTCTTTTAACAGTAAGCGTCCAGAGTATAGATGTATGCAAGGGCCCGAAACGCCGGAACTGTTGCGATGCAGCTATATCAGTCAGCAAAGGAGTTTACATCACCTACGATTTGAACGTGAAAGAAGCCGTCGTTCTTACTATTGTAAGATCTTTAATTATATTTATATTCAATCGAAACAACTTTATACATTGTGGCGATAGTACACTACAAAACGATCTGTATATATTATTAGAAATTCCTACTTTGATATTAAATTAGGTGTGATATTGAATAATCGATATAATGTATTCAATAAATTAAAAGTATTTTGTAAAAAAGTATAAAAAACTTAATCCGCCATCATTCAAGTCCGCCATATTTGATTCAGAGTGACGTTACTTTATTTTTCGAGTTATTCTCAGCAAACCTTCTCATTTAATTCCCATATTGTAGGAGTGCATTAAAAACAACTAACATTAAAAAAATATTCCAACCAATTTTCTCAATTGGAAATAGGTTAAAAAATTTCACCATTATTAAAAAAATATTCATTGTTGTACGAACTGTATCAATATGTATAATACGAATATTATGTCTATATCTATATTAATATTTGATAATATGTATCTTTTTAATATAGGTACCTTATTTTTTCCTCGGATTGTATAGGATAAAATTCGTTTCTGTATAGTTATTATGTTTTTCTTTAACTTATTTTCATCAGCCCCTTACCGACCAATCTACATTGATTAAATCTAAAACTAATAAAAATGCAAATGATTGTATCATTGTCAAACATATTTCTAAATACAATCATTTTCATAATTTTCAGGGAAAAGTTGCTGCTAAAGCTCAAGGAAAGGAAGTTATCAAATTCAATATGAAAGCACCATGCGATCACTTTTTAATTAAGTCATTGTTTAAAATCTACTTAAATATTACAGATAATTGTACTGTTCCCAAGGTTAGTAGTTTTATGTTATAATTTACTATAAAACTCCTCGAAATCACGTTAATCATTAAGATTCTATTATGTTCCTAATGTTAATTATTTTTCAAAGTGGTATCTGTTTTGCGAAACATTTAGTATTTATAGCAATCATAAAATTTCTGCTGCCAAACAGTAGTGTGTAAGTACTACTGTGTTCCGGACTCTGAATTTGATAACCATCGTAGCCAATGCTAGTCGCGTTTCGTTTAAAAAGTGAGATTGCTTGATGCCCAATGCCCCTTTCCTCGTCCCATCCTTTTGCCTTTCCCCTCCCCTCCCAATTTCATGGGCGGGCAACACATCTATAATCCAAGCGTTGTGGATGCTTTTTTTTCTTACACATGTTCATGGGCGGCACTGATCACTTACTATCAGGTGACTTGTTTGCTGGTTTGCCGGCATTATTGCATAAAAAAATAATTGCTTATCTCTCGGAGTAAAGTGCGATGCTGTGCTTAAATTAAAGTAATAAAAAGTGTGATGTTGCCTGTTTTAAGGCAGGCGTGACGCTTAGCAACAGCCAAGATATTCATAATAAAAAAAAAATATTTTTTTCAGCCACTAGAAGTCCACTGCTGAATATAGGCTTACCGTTAGGTTTCTATAATAAAAAAAAGAACACTCAACCTTCTTTCAGGGCCACTACATCTTCACTGCAAATATCCAGGATGTGTCAGAGAAATACTACGGCGGGAAATTTTTCTACGGCAATTTGACTTTCAAATCCATATTTTCTGGAAACGATTGCAACTTGTTCTGTACCATAATGAATGTTATAATGGTACCTAAAAAGTCTAAGTAATCAACATATTCCATTGTAAAAATATACGCTGGCGTCAATTATTTATTTTTGATCAACTTCAATACTGTATTTTTACACTTGTTTTATAATGTTAGTTTCAAGACTCACGGAGATCTCACAGGCAAACTGCAACAGCAGGTTTGTGAGGCAAAGGTTATTGAATTGAACTTTTTGTAACTGTTTGAAAGAAATAAATAAAAATAAGAAATGTAGCAATTTATTTATTATGTACCTTGAAAATAAGAATAATAGTTAAACTAAACTAAAATACACGCTTTAGTAAAAGACCCAACAAAAAAAGGAAAAATAATTGAAAATGATTTTAAGATTAGGAAATGTAGTGAAATACATTCATTTCTCTTCATTTTCATAGATTATTCTGTTTTGTTTTTTACATTTTTATACACATACATATTATAGTAAAAAAATCAAAATACATATAAAATATAAAAAAAGAGATTACATACATTCATATTATTGTTACAAAGCGTGGGTTGATTTTCTTTCAACAATTACTTATCCCAAAACACCATAGCTTTATGACCATAAAATAAATGTGTATCACTCCATTTTCAAATCTTAAACTTATTTTCGATTATATTCTTACTTTTTTCTTATTACCTGCATAAATCAAGAGCAACGTCATTTACTCCGTAGTGGCTCAATTTCCTGATAATTATTTCATGGTGAACAAAATTGCTTTAGATAGATCACAGAATACACCTAAGGCATACTGAGAATTCTCTAAAGCATCAATTAATATGTTATGTATATGCTCCACACCAGCATTAGTAGTGGAGTGACCCCGTGTGAAACCAAATTGTTTGCCATGGAGTGTTTTGAAAAATAATTTTGATTTTGCAGAACCATCAAATTTTCAAAAATGTTGCTTAGTTAAGGTAGTACTGAGATAGGCCTATAGTTGAAGGGGCCAGCTCACTTTATCAGGAAATTTTATTTTATTTTCAAGCTATGTACCAAATCCTAGATTTGAAAATGGATACGTTGATTATAATTGAAATGAAACGATGGGACACGATCATTTAACTAATACTGTTTAAGTGCCCAATTACTATCCAAAATCTACCATACCATCAGATACAACAAACGCTTTTTAGAAGTAATTTCCATAAACATTTTATATCTGAACAGTAATTGTCATCATGTTAAAAATACATTCAATTTTGCTCTCATTTTTTGTATTATATGTACGTTCAAATTCAACAAATGATTATGTGAGTATTATAAAATTTCTTTAATACATAAAAAAATAAAAGGTATAAAATTATGTGTTTTGAACTTGTAGGGACCATTCAATCTCATAATAAGAAAATATGAACAATGCAAGGGACCCAAACGTAGAGATTGTTGCGACAGCTTAGTAGAAGTTATAAATGGTTCTGCGGTACTCTACGATTTAGTAGTCAAAGAAAACGTGACGCCGACCAAGGTCAGTTTATTGGAAAATATCAAAGGAATTAATTATTATAGTTATAGTTATAGTTGTCGACGATTTGAATTTGATGTCTTTTTTTACTATTGCCTTAAACGCAGCATATTGGGACTTCGCGGTTCATGCTTACAGTCCATGAATGATGGCAGGCATGAATACAGGCCATTGGGCAAACGCATAGTCACTGCTGTTTAAGAAGACTCTATTTATTCCAAATATAGTTTAATTAGCACGATCTTTATTAAGACTATAAAAACATTGTAATAATGTAAATATAACACTACATACATGTATGCTGAATCGTAATCGAGAATCTTCAAATTTACAAAGGCATCCGAAATATTAAAGGCGATATTATAAATGATTAGATAACTGCGTTTTAATTACAATGTGGTATCACAGTTGCGATTGCTTTCATATCTTAATAATCATTCAGTTATAAGTATGATAAAAAGTGTAAATTAATTGACTGTAGTATTTCTTTTCCATAATAGACCAATTAATTCTTTTCCTAAAAGTTAGTAGGTTGAAGTGGCAATGGGCTGCCACATATGTCGCAGAACAGATAACCGCTGGAGTAAGCGTGTTCTGAAGTGGAGACCGCGTCTTGGAAAACGTAGCGTGGGACGTCCTCTGGCCAGATGGCGGGACGACTTGCACAAGAGGGCCGGCAGCGGCTAGATGCGTAAAGCAGCAGACCGGGCTCTGTGGGGTACCTTAGGAGAGGCCTATGTCCAGCAGTGGACTGCAACGGGCTGATGATGATGATAATTATGATGAATGGACCTTTAGATTTAATCGAAATTGTATGTGAAAATAATCTGCAAAAGAACCTCCTTTCGGTGGCAACAAATTAGAATTTATTTCCTATAACCTAAAATGGTTGGAGGACTTAACACAACTCTGAAATACCTGCGGAGTATGAGAGTTGTCCTGAGAAGCTATATTGAATCCTCACGATGAATTCTTCTGCATTTATCAACCATCTAAGCGGTTATTGTCCATGAATGCAAAATTAACTTCGTAAGTTCAGGTGTCGATCATAGGTAATACAAACCCCGCATTGATAATCCTGCTGCTACCAACTTATCTAAAATAAAATGAACAAGAAAATTAATTAATACAGTCTATTTCAGGGTAAAATTTTAGCTATGTCCAAAGGCAAAGAGTTCTTAAGACTGCAGATGAAGAAACCGTGCGACCATTTATTTTTAAGACCGTTGTTTCAATCCATGATGAATGTTACCAGAAACTGCGTGGTGTTAAAGGTTTGGATTTTTTCTGTCCTTTTCTATTTCCTTATACCTGCATGTATACTACATTTACATGGCATCCGCGAAATATGGCTTTTTAATAATGGATTGTTGAATTATTTATTAATAGTGGCCCGGTTCGGCTTAGCTCGGGTGCAGATAGTTCGTGAGTCCAGTCCACAGCAACAACATATAATTTTGCGTACTAACTGTTATATATTTAAACTCAATGTGATCGCCGTCTGTATTGCTTTTGCCGTCCCCTCCCGTTATATCCGGGTCTGTCCCATGACGAAAAGCATGTAATCCTGTCCTCTCCTGTGCCGTGTCATCTATTCGAGTTAGCATTTCTTAATCTTCCCATGGACCATTTTATTTTTACGGGATATATAGTAGCGTATGTATGCGTTAATCTAGGGTGTCAGCCACCCATATATCAAGTTTCATTTCAAAAAAAGTAATAAACATCCATACATACAATCTTTCGCAATTAAAATATTAGTAAGGATATTATTTCCTACAACATAAAACAATTTATGACGTAATTTGCAATGACTATAAATATGCAAGAACTTCGAGAGCATTCATAACTCTTTTTAAGGTAATAGGAACTGAACCTTAGTGGGGAGCAAAAATCCTGGCAAATCATCATCCACAAATAAATAGAAAAACCAGAAGGATAGCTTCCACAGGGTATCGAACTCAGGAATCAGGTTTACAATCCATATACGGCTGAGACTGTTACACCATATTTGTTATTTATTTATTTATTTATTTTAAATCTTTATTGTGCACAATTACAATTTACAATTTGTTATGCAAGAATTCAATTACTTGTATTTGAAACGCGCACTTCAAAAGTAAGGATAAATATAAGATATTTCTTTAGTGGTTATCTCAAGTACATATGTACTTAATAAGAGGTAAATATAGATGGTACAAGGACATAAATGCTAACAGAAAATGGTGTAGGAATTGGAATCTTCTTTTTTTAGCACCTCAGCGTACCCCTTCTGAAAAAAAGCGTGAGTTTATGTATGTATGTGTGTATTGTAATAATTTAAGGTTTAATGTTCCTATTTTGATTACTTTCCCTATACTTTTTGTGTTCGTTTTTATTGCGATGAATGGCGAGACGAACATGCCATTCGCCTGATGTTAAGCGATTTGACTACTCATGGACAGTAGCAAAACCAAACAACCATGAATTACAAAGCAATGATTGGCATTCCACTGCGCTCGCCATCTTGAGACATGAGATGTTAAGTCATATTAATTTGTCCTGTATTTACTCTGGCTACAATACCCTTCAAGCCGGAACACAACATTGCGTTTACACTGCTGTTTGGCGGAAGAAATAGACGTTGCGGTGGTACCCACCCAGGCGGACTCTCACATATGAGAAACCTACCACCAGTATTTATTTATAGAAATATAATGTTGCACATGATTGTTGACGGGGAAAGAATGCCCCGGGCACTAAGTCCGCCTTTATATTTACTTTATATAAAAGCATAATATATTTAATATTATACACATGTGTATTGTAGATGCTTAAAAGTTATATTTAGTGTAAAGCCCATTCTCTGTTCAATCCGAAACTTATGTATTTATTAATTAAAAATAATTAAACTCTAAAAGGCAACCTATCACAGAATCATAAGTGTTGCTAAAATTTGATAAATAAAATCAAATGTTATTTAATCTTTTGAATGAACAAATGTTCATAGACATTCTGTCTTCGCGTATTAGGTCTAAAATTGGACTGGACTGCGACAGTACGTGGGAGATCGCCATAAATAGTGTAGTTGTTTGCGCGATTATCCGTTTAAAGCTGTGATCGCGAACAAACTATACTGTTGGGAAGCGCGCAGAATTATAAATAGCATTGAATAATTTTATTGTTTTATTTTTTTGCGTTTCTGTACCCTAAAGAGCCTTATTGTGTTGAGTTGGCATTGATTTTCTATTGGCTAATACATATAGAATGCACTAAAACATTAGGACTATTTGCAAACCACATATTTACCCATTCTTCTTGTTTTGTGTATTGACACATTTTGAGCCATTGTTCTCAAAAGTATTAGGGTTTATTAGCCCTCATAGCCCAAATAGCCCTCGTTATTGTGCAGATGATAGTGCGCGAAATATAAACCCTGTGGTAGATTTAAAAGGACCGAGAATATCTAAGCCGGACCAGTCGTCTCATCCATGGATAAACCGCATAACTCGAGTACATCCTGTACTAACCTAATCGCTCTCTCAATCTATCTCTTTAACCACACAAAGTCAGCTTTTAAACATGGACCACTTAGCCCCATAAGAAACAGCTTGCATCCTGAGCTCGGGCTAACATGTTTTTTTGTTACTAGGGTCAATACAAATTCAAAGTGGACATACAAGAAGTGGCACAGAAGTATTATGATGGCTCGTTTCTATACGGCAACTGGACGTTCAAGTCAGTGTTTTACAACGATGACTGCAACTTCTCATGCACCGTTGTAGAAGTGGAACTTTCTCCCAAGACGAAGACTAAACCAGCATGATTATGGGTTTTCTTCATTAACTTCTATACCGAAATATATAACCATCTTGTTTTATAAATTTATGTGTTTTACAATAAAACGACCATGTAAGTAATAAAAACAGCGACCTACATACATACACCTGACCCCATTTTAAGATATGTTGATAATTCAAATTTTAATGCAAAAATATATTTTCTCTAAAATAACAGGGTAAATAAAAAACCGGCTAAAATACAACAAAATTTAATAATTTAAAAAATAAATAATATTACATGCTATATTAACATAAACAAAATAATGTTTTCCGTTTTCGCCAATGTTAATCGAATGGGCAATCTTCTTGGTGGTTGATTTTTATGCAGTACATTCCCCGGGTGCTGTAACAATTATTATAGATTGATCCATTTAATCATTTCTTACTATACTTATCATATATACTATGAACCATAGAGCTCTTCTGCTAAATACAGGCCTTCCCCAATTATTTCCACATAAACCTGTTAGAAGCAGCTTGCATCCAACGACTCTCATCTTCATCATCATCAGCCCATTGCAGTCCACTGCTGGACATTAGCCTCTCCCAAGGAACGCTACAGAGCCCGGTCTGCTGCTTACACGACTCTTGTTTATATCAAATCGGTATATTATAATTAATCTTGTTCATAAAGATTAAACTCATGATTGTAGTATATTTCCAAATTATTACGCGTTCATGACGATAAAAAAAAAATCACACCTTCTAAAATGATATTTGAAGCTGTATTTAATTGATGGAGTTCAAAACGGAAAATACATATAAAATACTGAATGTTTCCTCGTGACATTATATAAAAATTCTTATCATACGGATATACTTTATCTCACATCGAACCACAAAATTCTATGTTCAGCGAGACCAAACGGTACAAACACACCATTTTGCACCAAAACCGATAACATATTGCCTTTTCACCAAGACTATGTAATTTTAACAATTATATCGGTCCGGAGGTGATGTCATAACGACTAGGTACTGATTTTATAATCTGCTGGAAGCCCGTAATCTGCCATTTCTTTATATCAATACGGCATGCAGTGCAAAAATGGCCTGAATTTTTGGTACTTATCGCAAGGTTATGCCACTTTCGCGTTCACTGACTTACATATATTTATGCCAAGAGGCCACTGCTATAACTAAACGCTAGATTCTGCATAATTATCATTATCCACACCAAAATCCACTGCTGAACTAATACTACTCTCGAAGATTCAACGGTGACCTCATCGAATTGTCCTGCATTCTACGACGCTTGTTATATTTCGTGATGACTCTTATGACAGAAAACCAAGTTCATCAAATCAATTGTATATAATCCAAGGCTTCGTGATTAGCTTACGAAAGATTAATTTGGGTTCAACCCCATATTAAGATAAACTTTCGTGTGATTAGCAAAAACTGTTCGTTCTAGACGCTGTTAATAATTTGTCCACTAACATGAGCCTAGGTCATAAATATCTAACGGATGTATCTACCCAAGTTTTCTCAACATTGCAACATTTACAAAAAATTCCTCGTCCATGGTGCAATGTTCAAAACAAAAGACATAAAGGAACCATGCAGTATTTGTGGAAATATTAGTGACATTGATGATACTGAGGACAATAATACAGATTGTTAGAATTATTTACTTAATTTTAAGACTTATATAAATGATTAAATCACTGACCTGTCAGGAACATCGTCACCAAGACGGACTGGTTTCCCGTCGTACCTGATGCCCCACCTTCCTCTGTCTTTAGGGCAGGAGGTGTCACAGGGAACGCCTATAAGCTTCAAACTTCGACGCACGCTCGCAGCGAAGTAACATGAACTCATGAAGTGACTACATCGAGCGATTCCTGGTGAAATGAAGAACAAGTTTTATTCTGGCTATTCAAATTGACTATATTGCGCCTGATGATGATACAGTGAAAGTAGCCTACTTTTTTAAGCCCATTTTGTTTAGTCTTAAACCGACACAATCAAGATATTAAATATTACGATATCTTCAAACTTAAATAAAATGTAATTTTACCAGCGCTATAGTATAAAAGCTGAATTTTATATATAGTTATTACACAAGTATCTAATGATGTTTCCTAGGTAGTCAGACACTTTCGATGGGACTTTCAACTTGTCAGACACATTGAAGCTGATAACTTCCGAAGCAACCACGATCCAAACTTCATAATTACTTCATGTGATGCCTATATTAGAGGCATGCACAGACAAACTTTCAGCTTTTATAAAATTACGAAAGTCTGGCGGCCACGGACTCTTGATGTATTTAGTCAAATTGAATAAAATGAAAAAACAATGAATTTGATCAAATATTTACAGTAAAGTCAAGGGACAGATAGTATAATTAATAAGTAATAAATTGTGACCTCACATTAAATACTCTTGCATAAATAGATAAGTAAATAAAAAGGAATAGATTATTATAGATAACGAATAGCAAAAAATATTGTTAGTCTAATTATTGTAAAAAAATAGAATCAAATATCAAACAATAGAATATTGAATAATATACATAAAGTAGTGAAAATAATTGTAGATGAAAGAAGTAGTTAAATAGTATTAAAAAATCGGCAATACCACTGACAAGTTCAAGCATAACATCAAAACTTTTTATTTCGTTGATATTTGATAAGGCAATAGCACCCCCTCAGTGTTTTTGAAATTTCAATCTTGCTCATTCATGCAGCATACATCACCCTCCCTCCACTACTTAACAACAAAAAATATCAAATTTTGTGTCAGTAAAAATATTTTGAACATACGGGAATGTCTTGTGACCCCTATTATCATTAGATAAAACTTCATTTTGAATGTCAATGTTTAAATTAAACACTCATTTAAAGATAGTAGCCAAAGAACTAATAAAAAGGCAATTTTATCGTAATTTGTTTTACTTGAGATTTAAAGTAAAAAACGCGACATAATATACAGATAATTAACTAATCACAGAAAATATTACATTATAATAACAGATTATAGTTATTAAGTAATATATTGCAGTTGGAAAACAAATTCTACGAAGATGTAGAATACATTAAACAATTTGAGAATTTTTTGCGTGAAAAAAATCGTGACTGCAATTAATATCGCCTAATTCCAATCACGTTAGTTATAAATGTGATTTCAAAGACTAAGAAGAACCAATTAGAATTGTTAAAGTGATCGCGACATAGATTACAATTATAACAATAAACAATCTAAATAAAGCAAAACATATTATTAGAACACAATAATAAGGAACATAAAGTTATTTGTACCTACCTCATTATTATCTACTATTATTTCTTATGGCCCATAGATTTTTTATATGACAAAAACGTCTACAACTATAAATACAATTTTAGACTACTGAATATTACAATAAATTTTGATAATTTCATTTTCAACGAGAAAAATTCATACCCATTATTGGCAGTACCTACTACTTCAAATATGTATAATAAAAAATTATATGACAAACACACACCCTTTGTTTGCACGAAAATAAATAAATAACAAGACAAAATGCGATGAAAGCCGATTCCAAAACCAAGCACAATCAAAGTTGAATACTAACTCATGACATGTCCTTTGCAACCTGGCTGAAGTCTTCCGCCATTGATGCAGAAGTCGGCATGGCCGATCTGACCCGATTCCCCAAGGAACCCTGCGTTGGTGTGTATTACTTGTACCACGTGGGCGTCGTCACGAGACAGTCGGAATTGCCGCGACCCGTAATCCGACACTAAAGGACGGGCTGGATCCAAACCTGGAATGGAAAAGTTATTAAATGGTTTTGCCACATGCCTGGTATACTATGATTATATATATTGACAGCCTCCGTGGCGCAGTGGGTTAGCCGCCGGCTGTGAAACGAGAGGCCGCGGGTTCGATCCCCGCACGAAACAAATGTTTGTGTAAACCACAGGTATTTGTTTCGGGTCTGGGTGTTTGTGAGACCGAAAAGTCTCTCGTAGTTCCTGACACCCACGACACAAGACTCGATCTTAGTGTGGGGTCAGGACTATGTATGTGACTGTTGGGTGTATTTATTTATTATTTATTTATTTATTTATATTGGAAAGCACCGACACCGCGGAGGTCAAAACAATTGAAACGAATCGGATGCGACAAATTTTAAGTGTAATGAAATTGTTTGGAGTGGAATTGAGGGGAGACAACTTGGCCTTCAATTTATTGATATTTTGTATAAAAGTCATGATTGTATGTACCGTAAACAATGTACTTTTAGAGCAAAATTATTAGTTACTATGTGTAACTTAATTGTATGTGTCTCTCAACACTACGAAAGATTACTTGAAAGACGTATCAATAATGATTAGAAAGCATTATATTTTAAACAAGTATTGTTCCTTAAATCTTTAAAAAATTATATGTTCTATTGCATAAACATAATATGTATAATCTTATGTTATAAAATACACAGATCTAACGGCATATTTTAAGCTTTTTTTTTAAATACAAAATATTTCTTTCTAAAATGTTGCGTAATTAATCGTACCATTTTAATAAAGGCAAAGTAATAAGTAAAAGATTAGTGCATTTATTTAGTGAAGATATCGTAATATTGTAAACATATTTTATCAAAAAACAACACGATTGGGATATCAGTAAAAAGTAATAAACGCATAAAACAATTTAAGCGGTCGATATTAGGTAGAAAACCTTTTTATCTGGCCACAGGAGGTCAAATTCAGAGTATATGCCTCGCCCAAGGATTGAAAGAGACTTGTTGAAAGCGGCTTGCATTAGCGCCTTTATACAAACTAAGATTTTGTTTTAATACCTACCCCAATTATTCACATAGGTACATAGTCCTGACCCCATACTATGATAGAGTCTTGTCTCGTGGGTATCAGAAGCTATGAGACTTTTCAGTCTCACAAACACCTAACCCAAAACGGTATTTGTTTCGGGTCTGGGTCTTGGATCACACAAACATTAATTGTCTCAGTGCAGGAATCGAACCCGCGGCCTTTTATTTCACAGCCGGCGCGGCGTCTAACTAACTGTGCCACGGAAGCTGTCAATGTATCTTACTGAATTTGATTGATTTTAAAATATTAACAATGTTTAACGTAATTCCATTCGATAATGTTAAGCGTTTTGTAATCAATATAAGTGATAATAAATGATTACTGATAAGCAAATTCTCGAAGTAAGAACTGAACAATTGAAGATGTTTAAGAATATACACACAATAGTCAAAGCTTTACTTGATAAAAGAGTTATGACACTACGAGTACAATCAACAGACAACAATTATACTCCATCACAACTCAGCGCTGATAATGAACATAAAAATATTAAACAGACTACGATAAAGCTAGTGGGGTCTCACAACGATAAACTATTCTTATCGCCTACTTCATTACCGAATGAAAGTAAAAAATAATTAAGCGTTAATTTATTTATCGATGATAATGTCGCTCTCGATTCGTCTTTGAATACTTCAACCTTTAACCTTGAAATAAGTGCAGAAAAATACAATACTTTGAATTGTTGGCACGCTCTGTCGTGAGAATCGTACCAATTGTAGCAGATAAAATAGACGTCGGCAACGATCTTCTGGCGACCGATGCGTTGTTGTCAAAAAAATAAGAATAATTTATCTCTCTTCACACCTTATTACATTGCACTTGTGAATATTATTAGATTACAAGTGTGAATGCTTGTTGTTTATATTATGAATAAATATCACAAACAATCAGTTTAAATTACACTTTTAAAATTTTATTTGTAGTTCCAAATTTCGCCACACGCCAAAATAATTTTGATGACATACATATGTATATCAAAAGTTTAGTTCTGGCACTTTTGTTTTAGGTCTAATCCCTCTAAATCATACTCTCAATTGTAGTGGAAGCTCGTGCCCTGCAGTGGGACGTATATGGGCTAATACATTACAGTACAGTACTTTTGTTTTAAACTTTACTTACCTAGAAGTATGTGTGGCCTTTTTACCACTTTTTACCCTATCTATATTTTTATTTTACGGTGCATTATTCAATTCGGTCATAACATAACAACTATCGAATATCCATGAGTTGATAGCAACAGTTATCTGAAAAACTCTGATATTTACCTCTTATGCCTTGTCCAACTAGACATAGGTATAACAAAGTCAACGATAGAAGATAGATAAGATAAATCCGAGAGCGATAAAATAATTGTAATAGGTAAAACTACAATATTTCCCGACACACAGACCTATATAAAAGTATAATCCTTATCATAATTGATATGACAATAATGACGTCTACATAATACAATTGGAATGGATAATTATGTTATAAAAGTATAGACTTTTCGATATTACATCACCAAAAAATATACTTTATGTTTCACTTGGGTTTGACAGAATTTTTGCTTAGTATAGAGATTACCTTAATTATTTAAATAAGTATATTACAGTTTAATCTTAATAAATGTGTATTTATTTGTATCACATCACCATCACATTTTAGTTCTTTATACATATATACATACATACATACATACATAAATTCAAGCCTTTTTTCCAGAAGGGGTAGGCAGAGCCTATCGCCATATCGGGCACATATTCCTGACTTCGGGCTGATAATGAATAGAAAAATCCATTATCACTTTGTCCGACGCGGGATTCGAACTCGAGACCACACATTTGTAGTCGTACCATAGTACAACTACGCCAATGAAGCAGTTATTTATCTGAAGTCTGAAAAATAAACATAAATAGTATTCAATAGAAACATCTTCACTAAGGATATCGATTTATCTGAATGACGAATAACGTCAGTTGATTCCATGCACAGATAAGAAATTACACATAATAAAATAATATTATCTAATATTGTGCAATTGCCTATGTGAATACACCGAACATGCAAGTTTTCCGGAAACGTACTTTAAATGCAAATAATCAACATGATATGCATATTTTGATGCCCCATAGGTTTGGTTTATCCATATAAGATATGCAGGGTCCTAGGTTCGAATTTGAGGTTGAGAAATTGAAAAACCATTTGGTATCCTCATTCTCACTTACAAAAAAACGTTTTCGGGAATTACTACTTAATATATCATTCATTTATAATTTCATACTGACTGCCTCGGTAGCGTAGTTTTGCTACGGTACGACTACACAGCTGAGGTCTCGGGTTCGATTCCCGGGTCGAGCAAAGTGATATTGGGTTTTACCCACCAATTCCAGTTTCCGTTTCAAAGTAGTCTGCTGATCCGTTTACATATACTTTGACCTTCAAACGAAATCGCATGTTAAGCAGTTATTCATCTCGAAAATAATCTTATGTGTACAACAAAAAATATTACAAAAAATCTCGAATAGCACGTGTTTATGTAATTTGTCCGTATTTAACTAGGCTAATGCATTTATAATTTTCACATAATATATTATGTTAACGTTTATGTTTTTATAATCGACATTCACAAATATATCTCAAGAAACATACCGCTATACTATCCTAAACAAGTTATATGGTTTAAGCTCACGCCTCTGGATTCCTAAATTGCAAGGCAGAAATGACCCTAACGCCACACACTTAGCCGCACATATTATGTCCATTCTAAGATAATATAATGATAAGGGCCAAACCCGTCACCATTGCAGACAGAAATCTCGGTTCAGTACAACTCATAATACTTTTACATACATACAGAATGCCTTTATCCCGAAAGTGGGAGACAGAGGCGCCACCAGGGCCCACCCAGCACCCACCTCTCGCCTTGTACGTTCCGTCCCACGATGTGATAGGGGGCGAGCCTATCGGCACATCGGGCCCAAATTCCTGACTCCGGGCTGATAATGAATAAAAAAATCCAATGTCATTGGCCGACTCGAGATTTGAACCCGAGACCTCAGCTTTGTTATCCTACCGTAGTAAAACTACGCCAATTAATATTAATATACAAAGTTTAAGAGGGAATCTAACCTAAGAGATCACAATTCACGGCCTGCGCGACCGCTAGCCCAGTGATGCCCTTTTATTAAAGAAAAGTCTAGAATGTAACACTTTTACCGTCATTATATAATATAAATTTACAACAGATTCGCGTTAACATATCAAACTTCCCCATCCCCACTTCACAAAGGTGAAAATATCATATCATAATCTATGTACGCAAAGAAATAACATTATCAATTTTATAAAAACGCATCCGCTTAAATCCCGTTTTTTTTTCAGTTTTCAGATTCCAGTAACTCAGCAACTAAATAATAACTAAACGTATTAAGACAACATTATAGAATTGACATTATGTTTCACAAGATTTTCGATGCATCACAGTATGTATGTAAATAAAATATTGTACAAAATGAGAAAAACAGTGTTGTTTGTTCCTTATCACAGCGTTTTTTAGATACGCGTACCGTGCTATTATATAACGTACTGTTTACCGCTCGGACGGGACAGAAATATCGCTTGGGCCTCCACTGCGAGTCGGACTGTGGTAATAAACGCACGCATTTTGTACAGACAATTATCGGCGAAAATGGTTGTCGAAGTGAAATACACTAAGGTAAGATGTTTTACTAAGTCGTGACCTATTTAAATCCCGAGGTGTTTTACAATACTTCTTGCCTCGATATTTTTAATATTTTGTCTCCCGTTTTGCTACGCAAGTGGATAAATTGTTTCCTATTCCTATTTGTGTTCTGATTAATTTTGCTTCAGGTATATAGTGTTAAGTGTACCTGAGAGGCTCGCTGAGCTTCAGTGCTCGGTGTCAATTGTTTGCGTGCCAATATCGATCCTGGCGTACAGTGAGTTACAGTGTAGTACGAGCGAGACAATCTCTTTTAACAAATCCATTCAATAAACATTACACTTCTTTTCTTCGGTAATCTAATCGTATAATACGATGTTTCAATACGCCGGTATTTTAAAATGAATGAATAGTTATTTTAGTTGCAGTGTTTATTGTAAATTAATTTAAATAAAAGAATTGAAAATATGTAAATTTATTTAAATAAAAGAATGGATTTCTGTATGCGGATTACGTATTTAGGAGCAATATGTATTCGAAACATATACTGTATACGTTCCAGTAGTCAAACAACGCCCTGTTTTATTTAAGTTCAAGGCCATATATTTTACAATCTGCTCCCGAAGCTTCGTAACTCGCACCATATGTTTTTGTCAGCTTTATATTACACGCAAACAAAACATAATATACTTAAGTGAATACCTAAATTATCGAAGCTATATTTTTTTATTAAATAATGAATTTGTCTTCATCGAAATCTCAGTAAAATAAACTGTTTATATAGTTACTGCTTAATCATTAGGAACTTATTTTATATCAAAAAAAATATGGTCATACCTGAAACTAATTATCATGAATGAACGAAAGTCGTGGATTGAATTTCACTGTTTGTGTAATATTTGATATAAAGGAAGCAAGAAAATCAATTTTCCCACAAATATTTTTCGATTAACGAATATTACGCTGTGTTCAGTCCTCACACAATAAGTTGAATCTTTTCACGACGTGGATTAAAATTAATTACTCCTGAATATAATTCAAAACAAAAAGTTCTTCTTAATTTAAATCTCGGTTCCCGGCCTGTTTCCGGTAATAAACTAAATAAATTAATAAATCACCCAACAGTCACATTCATAGTCCTGAACCGACATAAACATCAATCATGTCTTGTATTGTGGCTAAAAAACTAAGAATCTATTCAGCCTTGCAAAAACATTCGTCTCTATTTGGGGATCGAAACCGCGGCCTTTTGTTAAATAGCCGGCGTCTAACGTACTGCAGCAAAAAGGCTGCCGAATAAAGCTTTATTTTGACGTCAATAATATCAAAGGTAAATAAAAATGTTAATCTTGGTTAAAGAAACATTATGAAAAATAAAACGAAAATAAATGTTACATCATTTTCCGTTATCGAGTTTGTTAACCACCTTGTCAATTCAATCCAGCTGTGAATACAATGATGTCATTGTAATAACAACTGTTTTATAACCGATTTATTTATCTACATTACCGTGAGTTTAATGTCAATGAGTTTATTTTTATTATAAGAAAAATTGCTTCCATGCAATACATGAGTTAATAAAAAAAAAACACCCAAGAGTCACATAGTTCTGACCCCACACTAATATCGAGTCTTGTGTCGTGCTTATCAGAAACTACGAGAGACTTTTCGGTCTCACGAATCTCTGAATTATGATACATTGAGTAAAATCAACTTTCAACGCGGAAAAAATATAACACATATAAATCCCGTAATGGCACATATAAATTCTTATAACGCCCCTATTAGCTTCGGGGGGATAAATAAAAACCAATTTGAACGAAAGCCATCCAATCGAACTTTCGATTTTCGAGTCCAGTGTTCTATGCTAGTCCAGCTATGGACAAGTAAATGAAAGTAGCTCAAACATAAAGCTGAGCTATAAAACCACAAAGTATGAAATGTTGACCGCAGCGTCGGGTTGTGTGTAAATCACAATACAGAATTACAATCATACTGTATACGTCTCATAATTCAGTTCACAACTGGCAATACAATTCGCACAATAGGCCATCACGTAACTCGGTATTCATGTGCTAAACGACAGTGCTGAAATGCTGTATCATCTGCGCATAAAGTTCAGTTTTCATTAAATAAAACGGCGGGTGTCGATAATAAAATTTCATGGAAAAATAAGAGAACTACATAGTTTTTTGATTATATACTTTACTATAGATCACGAATTGATTATCACACTAAATTTTAAGGATATATCTCTTATTGTTTCATATTATATTATATCAGATACAGTTTTATTCTCAAAACCCGTCGAAATAAATAATGGAATCAAATTCGAATTGAAATATTTTAGTCTATACTGGACGTATAGGTAAATAGTTGACATCGCCTATAATTCAATTCAAACCTTAGTTTCACTACGATGGCGTAGGCGCGTTGACGAGCTCCACACATACGAGTATGTATTTCATGTTTATTTTCCTTAGCTGTATTCCTCAGTATTCAATGAGTAACTGGCAAGTGTATAGATGTGGGTTCTAGCAACGAGACACTTCACTATTTTATACTATATTTATTTATCTAAAGCTTTATTGTACACCGGATATACAACAAAAAAGGAGACGATATACAGTAAAAAAGTACAATTGACGGTCTTATCGCACAAGGCAATTTCTAACAGACAACCATGGGATGGATATAATAGAAAATAACGATAGTTCGGGCAGCGTCAGGTGTACGAATAATAATTAATATACCATATTCGTGTACTTAAACAAATAAACATAGTCTATTCCTTGCCGGCTTTACAAATTTGTTTTTGTGTGGAACTCCTGAATACTGATGTTTTCACCAATAAACAAAGCGATTATTTACAATAATACACTGAACTTCGAATCTCATTACTTCATCTCAACAATTCGAAGTATTTGTAATTTCACGGACTACAGTGTGTTTGTGCTGTGCGGTCAAGAAATGTTTATTTTCAGTCGCGGTATTTTTTGACGAAAAAGTCTTTTGTACTTTCTAATTGCCACGATATACGAGTTGTTTCTTAGTGTGTGGACTATACGAGTGACTGTTGGGTGTGTTTATGTTTTTTACTTACATTTCAATGCAGGAAAATCTGTTAGTTAATTGAGCCAAAATGGTAATGTGTAAATAAATAAAGAAAACTCGACTCTAAAGCCAGTTTAAAATAGAAATACGTTCACTGAACCTGCATTTATCCGCTACTATATGTGGGTGCAACGAGTTTTAAACAATGTAGTGTAGAAAGGAATATTACAACTTTACCGTCAGTCTGGCTGACTTCCATCCTTTCACCAACCATGCTTTTAAGATTGATAACCTGGATTAGGTTCCCAAGTCAAGTCCATTTGCCACCTAATCTAGATTTGAAAAAATCATACCATACATGTTACAAATCGCATAACCAACATCCAATCACATTACGAAAAAAAACAAAGTGTACCCACCTTAAAATGATACCTAGCACTCAATGTTGACTAACCACATATGCTACTTAAACAATGATACAATTATTCGCGGCCGTGGAGGTGCTAAATATACTTAAACAATTAACAGACCTGTATTAATTTAATTTCGATAATATTATTGTGTAAGATGTTCAATGTCATTTCACAATTTTATTTTTGTCATTTTTATATTAGTAGAAGGTTTATACTTATAGTACTAGCGACAAGACCCGGCTTCGCTCCTTTATGTCCAAATAGTGCATCTTTGGTAGCCGAAGAAATCATTTGCTGAAAAGATAATAACGTAATCCGATCTTCGTATTAATTAAAAAATGTAAATGTTAATATTATGGCTTTAATGGAAATTATTAATCGTTACTTAGATTTTAGGAAGTGCTCGACACTCGCCTGTGTAATGCACTGTCGTACTAATGTTACAACTAATAAACGCGCGGCTTACGTACTTGTTAACATTGTATCTAGATTATAATAATTCATCTTAGTTAATCTTATATTCACGTACGGTTTAGATATTTTCCTTTTTTATTTTTCTCATTATGTAAGCACGGTTTAGTTTTTATTTCAAGGGCATTAGGTAGGTACGACCGCAGTAGGTAGATGTCACAATATCACTAACCTTATGAACGCAATTGTTTTGTTTGGTGATTTGCGATTGTTGAAGGAATAATCTGCTGGTGGGAAGATATTCGAAAAGGTCCGGATATTGGGACACACGTGCATAAGAGTGTTCCGTTTCGGATTCATTCTGTGAAACATCTAACGACAGTTGATGTACTCTAATCGGACTGCACTACGCTTACCATCCGTGGCATAGTGCCAGTATAAAGGAAGTAAATATATTTTGTTTTGAACTACGGGTTCCCTTTTAAAAAATGTCACCCTTCGCCACTGCAGGATGGCGAGCGCAGTGGAATGACGCATTGTAAAATTTGTAGGAGTTGGATTTTTAGTAATACACTTTCCTCCGTAGCAAAGCGGGAGATAAAACATTGAACTAAAGAGGTAAACTTCAGGTAGAAATATAGTGATGGTGTATAGAAATAGTTGTTTATAACAGTGTTTTTCCCCAGTTGTTCATCAACAATGAGTGGGTGGACTCCGTGAGCAAGAAGACCTTCCCGACAATCAACCCGCAGGATGAGACCGTTATCACGCAGGTCGCCGAGGCTGATAAGGTACGAATATGATGTTTTTATTGTTTATGTAAAATTTTATCGATCCAATTTCATAAAGAACGCTATAGTTAATTTTGTCGCCCTGTGATGGATAGTTTTAGTTAGTGGCCGGTTGATACTATATATGTACCTAAATACCCATACACTGACCATCAGGTGTCAGTACGATCACTTTGCTGAGCTGGTATTCAATAAAAAGGAGTTTCTATGTCCGGCTATATGTATTTTCGACCCTTTTTTGAAAGGCGGTTGCGAAACGAGAACCGGCATGATCTATTTCCGCACGCAAAAACTTTTTGCAAGGTTTTTGCTTCGGGTTCAGTGTGGGAAGATCGAAACGTCTTTCCTACTCTCTACCCACGCCACCATACCTTACTGAGGGGTCAGGACTACGTGTAACTCTGAATTTATGTCAACAGGCCGATGTGGACTTAGCTGTAGCTGCAGCCAAGAAAGCCTTCCACCGCTACTCGGAATGGAGGCTCATGGATGCCTCCCAAAGAGGTCGTCTGCTCCTCAAACTGGCCGACCTGATGGACAGGGACTATAAGTACCTGGCTGACCTGGAGACCATGGACAACGGCAAGCCACTCAAACAAGCTGAAGGCGAGGTGCAGTGGTCTGCGAGCATCTTAAGGTACTACGCCGGAAAAGCCGACAAGATCTTGGGAAGCACCATTCCTGCAGGTATTTGACTTGAAAAATTTTATTTTGTTGTTAAATATGAAAAAAATAATAAGATAATAGAAAAAAATTGCTACATTTACAAATCTCTGAGGCTATACAATCCACATACATAACATTCGGCACAATTTTTTTTAGGAAATGTTAGGCAATTGGGAATTCATAATTTATGACATATTCTTTCAGATGGTGAGGTCCTTACATTCACAATGAAGGAACCCGTCGGTGTTTGTGGACAGATTCTGCCGTGGAACTACCCAATCCCCATGTTTGTATGGAAGATCGCCCCCGCTCTTGCCGCAGGTAAGTTCAAATAAATTAATTCATCCAACAGTCACATACATAGTCCTGACCCCACACTAAGATCGATTCTTGTGTCGTGAGTATCAGAAACTACGAGAGACTTTTCGGTCTCACAAACACCCAGACCCGGAACAAATACCTGTGGATCACACAAACATTTGTTTCGGTGCGGGATCCAACCCCCGGCCTCTCGTTTCACAGGCGGCGTCTAACCAACTGCGCCACGGAGGCTGTCAGTTAAACAAAAAGATCGTTATTCCTTACTGTTTCTTCATTGCTTTCAAAGGCAGACGAACGACCGGTCTGAACGTTAGAGGCTAAGGCTTAAAAGTGCGAAAGATGGGCAAAGCGGGCGTTTCATGTCGGTTTTCTGTGAGACTGTGGTTGTGCCGAGCTGGCTTATTCTTACTGTAGTCCTTACTTTGTGGCTTTACCATTGTTACAGTGTTTTTAAAAGACAAAATAAAGGATTAATGGAGTAGTGAAACATATTTTTTTTATTTTTATATCTTTGTCATTAGTAAATAGACCCGTTGAACGGTAAAAAGTCCATCAATAGCAACACCTCAACAAAAAATAATCACACATAGCTAATATTTTTATGTCAGCAAAGTTAAAGCGATTTGTGATAATTTGTTACTACACGAAAATATCAGTATCGCGTATACATATCTTATTCCTTATCTACATTTTGTTTGAGATGTTACATAAAAATTTAATCTTTCTTGAAATTCGGTGAATATCGGCTAGACTATAAAAAAGAATTTGAGGGACACCAACTGTTGCTTCTGGTAGAATTTTTAAACCATCTTATGCACAATGGTAGGACGAATGTCATACTGAACTACGCAAGTGTGCCACATTAAGAATTAGCCCGTGCATATCCGTTCGCGAGTAGGCTGGCATAATTGTGTCGACTGAAGAACATGAAAATCTTTTAGCAGTCGATGTTCTATTTGAATTGCACAATGCATTTGTAGTCATTACTGAGAACACGGAACAACGAATCATTAATTTATTTGATATCCTCCGAAGCGCGGTTGGACACGATGCCGGCTATACATCAAGTGTCTGTATAACTTACACATATTCGATATCTGTTACAATTTCTAATCCATTGGAGTTAAGGGTATTTGTATATATATTAATTGCGTTCCAGGTTGCACCACAGTAGTGAAGCCAGCTGAACAGACCCCTCTCACAGCGCTGGCCATGTGTGCGTTGATCAAAGAAGCCGGTATACCAGCCGGTGTTGTCAACGTGGTCACCGGCTACGGTCCGACCGCAGGCGCCGCTCTCACACACCACCCTGATGTCGACAAAGTCGCCTTCACTGGATCCACTGAGGTAAAACACCTCTCCTCTAATAAATCATCTTTTTATCTAACAGCAAACTAAATAAGGTAAACCTAATGGAGTCTAGAGACGCAGCTATAAATGTAGCAAACTATCCTGGAAAATATAAATATAATATCAAAAGAATGTAATATACACATAATAGTTTTGTAAGCCAGTTCCTGAAAGTTAGAGAAGAGCCTGCATTGAAACGGGTGTAAGGCTGCGGGTTCAATTCCCAAAGATAAATGTTACTGTGATTTACAAATATTTGTTTCATGTCTGTGTGACCAAATTATCTCTCGTAGTTTTCGATAGAAGTAGAAGACAAAGATGCAACGAACACAGTGTACCTTTAATCAAACATGCTATTTAAAGGAAATTTCTCTAGCCTGGAAATTGAGGCGAGATCCTTACGAATGAAAGGCTAAAAATAATACCAACAGTGGCTGATTATCTATATAAAAGATTTAGCATAAATAATGCTCCAAAAGGCCTATAGATATATCGCCTACAGTGCAGCGGTTGATTATCCATTTAGGCGAACCCGCAAAATATAATACTCCGAAATATCTAACCCAGTTATACACCTCACAATCTATAACAAAATCACACAAATATCACGATATTAGATATCGATATAAAATATACTTTGATAATGTCATTCATTTTCGAAACACGACAGTACATCAAAATTATCAATAAAAAATTCGTCGACATTTTATTGCCTTATCTATTACAACTTTCAAGATTGGTTGATTGTTTTTTCTAGAATGAACGACAAGCATTTTAACAGTATAATTTTGAATAAGAAAAGTTGATCACCAATTAGATCTCTGATTACAATAATAGTCAATTACGTATGAATTATGTAAGCGTAGATAAAAAAAATATGATGAATTGAATTATCGCCGAAATAATTCACATAATTTATATTTTACATAAATTCAAAAGTTGTTTCTTATATCTAATAATTTTTTTATTCCCCTTTTAATAGTCAGTTGTCCAAATATATGATTTATTCTTAAAAAATAACAGGTAACTAAATTAATTTGAGGTAGAGGTGATCTTAAATAGGAATTAAAATAAAAGGACCGAACCTATTAACCTAAATTATGTCGATTACATCCCATATACACCACAGAATAGGTTACAAATTCGCAACAAAACAATACAATCCCACTAACATAATACCCAGGTTTATTTGATCAATGATTTATTCAACAGGTCGGCCGTATTATTATGAGCGCCGCGGCGGCAGTCAATCTCAAGCGTGTTACTCTTGAACTTGGCGGCAAGAGTCCTCTGGTCGTATTCAATGACGCTGATGGTCAGTACTATTCTGTACACGTATTGTAATATGCATATACAGATGAATTTAAACCAGCCATTATGATATTTAAATGAGGAATTAGCTTAGCATCTAGCAAAGCCGTTGCTGGAGGTGGAATAATTATATTCCCAAGGATAGCGATCATCGTATATGAAGGTGCAAAACACATAGTGATCTACGCTAGGGTGCCACGTTACGGTTTAAGCCAGCATATATTCAGTTACGACCAGCCAACCATTGCCAATCAAAAACTATTTAATGCTACTCTAGGGGTATAATGACGTGAAATCAAAATTGAAACAAAATTACGATTGTTACAGTGGACAAGGCTGCTGACATAGCTCACAGAGCGGCCTTCGCCAACGCTGGCCAGTGCTGCGTAGCCGGCACTAGGACCTATGTCCAGTCCGGCATCTACGACAAGTTCGTGCAAAAAGCAGCCGAAATCGCAAAGAAGAGGACAGTTGGCAACCCCTACAACGAAGATGTACAACAAGGCCCACAGGTCGGTAAAAAAGTTTGATACTAATGTCAATTTTAATTAGCATTAAAGAATTTGTTTCTTTTATTTTTGAAATGGTTGTGATACTATCCAAAAACACGTGTTACAAAAATACATCAGAAATGGATTTTAAGCTTTAAGTTCAAAAGACAACAAATTGAAAATAAAATACTTAGTTATTTGTCCATGCAACCATAAAAAAATATAACCTAATGCCATACCAGATCATATCATTATTAATGAGATAAAATGTAATGCTCCACTTGAACACCTCATAACTAAACCATGTGCAAAATATCTTGAGGTATAAACAACGTATTTTACTTCGCAGATCGATGACGAGATGTTCAACAAGGTGATGGGCTACATCAACGCTGGTAAGCAGGGAGGAGCGCGCTGCGTGGCTGGCGGTGCCCGCGAAGGCAAAGTCGGTTACTACATCCAGCCCACCGTCTTCGCTGATGTCAAGGATGACATGAAAATCGCACGAGAGGAGGTAAGACAATTTATATGTGAACGACATCATGTGACTATGGGATCAGAATAGGCAGAAGAACTGTGATTCACTGAAACCTAAACGTTCTCAATTGTATAAGAGGCCTTGCCCGCAGATGTAAGTATAAGAGTAGATATAAAAAAAAATATTATGTAGATAAGATTAGAAAGACGTTAACAATATTCAAAACCTATTTTTTATTCTTTAGATATTCTATGGCTTATTTTAAAATACTTTTCTGTAAACGTCATCTCCTCTGATACCAGAAAGCCTTTGTTCCCTGCTTAATCGATTCTCTACGGATTAGATAACAACTAGAATTACAAGTACAATATTATTTTAGATCTTCGGCCCAGTCCAGAGCATTCTGAAGTTCGAGACGTTCGAGGAGGTAGTAGACCGCGCCAACGACTCCAACTACGGATTGGGTGCGGGCGTCATCACTAATGACATCAACATCGCCCTTGCCTTCGTCAAACATGTCCGCGCTGGATCCATGTGGTTAGTAACCGGCCATCATTCAAATGGCATTAAATCTTCAAAAATTGCAGAACACTTTGTAAGTCTTTTGAATCTGAGAGTCTTTAGAGATAATCATTTTTCTTCCAACTTACAACTATAAGTAGACAATAGTCTATTTCCAGCTCCTTTTCAAATTACTACCCGAGTATTGCTGTCTAGCGTACAAGAGTTGCAATGATAATTGAAAGGACGGCATAGCCTTTACATGCCCAATTATTTTATTTATGAAGCATTACAGCAAATTTGTAATGAAATTATAAAATATATACGTATATTTGGTTTGAAAAGGACTTCACTTTATATCTATTATCTTGTTGTTTTTCAGGGTGAACACATACGAACACGTGACTCCGCAGACACCATTCGGTGGATTCAGGGAATCTGGCATCGGTCGCGAAATGTACGTATAATCTTCACGCTGTATTGAGATTATTAGAATTTTCAGGATATAAGGGCTAAGATTCAGATATATAAGTGCTTATTTCTACTATCCCCAAATAAACTTTACTATAAAGCTCCTTAGTATCGTTTTGTATATCTTTCCGTCGTAGATGTTGTTGTACTCTTTTATATTATTTGACTTCAAAATAGGAATAGTTTCTATGTTCAATTATATGTTGATGTAGTGTGGGGTCAGGACTATGTATGTGACTGTTGGGTGTATTTATTATTATTTATTATTTATGTAATTTTCATCTTCTTTGCTTTTCGTACATACAAAGGTCAACGTTACTTTTGATATAATTTCATCTCGTCCTTATATGATTTTTGTTTCTTTCAGGGGTGAAGATGGCATCCAACAATACTTGGAAAATAAGACAGTCTCATTCAGCCTTCCCAAGAAACCACTGCTCTAAACCATACATTGTAATGACGTTATTCTATTACTATATACATATTTGTTGCTACTATATACAAAATTTTATAATAAAATGTTGTAAATGAATTATATGTTTCATTTGACAAACTATACGAATGCTTTTAAAAGTCAAAACATAAATCAGCAAACAGAGCACTAACTGGCCCAGCAAAGTAATTATTTTATTTAAATAAGCCCACAATATACTGGAATGTTGTTATTGTTGAAAAATAAAATATCTTAGAAATATCTGAGAAAAAGTAAATGTATCAAAAATGAATTTCTAGAGTCTCATTTGAATTCTAGACTACGGTCTTCAAACCATATGAAGGAAAAAATATATACCAACCTACTGTGCTGAGGATCTTTGAGTGTATCAAAAAAGTTTTTTATTAGTGTAACCTACGACATTACTATTATTTAACCATATAAATACACCCAATAAATAAATACACCCAACAGTCACATACATAGTCCTGACACCACATTAAGATCAATTAAGTCTTGTGTCGTGGGTATCAGGAACTACGAGAGACTTATTCGGTCTCACAAATACCCAGACCCGGGACAAATATTTGTGGTTCACACAAACATTTGTCTCGGTGCGGGGATCGAACCCGCTGCCTCTCGTTTCACAGTCGGCGTCTAACCAACTACGCCACGAAGGCTGTCAAATAACCATATATCAAAGATAATGGCAGATTTTTGCCTTATTACGTAAATACGCATATACAATTTAACCGCGAATTTCCTATGGCAGAAGTAATTATGAATTTCTGAATCTGGATTGATAATAATGTCGTAGATACTATTACTGAATTCTTAATTGTTAGAAGACTTCATTTTATTTACGTTACTTAGTTGTAAACTGCAATTTAAGGTTTAACTACGTTTTGAAATAAAACTACTTTATTTGCGCATTTTATTGCGGATTGGCTTGAAATTTAAATTATAAACTTTCTGACGTTTCGAATACTGAAGCTTTTGTGGTCCTACCAACGCCCAACAAAGTCTGCAGTTGCTGAACATACAGAAGAAGGACCCAAGCATTATCTTAAAATTGAAAAGCCACAAATAAAGAAAGCTGTAAAGTAATCGAAACGTCGCGAAGTGTAAAAATTAAAATTAAACCCAATCCGCGATAAAATCTGCAAATAATGTAGTTTTATTTCAATGTGTAACATATAATAAACCATAATGGCCTGCGTTTGTTTTGGTTTTATTATTTAATTTTACACTTAAGTCCTTAACTGCGATTCAAACCTCTTCCTGTTTATATATCTTTTGTCTCAGTCCCTCGGTCACCCCATTTCATTGTATTCGGTGTTTAGTTTCATCGTCTCGTATATCCTTCGGCGAGCTGTTGTCTTGTGAACAATGCTAATGCTTCCGGGTTATTCATGCAAACATGATACTGCATTGTCTGGTTTTATCAACGGAACACAATAAAAGTTCTGAAAATACGTACAGTTAACTCATTGTAGGCTGCGAATATGCTAATGGTAATTCATATTTAGTCAATCAATGTAACTTGTTCTTTGATTGAGGAAACAATGATGGTAATGGTGTTGGGTGTATTTATTGGGTGTATTATAGATTATAGATAAAAAAAACACCCCATGTCCTTTTCTGTGTCCCTAAAAATGCATGCAAAATTACACGAGTATCGGTTGAGCATTTTGTCAAAAATAAAAATAAAACACAAATTGGTGATATCATTTTTAAAGATAAAAGCCAGCAATTATTCTATTGTTATCGTGAATATTTTATAATAATTATCCATCCATGTGTGAAGAGCTGTTGCAAGTCACCTTTGTTTATGCTAATGCTGAGTGCTAGCATACATCGCTGCATATCGATTTGATAAGTCTGCGTTCATTAGTCGTGAAAAATATTTAACTTGACATATCCATTATTCAATTAGGTCGAAGTAGTATTTAGATATAGATTAATTTACATAGGAATCATTAGTGACTTCGGACACAATGCAAGTAAAAATTTCGCATTAAAAATCGACAGCTTTTTTTTGGAATTTTTTACACATCGTCGTATTTGGGTGATATACATTAAAAAAATGATGTACAGCTCTTTATTTTTAAACACCCAATGGTACGTAAGGGATTAAATTAGTATTTTCGAAAAAACTATTACTTATTTACCATCCAAATACGATGATTTTTAAAAAATCTAAAAAAATATCTGTCATTGTTTTGGCGACAATTTTATTTGCATCGTGTTTGTAACCACTAAAACTACCACCTGGCTTTGTTTTCGGTGGCAGTCTTGATATACCCGGTATAACAACACTTATATTTTTTTACTACATTGCACGCTATTATAATTACAAAAACATCCAGATAGATAACCGAATGGCGACAGACAACTTCAGCGTTCCACACATTTATTGCGGCTTGTTTAATACCTCCTTCGAGGTCTGTTTTAAGGTACAGTATAACTAACTGATGGGATTTTTAGGGACTCAGCTCAGCCGCAACACCCGCAGCGTGCCAGGCTGGAAGGCCAATGGCACCGGTATATTCGCATTTCTGCCACCCCCGGGGTATCGAAATGGAATCTTAACACCTTTCCTTTCGCCCAAAAAGTACAAAGAAGTTAATAAGCAAAAATATTATAAAGGGTGAAGGGGTAGCCTTATTGCATTGAGTGATTTTTTTCCGGCAACGTTTGGTTTATCGATGGTGAACACCATGGTTTAGTAAAAAAAAGTATAGTCTTGAATTTATTTAACAATCGCACGAATTTCATTGATTCGAAATGTACAATATCGAAAACTGTTGATTGGTGCTAAAAATCAAAATCCCTCGAATATCATGAGTAGGCACAATTGAAATTCAATTGTTCTGTCAAAACGTTCTTTTACAAGATAAATAATGATGTTTGAAATAATTGGACAATATCTCAGTTTTAATTCATCTAGATATAATTAACAGTTCAACACATAATCATAAAACAATCAAAATGATAACATCTGCATTATGTAGGTAATCCCTAGGTCATATAAGTATAATGCACTAATTACTGTGGTGCGTACAATAAACTGTATTATATTAAGTACCTATATAGATTCGTCCACTCCCATGTCGAAAAATCAAATTTGAACGAAGAAATTTTATTGAAAACTTTCAGTGTTTCTCAGAACTAAAGAACATCGGCCATAATGGACCATGAACGCGACCAGTTATGAATGGTACATCAAAAAATAGTATAATTTATTAGAATGAAAATGCATATTTCCATTTATTTTTAAACACCGGGAAAAAAAAGAAAAATTTAAAGTGTTTTTAATAATATTGAACGCATATGAGCGCGTTCCATCAGTCATATTTTGTTTTAAAATAAGGTTTTAACTGCAGCGTTGAAGGTAGTGCTGAATTAAAAATAAAGTGTAGGTATTTTCTATGACACACGTGACTTTTCTGCGGGCTGTCACCATTCTGCTTTCTTGTGATTTCCGATTTGCGACTACTGTTAATTCTCTATATATTATTATATTTGTGACTTGGCATTGATTGCAGACTCCGATAGACCCTTGCATTTCTGACGACCTTGTACGATGGAACATTGGATAACGATAACGCTTTGTGATTTGGTTTAAAGTGCGAAGTATCACTATGTTTCTAACATGAACCCGGAGCAACAGTCTATTCCTCAACAAATATTTGCATAGTATTCAATGCAATATCCGTCTTAATACACTCCGCCACTTCGTTGTCCTGGAACTTGACACCAGAGTCATTTCTGTAATCAGTAAGTGGATCTCCATTAATCGTAAGTTTTTTATAATTATTCCTGAATCCACAAGTTATCCAATTTACTATTTAATCAATGTGGCTTGGGATCCTGTAATAAAAAACAAAAAACCCAATCCGTATACATTGTTTGGCGCCTAATATTGACGGTGGGTCATTTTATGTTTTTTTTTTTAGATCATGGATGATGATTACATTTGTCACGTTTGTTGGGAGATGGCAATTCAAGAAGCTAATGCATTAGTCTTTGACAAAAATGTTGAGCAACAAGCAGCTGGTTCATCCCACCAGGAAACCCTTGCATGGGCACGAGATCAAAGTAATGTTGCTGTCCCTGCAGATTTCTTAGATTCTATAGTGATAAGACAAGATGAGGAGTAAATACATTTAACATATTTTCTTGTTTTATTTTAGTGACAACTGCTTGGTATATTCCTTTTCTAGCATATAGGGAGATTTTTTTAAGGTGTGTATGGAAGACCAAATTCGAAAATATGAAGAATAGCGAAAAATACTTATAGGAGTCTCGGGCCCAATTTTGATGAAAAATGAAATTAATATTTGCGTTTTTGAAAATCAATATTGTAGCATGGAATTGAACCTGATGTTTAAAAAAATCACATTCTGTATTATTACACAATTCGCTTATGCTGCTAGCCGCTAGGGGGGATCAAATTCTGCGAAGTAATGACATACGGCGAACTAATGGAAAGAGGTCATTTTTAGCAAAAAACTACATTTTTTCTTATTATCTTAAGGTAACAGGTATAGTGTACACCATATTCAAAGGTTAATTAGTTTTATGACAAGGGAAATTATAGAGCTTAGTAATAAATAAGCGAGCATTATGATTTAGTGCAATTTTCTTCCCAGTTACTTGCTAACCATAATACCACCATACATTAGGTATATTTGACAATGACATTATAAAGTGCTATATTTTATTAGTTCGAACCTAACCTTTTTTAGGTTAGGTTAGGTTAGGTTACAAATTATGAAATCTAAAATCTCCGGCTTTACAAGAATATTTTTCCAACTGCGCATCATTCCTCAAGCACTAAAGAACAAAATAAACTATATCCCAGCTGTGTACAATATTTTTTTTTGTCAGGTCTCAACATGTATGGGAATGACCGATGTTCTTTGAAATCGAGCATTAATATAGGCACGCCCTTATCAGGGGAGAGAAATAAGCTACGCGACTTGCCTTCGGGAACGCATTTTATAAATAAATTATGCATTTAAATACTAGAGGAGTAAAGCATATTATGGCGAAAATCCATTCCGTATTAGAGGGACGGTCTAGCAATGGGTATCGAGGTCCGGCGTTGAAATGAATAGGAATCCCGTCCTGCAATTCGATATTTGAGTCCCGTATGTTCCGCATTGTAGAAAATAGCTTAGGAATAGCGATTATGTATACGTTCCCGACATTCACATGCTTAAATAAGTTTTTTTGCCCGCCAGCCTAAAGAGCCTTGCATGAAGAGTCTTGCATACTGGCCGCCTTACTAGAGATGAGAGGTGCTTCATAACATTACCATACATAAAAATTATACAGATACAGATACACAACACTTTAATGAACACCACATGATAAAGTTAAAAACAAATATAACAGAGACCTTATAAATAGTAACAATAGGCGGTCTTATCGCTATGAGCGGTCTCTTCCAGACAAGCATAATATCACAGAATATACTACTTAGTAACACTTCAACGTCAAGAACAATTTTTCTCGAGACAATAGATACTTATCAAAATAAATAAATGCTCATTACATACAACAATGCTCATTACTTAGACTGCCCTTTCTCTCTCCTTTCTTCTATGTCCATCCTAAGGTTGCCTGGAAGAGATTGCCTTGTGCAATAAGGCCGCCGATTGTACTTATTGTTAAATTTTGTTATAATCTCTGTTTGATTTTCCTGGTGTACAATAAAGAATATATAAATAAATAAATAAATAAATAAGCAATGACATATAGCAGAAACAAACTATGAAGAACAAATAGCACGAATTGAATACTTAAGTCAACTAATGCTATGATTAATAAAATATTACCTAAAATGTAAGACATAAATTTAAAAAATACAGACTTGGATTAGGTTTTGAATTAAGCAGACTAGGATGTTTAGTATTAGTAGCCTTTGCCAAACAAAAAAAAAACAATATAGAACGCTGAACGAACATCAACAACTTCACTATGCTTCCCGACCGACTACAAGATATCTTCATGTGTATCGTACCATAATAGACTCTATCCTTGACCAATAAGGGTCACAATAAAAAAGATAACCGCACTATTATACATGTGCTAATGTCTTCGTTCGAAAACAGCATATCTTATGTACGACCCACTCAAATATGACCATTCACATATGAATATAAAGTTGTATTTTGTTTAATATTTACGATCCATATTGCCATTCCAAGTTCAAGTTCAATAATTTCAGTTTGCTTGCGACCGGCAAATAGTGCACACGGAGGGAGGATAACATCAGAACTGTTTCAAATTTTGATCAATATGGTTAAGGTGGACGTTAAATATACAAAGGTATGGATAATTTCACTATTAATTAAAACGGTTTACAATTAAATCGTTGTTAAAAATTGAATCGTATCATTGAATTTGAAATTGCCGGTGGGTAAACAATTTAAATTACATCTTATCTGTCTGAAAAACGTTGAATAATTCATTTCAATTCCGTGGACTTCACTTTAACATTTTATAGGCTACATAACATGGTAATTATTTTATTTTGTATATTTTAATTCTGATAACTATAAGTTATGATCTTTGATGGCACTTATTAAAATACAAAAAAAAATATGCGATAGTGTCATGCATTATAGAGATACGAAATCATATTTGGACAAACATAACTCGATGATTTTTTACCAAAATTTTGCGACTACCTTAAAAATTTTTTGTTTTAGAGTATGATCAGCCTATTTAAACATAAGCATATAATTATACATTAGTTCGTCGCGCCTATGTCTCCGAAGGGGCAGCTAGAGTTACCAATTACCACTAGTGCAAAGAGCATATTTCTTTTTAAATTTGATAGTGTCTAATGACATCGTCATACTTGGCACGAATTCAAGTCTGGGACATCTCTTATAAGAAGTTTCAAACGGAAAAACAAATGAAGTGAATAACCCGACCTGTAATTCGAACTTAGGACCGTACCGTACCTTAGGTTCACGCATGCTGCCACTAATGGCAGCTTTTATTTTCAAAAACAGCTTGCTATTGTTAAAAGTATTTACGTGGTAAAAGATTCAATCTTTCTACCCAATTTTTTTACCTTTAAAAACGAATATTCTTATATTATTAATTTATTATAAACTTAATATTCTGCATTCTGCACAGAACTTTCTTTTTGTTTGTGGAAGCAAATAAACGTGTAGTAATACTGCTAATAATTATCAAAATACGAGTATATAAATTTATACAGCTATCTACTAATTTTGTACTGAATTAGATATTCTTTTTGTTATTCATTGTCGTAAATTTGGCCTTTCACGTGCATAATTCAATATTGTTAACGTAATCCGGTTTCTAGTGTTATATAACTACTTATATTAAAATTCCACATCGCATAGTACTTTTGAATATACATACTAAATCCAAAGTGGCGGTGTACAACGAAAGATATTATTATGGGTAACTATCCACGGTCTCTTGCGCCTAAGGACCTTGCGCTTCGCGAATTAAGAATATATGGACTTGAGACTAAAAACATATTTTGATATGTAAAGGGGACTCGCCCAATAAATCTCCTTTCAGTCATAGGAAAGTCCACTTAATGCACGCCCCATCCAAAAACTTCGACGATGATTTTATATTGGAACCAGCCTGCAACCTTAATGTACCTTAGCGACATCAAATTTCAATCTTGCGCAACTGCATACATTGCTATTATACCCAAAGAGTTTCTAGTAGTGCCACCCAAACTTCGCCAAACTAATTGCTGACCCAAAATGTGAGAGTGGCGTGCCGACGAGCCAGTATATCCTTGCCGGCCACAAATTCGCAACTCACGATTGGGTTAACCGAAAAACTCACACTATGAGGTCTGTCTGGAACCTGTTTTAAAATCTACCCTCTTTTGAGTACGGAGATAATAATATCCGTCCATTATACTAAAGGGACGCAAATAGCCGGTTTTTAGAGAAATTCGATTTACATAGCCAAAGTACCCTCTCGTGTTTGCGTAAATAGAAAGAATCTGCTGCTCTCTTGCATATCAATCTATTTTTAAAGACCGGTTCCATTGCAATTGTAGCATAAAGGGAAGCAGACGTGAAATTAACTGCAACTGATGCCAAGTCATTCCGTACATTGAATCAACACTGGATATTTTCGGAAACCATTGCGATATCAAGAAGAAGATCGGTAATTAAATTATAAGCCCAAAGTCTATGCATAGAAATCATGCGCCGATACCAGACAAATGTGACATAAAATCTAATAAGACAAAGAGACACGATTTTGACGTCATAGATGCTGTAGGCTTGGCTTATTGCATTAGCTGATAGTTACATATTTGGAATATTATTATATAATAATTCCTTTTCCCTCCAATTAATAAACTTAAGGAATGCAGACTTGAACAATCACTTCAAGAATTATTATCTTTTGTTATTATATTCATTTGTTTAAATGCACTCAGCTGAGCAAAAACAAACAGTCGCAATCATTATATACGTCATTAAATATTATTATTTCCATTCCATTTCATAATTACTTGAGAGAACATTACAGAGTATTTGCTAATTTAAAGAGACAATTATTATTTTAACTGTTTTGTAAAATGTAGAAATTAAGAAAATTTATAATATTCAACTTTTTAATAACTATTTTTTTTATTGATTAGTAATTTAAGTCAGCGAAAATTACAATCTTTGAGCATATACAAATTTTGATACATACTGAAATATTATATCATTACAGTATGCTCCATGTTAATAAAGACCAAAATAAGACTATTTCTCTAAAAAAATATACTTCACTATAATACATGAATGTCTCATTTCAGAGAAGTATTTTAATTATGTACATTCGTTCTGTTTAAATATACTTTTATATCTATGCAGTTGTTCATAAACAACGAATGGGTGGACGCGGTGAGCAAGAAAACCTTCCCGACGATCAACCCTCAGGATGAAACAGTCATTGCACAGGTTGCTGAAGGAGACAAGGTTAGTTTAAATACCCTACAGTTTCCAAACAAGCGAGATTCATTTTAAGCGTCATTCACAGGGAGAGTTTCTCGCGGCGAGAATCATATGCCGTTATCGCATGACATAACCGCCACAAGACTCGTGTACTGACAGTGTTTACACGATGCAACTTTTTTATATCCTTACTATAATCGTCTCTTCGAAGCGGCAAACTGTCCCCGTGTAAATAAGGCTTTAATGTAGTGTGAATTGCTGATAAATAACAATTACAAGTAATACACTTCTGCTTCCAAAAAAAAGGAGATTTATCATGGTTAAGTGGGAATTACCGAAACAAAAGTCTCTTACAAGAAATTCTATGATATGTAAAGTCCATCCACCCGCAGTAGTCCAGAATGTTGGACAATAGCCAAAACAATTTAATTGTAGAGGAGGCTCGTGCCCTGATATAAGGCGTATGTGAGCTAGAGAATTATTTAGTAAACGCAGCTGGGGCATAATGAAACTGCGATTAACTGATAATACTGTTCATTACTACCTGCATTCATGATTACCAATCGAAGTCCAACTGACTTCGTTTGGCACAGGAGACAATTATGGGCTGATACTGTCATAATAGGCGAGACGAATGATTTTCAAATTATATTCTAAAATATGGGCACACATTTATTATATATACGGAAAAATCTATATTTCAAGAATTAACAAAGGCTTAACACAGTTTTAAGCCATTTTTCTAATAATTTTTCAATAGTGCACAAAAAACGCTAGTAGGTGTCATGGCGTCCGCTTTGATGTCACTACTAGGTAAACATGTCATTGCGTACTACTAAATCTGTGGTCTATGCGCAGCGAATGCGTCATGTTTACATAGGCGTGACATCATGCGTTGTGAAGAGCGTTTTTGTCAAAATGGCCGATTGCTATATTTTGTACTTTGATTTTATTTAAAATCTTATTAATCTCCAAGTATAGATTAAAACTGAATTATCATTTGAAATCCTTGTAATACGTATTTTCCCTTAAAAACATAAAATCTTTAATTTTTTGATACTGTCATCTCGCCTATTATGCCCATTACGTAGACACCGCCTGTGAAACGCGAGGCTGCGGGTTCGATCCCCGAACCGATACAAATCTTTGTGCTATCGACAAGCATTTGCTTCGAGTCTAAGTATTTGTAAGACCGAAAAGACTCCTAGGTTCTGATACCCACGACATAAGACTTGATCGTAGTGTAGAGTCAGGACTATGTATGTGACTGTTGGGTGTATTCATTTATACTTATTATAGGCTGACATAGACTTGGCAGTCGCCGCGGCAAAGAAAGCATTCCACCGCTACTCCAAATGGCGTACCATGGACGCCTCCCAAAGAGGCCTGCTGATGCTCAAACTGGCAGACCTCCTGGAAGCCCAGGCAAGGTATTTAGCAGAGCTTGAGACCCTGGACTGCGGAAAGCCAGTCAAGCAATCTGAAGAGGAGGTGTACTTCTCCGCGACCGTCCTGAGGTATTACGCTGGGAAAGCTGATAAGATATTGGGCAACACCATACCCGCTGGTAAGAATTAATTTGTTTATGTTAAAACAATGTTCAAATAAATTGTTAATCGACGAACTTGTGAAATCCTAAGTTGGACTTAACCTAATCCAACTAAAAAAGAATTTTTGGAATCCGACTCCTACTTTTTGAGATATGCATGGACAAACATACATGTACTAAATACTTATGAAATTTGGCAAACGTGTTCAAACGCTGGTATAGACTAACAAATCCAAAAATGTTGTAAAACTGACAAAATAACATACATACAGATCGAATTAATAATCTCTTTTTTTAAGTCGTTTAAAAATGAATATTATTATTATTTTGTGAATATTTTAGCTTATAAAATTTCAAGGCTAACCAATAAATATTGAAATTAGTTAATTCGTGGTCTTATACAGCAAAACGTTTTATTATTTATTTGTGCGCGACATGCAAAAACGAAATGCAGTATTTCTATTCTTTTTAATCCTTTACTTTACGAGGTAAGTCAAAAGAACGAAAAGTTTTGCCAATTCAAAAAGGTCCTATCTTACCGTATACATAACCAAATGTGTGTATGTGGCGCCACAATGTATTTTCATATTATTGATATTAATTAAGAAAGTAATTAGCAATCGGATAATAATATTAGTGAAAACCGAACAGTTATTCATAGTGAAGTTTTCCTGGTATCAAATACATTGTTATTAAAACCGGTTAATTTGTTATCTCATATGATTATGGATTGACGTTTATTAACATGCCATTTCCGTTATAATTTAGCGTGATCGATGTGTTCAGCTAAATATAAAATGAACATTATACTACAAGCATTGCAAGTCAATCAAAATACTTTCTAACTATTAAAATGTCTAATGGTGATTAAATATATACATACATAAATTCATGCCTTTTTCCTGGAAGGGGTTCCTCTGGTAGCAACAAGGAAAGCCACGTTTCGCCTTGTATGTTCCATCCCACGATGTGATAGGGGGCATGATGATCGCCATATTGGGCACAAATTCCTGACTCCGGGCTGATAATGAATAGAAAAATCCAATATCACTTTGCCCAACCCGAGACCTCAGCTTTACAATAATACCGATGTACAACTGCGCCAACGAGGCAGTCGAAAATTTAATATGTTTAAACAAAATAAATGGGTAAAGATGTGACTGATGCATGCCGCTTCCAATAGATCCTAGTCTCTGAGGAAGACCTTTCCGCAGCAGTGTAGTTTTAGCTTCGGGATGAAGTGAGAAGGAAACGGAAAAATTATCTTTCCCATAATAATTTCTCAATTAGCGGTACTGGTTGATTTAAGTACTTCGTAATTACCTATAGTCACATAATTTCATAGATAATGGGGTCGGATATGGTTGAGCTCTGCACGGGTAAATGATAAGGGGTACAAACAAGAAGATCAATGGGATAGGGGTGGGACAGAGATCCGCAATAAAAAGGATTCGTACTCGCTCTGGTAACGACCACCCTACTAAATAGGTTATAAAATTACACCTCGGTCCACGCAAGTTTGTTGCGCACCGGGATAAGGCCAGCATATTTTACTGGTTTACTAGATATATGTAGGTCTCTCATATGTGAATGGCCACCACGGTAGGTACTACCACAATGTCTATTTCTTCCGCCAAACAGCAGTGTAAATGCACTTTTGTGTTCCGGTTTCAAGGACATTGTAGCCAGAATAACTATTGGACATAATTAAACTTAAAATCTTATGTCTCAGGATGGCGAGCGCAGTGGAATGCCAAGCATGGCTTAGTAATTCATGGTGTTGGGTTTTGCTACTATCCATGAGCGGTCATATTGCTTACCATCAGGCGAATGGCATGCTCGTCGCGCCATTTATCGCAATAAAAAAATTGTGTCAATCTGTATGCGTTAAACATCTCACGTCAGTGTATCTATCTCTACTGCACTGAACTATTATTTTTGCATAAAAAATCTCATTCACTTCCATCGTGTATTTCAATATCTTTTTTACTCTTTTCAGATGGAGAAGTATTATCGTTTACACTCAAGGAGCCGGTCGGTGTCTGCGGACAAATCATACCGTGGAACTATCCCATACCAATGATGGCTTGGAAGATTGCACCCGCTTTGGCCGCAGGTAAAAACTATTCACATACACCTAATCATTTATTGATATTATTTCTAGCTTAAGTGCGTGATACCCTGTTGGTAAGGAACCTTACACAACTGCCGAAACGGTAGCAGCGGGTTCGAATCCCAGGGCTGATTTCTAATTTTTCTAAATCATTTATGTAATGATAATCATTTAAAGGAAAATGCATACCATAGTGATTTTAAAAGAATTTGTATAGTATGTGAAGCCCATTCACCACACTAGTCCAGGGTGGTGAACCACGGCCTAAGCCCCTCGCCTCACAAATATTCAAATCTTTAAATACTATTTTTAGGTTGCACTGTAGTCCTAAAGCCAGCCGAACAGACTCCACTGACAGCACTAGCTGTAGCGGCCCTGATCAAGGAGGCAGGGTTCCCGCCCGGCGTGGTCAACGTGGTCACCGGCTACGGTCCGACCGCAGGCGCCGCTCTCACACACCATCCTGACGTCGACAAAGTCGCCTTCACTGGATCCACTGAGGTATTGTGTAGCTCTTTTTTATTGCTTAGCCTAATCAAATCAAAATATTCTTAATCTTTTGAATTGTTAATTAAAAACAGGTGATGGAATGTTTGTTTCGAAGCGTGTGGTAGCTGTGAAGAAGAAACGCAAGAAACTCCTTCAACAAGATGAACTACCCAACTTCCTATTTTTTAACTATTTGTTATAAGTTATAATAAATGGTAAGAGATTACCGGCAAATGAACATCTACGACACTCGGGTTGTAGGTGCGTTTCCGGCCTGTGACATCAATTCTTCAGACGTTACGCATACTAAAACATGAATTCATGAACAAGCTCTAGACACATTGAGAAAAGGACTTCGAAAATGGTATCCCAATGTGTTAATAGACGAGCAATCAAAATGCCTTAATATGTTTTGTATGACTACAACTAATTTAGCAAACTTAAATAATTCAGGTGGGCAGAATTATCCTGGGCGCTGCATCTGCTGTGAACCTCAAAAGAGTGACACTGGAACTCGGCGGCAAGAGTCCTTTAGTGGTGTTCAATGACGCTGACGGTTCGTATTTATAAAATCTTTAACACTTAAGACCCAAGCTGCTTACAACAGGTCGATGTGGAGTTCTTTGTGGAAGTCTTATGTTCAACAGTGGACTTACTTAGGCTGAAGAGAGAGATTAGGGCCCAGTTTATCAATATTTACTTTGACGATGTCATATAAATTATCATATTGTAATTAATTATCAATCCATATCATACTCTAAACATTGTTATCTAGTCAACTTCCATTACCCCATTGTGTACTATTATGTATTGGGACTCTTTGTTCAGAGGGAATCAGACAAAAAATATTTCCGACTTCTCCTATTATTTTTTCTATTATTTCGTTGCGAGTTAAAGACAAGCTAGACATTCTCGGAGACTCGCTGGCATAAAATGCTTGCCACTGTTAATCCTGGCTTACAGGAGTTGCAGTGGTGGGTATAGGGGGACAGTCTCCATACCCATTGTGTAATGAAGATAATATTATAATTTCCGTAGAAAGTGATAACGCCTCATGCATTGTATTAAACTTGACATGACAGCTCGTTAAAATTGTCCCTAATTTGCTGACAACTTGGGAATGTTATGCCATAAACAAGTTATGCCATTGAAATAAAACTATTTTTTACGGATTTTATCGCGATTTGGTTTAATTTTTACATTTTTTAACTTCCCGACGTTTCGATTGCTTTTCAGCTTTCGTGGTCACGGGGCGGACCACGAAATCGCGATAAAATCCGTAAAAAATAGTTTTATTTCAATGTGTAACATTCGCGTAAATCTAAGAAACCATTATCAAGTTATGTCATTTAGAAATGCACAAATTATAACAGACAGTTATAAAAACATATAATGTTATCGCTCATAGTTGGCAGCCCTTGCGGCGCAGTTGGTTAGATGCAGATTTTAAAGCGAGAAGAGGCCGCGGATCCAATTCCTTTACCGAGCTAAATATTTTTATAATTCATAAGTGTTTCGAAAAGACGTTGTTACTGATAAATGTTACCCACAAGACTTGTATTTGACAGTTACAGGACGGTATGATGGCCATTTTGACAGATTACAATAGTCAAGTAAAAAATTCTGATCTGTGTCATAAAATTATATAATAATAATTAATACACCCAACAGTCACATACATAGTCCTGACCCCGCACTAAGATCGTATTGTGTGTCGTGGGTATCAGAAACTACGAGAGACTTTTCGGTCTCACAAACACCCAGACCCGAAACAAATACCCGTGGATCACAAATATTTGTCTCAGTGCGGAAATCCAACCCGCGGCGTCTCGTTTCACAGCTGGCGTCTAACCAACTGCGCTACTGTCAATTCTATATTGTCTATATACCGGGTATATCAAGACTGCGACCGAAAACGAAGCAGGTGGTAGTTTTAGTGATAACAAACACAATGCAATTAAAATTTTTGCAAAAAAAGCGACAGATTATTTTTTGAAAAAGCATCGTGTTTGTTTTTTTTTTGCGAAAACCGTAATTTAAACCCTTACGTACCATTGCATCTTTAAAATAAAAAGATGTACATCATTATTTTAGGAAAACTATGTATTTAACACCAAAATACGACGATAAGTAAAAAAAAAAAGGTTGACGATTTTGTTTGGAAAATTTTTAGTTGCATTGTGTCTGAAGTCATTAATACTACCACCTGGCTTCGTTTTCGGTCGCGGTCTTGAGATAGCCTGTATATTCTACAAGCTATTTGGTCTATTAATTATATTTAGGTTTTTTTTTTATTTCTAGTTGAAAAAGCAGCACAAATAGCGCACGCGGCGGCGTTCGCGAACGCCGGGCAGTGTTGTTGCGCCGGCACCAGGACGTACGTGCAGTCCGGCGTCTACAACCAGTTCGTCATCAAAGCCGCCGAGATCGCAGAGAAGAGGTCCGTCGGAAACCCGTTTGATGACGTCCAACAGGGACCTCAGGTTGGTTGCTAATGTTTGGTGATGAAGGTGTTGAGGAATCGTGGTTCAAGTTGCGGGTTGTTCTATTACTATTTGTACGCTCGCATTTTTTCTGCTTTAGTTTATTTAAACTGAATCGGCTTATCAGTCGATGTATTAAACTTCAAGGGACATGTTTGCTCTTGATTGGCGACAGGCGCTGTGAATATGAGCTAATGTTGCATAAAGTTTCATGTGCCATTTTTTGGCTTTACCGTCTCTATTGTTACTAAATTTAATAATAGCTAAACTAGGAGACTGGCTCCGAATTTCGCTAGACGATATTTATTTTAACAACCTCTTATAGTGCCATCTATTGGTAATTGTGTACAACGAGATAGGAAACATTACCTGGATCTACTGGTACCCCAATATTCTGTTAAATTAAGGCCTTTTTTATTAAATAAAATATATATCCACAATCAACAACATTCTTCAGATCGACAAAGAGATGTACACCAAAGTGCTGGACTACATAAAAGCGGGCAAGGACGAGGGGGCGTTGTGTCTGACCGGAGGGGACAAGCACGGAGACAAGGGCTACTTCATCCAGCCCACAGTCTTCGCTGATGTACAAGACGAGATGAAGATAGCCAGGGAAGAGGTCAGTTAAAAGATACTAAATATACTAGAGATTTTATAAGTATCCGACATTCAGGTTTGGCGTAAAATTTATAGCCTACATCGCACAGTTGTTCAAGAAGCCGGCTCTTATAAGAGGCCCGTGTGGCCCATTAATAATCGTATTCAATCTAGATTTAATAATTATTTTACTAAAGCCTAAACGTACTAATGACTACAGAAATGCCCTACGACTTCGATACAACTGTTTATTACAGATCTTCGGTCCAGTACAAAGTATTCTGAAGTTCGAGACGTTTGATGAGGTGGTAGACCGTGCTAACAACACCAACTACGGTCTGGCTGCTGGCGTCATCACTAATGACGTCACTGTCGCGTTGAGTTTCGCTAAACAAGTACGAGCTGGCTCTATTTGGTTAGTACGACCTGTAAACTTGTTATACTTTCAAACTGGCGGTTATTAATGATTATACCACCAAATAGAGATATTTGTACATCATCGTAGAAAAATCATCATTCAGTGCCTAACCCAAGCATTGAGTCGCGTTTCAGGTTCAGTATGTATATGTTTGATTTTCAGCAGGCCGACATAATTGTGTCGGTCGCTGAGACGTAACCTGCTGTATCTGGTAGTTACTCTATTTCAATGGCACTGCGCTAACCATCGGTGCATAGCAGTCACTTAAACACGCCAGTATATAAAAAATAACTACAAAATGTAATTTAGACAATTTTAGACCTTAACTTACTAAAGAAACATCTTGTAGGACATGTATAAAATTCCTACAAAACTACGTACCAATTTGCAATATTTAATTTATGACTTTCACAGGATTAACACATACGATCACGTGACAAGCCAGACTCCGTTCGGTGGCTTCAAAGACTCAGGCCTTGGCAGGGAATTGTAAGTACAAACACAACAATAGATAGTGTATCATAAGATAAATTGAACATGATGAAGCCTGCAAATATGCGGCCTGAACTGAAAGTAATATTATCTGTGTTCATATTTGAGGAATAAGCGATAATGTTTATATTAAGACCAACTGTGATCTCGTCTTAGCTTGCTTTCAAGTAGGTATCATAAGACAGTTTAGTACCAACTGTATCTTCAATTGTTTTTTTTTTTTAAACAACTAATACCCAGATGCCCCTGACCTAATAAAAACACGTTGTTGCAAACCTAAAAGTAGATGGAGAAGTATCTCCACCTACTTTTAGTTTACCACCTACTAGACAATTTCCTTAAGGGTGCCCGTAAATCGTTCAAGAACGCATTAATTTGAAAGAAATGGGTAGAAATCCCTTGCGCAACACTGGGGTATAAATATGTAATGATTCAATGTTAACATCAGAAATCTATTTCCTTATAATTTTTATATACACTTGTTGAAAATTAATTTATTTTACAAAATAATTAAAGACATTTTCATTCACAGGGGCGAAGACGGCATCAACGCGTACTTAGAAACCAAAACAGTAACATTGGCTCTGACGAAAGAGCCATTGAATTTTTAAAACTATTAATCCAGTAATAATATCATCATTCCATTTTTGCATATTTTATAGTGTTTTTGGAAATAAAACATATGTATTGTAATTTATGGTTTCATTTCCTGGAACTCCTCTCAATCGTAGAGGAGACCAACACCTCGTAGTGAAAGACAGTCAATGCCAAACAATTTCATCGATGTGAAGTTGTTGCGTATTGCAGCTGATATGGCGATAGCCTCGCCCCCTATCACATCATGGGACGGAACATGCAAGGCGAAATGTAGGTGTCCTAGTGGCGCCTCTGCCTACCCCTTCGGGGATAAAGGCGTGAGTTTATGTATGTATGTATGGACTAATGACGGTTGGTAGACTTCTCATACCATACAATATCCTTTAATGTTTATGATATGCAAGATATTCATGAAGTTTCCTTTGATCATTAAAATGCAGGGTAATTGACTATGAATACACATATGTTTACGAAAATTTTATAAATTGAATGTCCGCTGCCTCAACGCCACAACTTCAGGGCAGTCTAGTCGTTTTGCGATTACTCTAGAGAAGCTATTAAAATGACTTACCAACAATCTTATACTGCTTCTCGGTGAGATGGTTCGAGATCATACCACACACGTGAGCTCCGAGCGAATGACCAACACAGGTGATCTTCTTCGCCAAGGCACCAGCCTGGGTGATATACGAATACAGCTGCGCCGTACATTGACCCGCTAACCTGAAAAGAGATATACAATTTTAAATGCATCCGACAAACAAGCAGATACCTCACCTATTAGAGACTAATTAGGTACTGGCGGACATAAACATTTACGTAACTGGGATCGTAGATGTGTTGCCATCCTATTTTATTGGATAAGACAGAGAAGGAAGAACGATGGGACGAATAACGGTAGCAGGATGTACTGAGCCTATGACCAACACACTCATTGATCGTAACACGCAAGTTGGGTAACGAACATGTGAGATTATTGGTTTTAAAAAAATCATATGAGGAATTTTGTAACTGGCATGGCTTAATAGAGCTCGCCGCTTATCACGTCATAGAAAGGGAATAAAATATAAACTCTTGGTGTCATTAGTAGCATCCCCGCATGCTGCTTCCTGTATAGAGTCGTGAATTTCTTTGTTTTTTTTATTATTCAATAGTAGGTACTGGTGAACGAACAAACATAAAGAACTACGGTTCCTTATGATTTATTAGTGAAGTTTTTTAATCCATCACGAGCTTTGCTTTGCAATAAACAATGAACTCTGATAGCAAAGTTATAATGTTATTTCTCATATGAAATAAAGCAGACAATATTTATTTATTTTACAAACATAACAATGTTAATGAAAAACAATTATACTTTTACACAAATTAGGTTGCCTGGAAGAGATTGCCTTGTGCAATAAGGCCGCCGATTGTACTTATTGTTTAATTTTTGTTATTATCTGTGTCTTTTTTCCGTGGTGTACAATAAAGAATATATAAATAAATAAATAAATAAATAAATTATGTTAGCTGTTAATTATTGGCATAATTACGGATAACTACTTGTTTGCATTCATTGTTTGATTAACGTGTGTAGTTTATAAATTGTGAATGTCTACACGAATATTAAAGTTAATATATGTTACTGAGTTTATTATTTTTCTTACAAGATAAATTAAGAAATAATGGCTGTAATAACAAAACACAATATAAAAGTTCACTGTTTAATCTTTAAATTAATGATACGCCTTAATTACTCAACCGACCATCATACGATTTCGAGTAGGACATAGAACCTTTCACCTTCAAAAGTACTGTTCCCATACTGTCTATTACGCCTCAATTTAATTTCGCATACACGTCATCGATTTAAAAAAAAAGGGCAATATACCTTAAAACGAGAATAAAAGTATTGATCCCAAAGTATACAGAATATTTATTGACCAACAATTTAATTGACAAAACCACAATACCGCGAGCGAAGCGGTCTAGATCAAGAACATTATTAAAGCAATAATTATAACTTTCGGTTGACTTACTTAGTATTGGAGAGCGCGGAGAGGTAGCACGGAAACCTGGTTAGCGGCGACCAGTCCACCATAAACACGTTGTAATCTTTACGGGACAAGTACGCTGGAACAAGGTCATACTCAACGTTCTAGAATGTTCAGTGTCAAAGGTAGTAATTATAATACACGTCTTGGCCACGAATAGGAATTGCAGGATTATTCGTAATGTTAGCTACAAAACTCGTATTACCGTCTCGCATTCTTGTAAGTATCGTGGATAGCTTTCATAGTATTTTAAGCGCAAGAAATATTTTAGCTTGTATTATATCTTTTAATTCTTAATCCTACAAAGATAAAAGATTTTCATTATTTAAAAGATTTCTCATAAAGCATCCATGACCTAGTAATTCACAGTTGCAGTCATAAAAAAAATATGAATTGTATAAACAAAGTTCATTAAAATTCAGGTAAAACATATTATTATCAACTTTCGTTTTTGCACTTGCAAAATGATAATGTACATCAACGGTGCGAAGAAAGTGAAAGTACGCCAAAAATGTTAACATCAATTATTATTTTGATTCATCTGCAGTCAAGAATTTTATGGGTTAATTAATAATTAAAGCCATAACTCAAACGCTCAGTTATAAGGCAGACCGTTTCGTAGTTAACCTACATTTAGGAAGATGCAAAAATTATTCCTTCAATTACTGATACTAACTAATGTTTCGATAACAATGCACTAATGTTAAATGTTACATTTATACAAGTGGATAAGTCTATTTACGTTCCAGATGTAAAACGGAGTAAGGTTATTTCGGAACCCCAGGTAATAGGCATCAATATACTGATGATAATCCCGTCACATTATTTTGGAGGTAGCAAAATCAATCAGTGATTGTTAGACAATTTGATTTAATATTACAGTCATCCAATCCAATGCCAGAATTTTCAAACCATCCATAATATTCCTAAAACATCTCATGAGTTCCAAAAGGTTTAAGCCCTGACGTTCACTATCTATGATCACCGATGACTGTTTACCATCAAGCATACCATTGCCAGCTTTGTCTACAACAGCATTTAAAAATCCGGAGCAGTCCTAGAAAAATCTCATTCGTCTTGAATTTGTAACTAGCCGTTTTCTACGTACGAATCATTTTGACCATATACGTTTAACGCATACATGATTTGTAGTCCAGAAAGAGTATAGACAAACGAACATAAACGCTTACCGTCACGTATGAAAGACATGGGCGTTTTCGAATGGGTACCGTTGAAGCCGTGGATTATAAGCACATTCTTTCTGTGAGGTTTCCAGCCGTACGCGTGGAGAATGTCGTAGTTCCGCACATCTATCCATTGCTTGAACGGGTGCTCCCTGATATAAAAAAAGTAGCATTAAAACTTACATATAACAATATTTTTTACGGAAGAGAGAATTATACTGCCTCGGTGGCGTAGTTGTATTACGATACGACTACAAAGCTGAGGTCTCGGGTTCGAATCCCGGATCGGGCAGTGATATTGGGTTTTTCTTTTCATTATCAGCCCGGATTCAGGAATTTGTGCCCGATATGGCGATAGGCTCGCCCCTATCTCATTATGGGATGGGAAATACAAGACGAAATGTGGGTGTCCTGGTGGCGCCTCTGCCTACCCCTTCTGGGATAAAGGCGTGAGTTTATGTATGTATGTAAAATAAGCATCGGTTACTATAGACGCCACAAAAACGCAAAAGGCGTTACAATTAAAACTTTAACTTTAATTAATTTAATATATTTATGTCAATGGTTATTTTAAAGAATCTCAGCGATGTCTAAAATATTAATTAGATCATTGTTTTCATTAACCTACGTTGATTTTTTACGTCGTAGCGTTAAATCTAACAATAGAAACAACATAACAATTCAATAGCGCAAGAAGTTCGTTTCTCTCGCGTTTTTTTCCTTTTTTCTCGACACCTTTCATTGTACAAGAGTTACAATTGAGTGACTTTGGAAACTTTGAGAAACTTTCTAGGATTAATTTGTTTTCTAAAATGTTAATACCCAATAATCCATGAATATTTAAATTATCTATAATAACCATCATCGCGTAATCGAAAAATATGACCAATAATATAACTTATATAACATTACATAACGTACCTTTTAAATCTTTCTATGCATAATAATTATATGAAAATATTTCTCTAAACATAAGTGCTCAATTTGTTTACTGAACTTTAAAATACACGGGGCCATTAGCACTAAGCTTAGGTACGTCTTTTTGATAAAATTAAGTTTCTTGCTATTTTTTAAGAATGTCGAGATTTTTTTAATGCAGCACAGTTCGAGTATAGGTTTCAACCAATCCTTTTTTACTTTCTGATTAATTTCGATGGGGGTTAAAGACAAGTCCCTAAGAGGCTCGCTGAGCTCTGATGATTGGTGTTAATTCTCTGCGTGCTGCTAATCCCGGCTGACAGAAGTTGAAATGGCGGCCGTACAGGCAGGAAAGATGTTTATAGAAAATAAATAAATAAATACACCTAACAGCCACATACGCAGTTCTGGTCCCATAGTAAGATCAAGTCTTATGTCGGAGCTATCGGAAACTACGAGAGATTCTTCGCTCTCAAAACATTTCGGGCCGCTCAAACATTTTGTCACGGTGCGAGGATCGAACTCGCGGCCTGTCGTTTCATAGCCGGCGTCTAACTAACTGCGCCACGGAGGCGGCCAAATGTGTAAAAGTACAATATACTCACGGTGTGTATAAAAAGAAGTTGATTTCGGAGTCAGGACACGTACGCTCCCTCTTCATGACGCATCGCCAGTATCGGAAGTCCACCATGGACATGATGTCGCCGTCGACATGGGACACTGAAATAAAACATATGAGGAATTAACCAGTACGTGCAGCAGAAAGAAGTCCTTAACGCTTTAAATTTAAAGTATGTTTTTAATTAGCCATTTTTATAGCTCTTCGTTGCGTCCTACACTTTTTACAGGTCGTAGTAACGTGGAAAGGGTTCTTGGGGCTGTTCCCGTGAACTATAACAGGAAGAAAATATAATATAATTCCCTAAAAAATCTTAATGATAATCTAAAGTAATAAATGTTTTCTAAATCACCTTTTTACAATAGTTTACAAAATAAATATTGCACCAATATCTTTTAGGAGTAGACAAATGCTATGGATATTCGTGGTGTTTGATCCTAAAATACCTTATACACTTTCGAAAATATCTTCATATATTCTTTGGATCCGTCCAACTCTGTCTAAGGTGTCACCAATTTGAGTTAAGCTTCAATCACTTACGGACGCTCCTATAGAATCTTCCATACCTTATATATTCATTTCGTCAAACTCCCCACATACTTGCTTAACCACCCACCAACGTTCTTGACATCTGGTTTCCCCAGTTGTATATCTTTACATTTGTTAAAGACAAAGCTAGTGTCCCTAGGAGACTGTTGGTCCTGGCTGACAGGAGTTGCAGTTGTAGGTGTGTGGGCGGGTAAGTCTCCCCACATATCTGAACCAAGTCAACATTCATAATATATTTTGTATATTGTACATTTTTAGATTAGGACCATTCCTCGGTCTCCGGACATACAAGAAACTAATATGTTCCCAGTTCCATACAAATTTTAATGCATATTAATATTTCGGTGCTAATGCTATTTTCCTATTTCTGCCTGTGAAACGTGAGGCCGCGGGTTCGATCCCCGCACCGAAACAAAATATATTTGTGTGATCCACAGGTATTTGTTTAGGGTCTGGGTGTTTGTGAGACCGAAATGTCTCTCGTAGTTTCTGATACCCACGACACAAGACTCGATCTTAATGTGGGGTCAGGACTATGTATGTGACTGCTGGGTGTATTTATTTATTTCGTTTTATAGACACAGTAGCTGTTAAGCCAGGAATAAGCTCAACATACATTAGATAATTTAGTTAGTAAACATCCGTTTTAACCCATGGTTTAATCCGAATATTTGCATTTGTGTTAGTATCCACACATAATACACCCTAATAATGATAACAGTCACTCACACACATAGTCACCTCACATTAAAATGTTTTGTGTTGTTGTTTTCAGAAACATATAAGATATTTTTCGGTCATTCAAAGCATAGACCCGAAACAAATACTTGCGATCTCTCGTGCCTTATCTGGTTTCAGAAATAAAAGTGGTTACTAATATACTAACATATAGCTGCCTTATTATAGATAAAGCAATAGCACGTAGTAATTAAAAAGATGATGTGAAAAAAGACGCTCAATAACCTTTGGACACTATTGGAAAATATGCGGATATTATACCATAAATAAATGTTTCTTAATAACTCACTAATAAAACATTAACAAAAATTCAATGCAATTTAATCAAATTATAAAATCTTTCACGAAACGAAATTATTTAAAACCGGTGCAAATCGAAAGTGAATGCACCAATTATGAATTAATGACGTCCATTCAGGTGTTTTAACCTTTTCCCCGTGTTTAGATACAGCTGTATCGGGGCCGATCGTCTACTTTCACCATCTAACGCGAGATGGTCAGTGTCCATGTTGCTAATCCACATTATTATGCTCCTTGCATTTTAAAATTAGAGGTTTGTAGTCAAGTTTTTTATTTTGAATAAATAAACACTTCCCACTTTCACAGATTCCCACTCTAAGATACAAGTGTCTTGAGAATCAGCATCTACGAGAGTTTTCGGTCTAACAACACAGGCCCGACATAAACATATTTTGTTTCGATTCTCGGTGCGGGGATCGAACCCGCGGCCTATTCTTCAAAGCTGCCTCCCAACCAACTGCGGTACAGAAACTCTTAGTTAGATAATTGAATACTAGAGTTAATATGATTATTGGCATTATAGAACAGATGGATTAAAGGAAAGTCAAGCTGCCTTTGGTTTCAAGACCCAGTCTTCTGAATAACGTAACAGTCAAAACTGATACGAATATTCGGAATAATATTTCTATTATCACTTGACTCTTAATGCGTAAAATATGTAATTAAGGCAGTAAAGGAAGCAGGCCGCTTCAAACAGATCACTGTGGAAATGTTTAGGAATGTTCTTGTTGTTGATCAGTAATCTTGCCGTGGCTGAATAGGGTGATGATAATAATGTAAAAATTAGGAAGAGCAAAAAGAAACATGGTGGAGAATACTTTTATGGAATTATTTGATTTTCAACGTCTTCGAAGACTAAACAATAACAGAAGCGAAGTTAGAAATATAACTTTCCATATAAATAAGCACACTATCTTTCATAATTCAACCCCTATGCCGTAGTTATTTCTCTTACCGCTGTATTCAGAGTCATTTGTCAATGAATCCCTTACTTACTGATTACTCTAACTGAGGAAAGATTTAATTACGTTATCTCCGAGTGCTTCCGGTACAGATCCAATTTTCAAAAATCCTAAATGCTACACATTTAACGAACTCCTGTGCAAGTAATTTACGTTTTTACAGATATCGTTTCAGAAACTATCTAGCAGTCCGTTGTTAGAATTTTATTAAGTAGATTGTCGATTAAATTCTTTATAAGCACGCATCGCGCTTACATCAGAACGAATTGTAAATAATTACGAAGAAACCGAAAGTGTTGTGAATTTCGTAACGTCTAGTCTATGCTAATACATTTGAATAAAATACCAAACAAAATTATTACATAACGTGTGAATATAACATTTTATTTGATTTTTGACGGTTTTAACTATTGTTAATTCATAATCGATTTCGAATCATGCCACATTGAATATTATGATTAATACAAAAAAGCAATGCTAGCAAAACTACTTTATGCCTAATAAAAACAATTTAACTTGAAAATAAACAACAACATAAACTAATTTCACTATGAGTTTTTACTTTTACTTTCGTCTAGACGGCTATTATTCTAATCAATATACATAATATATCTTGTCGGAAATATCTGTGAACCTAGCTGGAATGCGGTTCACATTTCATTTTTTGTGTTTGTGTTCGACCGACCCGATTGAAATTCTGAACTAAAATAGAGTACAAAATTAAGCCTTATTTCTGATAGTATATCAATCAATTAGAAATTACACATACCTATATCACAACACGTAAACAAAACAAAAAGCAAAATTCCACACTTTGATAAACACATTGTAGACAACAATTTCACTAGCACGGTTTCACTCGATTTTCCTACTGGCAATTTTTGTCATAAAAAAGTTAGCATTATGAGTTCTATTGTTTTGAATTTCGAATAACATTTGAAATTGTACGCAGCGCGCAACAAGCGCGTCGGTGATGGTGACACCCGCGCGTTTAGTTAACGTCTCGCTGGTGAAATGTAAAAAAAAACTCACGAATCCGTTACTGGTTCTTACTTCTCACTATAACTGCTTTGTGCAACCGCGTTTTTACACACCACTCTCGGAATCGATCGGGCAGTCAATTAAAATTGTATCAGACTTGAGCTGCATGAGACGTGTAGTATTTTACTATACCTGTATAGGCAAGAGAATTCTTTAGAATATTTTTGAGTGAAATTAATAAGTTAATATAATATATTTAAGGATTGTGAATTCTATATTCGATTTTCTCACTCTCTTCTGTAACCACATATTTAATAAGCCTGTTAAATCTTGCTTCTGAGCATATTAAATGATCCTAAAATATCTATAGCAATCTTAAGAGCCACCTCATGGAATCTAGGGAGTAATCCTGTACAGTACAACTTTTTAGGCTTACCTTATATTGAATTGAAACTTAGCAGCTAGCAATTTAGATCCTATGTGAATTTTTTTCCGTGATTGCATCTGTTTTCTCGGAGAAAGTTGGAGATTAATATCCCTTAGCCTAATATTTTATCTCCTGCTTACCTAGAAAGCAAGTTGACAACTTCTTTTATTCTTCAGCCACAAAAATGTTGCTGATTAATTTCTTTGCGTGTTACAGACAAGCAGTGCTTTGTGTCAGTTCTTTGTCTTTAGTCAGTCTCTTTAATAACTCTATCGAATTCTGTTCAAAATGTAAAATCTAAATCCTCAATACATCTCTATCTCTAGCCCGTCCGCGTTTTCTACAACCATTTGTCGGTATCCAAAGTTAATTCCACTTCAATGTGGCTGTGTTTTTATTTCTTTCAGTGGTTGTAGGGCCTAACATATTTCTATCATGGTCCGTCGGCTTCATACCCACAGTTTTGCGTTCAATAGATCATTGATAAACATTGAGTTTGAGTTTATGAAATTCTGTCAAGGATTATTTGAGCCGCGCCGCGCCGTACCAAAGTCTGATATAACGGTAGATATCTAATAATGCGATTAAATAATTAAAAACTAATACGTAGAAGTTGTGGTGTGGTTGACGTGGAGGAGAATATACGTACAATATGTACTTAAATAAATCACTCAATATAGATATCGAATTGGGTATCAAAGTCATTGTATAATATAAAACAAATTTCAATTCAATTGGTTAAATAAAATCTTTAATATTTCGCAACCCCACTCCATCTCTTCCTGACTATCAAAGCCGACTGATGGTGCGGAAGCCCTCCTGGCATTTTTATTTCTTTCATTATCACCAAACGAACAAATAATATAAACAGTAGGCACTCCTTTGTACAATATATTTGTACACTGCCATCTAGCGGAAGCACTACTAAATAAATAGACGGCTATCAAACAAACGGCTGATATTTTGCCTAAAATACTTTTCCTCCACGTCTGACGTCACCATATGCGCAAAACAACTACATAACCTAGAAACCCATGAATAATTTTAATGCCAGTAGAATTAGACTGTAGCCACTTATATTAACACGTATTTTGATGTAGTTTATAAAACGGAAGATATTTTTGATACTTAATACTTTTTTACTTTTCATTCATTGGTGTTCTTGGCATTGGAATTAAAAATAATCAGGTAGATTACCTTCTTAACTCTCTATCTGTCTATTTTAGGTTATTTTTTTATTTGTAGTATTGTTCATTTCCAAAGAGCAAGATGTTATCAAAAAGTATAAATTATGTTATCAAATAATACTGTTTTAAAGATATTTTTGTTGATAGTTTTGATGCTAAGGGCGAAAGCCGAAAGTTCGAGAGATAGTGATAGGTTTCTATACAAAAGTTGCTTAATATACCTCAATACGGTTTCAATGTGAGAGCAAATCATTTGCATATGAAGTTATTGTAGGTACTTATATTGTTCTGTAGAAGTGCATTTTTTTCCCTGATCATAACCTCTTCTGGGTCGTATTTTCTAACTTATATGTTGGCAAATCAAAAAAAGAAATAAGTATCCCATGTAACTTATTTATATTATATCGCTGGAATTCCGAATAACCAATTTTTTGTAGTAACCACCTCCACAGTTTCAGTATTAAAAAGCAGCAAAATACTCAAGCACAAATCTTTGAAAATCTTTACATAATTTGGACTGTAGTGTGTAGTGTGTACACATTTGCTCAACACAAACAATAATTTATCTTGTTGACATTTGACTTAACGTCCTTCTCACGAAACTAACGATAGATACCGGCAACTGGCAAGATACTTTAGTTTATATTCAGTCTGAAAACAATTCCGACAGAATAAACACGTTTTACTTTCGTGGATTGTGTTCCTTTTAAAAAATAGTGTTTATTGTTTAACTCAGGTAAATAAAAAGTTCTAATTTATTAATAATTTTTGTGTTCTTGTAAAATCAACAAACAAAAAGTGTTTATTTTTAATGGAATATAAACGTTGATCAATAATACTCAATGTAAATAATATTAAATACATAGTTGAAGATAATAATAAAGCAATATTGAACAGGATGAATAAGAATAAATTAAATGCACGCACAAAATGATCTTTATTTTCAAATTAAAAGCGAAGCATTATATAAACGATTAATGTAAAAAAAGGGTCCAAAATATTCTGAATTTAATTCATAAATATTCATCGAAAACAAAAAAGAATAAACAGAAAAATAGTACGCAACCGTAGGCATTTAAGTACATACCATCGATATACCTAGGACCTATGCATTCGTATGCACCGTCGTCGTGCTTATATACTTATATACTATCCAAAAAACTGGGGAATAGACTTAAAATCCACATTTATAAAAAAATATGTTTCGCGTTATAATTAAATTTTAATATACTTAAATAAATAATGGCGCATACTGACGCAATCGGATCAAATGAATTAGTAATGTTTACCAAATTATATCGTGACTCGTGAGGCATAACTTAACTAAATAATTATTTAAACATTACTGATCATTTATATTACAAACATTGACGTATTACCCAATAAATAGAAACAATTATGCAATAGAATAATCGTTTACAATAATATAATGAATACAATACATAAAACATAGTTTGTGGGTATGATCATGTTTTCCAATAGCCTTTGCTGAAAGTTATGGACGAAAATAATTGTTAAAAACCCAAGCGTAGTATAACTATCCACTTCATAAATCCTGATAAAACATACACGATTCAGAACAACAAGGACTAGCCAAGGGGAATTTATTACTTATTAATCCTCGACTAACATTATTTAAAAAAAAAACTATTTCCATGGAGTGATTTATATATCTAGCATACAATTTTTAATCGGTAACCTAACATTCTGTAAGCGCCAAATAAATCTAGGATAGTCATATACTTACCGAGCCCTTATTTAAAAGAGGCTTTCCAAAATACTAGGGCGAAACCAATACCTAGATGTAAACTATATCGCCAAGTAAATCGCCTAGATGTGAATGATGAAGGGATCGATAAAATAGAGACCCTATATTTTCGTCTTATCTATAAAAGAGTTCTCCTTAAGTCCTTACTCCTACAAAATAATCGAAATATTATAGACTGTCGAATAAAAATATCTTGACGATACTTCGATTTGCTACAAAGTAGCAAATTATTTAAAAGGCTATACCTACTCTTAAATATTAAAAAGGAATATATGAAAGATTAAGTTATGATTGTTAATTTGTGATGACAAATGTGAAAAATATGAATGTACAAAGGTATAGAAATATATTCTGTAATGTATCGATCGGTTAAACACTACGAGTATTTTGAATGTTATCACATACTACTACTAGTACTGATTAATTATCGTCCTTATCATTTTTATTGACAATATTGTCGTTAGAGATATTTCCTACATAAAATGTAGTGTTATGTGATGCTTAGTCTGAACCTGTGTGTTTTTCTATTTCGTTTTAAAAATGTTTTCAGGAAAACGCAGTGGTTATATTGACTTAGATATGGAAAATTCGGAACGAAGAGGTATTATTTTTATTATTTATCATAGCTTTTTTTTGTAAAAACGTCTGTTTTACCATTTACCACTACTATGACCAATACAAAACGTATTGGATTTTATGTTAAAATAGGCAAACCCTGCATTGTTTCCATGTTTTGTTAATTTTTGTTTCTATTGTCATATGATATATTTATGTTTTATAGGTGTTCGTGTCTATACGTTCGTAGGTAAACATATTTTTATTGCAAAAATTAAAACTAACATGGTATTCGGGTTATTTATTTAGTATTTATTGAACTAACATTTTTAGTACTATGTATTTTGGTGTAGCTAAACATATGTATCTTCTCTTGTCTTGTTATTGTTCTTATGTAGGTCATGACTTCCAAAAAATACTAAAGGAAGCTTCATGTGTTTGTGAGACCGAAAAGTCTCTTGTAGTTCCTGATACCCACGACACAAGACTGGATCTTAGTGTGGGGTCAGGACTATGTATGTGACTGTTGGGTGTATTTATCTATTTATTTATTTATGTTATTGTTATTTGTTCTAATATAATGCATGACTTACAAAAAATACTAAAGGAAGATTCATAAAAGTCCATTTTAATTTTTAAAAATCATAAATGAGTAGTTTTAGTATAGCCCTCATACGTACACCGCACACCAACGCGAGTATGACGACCCCGTCATACACGCAAACCCTTGCAACCATTGACTCTAGAAACATTATGTACGAAGTTCACTATCCAGGCAGATACGACCCCCTATCACTAGTTACCACTTTTAAAAACATATAGGTACGTAGCAAGCTTTTCATTTTGTGATGGTGCTAGACAATATGTGTGGTCGTATTGCCCAGTGGAGTCACAAAATCAAAGTCTGCTTGCGTCAGTACTACGAATCGTAGTACTGACGAGAATCTTTACTAATTAGACGAATCGTATTGTCGAAAGTTATATGTAAACAATAGTTTCAAGAATTTTATAAACAACCTATTAAAATGCATATTTCTTGTATAACCTCTTAATCTGAAATTATATAGTAATTAGTACCTACTAATGGCATGGGGGATTATGAAAGAAACTAACATATACGCGACGACGTCTAACCGCGGCATGTATAAAACCTGATCCTACTTGGGTTTTTATTTGCTTCAATAAAGATTCATTTTTCAGTAACTCCATTGATTCTTTAATTAATTTGAAGTTATTTCACAGACGTAAACAACGAGAACGAAACTGCGCAGTATGATAAGTAAGTAACGTGATATTTTCCCGTGATTTCTGATCGTACATGGAAGCAAATCGTTAACATTTTCTTTTAGATTTTAATTCTCGGTTCCAGGTGGTGGCAAAAGCTTTGTTTGCGATGCCACCCACCGGATGAGACGCCGTCGTGGCAACCGTCTTGGTGGTCGACGTTCTTCCCTTATCCACTATGTTCGACCTACAGACATACAGCTCAAAAAATCTGTATTATATCTTTCTGTGAGTACATCAGCGATATGAAACTCTAGTCGCCGCATACATATGTAGTGAAATATTGCTATATCAGTTCGGTATCCATCTCGACATTATCAAATATGTATACTTAATTTAAATCCTTTATTGATTTACACGCAACGTGTATGTGATGTCAGCCTGTGGGCTTCGGTTTTAATAGAGTTACAGCAATCAGGAAATGAAATAATTTATTCAAACAGCATAGAGCTAAGTCTGTTCCCATCCTAACATTAGGGCGGGCCAGTCTATTCCCACGTCGTGCAAACATCAGGAATGTTTGCCAGGAAACTCGTATGAGATTTTGCAAACTAGCAAACTTACACAAAATGGAATGCCCGACTTAAGAATCAAATCTAGGGCCCCACGATTACAATTAATATACGGTGTCACTAGAACAATGGGGCTGACTAATGACTATACCGTCAAAAGCAAGTACGTAAATTAATCAAAAATAATAATAGAATTGTTATTTTCAGTCCTCCTGACATGGGGTATAATGTACGTGGAAATCGGCGAGCCAATCGGATTGACAGGCGAACTATTTGGTATGGCAGTACTAGTCATTGTAGCGTACCTAGTCGGCTGGATATGGTTGAAGGTGACCACTTTACCAGCGCTCATAGGCATGCTACTTACCGGCATAGTCTTCCAGAATTTACAGCTGGTACAGATGACTGATAATTACAGAAAGCTTAATCAGGATTTAAGGTTGGTAAAAATTGATATACTGGCATAACACAGTGATTACTAGTCGAACAACTACAATGCACAGGAACGTTTACAAGTGCAATACAATTCAATTAAAGATTATCAATTGTCGACACAATTAAGCTTGCATACTCGAAACAGACACAGACTGAACCCGAAACAAGACACATTTTCCTGGTACACTATGACGGGTTTACAATGATCTTTTTCCACCTGTGATCGTGTTTGTTTGAAAACTAAACGAGCAACTAATAAGCTGTTTTTAGTTACTATATATTATAAATTACTTTTTATTTGGCGGCCTGAAATATTTAACATGATTTTCTACATAAAGATGACCCGAATTGTAAAATTATCGTTGCCAGATAAATTTGGAGTGCAATTATTTACTATTAAGATAAATAATTTTATGGCTGTCTGGAGGAAATCTCTCACCGATAAGGCCCGCCCGTTAATATATACGTATACGCCCAGACAATGCATTAGATTTAGATAGTGTCATAACTAAACATGACGTTATGATTTATTTATATTTTTTACGATAAAGATGTTAAAAATACTTTGGCAAACAATAAAAGCCGGCGTAAACTAAAATAATGAAATTATCTACATAAAGCCATTTTTTTATTAGACAGTTAAAGTTATCCATCAAATAAGTTACAAGTACTCTGACTGAAATGTTTTGTTTTTTATAATACATCCGTCATTTAAATTTTGTAAGTTGCAATAAGTCTGACTGCTGACGATTTTTAGTAGACGAAGTATTTCCATACTCGTTAAACAAATATTCGAAACTCGATCTCAAATGTTGAGAAATACATCTATTGGAATTGTAGAACAATGCTGTAGCTCGTTGAATCTACGGTACCAAATAACAAATCGTCGTGCCCAAACAATAAATAAAATTTAAGTATCTTTGACGATTTTTAGACCTTTTTAGGTCTAGTTGTTTATCCAGACAGACAAAAATCCAATCCCCAGCAAACTAAAAAAGATTTAAATTGACCCGTATTATTAAAAGGCTAAAAACCGCTGATGTTGACCAAACAAATTGTCTCCGTAACAAATACGATATCACGATACATGACTCACGATTCGTTCACTTATATTCGGATCACATGACCGTGTATGTGCAAATTGACGTTGATAACATTATAATCAACAATACAGCAGATGGAGTAATGATAATATTCTCAATTGCATTGTACGAGTTAGTTTCTACTTACTAAATATTCAAAAGATAATATTATAACATTTTTCTTGGTACAACAACATAATATTATACAGCTAACGAATCTGCTAAAATAAGGCAGGAGTAGTTATTTTTAAATGGTCCAAGCTATTGTAATTAGTAAACCATTCATACTCAATCTAACGCTGTTTTGTAACTCTTGTATTTCTCTTAAATTTCCAAATCAAAACCAAATGTCCTTTTTTTCAGGAAAGTAGCACTAGTGATTATTCTAACGCGTGCAGGCTTAGGTCTCAATGCAGGAGTGTTGAAGAAACATTACGCTGCAGTACTTCAACTCGGCTTACTGCCGTGGCTGGTCGAATGTGTTGCTATAGGAGTACTGACACATTATCTACTACATTTACCTTGGATTTGGGGTTCGTATACTTATCTGCATATACCGGGTATATCAAGACTGCGACCGAAAACGAAGCCAGGTGGTAGTTTTAGTGGTTACAAACACGATGCAAATAAAAATTTTGCTGAAACAGTGACAAATATTTTTTTAGAATTTCTTAAAAATCATCGTGTGTGGTTTAGGTGGTAAATACCTAGTTTTTGCCAAAATACTAATTTACACCCTTGCGTACCATTGCGTGTTTAAAAATAAAGAGGTGTACATCATTATTTTAGGAAAACTATGTACATATATGTATATCACCAAAATACGACGATAAGTAAAAAATTACAAAAAAAAAGTTCTTGATTTTTTTTTTGCGAAATTTTTACTTGCATTGTGTCTGAAGTCACTAATTCTACCACCTGGCTTCGTTTTCGGTCGCGGTCTTGATATACCCTGTATATTTTCAATTTTCACCTTGACATAAGTTGTTACGCCTATTTCCTACCTTGCAACATGGTTTCCTTCCCATCAAGTAATTTGTAATTTTTCGTTAGTTTTCACTAATTGTCACTGCATTTACCTATTACGAATGATTTTCTGGATATATTTTGTTCGATGAGATTATAATTTTCTATTTTTCATATGAACTCTAATCATCCGATTCATTAATCTTCTTTTTTCATCGTCTCTTAATACAATACCATCACATTGTTTAAAAAGTCAACAAAATTCTTCCATTGACCGCCTCCAGGGCGTAGTTAGTTAGACACCGGCTGTGAAACGAGAGACCGTGTATTCGATTCCTGCACCGATACAATCAGGACTATGTATGTGTCTGTTGGGTGTATTTATACATACATACATACATAAACTCACGCCTTTATCCCAGAAGGGGTAGGCAGAGGCGCCACTAGGACACCTACATTTCGCCTTTTATGTTCCGTCCCATGATGTGATAGGGGGCGAGCCTATCGCCATATCGGGCACAAATTCCTGACTCCGGGCTGATAATGGATAGAAAAACCCAATACCACTTTGCCCGACCCGGGATTCGAACCCGAGACCTCAGCTTTGTAGTCGTACCGTAATACAACTACGCCACCGAGGCAGGCAGGTGTATTTATAATTTATATATTTATTTTAGGAGTACTCCTGGGTTCAATGATAGCGTCTGTTTCTCCTGCTGTGGTTGTTCCATGTTTGTTCAGACTACGTGACGTTGGGTATGGAGTATCTAAAGGTATTCCTACAATAGTTGTTGCCGCTGCGGCTATCGACGACTCAGTAAGCGTAGCAGTCTTTGCCATCATCTTGAATGCGATGTTTTCTTCTGGTTCTACCACATTTAACATTATTAAGGTACAAACGTAAAATCCATTACTTAATTTTTTGTTAAATGCTATAAATATTTGTTCGTAACTTTTTGGTAATAAATCACGACGGATACTATTTTTATGCCAATTGTAACAGTTTTAATTTTATTCTAGGGACCGTTGTCAATAATTGCCGGAGTTGCTATCGGATCTGCATGGGGGGCAGTAACAGCAGTTATACCTGAGACAGGAGACACATATGTGGCAACATTAAGATTCCTTGCTTTATTCTTGGGTGGACTATTTTCATATTTCATATCCGGCTTAATAGGCTGGAGTGGCGCAGGTAAAAAAAATACAAATCATAATTTCCTTTTACCTTAGTGTGAATTACTGGATATCCTACCATTATCTTCGTCGCGGTTATTTATTTTCATTCTTTCACAGGTCCTCTCGCGATTGTATCGTCAGGATTTGTTGCCGCGTATTTTTGGGACAAGCAAGGATGGCCTGTCAACAAGAATCCTGTGAGCAACGCATTCAGAATTTTATGGATTTTCTTCGAACCAATACTTTTTGCCTTCACCGGTGCTCAGGTTACCGTAAGTATTTTATTTGTCTTTTTAGATCATTTAAGGAACTTAATGAATTTTTCATAAATAAATTTACTATCACACTTAACTTCATATAAAGATCTTATTATATAGGTTTCAAACTTGAGGATACTACTTCTTTTTTAAGCTATCCATTTTAATATTTTTTCAGTCTTGGTAAAAAGCATTTCAGCAAATGTCTTAGGGGAATCAGCATTAAAGCGCATATTTTAATCTTCTTGACCATATTAGATATGTTCTCTTGTTATTTCCCAATATTATTTACAGATCAGTGCCTTAGACCCCGAAGTAATAAAAATGGGAGCTGTATGTCTCGTAGTTTGTCTGTTACTTCGGGCCATTGCTACATTTTTAGTGAGTTTTGGATGTGGTCTCAATAGCAAAGAAAAACTGTTCATCAGTTTGACGTGGATGGCAAAAGCTACAGTGCAGGTAATATGTTTATATAATATTTTATGGGGTTTAACCCTCGGAGCCCAAGTCCCAATCGCACGTGTCCGTGTCTTTAGCGGAGTTACCCGAACTGAAAACATAGTATGTACATATTTTTTTTATTGTAAGCTTTAATTTCTTGGAGAGTTTAACCAACACAGTTTGTAGGCGCCGAATCAAAAGGAGATGTATACATATAAAAGGGACTACAAGAAAGAGACTATTCTCCGTTTAAACTTTTAAATGCGTTGTAACTTCAAAACACAAAGTAAAGTCTATTTTATGGAACTTTACTTCCCATTGCTTACCTAATACCTCTCACCAAGAAACTGGTTGTAAAAAAAGGCCTCAAGGTTTAATTCAAAAAATCCTCTGAACAAGTTTTAAATTATAGTGTGTGCTAAGCATTTTCATTTTCAGCGGTGGTGAACCTTTACGGTTTTATAACCTCCACAATCTTCTAGTTTTATTGCTAAAAGCAATAAAATGCATACTTCCGCGGTCCATTTGCGACTTCCTATAATTCCGTTACGCAGTAATGGGCATCTATTGCCAAGTTAACAATATAATTTCAGGCAGCGCTTGGACCAGCGGCTTTAGATCTCGTACATAACGGACAATCAGCTGGATATCCAAAAGAGGTAGAGGAAAGTCATGCCAAAGCATTACTCGCTGTAAGTGTCCTCAGCGTGGTGCTCTCGGCGCCTCTAGGAGCACTACTCATTGCCATAACCGGACCGAGGCTTTTACAGAAAGATGACCGTAAGTAATCTAAAGTAATTTTTTGATAGTAGGTTTATAGTTAATTGCTTCCGTGTTTCAAATATTATAATATTTTCAAAGCATTATTGTTTTGAAAAGATCATAACTTATTATCCTTACAAATAAGATGTGACATAACATACATACAAACATAGAAGTGGTATCAATCACTATGTTTTCATTTATAAATCAGAACTTTTCTGAACTTGGAATAATTCCTCATAAGATTAATAATAAACACAAATCCTAGTCCTATGTCCTAATTTGGACGTAAATGTATTTAAAGAGAGAGAGAGAAAGAAAACTAATCTAAATAATGCCTACTCCAGGTAATTATTTTCTGTTTTTTTTTTCAACCAATGATTTTTCGACAGCCGCTACATTGCAAACGGAGGAACAACATGGCGAAGTAAAAGTGTTGAATATATCAACACAATTGTAGAATTTTTATTAACATAATTCATATTATGACAAATATATTGGAATCGAAGAAAAGTAAAAAGCAGTGATTTTATGTCGCCAAAAGTTTATTTTACTATATATTAGTTTTATATTTAATTGTACTTATATTTTTTTTAAATAAAGAAGACGTTTTACATCTATACAAATAGATACTTATGTCTTTACAAAAGAGAGTTACCTCAAACAAAAGCCTTTAACTAGTTTTAGTTAAGAATCGCTTAATTATATTGTACTTAAGTACACTATATTTAGATTTTAAATGTTGTTATATTTACACTTCTTTGAATAACTCGAAATAAATATTTTGTCTCAAACAAAAAGTTAATTGCATTTTTATTTTCACATTACAAGGTAATTTATCCCTCAAATTAAACACCAACAACTTCGATAAAATATACACATTGATCGAAGACCAACAAGGTAAATGGGTTGAGTCCTCACCACCTTAATTGCTCTTAGTACAAAGAAGAAAATAAAAATATATATTTATAAAAATAAGATACTCCAAAAAGTATCTCGTAGTTTCTGATATTAATAAATACACCCAACAATCACATACATCGTTCTGACAAACACCCAGACCCGAAACAAATACCTGTGGACCACACAAACATTTGTTGCAGTGCGGGAATCGAACCCGCGGCCTCTCGTTTCACAGGCGGCGTCTAACCAACTGCGCCACGGAGGCCGTCTGTATATCCACGACACAAGACTTGACTTTTAAGGCAACTTTTATTTTTCTTCATCGGACTCCTTTCTATTACATAAGTACCTTTCTAGTCTCTATCAATTAGATTATTTCTAGAACAAGACATATTGATATTTAATTGTAAAATACCAATTACCAGTTTTAATAGAACAAAGAATATCACAATATTCTGTGGTTGATACTGACTAATCTACTAATTAATTATTAAGAACCATAATGATTTGCTGTTATCGTTTGTCTATGACGTTGTTAATTGTTACAAGAAAATAATCTTCATACCTAAACTAGGGCGCGGCTGTACCGTAAGGCATGGATCTAGTTATTATAATATATCTATGCCGTAAGGAGGCTACAAGTTAATTTTTTTATTGTTATAAAGGTGTGCAAAGAAGTTACAACTTTCAAGCTTTATTATCCATTACTTATCCAGTAACATTGCTTGTAGGCGACATTAGCCATATCATAATTATCATCAATTCACAATTATTCCTATTTGTTATAAAATAATAAAGAAAAGAGAAGAAAAGAAAATATTTATTGAACCCATGAAATGTCATACATTATTTAGATTCAGTCACTTTTTTCCACTACCACCCGGTTCACAAGGCTGTTTTCGCCAGAGAAGGACGGGCAAGAAACTCTAGCGTTGCTCTTTTCAAAATAAGTTTACAATACAATAATTATACAGAGGTTGCAGCGCTGTTAAATTCAGAGCAGTTCATAGATAGTTTAGAATAATAATGATGGATAGTGTTATTGGTCAAGTGATTTTGTACGGCTGAGTTAGGTAAGTAAAGTCACCCAGAACGCGGAAACAGTGCACTGCTTCACCAAAACAATGAATAGCAATAAAAGTCTTAAAGCAATTAAAAGTTATCATTATAAGCAAGTCGAGTAGACCAGTCCACACAAACAGCACTCGTTCACGAGTATGACGCATGTGCCAGCCATCGGCCTCCTCAACCATGTTACAGGGAAGTGACCGACCCGGCACACGACGCCGCCGCAAGCACAGACGTTTTAGCGAGCATGACTTACTCAAATTGCTTAGAACTACGATGAAATTAAATGAACTAATTATTACATCACATCTATATCAAACAATGCACATCCGGTTAGGGGACTTATATTATGTTATGTTATGTTCCCAAGCCTTATTATCCTCTAGGTAATCTGAAATTTTATAGTAAGCTTTATTACACAACTGTCGCTTAACAGTGGATTTAAATTTGTTTATACTTAAGGCTTTTATATATTCTTGACTAAAAGTACAAGTAATACGAATCGAAAAAAAAAGATACGTGATCACAAGAGACAACTGACAGATGTCAAGACAAGTATCGAACAACGGCCGGTGTAAACTGTAAACATAAACAAAGAATTCATAATTCAATTACTTTAACTTTTTAGTATAAACTTAAATAATATTAATGTACAGTTTTGATAATAGTTAAATAAGAAATGAAAAACAAAATTCTGATTCATCTTCTACTTTCCTAAAAACTTAGAACTAGTATTTGAGCATCATTACTATTCGAATACGAAATCTCCACTCAAAAACTGTACTAAATCTTGTTGGCACAAACTTTATACGTTCATAATATGTCGGTTGTAGTGATAGCAGTAGCCACTGAAAGCGGTGTGCCAATATTTTCGAGAAAAAGAGGCACAAGTGAAAATGTAAGTACCAAAAGTGGTCTTAAAAAAGTTCCACAAGAAGTATTACTATACGTTCATACTATGCCATACATGTTAGATTCATTGTATACACTGAGCATCTTGAAACAATTTCAATTACTCTTGTTCACACTTAGACACTCACATGTTTATAATTGTATACTGTGTGTATAGTGTTTTGAGTTACAATACCTACCATTTAATTACTATTTTTGTAGGTGCAATTCTCAACAATTGCCTCACTACATGGCATTAATATGTTCAGTAAATGCCACAATACCTCAATGGTTAACACACAAATTGATAATGGTGCTATTTTATGGAAAGAATATTGCAAAAGGTATGTTTCTTTTAAAGACAAAATCCTAAATGATAACGTCATTAATTTATCTATGCATCTGTTTTTAAACCTAAGAAATACTATAATACATGATGTAAGTTTGTTAACATGCAATTGTCTACTGAAAAAGGCCTCCACAAATTATTTTCATAGTTACATGTTAAAAGCAACTTGCATTTACAAGCATATAGCTGTAACATACCAATTTTAATTATTAATATTATTGTTTTTGCAGTGTAACACTTATTGGCATTGCTACGGGAGGACTAGAATGTGATTTAGAACTTCTCTTATCAAGTGTACATGATGTATTAATATTTTGCATTGGAAAAAAGGAACTTGAGGAACTTAAAAACATAGATCAAGTAAAGAGAGATTTGAGGCAATGCTATCCATTAATAGACTATATGTTGGAGTCATTGGATCCTAATGCAGTTTCCAACACCCTGCCAACTTTGGCTTTAGATCTTATACAAAGTATTCTATGCACTCAAGCGCAACAATTACAGGTGATTCTAGTTTATTTACCTTGATATAAAGTATATTATATAACTTGATATAGTTTGTAGATTGATTATTCAAATACTAGTGAATTACAAATATTCACTTGGATGATACTAAAGATAAAATTTGATCATTATGAATTTCAGCAAGCCCTAGATCACTATGCTGAGAATGTTTCTGGCAGATGGGCATGTCTCAGTATAAATGGGCATTTGGTGGCTACAAGTTCTGACTTCCATGAACTAGATCCGAGAGAAACTCGACTATTGCTGCTACTGACTGCTGCCCAAGATGGGGCACCTTTACGGGAGACACCAGTATATTTACCCCAAATGAGTCCTACTGTAAGTAACATTACACCTGGTATTAAAATATGTTTGAGATTTCTTTTAAATCAATTAAATAATTAACTACAGAATAGACAGTATTCATAGATTACAAAAAAAACTTATACACAGGTTTAATGCGAGTTGTCATAATAAAATGACTTCCCACAAAATATAAATAAACCTCAGTCCCTATTTTTCTGATTTTTAATATTAGCTGCAATACTCTATTAAAACAAATGCAGTGACTAACTGCTTTAAATTTCAACTGAGTTAAAAATCTTACCATAATGAACATTATTCATTGACTTATATACATTATTTCACATTTTTCAGGTGGCCTTCAGAGCAATTACATGTAAACTTTTAGCTGATGTTTACATATTAGTTATGTGTGGGGCTACACCGCCCCTGTCACAAATAGATGAAATAGTCCTACAATGCTGGGAAGGATATGCACAAATAATTAAGGAAAGCAAGCTTACCTACCCCAGGAATTTCCCGATGAGTATTGCATTTGAACCATGTGTTTTCGGGTAAGTTATGCTTACGTGATAACTGGTACTAAAAATATTGTTATTCTGGCTGTACAAGGATGCACCCACAACTAAATAAATACATACACCCAACAGTCACATACATAGCCCTGACCCCACATTAAGATCACTTAAGTCTTGTGTCGTGGGTATCAGAAGCTACGAAAGACTTTTCGGTCTCACAAACACCCAGACCCGAGACAAATACTTGTGGGCCTCACAAACTACTCTAATTAATTTGTCTCAGACTATACAGATTTTTATGTCAGCGCCACTATCAAAATTGTACAATACAAAATATATAAAGTAGTACCTTTATATACATTGGAATGGGGGACAATGAAGCTGGGTAGATGGATTGTAGTTAATTCATAGCAAATAAACGGCACAAAATAGTTTTATAAATTCTATCATAAGATTCTATTGTTAAATCAGGAATAGTGACTATTGTACATACAAATTATTATATTTTATGTTACAGAATATTAGTTATCAACATAAATAACAGAAGATGTGTGTTCTCGCGGCATTTGCACCCGCCCAACCAAAAGGGCCGCGTCACATCCGGCGCTCACAGAATGGACATATTGCGAACATTTTACATTACTTCGTGTAAGGATCTGGCTCCCGAATTAAAAATCAAAGAAACGGAAGAAGGTAAAGTAACTAATATATATACCATGGTCCTTTGATGCCTATAGGGATACTTAATATCTAGATTTACAATTAATTTCTTTCTATTTCAGTCTCACAATCAGTAGCAAGTATGACGGAGACGTATTGGTGTTCAGAATACCACAAGTGCCATGCACAAAGGTCACAAAATTTATTGTGCTGCGTCCTCTATGCACCTACAGTGCAGATACACACCATGAGGTAAATATTGTTCAATCAAATCACTCTATACATAGCCAATTATAGATATTTTTTCATAATGCAGAATTATATAGCTTTTAGATTTTAGATAAGATTGCTATAGGTACTACTCTTGGGTTTCCTATAACTAATTATATTAATGATTTTTTTAATTTTCTTTCTAGGTTAATAACTAGTCAAATTCTTCAGGATCTAACCTCCAGTAAGGATGTGTATTGGTGATACTTTCAAAATAAGCTACGTTTTTTTAATTTAATGTATTCATGTATACTGTATGACTGTAATGACTGCATTCCGTCCATAATACTGAAACGATAAATAAAATATAGTCGTTTAAATGTCGCTTTTCATTTAAAGTTCTTTGAAAATCAATCTTACATCAGGAGAGGAGGATCATTAATTTATCTTTATCCTTAATAGTTCACATTTATCATAGACGTCATATTACCAGAGGTGATATGCAAAGAGGGTTTGGAAAATTAAAAGAGTAAATGTTTTACAAATTATTTTGTATTGAATCGATTTCAAAGTGGCAGGCCAAAATTACGGGATAGAAACTAAAACTACGATTAAAATGTTATATCTTATTTATTGCTTTAAAATGCCACAAAATATTTATAAATTATCACAATAGTCCACACCATATGCGTAGCCAGGAAAAGTGTAGTCTTTGATACCCTCCAAATCTTGAAACAATTACTTAAATTTACTTAAAATTGGGTATATTTAATTGCCGGTTTTGCAAACTAACTAGCTACGCCTATAGTACTCACCAAGCCTCAAGTCACATGCAAGCATTTAGTACAAACTTTACCTAGTCAATACGCATGTTCACATACAGTATATTATAACACTAATGACTAACGCAGAGCCTACGTTGGCTCGAGTATAACTGTATAACTGTAACAATATAAACAATGTAGAATTCAGGCCCAGTTGCATAAGCTAACTTTAAGGACAACTTGAACTTTGACAATGCCAACGCCATATATTAAAACCCAATGTACGACATTTTCGCAGTTAAAGTTATAGGCAAGTTAATTGAGGCAACTGAGTTTAAAACAATCAGGCAAATAATGCAGTGATGTGCATTAAATATGGTGCAGTATATTAATAGTTGTAAAACTCGTTAATAGATTTTCTTAGGTTTTACCCTCCCCAGCTCTAAATAATCACATTAAGCAGTGAATGTACCTAGGGCTGAGTGCACATATTCTTTAAATTAGATTCCTACATACAAAATGTAAGTGGCAAATTAGGTACTTTGTTACGTTATTGCAATTATCTGCACGCCACTGCACTATTAGATCCATACTAACTTAAGACTGAAATTATAAAAAACAATAGCAAGTATGGATATACCCTTAGTCACATATGAGGCACTATGGAAATTTCATGTGAATAAACGCCAAATCATCATCATATACATATAACTCACAAATATTTATCCTCGTTCAATACGTCATGTATAAAAAATTAAATCCTTTTATTAAATTGATAACCGGCTTAAGTCAAAGCCAGTGATAAGCTGATCTATTGCACTTTATACAGGGTGTTACATTTTAGGAAAGTTGGCAGTTAGGTCATATATAATACAATCCAACAGTTAATTTCTGACTTCTGTACTGCTCGTGCAATAAGACACCTTTTCCAGAGTGACTTGAGTTATGATTTTACATCTTGTCTGCCATGAACCTTTTTGGGACAGTCACTAATGTACTGGTAATGTAGCTAATGTTCAATTTTAAGCCTAAACGGTTTCACCCCGCAACTGCAGATTTACATTTTTAATACCACAAAGAAGAATATGAACTTTATTAAACTTATCAATGAAATGTTCATCCACGGTTCAACTCCTTCAAGAGAAAAACACATTAAAATCCTTTAACATTTGGTAAATAAAAACATTCATAATATTAAACTTGTCAGTTATAATCTTCGATCAATTTTTGTAATTATTGCTTTTTTAATATTTGCTCTAAAATTTATCCATAAAAATTATACATTAATTAGCACAATTTATTTCTTTTGGAAGTAGTAGACGTGTTTTATTCCAAATGTTTTGATTCAACTCTCAGTACTCGAAATAGACGCGATAAATGAATTTTATCAAATGTTATTTTTGTACAATTCCAATACTATCCCGAATTAGTATCGAACCGAGTGACCGAGTTAAAACAAAATGATTTAATAGTTTCTTAGATTTACGCGAATGTTTGACATTGAAATAAAACATTTTCTTTTGGATTTTATCGCGATTTAGTTTAATTTTTAAATTTTTTAAGTCAAGTAAAGCAATCGAAACGTCGGGAAGTTAAAAAATCTAAAAATTAAACCAAAGCGCGATAAAATCCATAAAGAATAGTTTTATTTCAACAAAATGATTTGTTGGCAAGACGCAAAAACAACAAAGAAATAAAATGGCCACATGCATTAGAATAAAATTACATATCTAACTCATTTAGAATTTTGTCACTATCACTAAGCATCCGATATGTAGACATGTGTTTAAACTATTTGATTGTATTTTTTTTTTAATTTGTATTATAACTTCTACATAAGATGGAATTTTGTGATATCCTAATGGCGTGATCCTAATGGCACTGGCCCTTATAAATTATAGAAAATGTTACAGTACGATATATTTAATCCAAAGTTCAGTTCTATAATAGATGCATTATACAACCATACATTTTAGATTTTCATTCATAAAAAAGTATAAAAAAGGAAGAGCTGAATACAAAGATTTCATCTTTTTCTAAATCAATGCCATGATTAATGTCACAAATCCATTTATTATACACATAAAATTAACTGGGTCACACTGTCACATATTGTTGACATAGCATATTTTCAATCATCAAATACGGAAATGGAATTGTAATTTTCTATTACAATCAACTATAAAAAAATAAAGATTTCATTTTAATCAGTATAACGTAGTTAATGAAACAGTGGCAAAAACAGTTGTCCAATTTTTCTTTGAAATTCATTGCACAAACCTTTCCTTCAAATAATTAATTACAATTTTTGATCCTTTGAGCCGGATCATCAACATTTAGCTATTAGAAGTTACGTGACTCCAACAAATATAGTCAACAAAGCCTTTATATCTTTGCAATTATTAATGCATACTTTTTAATACATATAATGATCCATATACTTGACTACTCTCATGCACTACCTGGTTATATCAAGACTGCGACCGAAAACGAAGCCAGGTGGTAGTTTTAGTGGTTACATACACGATGTAAATAAAGAGTGAAAGATATATTTTTTGAAATTTTTCAAAAATCGTATTGTTTGGGTGGTAAATACATCGATCAATTATACACTAGATACACAGTTCCCTGTAAATGTTCCTTTAAAAAGTGGCACCGATGCATTGAAACAAAAAACTGAACAAGAAGATCACAAATTAACACAAATTTCACCTTATTCCTCGGGCATAAAGTCCCTTTTTGAATGAGACGTCCTCGAAAGTAATAAAATTTTATGACTTTAGTTGGACAGCGGAATAAATTAGGGCGCAATGGAGTCGAATTGTTACATATTTTTTCTATAAATTAACATGAACATAAAAATCTACAATATAATAGGTAAAGTTATTACCTATTGTATTGTAATAATGAAATATGATAAGTAAATTGTGATTATTTTGTAAAAATGATAAATCGAAAAAAATAATAAAATAATTATTTTTTTTGGTTTTCTGTTTCTGTATGTTATTTTTCTGTGTACAATAAAGATTTAAATAAATAAATATACTTAAGTTTATTTTTCTTTTACATTATGTTAAATGTTGTAAGAATATGGCAAAATCATGAACAAATGAAACAAAAATCGTTGACACACAACTATTCTTTTATATTTACTTCACAATGTCTTCTTTTAATATATTTTAACATAGTCTGTACATAATATAATCAATACTGTAATCTGTAATAAATATTTCTGATGTTAATTTTTAATATTTAATAAGTTTAAATTATTTAAAATTAAGAACTAAAAGATACAAAATAAAACCACTCCATGTATATTCTGTTCTAAATCATGACGCTACTCATCCTTGTCTATTTAAGCGTGTCGAAAGAGACAACTGCGAAGCAGCGCTTGTTGATTTTAGGTTGCTAAATTAATTTATATTTAATTATTGGTACTCAATTTCACATATTGATTAAAGTAGGAAGCAAGTAAATTAATTTTACTTACCGAAAATACGAAATCCCATGAGTTTTAAGCTTTGTAAGCGTGTTGTTTTTGCACTTTTTTACGGAGCATTTAGGCATTGTCACAAGCAACGGTCGGCGCGCGACTGAAGACGAAAGAGTGCTTACCCGTGATTTAAGCACTCTTTTTCGGTGCCATTTTTCAAGCGCTCATGTTGTATCTAGTGTATAATTGATCGATGGGTAAATACGTAGTTTTTGCGAAAATAATAATTTTAACCTTTACGTACCATTGAGTGTTTAAAAATAAAGAGGTATACATCATTATTTTAGGAAAACTACGTATTATCACCCAAATACGCCGGTAAGTAAAAAAATTACAAAAAAAAGTTGTCGATTTTTTTTTGCGAAATTTTTACTTGCATTGTGTCATAAGTCAATAATACTACCACCTGGCTTCGCTTTCGGTGGCAGTCTTGATATACCCTGTATATCTAGTATCTACCTCATGATTTTATTAATCTAGGTGTACAATATTTCATTGTAAGTAGTTAAGTCAACTTAAAAACGGTCCAATTTTATTTATGGAATCTGGTAAAACAGTAACTGCCCTTCTCCTAGTAATTAACAACCAAATAGTGAAATAGCATTCGGAAAAACGAGTCGTACCTTGGGAGAGGCCTATGTCCAGCAGTGGACTGCAACGGGCTGATGATGATGATTCGGAAATACGATTTTGTGACAATTTTGGCAACTCAATGTAGTATAACTATTGTAAATGGCCCAAGGATGCAGGTTGCAGGATGCTATTGGTACGAAAAATAAAATGATATAAAATAAAAATATCTGTCCGACATTTTCTTATTAATAATAAGATGTAACTTCCCTGGCACCGGCCGGGATAACGCCAGGCAGAAGAAGAACAAGATGGAACTTATATGAGTCATGCAAAAAAAATCGTTGTAAATCACTTGAAATTCATCACAAGTATTTTACTTTACATTATTATTAAAATGATTCGGAATTTTATTTTTAATGTATTTTCTACATTTCTAAAGGTAAGTGAAATGTAAAAATTCTGTCCACATAAACAACATGGGTATAAAATGTTACCTAATATACTTCTTAACCCAAATGATGCATACAATGATTTAAGACAGCTGCTCAACGCAAATATAAAATATAGGCGGGAATCAAATGTGACTTGCAAACGCACTTAACTTAATTGGAAACATTACTTCATCACACATTATCGTACTATAGAAAATACGTAATTTAAAATCTTAAATTTAAAGGCCACAATTCATGATAAGAAACGTAATACAATAGTTTTGTAAACTATTTAAAACTACCTAGCAATCTACACTGAGGTTGTTTGATTTTGCATTTCAATTGTTGTATTAAGTCGAATATTTTTAACGAGGGTCCTACTTTCATTTCTAATAATTCTATAATTTCGTCCTTCGTTAGTTGAAGCATCATGGGCCCTGTTATGTGGCTGAAGTTAACACAGTACGGTTGGCAGTCGTTGACGGTAAGAAACTTGGCTACATCGACTGTTGTCCAGTTTTCAGGGTCTACTGTATTTAAAACGTCTAAGGGCATGGTTGTGTTGACTAGTCTAGGTATAATTTTATCTGATTCCTCCTCAATGGCTGGAATTTCTGCCTCGGTAGCTTCTTGCAATTCTTGAGGGGCTTCTGTAGACTCGCTCTGTGAACAAAACAGCATCTTACGATAAAGTTGATTCATGACTTATCTTTTGGATAAATGCAGCAGCTTATACAACTGTAGTTAGTCCAATATATAGTTACCGACACATACATACATACATAAACCCACGCCTATGTTCCATTGGGGTAGGCAGAGACTATTGAGCGCCAAGTGCTACGGTCCATACATACCTATTTCGCTTCATCCACTGTCATTAATCTTTGCATACACGCTCGTCGGTTTTGAGGACACCAAAACGAATGTTTATAAGATCAATAGTTGGAACTCGAGTTTAATGAATATACTACAAAACATAAATCTATGAACAGTGAAGCTTACTGGACAGATGAAATAGATTATTTCCTCATAATTACGTAAAAATCTTCCAAAGTCATCAAAACGGTCTATGTACACTGATAAAACCTTTAAGCCGGGTATCGACATTGCGAGGGTGGCTCGCGAGGCAGCCTCGCGATGTGGAGACGCGTCCGCCTCGCGAGCCAATCTGAACGTTGCCGCGCGCGAGCATCGCTCGTGCGAGCCGGCTCGCTGTCAATAAATGGCGGTGCTCAGTGGTAGCCGCTCAGTTGCATGGGACGCATTTGTATTGCCTCGTGCGCTCACAACATAGATGACAATTCTTATGTGTTTCATGCACCAGCGTGGCTTTCTTCTCTTTTTTTGTTTCTTGTTTTTTCTTAAAATTTTACACAGCATGAAAAATGCTGTAAACGCAACTAAAGCGTTTGGTTCCATGGAAAACGTATACTAACGCCTCGCAGGCTCGGTATGACTTGGCGTGACTAAATAGACGCTAAACGAGCGGACCGCGAGCCTGCCCCCTGATTTACTGCTCAAACGAGCAAACTCGCAAGCAGCCTCGCGAGCGGCCTCGTAATGTCGATACGCGTCTTTACAACTGCATAAAGGCAGCTAAGCTAGGTAAATGGAGATGTTGGATAAATTAGATTTTTTTTTCTTCCACTAACATTAACCATAATAAAAGCACTCACCAAAATCCCATTATTTTGCTCTTCAACTGACTCAACATTTTCAATCTCACACGTGATATCAAATTCTATATTTTTAATATCAGGTGGTGTTTCCTTGGGTGCTGTGTCTATCTCCATCTTACTCGCAGACACCTCGAGGTCGGCTCTAGTCTGCGTAGTATCTGTGTCTGCTGACACCTCTGAGACACTAGTCGGTGGAGATAGACTCTTGGTGTCACCCATATCTGAGTTCTGAGAGCTTTCTTCCGTTGTGTTCGGCGGGTGGGACAGCATTTTTGAACCTGAAAACATTTTAAAACATTTATATACTTAACAAAATTTAACATGTTATGTCTGAGAGTAAGTACATCAAATGAACAACATCTACGACAACCTGCACGTTGCGCTAGCGAAAAAAAAATACGTCCACGACACAGATCTTCAATTTACCAGATTGTGAGTTGCGACTATCATTTTCAGGATAAATAGTATGAGTTTGCAAAAATCTATTTAAATTGGGGCATGTCTAGTAAACACTGAAAGACATTGCATGATAAGTTAGAGACAAGAGCTTCGACATTTGGCGTACACACATGTACGAATGTGCGTGCTTGCGTAATCTATTCATACTTCGTAATTCGTACTTATTTGAGTAAGGGCCTGTGTGTTTGTATCAAAGTGAGTGTAGTTTGTGGAGTTGTGACGAAGCATCCATATAACCCTATTCTTACCGGCTTTCTGTAGTACATTGCTTAAAAACATATTTTTTTAAGTTATACTTGTTGAAATAAAAATATTTTATAAAATATTTACTTTTTTTAACTTTCCGACGTTTTAATTACAGTTTTCGTGGTCACGAGACGGACTGAGGTATTAATCATCACTCATCCGCTCAGTGACTGTTAAAATTTGAAATGCGTAAAAAAAAAAATTATTTCAATGTGTAACATTCGCGAAAATCTAAAAAACCATAAGTTATACATACATAAACTCACGCCTTTATCCCAGAAGGGGTAGGCAGGCGTTAAGTTATAGGTGTTTTAAACTGTGCCACTAGTGTGTAGCGTGTAGTGTGTAGCGTGTAGCGTGTAGTGTGTAGCGTGTGGTGTGTAGCGTGTAGTGTGTAGCATGTAGCGTGTAGCATGTAGCGTGTAGCGTGTAGCATGTAGCGTGTAGCGTGTAGTGTGTAGCATGTAGTGTGTAGTGTACTAGTGTGTAGCGTGTAGTGTATAGCGTGTAGCGTGTAGTGTGTAGCGTGTAGCGTGTAGCGTGTAGCATGTAGCGTGTAGTGCGTAGTGTACCTTGTCTGCGCTTCCTGCGCGGCGGGCGCGGCAGCTTGCGCGCGACGCGCGGCGGCTGCAGCGGGCCCTCGAGGCGGTGCGCCACGGCGCGGCACCAGCCCACCGGGTACACGTCCGTGCTGTGCGCCCACAACCACTGGTCGTACTCCGCGCCCCACCCGTCGAAGTGCACCTGCGATGCATTATACAATTATATATTGGGGCGTATATTTATACACTGATATATTCTTACATTAGTATTAGCCGGATCTTTATTTTCATATAAGTTAAGTTCACATACAGTGTATAGTATTTCGTCATATTCTCGTTACATATTCTTATTTTTACGTTAGTTTGAACGGCCTTTCAACCTGGGGCGTGGGATATTATTATATTTGTCTCTACGTCAAATTTCGAATTTAACAACCACATGCACCAGTCCTAAACTTTTCGGATCACTATCTCTAATAAATGTATCATTTTATTCCAACTGCATTAAGCTACATCCCAGCCTATTTCAAAGCCCAAGTTGCGGCTACTAGATCATATATGAGAAGGTTAGTGAAAAAATAGCCTAGCATCGCGAATCTCCTTGTAGGGTCGTCGGGCTACTATTCAAAACAAAAGAAAAACCTTGAGCAAGTCCGCGACGACCCGTGCGATGGTGGCGACGCACACGAGCCGCGGGTCCATGAGGTCGGCGCACTCGAGGCGCATGCCGGCCACGAAGCCGTGCGACACCACGTGCCCGCGCGCCGCGAACACCTCGCGCGCCGCCGCCGCCGCGCCCGACGCGCACAGGTACTGCTCCCAGCTGAACTCCTCCGCGCTCGTGCTGATACAAACATATTCATACACACACATTATATCAATACATTCACCATTATAAATAGATAAACATACACATATACATTTTTAGTCACATATATTATTACCTAATGATCTTAACTTTACAATTAAATTATATAGAAAATAACAATATATTACAAGTAAAACTATTTCGGTCAGGTCAGTTTGGCGGTCAATCCGCCCCTTGACCACGAAAGCTGTAAAGCAATCGAAACGTCGGGAAGTTGAAATATGTAAAAATTAAACCAAATCGCGATAAAATCCGTAAAAAATAGTTTTATTTCAATATGTAACATTCGCGTAAATCGAAGGAACCATTACATATATTTCAACTCACCCAGCCGGTGGTACTAATGGAATGTTATTGGCCATCGCAAAGCCAACAGGAAATATACACGGCGATCTCTGATGGTAGCAAAACCAGTCAGCCCCATTAGCATCGGCCGGATAGCAATCTATCCTGATCATCATATATCCCTCATTCAATATCTGCATCACAGTAGCTGCGCACACAGCTGATAAATTCAGCGGGTCTATTGCTTCCAACTTCATCCCTTCAGCAAATAGGGGTGGCTCGTTGGAGGGGTACTTGTAGAACATGTCTGGGGTGGTATCGTTTGGCATCAGACGACTAGCTGCAACCCTTTGGCAGTAGCTTTGTGGCGCGTCAAGAGGATGGCCGATTCTAAACGCCCAGCCAACAGGATGAATGAGGGGCGAGTCTTCATGACACCAGAAACCATTGTCCTCAGGAGAGCTGTCATAATATTTCACGTGTAATCTCTTACCGACTATCTCACACACAGTTGCAACCTGAAAATAAAATAGTCAATTGTTAAGCAAATGAATAATTGCTAATCTACTTACACTCCTAAATAAATCATGCAATTCCATAGACCTGCAAACAAGGCCTTCAACAGAATAACTATAAAGAAATTGATAATTGTACTTTTTTTTAACCTTCTCCCATATTCAGATAACTTCTCTATCATGAAAAAAATACACCAATTTAATCAGGACAAATGCCTATACAAAATATATCATTAATGTTTATCTGAGCAAGGATCATATACGCAAAATCTAGCATAGATAATCAAATTAATATCTGCACCAAGTGGTCATCAATTATTTCTACTAATCTACTAAAATCAATTAAAGCACCTTGACTTGCGAGATTCGATTTTTGTCAACGACTTCCATAATTGATCCAATAGAAAAACGTGACACTAGACTATCATTTAGTTTACTGTAGAAGTTGGCTGGAAGGGTCCGTGCACCAGTAAGCTGCTTCACCAGGAACCTGAAATTAAATATTTTAATATGTGCATGTTTGCAATAGATCAAAATCTAATCTTAATATTGTACACAAAACAATGAAGTGTGTTTGCCCTACAGACAATATGTTGTCAATGAATTACTTACTTTTTCCAATCAGTATATTTATCTTCAATGCTCCTCGGAGGTATGAGTGGCTTGCCGCGTGTTGCACACCAGCCAACAGGATGTACTTCCGAACAGCACAGATTTACCCAGAAATCCTTTGAATCATCACTCCCAAAACCCTCATACCGCAACAGTCCCATGTAACCTTTCACCTACAAACATAATTTACTACATAATATAATATACTATTACATGGTGTATTTGGCACATTTTTGGTTTCTTAGATTTACGCGAATGTTACACATTGAAATAAAACTATTTTTACGGATTTTATCGCGCTTTGGTTTAATTTTTACATTTTTTAACTTCCCGACGTTTCGATTGCTTTTCAGCTTTCGTGGTCACGGGGCGGACCGGCGCGGCGGGTCCAAGTAGTTTTATTTCAATGGCACATTTTTATTAAAGTTTGTATAAAATAATATGTAGTATAAAATATATATTAAATAACTAGCGGCCCGTCCCAGCTTCGCCTGGGTGTATATATCTTATGATTCCACTCCACATCCGATATATGTTATTTTTCGTACAAACTCTTGTATACCTAAACCTTTTGAAACCTAAACTCAACGTAGCTATTCTACTGTCGCTTTTTCTTCTAACTATGACCTGTCCGCCTCAATACCGTCCCGTCCCGTCTGTCAAGTCACTGATCCGTCCCGTTATTTCTCTTCATTATCCATCCGGTCTCATCCCGTGCCTTTTTTATTTTATTTTTATTTATTAATAACAAAAGAATAAACTTATAATCTACACAAGCGTCCTGCAAAACTATACAAACAGTTTGACTGCAGGATCAATTTATACATTTAATTAATTATACATTAGGGCAAATTGGTTAAGTAGTGCTTTTTAAGAATCGACTTAAATAATTTTTTATTAGATTCTTGTCTTATGGCCTCGGGCAAACTGTTTAGAGAATACGGGATACGTTTTTTTAGAGTTCTATCCCCGTAAATGTTGGTGACTCTTGGCACAACGAATTTACCCGAAGTCACTGACCTCGTATTATAATTATTACATACAGATACCAAAGAACTATGCTCTTGTCTGCCATGGTTATTTACAAGAAGTAGAAATTTATGTTTTAGACTGACTGGTAACAACTTACAAATTTTAAAGAGTTTATTTGGATCTTTCTTATACTTATTTCTAGTTTTTTTGTCTACAAGTAATTTTATAAATCTTAGTTGTATGTTTTCCAATTTATTAACATGTGTTTTATATGTAAGTCCATTTACATTTCGTCCTATCCCATCAAATGAAATCTGTCAACTATCCCAGTCCTATACCGTCCCTCTTACTCTATTCTATCCCATCTCTCTACTAATAGTGTACCTTACGATTTTTTGACATTAAAAACTTCAGCGATTGCGGATTAGCAAAATCGGATCAGTAATACAGGTGCTCCAGCAATTTTGGTTTCCACACAATATGTCATCCCTTATTTCACCTGCATACTGTTCTTTTCCAAAATTGTTGATCGCCATTATTTTTCGTTTGTAATAAAGAGCTGAAATATAATTTTTCATAGAACTAACTGAAGTGATTTCGATTTTTGACACAACATTCAAACCCTTTTTTCAACCCCTTTGGAAAAAATATTATAACCTATGACACTCAGGGATGTTATACCTTTCTAACGATGAAAGAATTTTTAAAATCGATTTAGTAGTTCCGGAGATTATGATAATGGGTGATTTTAAATGATACTCGCAGGTGAAGGATAGGACATTGTACAAAATTGTGATAAAATGACTTTCGATATTAAAAAGGAGTTTAGTTTAAACAAAATACATTTCTGAACTCACGCATAAATATTTGACAACCAATTTAAATGTCAATCCTTTTTCATTAGTGACATTAATCTACATATTCAAAATCAAAAATACGCCATTATCCGAATATTGTGGATATATGTTGTCGATTCGAAACATTTATTTAAATACGGTCTTTAATTTGAGGGAAGAGTTTACTGTATCGACAGGATGAACTTTAAATGTTTGACAGTTACGAAACCTATGAACATTTTGTAAGGGAAAATATTTTATTTTATTTATTGTCACGTTCCACGGGAACGCGATAAAAAGTATCCTATGTCCGTCTCCTGGCTCTAAGCTACCTCCTCACCAATTTTCAGCCATATCGGTAAAGCCGTTCTTGAGTTATAAATAGTGTAACTAACACGACTTTCTTTTATATATATAGATAAGTAGTCAGTTGATAGGCTTTTTATTATTGCATAGAATGGCGACAGGAGGGTCAAGATGAGACAAGTGCTTCGTCTTTATGTTTCAGAAAAATAGAAATAGCTAGTTAACAACTATTTAAACATTTTTTCATGATTTTAGCTTTAATAAAGACACTAAATACCTTCTCATGAAATCTTAGAGAAAATTTTTCAATTTTACCATAGCTTCCAAATTGAATTTAACGTGTCAATAAACTGTCATACATACAACTTTATACTTACTTTCAGCACAGTTGCCACCCAAAAATAATCACTTAATTTCTCTGAATAGTTCTCGCAGTCTGTGTTTTTCACCTCTACCTTCATGCCTTCGAAGGTATTGTCCCACATCTCATGCAGAGGGGCATGCTTGAACAGACTGACAGGCGCAGCGAGGAAATCACAACCAAACAACTCGTCTTTCCACTCATAGCTATTGGCTACTAGCGCAGCAGACTGCTTTATGGGACCAGCCTAGAAATATACGAAATTAATTATTATTATTTTGTTTTCATTTATGCTGAAGCTCGGTTTCAATACCGGTAAAGAATGAAACATACAAGCCTAAGCCAGGTATGAGTCATTAATAAATTCTAAATATTTAATGGTTCTTATCTATTTGTAGAAATTTTCGAACAATCCTGCATGTATTTAATATAACTGCCTTTTGTAATGATCTATAAATAGATTTTGGTAATTGTAGAGTTTTAATGGACTCATGGAGCTGTAGTGGGATAATACCGGTGGTTGAAAGGACTATTGGAACTATTGTTACTTTATTAAGGTGCCACATGCGTGTTATTTCCTCTTTCAGGTCTGTATACTTCGACATTTTTTCTGCTATTGTACTTTGGAGATTATGTGTGTTTGGAACTGCTATATCGATTATTATAGCGGTTTTATTGGATTTGTCTACTAATGTAATATCTGGTCTGTTATAGTGGGTAGTTCGATCGGTGAGTATTGCTCTGTGAAAATAAAGTTTGTGAGTCTGGTTCTCTAGTACTGAATCTGGTGTATATTTCATATTTGTAATAAGGGACTGAGGAGGTTACAAGACTATATTTAACAGCTAATTTTTGGTGGATGATGTTTGCTACCTGGTCATGTCTATGTTTGTAGTCGGTTTGGACTATGGATTTACAGGCTCCTGTTATGTGTTGTATTGTTTCAGATGCGCTATTGCAACGACGGCATGTATCTGTAGGTAAATTGCGGGTTTTAATTATGTACTTTTGGTAATACCGGGTTTCAATTATTTGGTCCTGTATCGCGATCATGAACCCTTCCGTCTCCGGGAACAGTTCACCTTGGACGAGCCAGTCGTTCGACGCAGCTTTGTCGACGTTAGGTTGGCTAATGTCCTGTCGGTGCCTGCCATGCAGAGACTTCCGGGTCCATTCAGTGATTTTTGCTGCTATATTTACGAGTGCTTCATTAGGCTGTGCGCGTGTATCCTGTAGGTTTAACGGAGTCAAATGCTGATCGTTCTGAGTAATCGCTAGGTGCAGGGTAGAGTTACTAGCTTTTTCATGGAAGAAAGACCTCAAGTTACCTCAAGTTAGTTTATTTGCGTGTTGTGCAGGTTCGCGATATCAATAATACCTCTTCCTCCTTCTTTTCTTGGGAGTATCTGTCGCTGTATGCAGGATCGCGGGTGGTGCTTACGGTTTTTAGTCATTGTGACATTGATTATGCGTTGGAGATTCTTTAATTCAGTTTTGGACCAGTTCAAGATGCCGAAAGAGTAAGTTAGAACAGGGATAGCGAACATATTTATTGCCTTAGTGGTATTTCTATTATTAAGAGCCTCTAAATCTCCAACAAGTACAGAAATTGCAGTCTGATAATGAACAGCAATGTTATCAGCATGAGAAGTTACACCCTGATCTTGGTAGCATGCTAGTCAAGGGTGATAAATAATGGTAAAAACCCCTAGTCAAGGGAGGCTAATGCTCACCAGTGAATACCTTGTGGCTAAAGATGTTCATCCTATTTTACACTTATCACTATTCTGTGCCATTTCTGAGTCACTTTACTATTGTTTTCTGAGTGCTTTTGCGCCTACACTTTCCCATTCACATTTTAAAGGTCTTTTGGTTTTCAATGCGGCACTAACTCATTGAAAAGCTAACATAAATGTAATGCCTGCCTTGGAAATCAACAACTTCGACAGTCTGTTTTAAACAGATGGTAAAGGAGTGTTTTTATGGGCCTGCATGAAGATTTTAGCTGGAGTGGTAAAGGGATTTTTGGGTGTACATCAAAAAATTTTAATGAATGATGAGTAAATCTAATCATCTAAATCCTAAGCTAATAAAATTGTACCTGTATGTCACTCAATGTTGCTTGCCATTGCTGGAGCTGGGGCAAAGGCTCCAAGGGTATCATGCCAGCCATATGCTCTGCACCCTCCATTAGTCTGAATCTCCAACTGCAATAGCGTCTCCTTGTGTTACTTGCGTGACATCTGAGGGAACACAGTTTATTGTTCTTTGGATAGAATTGTCTGCGTCTGCCCACTCTACCACACAACTCGCATATTGCTGAAACCAAAATTACATTGTACTTAATTTTAACTGGGTATATATATTTTTTTTATATTATACACACTGACCTCTTATTTAATTACTTGTTTATCTACCCAATATATAAATAGCACATATTGTCATATCATTGATTGTGAAAATTTCATATATAGTATGAAAATACAAATAAAAGTGATAACTGCAATTAAAAGCGCACTTCTAATTCTATTTTTAATACGTATTTACTATGAAACGATCTATAAAATAGTCGCTGGTTTTTCACACAGCTGCTCGATTAATGGTTTACACGATTGAACTATATTTTAATTATTATTTATTACCACTAGTTTTCTCAACCCGTAAAAATATGTTAACTTATTCTTTAGATTTATATAGAATGCAACTAAAGATATGTTTTCGTAACAAACTATCGATAAAAGTAAATCTAAACGAGAAAAACATCGTCTTATAGAAAACTTACCGAAACTGTCTTTATCCAAAGGAACTATTGATAAATCATCAACAATATTCGTTTCATCAACTATATTCGATATAGTATTTGAATCTACGGCACCTTCGACATTATAATAAGCCATACTTATTCGAAAGGCAGGAATTAAACGATGAAAGCCGTAATCGTAAACACATGTCTAATAATATTACCATATCCTTGTTATAATGTTTACCGAAATCTCATAAATAACTTAAGCACAGGAATTGTAACAATTAATTAATTTATGGATCTGTTTCCATAAGATTAAACCGTAAACGTTTATTTCAAAACACTTTATTAAAATAAAATGGCACTTCAAACTCAAAGCCGAAACAAATTCAACCATTCAACCACAGACTAAGAAGAAAATTCATCATTCAATCCACAGATTATTTAGAACCAAGTGGACCGGAAAGAACAATGTTCATTACAAATAAGGGTCATTATGGGTAAAGTTAGTTCACAGGGGTGAGTTGCAGGAAATGTTCTGCTAAAGGTAGAGGTAAAGTTAACTTTAGCAGTGTCTTTGACCATAACCCACTGAATTTGACAATCCGTCTGTTGCACCACTGTAGGAATTGATAAAGGTAAAGTTAAACGGGTGACCAGGAAAAAGACGTTTCAACACCCCAAAATCCTACAGGGGTAATTTTTAATCAGTGGCAACACTTCAATACAAATTTCAATTTTCTTTGAAATTTTCGTTATTTTTATTTTTGGTAGATATTGAATATCAGACACTATATAATATTAAATCCATAAATTAGAAATACTTAAATTACAACTCGAAATAGATATTATGAACAAACAAAAAGAAAATCTAAAATATTAATAAAAACAAAAATTAACTTTCTGACTCAAAAACGACTGAACCTATTTTAATTAAACTTGCATAAATTATATTTTGCTATCTAACTTAAACTTAACACATCTTAAATATGTGTGGATCTACACAAAAATAATATATATGTTTTAATTTATAAATTGAAATGTTCATAATTAAAGTAACTTGTGACTTTTATAATAATCACTGTATTGTAAACTGGTTTTGAAAAAGCACCACTATCTTGTGGAAACTGAACTGGAGAGGTTATATTTTATTTTATTGTTTACCTATGTATTTATCAAACTATGTTAATTAATATGTATAAAAATTGTGTACTTCTGTTAATATTTTATGAAAAAAAAAAGAACTAAATTAAAATTTCAATTGTATAATTTTTAACTATGTGCTAAAGCTTGAAGAGCTCGATTCCCATAATATATCTCGTAGTAAAGACATTATTCTCTGTTAATATCAAGTAGGTAATGACAGGTTATCAATGTTTTGATAGTTGACATTTCACAGACATGACTGTACCTTTAGCCCTTAACCGCCCGAAACTGCGGAGCTAAAGGTAATGTTAATTGTGACGTCATTTTGTCAAGAGTTAGATTTCTGCAACCCGAAAATGGCGTAACTGTAACTTTGACGGTTGATTTGACGTTTGCTACAGGCAAAGTTACTTTATGCAACTCACCCGTACCTGTGCTTAGTACTAAGTTAGTTTGTGCAACTGAGCCTAAGTAATCTGTGGTCAGGAACAGTCAGGAACTGTGGTCAGGAACGAGAACTTGATGGTGCTCCGCTCGTCCTCGGCTCTTCTAGCGTAGACCCAGCTTAACGTTAATGTTTCGAGACTACGGCATTTTGCCAGATGCAATAGCAATTTGCGGGGCTTATAAGTCTTATTTACTGGTCTATGCATTAGAGCCAATGGGGTATTTTACTATAAGAAAGAAAAAAATCTAAAAACTATAAATGTATATAGTAGAGCATTAAGCAATAAGTATATGTTAATTTCAGTTTATATTTCCAAGGAATAAATTTTATAATTCGTTTTGAAAATTTCAATTTTTGATCTGTCCTAAAAAGATGTGAAACGGCTGCCACCATGATGGTAAACGATTCTACGTCATTCCGCGAGTAGAATACCCCCTCCGGTGTCCAAGAGCTCCTAATATCACAGTTTGTTTACTGGTTGAGTGACGTATCATTTTAAAGGAACATGGCGCCTAGCGTTTACACATATTTGCGAGCAAAAATTTAAAATTTTAATTTTAAATGGATTTTTGTTGGACTTGCCGAGCAAATAAAAATTTGATATTATTTTAAATAGTTTGTCTTAATCTTAGGAACTACTTAAAAGACTTTTTGAAAATGAGTAGAATACCCCATTGCACAAACCACTGTGGCACAAACTAACTTTGCCCATAGGGCGATGACGTTGTGAAAATTAAAGTTATGGACAAAGTTAGTATAAGCAACTGAGTTGCAACGTCATTTCGATGGCTCCAATTAACACTCCTCTAACTCAAAACTCATAGGTTTACAGGAGGAGCATTTGAAAGAAAAAAGTTGATAAAACCTTTACTATTGCAGATATAATTATGAGTTTTTTTGTGTGAATAGCTGATTTACTGTTGCTTTAAACCCCATTAATAATATTTTGTATATCTTTTTGGTTTTAATGTTAGCTCTACTTAGAGGAATGTAACAGAAAAAACTCTTATAAAAAATTAGGATACACTCCGCTAACTCACCGTTAGTGGAGTATATGAGGGAACACTAAAGAATACACAACTTTAAATTAAATCCGTGTTAGAACAAAAACACATATTACTTACGTTAAAAATCAATTTTGTAAGTATTTTACAGTATCATAACCATTATTTTCTGATAATAAGACCTATTCTATCAACTTATAAAAGTTGGCGTTGTATAGTTTTAATAATAAGAAAATCTTCGGCCGTGATACAAACCTCTATCAATAATATAGCGTAATGTTACTCAAAATGTGTATGGACTTGGCGGTTTGTATTAGTAAATATTAAAGAAAATCGTAGGATTGCACCCTAGTTGGTTTTAGCTTTTTAAACAATAAGGAGTATCTATTGAAATAAAACTATTTTATACGGATTTTATCGCGATTTGGTTTAATTTTTACATTTTTTAACTTCGTGACGTTTCGATTACTTTACAGCTTTCGTGGTCACGGGGCGGACTCAAAAAAATATAAATTAAAATGTATAAAATAGTTTTATTTCAATGTGTAACATTCGCGTAAATCTAAAAAAACCATTAAGGAGTATCTAATTGGTATAATATAGCCAAAAACGTTGTTAAAATTTTATTTTATGTAGTAGGGAAGTATAATTCGGAACAAAGTTTAGATTTAAACAGAATATTTATTTATTTTTATTATAAATCTTCAAAATGTCTTAATAACACAGCACTCTTGTATGTATTGACAATATTTTGTAATATTAAGGTTTATATTATTTTTTCAATAATTATAATCATAAACAAAAGATAATAAATGTAATATTATCAAAATTTAAGAAAACAAAAAATGATTTGAATTTTGCTAATCAATTTTCTTCATCATTATTATTCGTTTCGGGTTCTCCTGTCACTAACAAATTCTTATAAAAATTGTGATATTTTTGAAGGACTACGCTATTGATACAAAAATAAACTAAGTCCTTGTACTTAGCTTTGCTAATTGCCAAAACGTTTTCATATGCCTTTTGTGGCAAAGCCTCCACACGAGGCTGTCTAGTACCCAAGTTTTTGAAGCATTGAATTTGTTGCCGTTCTTCATCACCTAAGCTGTATTAATTGTAACTCAAAACGCCATAATTCTCTGGAGAAGCTTCAATTTCTTTAATTATGTTCCATGATACTTTCTCATTGCATACATGTTTGGTCCAATTTTTTACAACAATGGCGTTTTTGAAGTCGAGAATTATATCTTGTTTCATCTCTAAAATAGTGCAAGGCTTTCCGTGTACATTTATATATATAATATATATATATTTACTATCGTAAAGTTTTCATCTGTTTCACATTAATTCACATTGCTTATAGGTTTATTTATGTAGGTTAATCTTTAGCGTAGGAATTTCTTTACAGCAACTAAGCTGTTTATAAGATTAAGTTTTATTTTGTTTAGGACTTGGCACCGACTTCAAACCTATCAATAAGTAGCACATACAAATAATTGTATTTTATTGATATGAAAGCTATAGGTATGCATAAGAGGAAATCCGTAACACGGAAATACGGAGACGAACCGGACTCACCGACATTGGCACAATTATTGCTCGACGGAAGTAGAAGTGGGCAGGCCACATATGTCGCAGTAATGATGGCAGATGGGGTAAAGCAGTGCTGGAATGGAGACCAAGAACTGGACATAGAAACCGGGGCAGGCCCTTGACGAGGTGGACCGACGACCTGGTCCACGTGGCGGGGAGGAGCTGGATGAGGACTGCCCAGGACCGAACAACCTGGCGTGCATTAGAAGAGGCCTACACTCTGCATTGGGTGGATACATAGGCTGAAGAAGAAGAAGAAGACTAAAACTTGACTTTAATACTGAACCTATTACAAAAAGAACCATTTTTATGGGACCAAATGACAGCTATTTTGCATCCAGCTAAAGAAGAATTACGTAAATCGGATCATAAATCTCAGCGTAATCGCTGTACATACATAAAAAAACACCCAACAAATTGATAACCTCCTCTTGAAGTCGGTTAAAAAGTGATCGCAAACGGGCAATACACCGCCAACTGTCAAAATGAGTAAACATTAACGAATGACTCTCCGCCAATTCTAGATGGCGGCATGTTCCACGCGGGCTGCCCGCCGCACGCGCCGTAAAAACTCCGCTATATTAACATGGCGGTATGTCTATCGCACGATTGCCGAAAGTACATATAGTTAGCGTTATGTAAACCTGAAAACTTCTTTATTTTTCACAATATTTTTCTAAATTTTGGTGGGCGTAATACTTACTAAATAGTAAAGCAATTTACGTGAAAAAAGAAAATTTCAAAATTTTGAGTTAGAGGAGTGTTCATTGGAGCCATCGATTTATAGCAGTATATTTAACATTTATGTTGCAACTATGAAAATATGTAGAAAAATATGGAAATTAGCTTTTATGGATCATAACTTAATCATTTTCTTGTGGTAATGCGCATAAATCACATAATTTATCACAACACACGTTCCATATAACTTCATGCTTGACTAAAAGTCGATTATCCAAATCGTTAGGGCAGGACATAGGTTAAGGTAACGTAGAGAATAGGGGTATTTACTACTTATTTTGAGATTCTTGTCTATGTCCTTACCCCCAGAGGTACATGTCATGTAATTGCATCAATATTGATTGATTCGTCCATTTGCTTTTAGAGTTCTAGACTGTATCACAGTATATCACGCAAAATAATTTATCTCGTGTAAACGTGCAGATTGCATCATTTGCGTAACTTTTTGAATTCTTGATGAAGTAGGTGAGTGAATTTTGCTTTGATTTCGTAATTGTACTTTTTTACCTGGGGAACATTTAAATTTACATATTAGGAAAAGAGAACATGACCTTTAGGAGTATAGGTATTCAGTAATAATATCGTTATTTATCCAATAAGTCGGAAAATCTCTATGGTGGTCTGTGGGCCTACCATTGAGTGTGGCATGGCAGTATTACCAGTGTGATCCATCTCTTTAAGAACGGTTTGACCGTATTACTTATACTATAAAGAGAGTACTATCCTTAAGGTAGGCAGCGACTTTGTTGTGCTGGACCCCTGGCATTGCGAAGGTCTATGGGCAGCGGTAGCCGCTTACCATCAGGCGGGCCGCTAGCTCGTCTGCCTATACGGCAATAAAAAAAAAAAAAAAAAAAAAACTAGGTATAAGATACCTACATACATCATGGGACGGAACATACAAGGCGAAATGTGGGTGTCCTAGTGGCGCCTCTGCCTACCCCTTCGGGGATAAAGGCGTGAGTTTATGTATGTATGTATAAGATACCTATGAACATGTATGGGTGTGGCACATCAAATATTCGTTTGGTTTGGTTGCCAAAACCATTTTCGGCCTTCAGTAAATTACTTTATTATTAAACGCTGCAACCAATGGCACTAAATACATAATATGTGAAATAGCTTTTTTAATATAGTTCTTATGTTTTCATTTGTTGGATAATTCACTTATTCAATACTTCAATTACTAAGTGATCTTTAAAATGTATTTGCGCCAAGGCAAAAAGCATTGTCATGTAGCTAGTCATCATAGACTAATATATAACACTGGAAAGTGGAAACTAGTCATAACCTATAAAAAAGTCGATAATGTAACCTATAAAAAAAAATAGATTCCCAATGAACTTCCTACTTCAAGGATGCCATTTTTCTTTAATTGATGTTGGCTTTTTTACGTGTTGTCTGATTATTTATTTCCACCGCCACCGACCACCGTAAACAATTTTGGAAAACGAACCATAGTAGTTTACGCAAGTGTGTCGTCGTATTCGATCTATAGATCTGTAGGTACCTACAACCTACATATCTAATTTGGGCAGGGCGGCATATTTGTATCGACCCATCCCGCGAGAAATTCCCATCCCCCAATCTTTCCAGTGTATACAGTATACACTATTTGGCACTGCACTTATTACAAAGTGCATTGGAATTTTGTGTTTGAGGTGCTAGTTTTATGCTTAAGTACGCAGTTATTATAATCTTATTTTAATACCTTATTTAAGTATCTATCTGAAAACATCCGATTTCAGTGTGCCCAGCTCGAAAAAAACAATAATGCCAAAATAATAGTAGAAAAGTTAAAATATGATATGCGCAAGTTGGTATTTCTTCAATTTTGCACATGGGAGAAGCATTTATTTCAATTATTTCATATAATCTACGTGATTCATTGGAGAACTATATAATACAAGTATTATTTTTTTGTTAATCGGGGAAACCCCGACCAAAAATACATGACGGTGTCATGACCTCGAGTAAACTAGGCAACACTGTGACGTGTGCTGTCAAAGCGTTGTATTGATTTTTCTCAATTTTTCTGAAGTGCGATAAGTTACTGATTTATCGTGTTACTTGATAAACTGTCCTGTGTTTTATTTTATGGACGTTCGCGATTGGAGCGTAAATATAATTTTGTTTAGCTTAAAAAGTATTACTTGCCGTTGGGGGTACCATAATTGTGAAATCCACAACTGGTAAGATGGCCGTCGTTTATATTTAATTTTATTCAGCAGTATTCTAAATTCAAAACAGTTTTATTTCGAGTTTCTACATTTCTTTTGAAATCAACAAAACAATATCTATAAGTAAAAGTTATAGTGTGCATTTTTATGGAAAACTAAAACTGTTTTAAATACAATAGAAATGTTTCAACAAATCGATATTTTATACCTAGATGTTTAAATTATAGTTGAATTTATAAGCATTTTAATCAGTTATTAGCAGTGAAATTATTGATCTTATGTCGAAAGGGTAAATGGGTAGATGATGCACCGGCAATGCAATATTTCTCAGTTGATGCAACTTGCAATTTAATTGCATAGTAGATTGCAGTCAATCGCAATTTTTTAAAGTATTCCTAACACTCATTGGACGAGATGCTCACGATAATTTAAGTTTTAAAATATCTCTGTTGTAGTTGCCTTTCATATATTAGGGGGACCGGAAAGTAATGTCGTATTTTTGATATTAACTTCAAAGGAATAAATTTTGCTCTGCTTCTTTTTCCAATCTGGTGTAAATGTTCCTGGATGGTCGACCAAGGTTGGTTTAAGGCTTTTGACAGTTTCTCGATTGTTAGACATGGATTTGCTTCCACTTTTGCCCTTAGCATGTCATTGTCTAATGTTGTTGGTCTTCCTAATCGATAGGAGTCAGAGAGATCAAAATTACCGGATTTGAACTTGGAAAACCATCTTTGGCATTAACGAACGTCTAATGCACTTGGATAAACATCGCAAATGTTTTTGGTCGCAACTGTTGCGTTACTACCCTTGCGAAATTCAAAAAGCATACAATTCCGAATATGCTCTTCTGGTATTTGGTTGGCCATTTTACCCCAAATTGCAGAAAAAAAAGTCTAATATTGAATTATTTGGAAGTAAACAAGTCACAATAATCTTAAAAGGACTTTGCACACCTTCGATACAATGAGCTGATAAAAGATAAGCAAATATCGACATGCGCAGAAACGACATTACTTTCCGGTCCCCCTATTATTAATAAGCAGTATCTGTATGAGCCCATATACATGTCACTGCATCGCCTGGGCCTCCTCTACAATCGGGAATATGATTTAGCGGGAATAAGCGATATAGTCCACTACGCTGGCCTAGTGCGTGTTGGCGGACTTTACATACCATATAAATTCTTATAGATCGTTATGGTATGCAGGTTTCCTCGTGGTGTTTTCCTTCACCATTATAGTGTGTGGTAATTGACTATCAATATGTGCATGACTGAAAATTCAGAGGTGTGCCCTGGGATTTGAACCCGGGGCAGCTGTAAATAATAAATATGTTCTGGTCTGTTACCTACAGGCCACTACACATTTATTATTATGCAGTGTTTACACTATACTGTCAATGTAAATTTTCTTCAGGATTATTCTATTTGGTAATTTCGGATTCATTTGCCACATGCAACACCCTTACTTATTATGATTGATAGTTGTATTTTTTTTCATTCAGCTATTTATTTTCCATGCGTGCATGATCATTTGACAAAGAAGGCTAGATATTGATTATTACATATCACAGTTTCTTACGGGCCATGGTAACTTTAAGTCTAAACTGTACTCATTTAAGCTTGTTAATTCCCCTGTGTGCTCATGTTTAAGACCTTATTGCGAATATGAGCAGTCTGCGCATCATATACTTTGGGAGTGTAGTCTTTGGCAGAATGAGCGTGAAATCATGCTGGATAGTATGCAAATAACATCTGGAGTTGTATACTACATGGACCTTTTGGAGACTAGAAAGAATTTCTGTGCTTTCCGGCTATTTTGCCATACCTATTATTGGAATCAAGTATAACAGCTCACTAAATAGGTCCCATTTAAATGTAATAATGACTAAGGCATGTTTCTTTACAGCTGGCTTCTCTGGCTGTAAATATCTTTATGCGAGGTTATTTACCTCTTTAGTTCATTGTTTTGTCACCCACTTTATTAGGGAGGGAAGTTGACAATACTTTATTTCCAACTCATTCTATTAATTTAACTTTGTGATTGATTTTGTTGCGGGTTAAAGACAAGTTAGACATTCCCAGAAACTCATTGAGCTTCAATGCTTGGTGTCATTAAAATGCATGCCACTGTTGATCCTGGCTTACAGGAGTTGCAGTGGCGGGTGTGAGCGCAGGACAGTCTCCAGTTGTATTTATTTTATAAATATAGTGTACCTAGTATTTTTTTAAGAGACAGTGGATAAAGTTAATGAATTTCACAAGGTTCCCTACAAGATACACTTGTAAATGTGTCAAATCACTTACAGCAACTAGGTAACTTATAACTTTTTGTTTACAGATTCATAAATATCAACAATGGGGAAAGGTTAGTATTTACAAATTATTTAACATTGGTTGAAACTTGAAAATATGGAATTGGGTCATACACTATTTGACAATTGTGATTTAACAGTTTCACTTCGATAGATTACAATCTACTGAAAAATAATGTGTTAAATTGTAAGCAGTATGTTACGGTTCACAATCTTTCGACAGTTCACAATCTCGCGAGATAGATTGTAATGTAACGGTATTTACAATTTTACGGTGACATATACACACTTTTCTTATATTATTTAAAAAACGGTAGAATTTCGAGCGCCGGACGATTTCGAGTCATTATAATTTTATGTAAAAAAACATTTTTACTTCCTAGGAAAAAAGCGGAATAGGGATAAAAAAGAAATCGGCCATGTAGCTGCGCCTGAAGATGTCGATGTCAGACCAACATCAACAATGGAAGTTACTGAGGTGCCTGTCACATCTGTGGTGTCTGAGGCGCCTTCAACATCTGGGATGTCATCGACCACAAATGTTGAATTCCTAGCAGGGGCAGAAGAGACGCCAGATTCTGGAGGACTGGGTTTGACGAGCAATATTCGCAAGAAAAAGAAATCTTTCATGCGATCACAATCTCCTGAATCCATGTCCGTTTGTACGACACCAACTCATGTGGCATCCCCACCTGAGGAGCCCAAACAGGAAATCGAAGAAGAGGCTGATGGCCTAGGCCTTGGCCTCGGAAAACAGAAATCTAAATCAAGACCACGAAAGAAAAAGGTTGCAACAAAAGCTGCTGAACCGGCAGAAACCACTTCACCATCCGTAGCCTCACCTTTAACAGTTGCGGAATCAACCCGTAGTGTTTCTTCAGTACCGGAGAGTGCACCAACTGGTGCTATAAGGAAAGAGCCATGGGCGATAGAAAAAGGGCGACCTGTTCTCAAAAGTTCTGATAGTCGGATCCCATTAGGAAGTCAAAAGAGTAGTGACCCCTTCCCAAATCCGTCACCTTGCGGTCGACCTGTACCAAGCGCTTGGCAAAAACCAGCTGGTGATAGTTCCGTTGCAAAAGCTCCACAGCCCTCGACTAGTAAGGAAAGCAAAGATCTTGAAACACCATCCACGTCGGAATCATTTGCAAAATTAAAGATTCGGCAAGAAGAAACTGTTAAGCAGCCCGCAGAGCCACCCCCAAAGAAACCTGCACAGGAACCCAAGCCGCCGCTCCCATCATTGCGAAGCATACCACCAAGGATAAGAGACACACCGGAACGGGATAGGGCTCTCTCAAAACCTTTAGAGGTTTTGGTGAATTACATGCCTATGAACTTCAAGCCGTATAAACTTGTAAGTTGGATTAGTATACAGTATAATTTTATAGTTAATCATTTGTATATTTTAAATATTTCTATAGATTCGTTGCAGGATGTCAAGATGAAATCTTCGAGAATGTAGTGCCCCGTGTATTTATATTATTTTAAAGCGGTATGTGACAAGATTGTTTATTTACATAGCAATTTTTTTCAGTACCGTTACGACGTAAGTTTCCATCCTGATAAACCAAAACAGAAGCTGCTGACAGCCTATCATATAGCTAGGGAGAGATTATTCCCCGGGCAAATTATTGCTTTTGACCAAGCAAAAAACTGTTATACATTGAAACCGATCATAAAAGAAAATGCCGAACGAGTGAATACATTGGTAAGTTATTCATATACTTGTTTTTCTGCTTTTGCGATAGTTCCAGATATAAATAGCGGTGTAATTGTTGTGACCCTGTGAATTGAATTGGAACACCAAACCTAAAACTATGATACGATATACAGGGTATACCAAGACCGCGACCGAAAACGAAGCCAGGTGGTAGTATTGGTGACTTCAGACACAAAAAAGATAAAAATTTCGAATAAAAAAATTATTTTTGTATTTATTGTTGTATTTTTTTAGATATCGTCGTATTTGGGTGATATACATAGTTTTCCTACAATAATGATGGACACCTCTCTATTTTTAAACACGCAATGGTACGTAAGGGTTTAAATTAGTATTTTCGCAAAAACAAGGTATTTACCACCCAAACATGACGATTTAAAACAAAATTAAAAAATATCAGACACTGTTATGGCGATTTTTTTTTTGCATTGTAACCTCTAAAACTACCTCCTGTCTTCGTTTTCGGTCGCAGTCTTGATATACCCGGTATATTGTTCTTAGAAAAATAAAGACTTATTTAATTTTATGTATTGCTGGTTTATAATTTAACAATCATGTGTGTCATCAACTTTTGTGTTGTTTTCTACTAAAACATATTGAAAATAGTTTGTGTTCGATATACTATTTAAGGTGATATGTTATAAATAAATAAATATTATCTCATGCTACAATGTTTCGTCCTCTTGTTGGCTTCGCATTTTGTATGTCCCCACTGTTAGAAATATCATGGCGAAAAGTAACCCTATAAACGGAAATATAAACTGAAGGTTGTTTCAAAAGCCAATGCGAATTGAAACGTACAGTCAAGTATAGTTATTAGTTAGTTATTATTAGTTAAAAACCAAGCGCAACATTATTATTTTTTTAGGTGGAAATCCGCGAGGAGAACGATAAGACATTGAAGTTTGATGTTGTGTTCAAGTTCACAGGCATTGTGGACTTGGAAACCCTTAATCAGTAAGTATATTTTCTCTCTATTTTTCTCTTTCTCCCTCGCTTAGTCATTCAGATTAGGCCTATGCCTAGGGATTTTCATAGGGATCTGTTAAGCCGCCTACATTCAGCGTCTTCCTGCAACTTTCTAACGTGTATATTATTAAGATTTTTTATTAGCGTAGATGGTGAGACGAGCAGGCCACTCACCTGAAGTTAAGCGTTCATTCCATCCGAAAAACAGGAACAATATTTAAAATGTTAAAAACTGTATAGCATTATAATATTTTAACGCAATAGCGAAACCTTCATTCAGCTAGGGGGCCGTCCATTAATGACGTGATGTTTTTTTAGCATTTTTAACCCTACTCCCTCCCCCTAGGTGATACGTGGTGAGGTTTAAGTCTAACCCCACCCCACCCCCCACCCAAAATCTGGTGTATTTTTAGTACCTACAAAGAATCTTATTTTTTTTAGAATATCATCTTTCAATACAGGTATAGTACAATCTAGGACTTCTTTCGTTGCTTGATAACGGCTAGTCAAGTTCACACTACACGCCGCTTTTCGGTTTAGAAATCACGCATTGACGAAAAAATAAATACCTACACGTGATATCTTACTACACCCCCTCTTCCCCCTTTTGATATTTCGTGATTTTTTGCTAAGCCCCCTCCCTCCCTTACGAGCCTCATGTGATTAATGGACGGCCCCTAGACTCCCGCCGGCTTCTTATTAAAAAACTGCATTCGCCAGTGGTATAAAGCCTAATTTTAATTTTAGATACATGAGATCAGGCACATCGCTCTGTCCGCCAACTGAAGCTGTACAAGCCATAGATGTTATCTTAAAACAGGGTACCTTGGACAACTATGTAAGGGTAAGTAGTCTTCACATTATTTTACTATCAGTATAAAGAGTTCTGTAGCATGGCGACGTATAGCTATATCACAAACGCTACGTGTCAATCATTTATTCTTATTATTAAATCGGGTATCTCATTAATATTCAAAAATATATTTTTCCAAACAAATTATATGACAAAAAATCTACCAAGACAATTTATTTGGCAAGGCGTAAAGACATTCCAAAAGGCGTCTCTTTTTAATCGACTTAAAAAAAGGATTTTCAATTTGACCTGTATGTATTTAATTTTGTCAGAATTGGACCGTTTTTGGATATGTTCGTCTATACCAGCGTCTGAACACGTGTGCCAAATTTCATAAGTGTATGTATGTTTGTCTACGAATAGGTCTAGGATTGTATAAGACGGATTTCATAAATTCTTTTTTAGTTGGATTAGGTATAGTCGCAACTTTATTTGCATCGTGTTTTTAACCACTAAAACTACCACCTGGCTTTATTTTCGGTCGCAGTCTTGATATACCCGGTATATCAAAAATTAAATCATTGAGATGTCGCTTATTGGAACGTCGGTAGGCATACAATATGCTACTAAAAATCGTTGATTTTTACACAAATACGCGCCGACTATTACCCACTTAGCAAGTTGGCAATTCCTGCCCAAATAGTGGCTCTTAGAGAGTGTAAATACTCTTGGATTGTCAGGACCCCGGTAACAAAATTTTTCGCAATTCAGTAACCCACTAAAGTGGTAATAAACTTCGTCTGAGAAGGAATATGTCCTTAGATTATATACTCGTCTAGATTGAGCAATGCCAACAAACGATGCGTTAAAAGTGTCCTCACTTTCTTTGATATGTGTGAGTATCGATCGTGTAATTATTGTAATCCAACTGTCAAGGTGTGTGTGTTTAGGGATGCCTACTCCAGATTTATTTACCTTTTCTACATTATTTTTGATAATATGAACGTTAAACAAAATGAATGTATTAAAAAAATGATCTAATATAGGCACATCGTACCTTGCTCGGTACCGAACCTTTCTTTAGCCTCCGTAATCCGTTTTTTGTAAAATATAAATCAGCATCAGAAAAATGTTCAGAACACACAACTGAGGTCTTGTGAGGTTTCCAATGGTCTTCATTTCGTGTCTGCTGTATAATGTCTGTCCAACGATTTGCTACTACGGAATCCGTAGGAAATCTAAAACCCAAAATATAAGAAAGAACAAACAAAATTAATATTTAGTGGGTGACGTCATGTATTTAATTTATATTATATGTAGGTAAGTTATTATTTACTGATCAAATAAATAATTACACCTTTAAAATAATAATGTTATTTTGACCGAAAAATTATGTAATGTTATTTGAATTTTGTTTCCCATAGTTTCAGCAAATCTCCCTAGTAATAAAGTGACAACACTGGCTAATGAAACTCACCTTCAAAAATACGACTTAAAAAATCATATTTTTTTGCAGTAATAGTTGTTGAATAACAAAACTTACCGATGAAAAGTGATTTTGGTGTTATTATACAGTTTTCCCACATAATTGCGACACAATTTGACAACACAAGCCGGCATAATGGATTATTTTTCAGGAGCACGTTATCCATATGTAGTTCAAATGACACTGACGTACGTGAGAAGCGAGTCTACCAAATTTGGTAGACTTTATTTGAGCCGTGCGGTGAGGTGTGATGTGTCATCTAGACGTGTATATAATCTAAGGAATATGTCTTACATTTGCCAACCTTAAATTAAAGTCAATTTTATTCATATTTTAAATGAGCTAAACTTTATAAGGTTGTATCTTCAAATCTATCCCGTAAAATACGCAATGTAATAAAATACAGTCTTTTCTGGAGACCCCTAATCTCGCAGGACGTTTAAGCGTTCTTGCAATCGCGCGCACTGATTCTGTCATCCTTGCGACGTTTTGGTTCGGTCTGTACAGGCCGTGCGCACCATTTAGGTCAAGTTTTCGGTGTTGATCCCGTTGTTATAAATATGGTAAGAAATTGATTAATGTAATTTGTGCTTAGACGCTAACTGATTTTGCGTAAGAACGAATTTAAGTCTCTATAAACACAGTACAGCTACAAACGATCGATTGTTTTGGAAAAAAATATAGACACAAAATGCGTGTGGCTCTCCCGTGGAGTGACATAAATTGCCTCAAAATGCAGAACCTAAGCTACCCGTGGATATCGGTCCCACGCATTTCAGCTAATGCTTTCCTGAATTACAGCCGGTCAAGAAGTACATTTCGATTAGCCCCACCCGATATTTCACTAACTAAAAACTTGATTTTTCCAAATTGAATTGAAGATGGTTTCTACACTACTACACTAGTGAATTATAAAATCCTGGGAATATAATGTATTTAGAGATTCATTTCATTGAAAGAATGAAAAAAAAAACAGAATATTTTTTAAAGTCAATTGCCTTGAAAACCACAATTTTTCATTAAATTTTTCAATTTACCGCTATTTTTATCCGTTCGTCAGTGAAAACTGCTTTCCGAACCAAGTCGTAGAACACACATATGACAATCAAAATGATTATGAACTGCAGGGCACAAGCCTCCTCTACAATGGAGAGTATGATTTGGAGGGTTTAGGTTATATGTACATACAGGGGTATATCAAGACCGCGACCGAAAACGAAGCCAGGTGGTATTATTAGTGACTTCAGATACAACGCAACTAAATTTTTTTTCTTAAGAATCATCTTATTTGGGTGATAAATACCTAGACATAGATTTCCTAAAATAATTATGTACACCTTTTTATTATTAAATACGCAATAGTACGCAAGAGTTTAAATTACTATTTTCATGAAAACTAGGTATTCACCACCCAAAAACGATACTATTTAAAAAATTGCAAAAAAAGAGTTGTCGCTTTTTGGGTAATTTTTAGTTGCATTGTGTCTGTAACCACTAAAACTACCACCTGGCTTCGTTTTCGGTCGCAGTCTTGATATACCCGGTATAGTCCACCACGCTAGCCCAGTGTCGGTTTGCGGACTTAACATCCCATAGGAATTCTTACAAATCGCTGAAACATTTTAATGGACTCAATTAATTATAATGTTCAATTTAATTTTAATAATTAAATATGTGTATTAATTGAGAGGTGTTTTGTAGTCTGGACGACAATACTTCCTTCGTCCCAACCGACCTCGTGATTTGGGTGACGGCCTGGAAATGTGGACAGGCCTGTTCCAGTCCGCTATTTTCACCTCGTCATCGTATCTGAACATCGACGGTGAGTGTAGATAAATAGTATTTAAAATACCAGTCCATGCTGATAAATACAGTTAAGGTCTGGACCTACTTTAGTTGCTTTAGCTAGATCTAAAATTACACCATTTTGTGTGATCTATCTTACAAATGAAGGAGTCCGTTGAAAAAGTATGTATATTTGTCAATGTATGTTATATTTTGATGCTTGGAGACCTTTCGGTCGTAGTTTTTTACAACACGACACACTTGCATTTTAATGTGGAATCATTACAGTGTATGTAACTGTTTTGTTTTTATTTCTCAGTTGCCCACAAAGGTTTCCCAAGACAACAAAGTCTGCTCGACGCTATGACTCAAGACTTCCGTATTGATCTCAGTCGGCCGGTTCTCCAGCAAAGAGGCCGTAACGTTGAAAACTTCTTGGAGTTCGTTAAGGGTCTGAGGGTGCGTGTTTTATTGACGCAAAAACTGGCGCGTTTAATTAAGATTCTAAAATACTACTAGTAACACTTGGTATTTATTCAACAGATTTGGATTTTATAAAGTTTTTACTATCGAATGACCAAAGTTTTTAAACAAGTCTTCATAATAATTATTATTCTCTTGAGCTCAGTAAAAAATGCGCAGTTAATTAAATAATTCTCTGTATAGGTTACGGCGAAGTTAGTCGGCGGTCCTTCTATTAGGCATCGCGAATTCATATGCAACGGATTGACCGAATTACCTGAGAAACAGACATTCTTGTACACAGACTTCGAAAGCAACCAGCAAATGACTCTCACCGTTGCCCAATATTTCCGCAAGATCAAGGGATATCAGTAAGTAGAATGGTTTTTATACATTTCTAGGCTAGTTGTGAATTGACATGGACAAGCTGTGGATGTTCAAGTAACAATTTCGGAAAAAAAATCGTCAATTATTTTTGTATTTAGTTACTTGTCGTGGTATTTGGGTGATAAATACATAGTTTTCCGAAAGTAATAATGTACAACTTTTCATTTTTAAAGACGTAATGGTACGCAAAGGTTTAAATGACTATTTTCGCAAGAACTAGGTATTTACCACCCAAACACGATGATATATAAATATAATAAAAATATGCAAAAAAAAGAACTGTCGCGTTTTTTTCAAAATTTTTAATTGGATTGTGTCTGTAGTCACTAAAACTACCACCCGGCTTCGTTTTCGGTCGCAGACCTGATATACCCGGTATGCTTTCTTGTGTTAAGTCTGTATATTTTGTATTTAAAAATAAATATTTGATAGTATATTTTTCACCGACTGCATCGGTGGCGTAGTTGTATTACAGTACGGTTACAAAGCTGAGGTCTCGGGTTCGAATCCCGGGTCGGGCAAAGTGATATTGGATTTTTCTATTCGTTATCAGCCCGGAATCAGGAATTTGTGCCCGATATGGCGATAGGCTCGCCCCCTATTACATCGTGGGACGGAACATACAAGGCAAAATGTAGGTATCCTGGTGGCGCCTCTGCCTACCCCTTCGGGGATAAAGGCGTGAGTGTATGTATGTATATTTTGCAATTAATGAATTTAATTTTTTGCAGCATTCAGTATCCAAATTTGAATTGTATGTGGGTTGGACCAAGAGACAGAGGAATATATTTCCCTCTCGAGTTGTTGGAAGTCTCGTATGGACAGGTATTATTTTTTTAAGATATTTTTATTTATTGCGGTACCATTGGTGTATAACTAAAGATAGGCCCTACCAGTACTTATGGAGTATCAATAAGAAGGAAGATCACGCAATATAATATGAAATTTTTTCGGTACGAAGTGGAAAGAAAAATGCGTATTAAACTTAGTGTAATTTTTTTCTTAACGGTGATAGAAATTGTTTATCTATTTTATTTACTAAACTTTATTTAATAATAGCAGCATAATTGTGTTTTTGTAACCACTAAAACTACCACCTGGCTTCGTTTTCGGTCGCAGTCTTGATATACCCGGTATATTTATGTCAATATGTGGTCAAGTCACAATATGCTTATCTGAATTTAAACAGAAAAAGCCGGTAGACGCACATACGAGCATAGTATTTTCGATTTTCATTGGTAGCAGTAACCAATAATTACACATTATTTGAATTATCAAGTGCGTTGTTAGCTGACTGTTGAATCTAATAAAAAATGGTTATGTAGACTAGTTTGAATAAAGCGTATTTACTTTATTTTTATTGCTTTGTATAGTTGATCATTACCGTTTTAATTATTTAAGGTACGCAATAAACAACTGAATGAGAGACAGTTATCCACAATGGTAAGGGAAGCCGCCACGCCGCCGGATCAACGCAAGCAGAAAATTGAGGAGGTCATTAGGAACGTAAGTAAAACCATATATTACATGTATGTAATGTCTACCTTTATTTTCCTCATCTCATGGTCTTTAATAGAGAGGTTTAAAGAGAGTTATGACGGTAGTGCTTTTTTTGTGTCCTTGGCATTGGCAAAGCTTATTATAGGCGGTGACTGTTTACCATCAGGCGAATTTGTTTACCTGTATAGGGTACACAATACATAATTTTTTTCATATATATTTTTTTACAGATGAAATATTCGAAAAATCCTTACTTCAAGCATTTTGGTCTGGAGATATCTGAGGAGTTTATCCGTGTTGGAGCTAAAGTGCTTGAGCCGCCTGTATTAGAAGTGGGAAGCAGGCAGGGGGTTGTTCCAAGGTAACTTGCTTGTCATTTTATATTAAAATATGATGCAAATCAATTGGATGTTTAAATTAAAATATTAATATAAATTATATATATCAATATAAAATTATACGGGACACTATGAACGAAATAATTATTTATTTAACACATTATTGTACACCAGATGTATAAAAAGTAGACAAAATAGCAGAAAGAAGTACAAGTGGTTGTGTTATTGCTCAAGGTAATATCTGCTAGAAAACCATGGGATCGATATACAAGAAAAAAATGAAAGTTGGTACAGCGTCAGGCGTAGGAATAATGTAACATATTCTATTATTATATTTAAATAATATACATATATATATATATATATATATATATATATATACATATATATACAATATACATATGTATATGTATATTTGTAATAAAAATAACTGTACATGTCTAACATATGAGATACCTACCACCAGTAAAAATAATATTTGTCATGTGTGAGAGAAAGAAAGTTTATAGGTTTCCGTAGAGAGTGAGCATCGTTATTTTATTGACAATGGAAAAAAACTTTATTACTAATTGTTAGGACTTCTTTTTCTTTATTAACTTATTTATTTACTTTTAAGGAACGGCGCGTGGAATACCAACTTTCTGTTGAAACCACAGACCCTGGAAGCATGGGGTGTGATCGCTATTGATTTGAACCCCAACGAGTGCAACGGTGAATACCTAGTCAAGATGGTAAGTAACTAAATGTATGTCGACATATCAATACAAATGAGTATTATTACGTTAGATGTATCCTTATTTTACAGGTATCTGTACAATTATTCTATTTCGTAGTTTTAACGCATAAACGTTAAATGGCGGTACGTTTGGGTATTTATGACCATATAAATTGCTAGAATGCCATGGATCGTACAAGGGAGATCTTAACTTGAATACTTATGGTATATAAGGTCCGTCAACCCGCAATAGGCCAGCGTGGTAGATTACGGTGTAAATCCTCATAACCAAACTCTAGATTTAGTGCGTGGTGACCTGTTGGTAACGGACTAGCCGCGGCTGCGAACATGTTCACGGTAGTCGCGGATTCAAATCCCAGGGCACACCTCGGACTTCTCGGAGTCATGTGTGTATTGATAGTCAATTACCACTAACTATAAAGGTACAGGAAAACATCGCGAGGAAAATTGCATACCATAGCGATTTGTAAAAAAACTATGGTATGTAAAGCCCGCCGACACGCACCAGACCAGTGTGGGGGACTATATGGCCTAACACTTCTCAATTGTATTCTCGATTGTAGACGAGGCCCGTGCCCTGCAGTGAGACGTATATGGGCTTATAGAGATACATGGCCCGTATGCTTTTATTACGAATAAGCTCGATGGCGTAGTTTTACTATGATAACAAAAATGAGGTCTTGGGTTCGAGTCCTAGGTCGGGCAAACTGATATTGGGTTTTTCTATTCATTATCAGATATGGCGATAGCCGATAGGTTCGCCCCATATCACATCGTGGGACGGAACATACAAGGCGAAATGTGCGTGTCCTGGTGGCGCCTCTGCCTACCCCTTCTGGGATAAAGGCATGAGTTTATGTATGTAAAAAGCCTAAGACTTCATTGCATAATGTTTTTTTGCTAAATCAATGTATTATTTATAGATCATGGACGTGGGTCGGCAGATGGGTATGAGGGTGACGGAACCCATGCTACAGAGATACAACGTGCGTTTGGACGAACTATTTCGCGTATTCAGTAACGCGGCGGAAAGGAATATGAAACTGCTGTTCATTATCTTATCGAAAAGAGGACGCGACACTTATGCTAGGGTAAGATTATTTAAATAAATTGTAATGGGGTCTGAGAAATTAACCTTAAGATTTTTTTATTAGCCTTATAGGATTGTAAGGGTGTCAAGGGAATACCAGGATTCTAGATTCGCTATAAGAATAGATATATCAGCTATAAGTACAGGACAAAGCTTGCAGTTAAGGATAGCTTACATTCTGGATTTTTGTCGACCGTCGCTTTTATTTGAGTTAAGAATTATGTCCGAAAACTTGTGTTATGGTCGTGTTAATAGTAATTCTATCATAACATGCCACACTAGTTACCATTTTCCTGAAATCTTTAAAAACTGCATTAAATGAATGCATTTTATATTATGCATGAATTATATGTCTATTTTATCCCCCCCCAACAGCAGTGTCAATGCACTGTTGTGTCCCGGTTTGAAGGACATTGTAGCCAGAGTAACTACCGGACATAGTGAGACTTAACATCTTATGTCTCTGGATGGCTAGCGCAGTGGAATGCCAAGCAATGCTTTGTACTTCATGGTGTTGTTTGGTATTGAGCGGTCGTATCGCTCACCATCAGGCGAATGGCATGCTCGTCTCACCCTTCATGGCAATAAAAAAAAGTGCCCGTGTTTTCCTGTTTTAGGGGGGGGGGGGGTATGTATGACTATTTGTTTATGTATAAATACTGAAAATAAATTTCCGCAGATTTCCTATTTTATACTATTGCCAACAGGTGAAACAAGTTGCGGAGTGTCGAGTGGGAATCCTGACTCAGTGTATCAAGGACGTTACAGCAACTACTCGCCTTAACACGCAGACTATTCGCAACATTCTGCTCAAGGTAATACACCTCCCACCAATAAAATGTTGAAGGATATATTTAACAAAATAATGTGTGTGTGTAATTCACAAAGGGCAGAAGTAAAATTTCAGGAAAGTAGCCGATAGTATGAGATAAATTATGTAGATTTCGAAAAAGCGTCACCTAAAAGACACAAACATATTCATAAATAGGACTTAGCCTACGAGAGAATGAGATATACGTATACAGTGGTTCATGTAATCTTCGTGTCCTCTTTTTTTTTATTTTTCATATTATTTTCAGATTTTAGTCGATATCTAAAAAGTTCAAAATGGCGATCATAATTTTCAATTCTGCCCATCAATTTAGATTACCGGGGCGAACGGTCATTCAGATATCTAATTTGAGAATAATCGAACCTATAACTAAAAAGTTCAAAATAGGGGCCACAATTTCAATCCTGGCCACCAATTTACATTATAAATTTCATGCATCGAGTATGAAAAGAAGAGAGAAAGAAAATGTGCGCACGGACCTCTATCTTGCCCCTACAGTAATAAATACGAAATGTAACTCTCTCTTTCTATCTTCACTAACTTATATCTCCCTCTCGACTTCCGTTCGCCTCGCTCGATCACACTTTTCGTAACGCTCTCGTCACGCATTCACCAGCTTTCTCCCCAAGTCAAGCATACCTAAAGAAGTTTTAATTCAAAAATTTACTTTTTAAATAGGACTATCTAAACATTTAACGAAACGCAACACCGAAGCGACTTTTAGGATGGCTCTACCATTCCAAATTATTATAATTAAAAGTAACATTACAAAAGTTAGACATTTTGAATTGTCTTGATAAAGAAGAATTATAATATATGTATGTACTACCTACTTTATTAATTTGTTTTCAGGTTAATTCCAAATTGATGGGCGTCAACCAAGCTTTGGACAATAAGTCCACCCCGCCATGCCTGAAGGGTGGTGACGTCATGATAATAGGCGCTGACGTCACTCATCCTTCCCCAGAACAAGTGAGTAGTTATCAAGTATAACGGCAGAAATTAATAAGAGATTTTTATCTTTATTTATGGATTAATCCTGAAAATAGACCAGTCAAATGGATTCTGGATTGGATTTCTCGACACACCTACTTTTGACCAAACTAGATTGTTTTATTTTTAAGATAGTTCCTTAGATAGCAATTAGGATTGGTTATTGTCGAATAGATTTACAACGAGTTTTAAACTGTATTTCTCTGTTAATAGCTAAGCTGGCGCAATCAAGGCTCGGAATCGGTTCGTGTAACATGAATAATAATTATTGCCCACAAATTAGCTACTGTGTTGTGAAACACATTAGATGCCTCATCTGTATTATTTTTGTTTCTTTGCGCTATACTTTCAATTATTTATGTCGTATGTAGTTGGTTGCATACCAGAGCGATTTGTAAGAATTTCTATGGTATGTGAAGTCCGCCAACCTGCACTATGCGAGCGTGGTGGACTTCGGACTAACCCCTCTCAATCGTACTCTCGACTGTAGAGGAGGCTCGCGCCCTGCACTCCGCAGTGGGCCGTTTGTGGGATGATATTGATGTAGTCAGTATTTGTACTGTATCAGCCCATATAGGTGATTTTTTCAAGGAGGCGTGGATGACTAAACAATGAGGAATAGCCAATACTGCTGTAAGGAGTCACGAGTCCGATTTTGATGAAAACAAAAATTGCATTTTTGATAAATCAATATAAAAATATGCATGCTGTATTATTACACCAATCGATAATATTGTTACTAAGGATCAAATTCTGGGAAGTAATTATATGTGGCAAACAAAAGGAAAGAGGTCACACTAAGGCGCCTTGTGTTCGGGGTGGAACCAAAGGAAAATAACTATTTTTTTTCTGAACTGTATTTCTGACAATTTATTACAAAGCTTGGTTTTATTAGTTTACATTGATAAAGCTACCTCCTTGTTTAAGATTATATATTTTTTTAAAGATGATTTACAATGAAGAAAATATTACGTCATTAAGTCCCGAAACTAACCCAGATGTACCACATTTCGCCTTGCATGTTCCGTCTCACGATGTGACAGGGGCGAGCCTATCGCCATATCGGGCACAAATTCCTGACTCCGGGCTAATAATGAATAGAAAAATCCAATATCACTGCCCGACCTGGGACTCGAACCCGAGACCTCAGCTTTTTAACCGTACCGTAATACAATTACGCCACCGAGGCAGTCAGTCTGCTTGTGTGGATTGGTCTGCTCGATTTCTTTTAATGATAAAAAATTGAGAAGAAAAATATATTCTTCAGATTGTAAAAAATATGCTTCATGGAAATAATTTTGTCTGTAATGATTAGGATACTTCTGCAATTCAAGCATATTTTAAGACCAAAGATAAATCGTTCTGTATGAAAGGCATCAAAAGCTTCCGGAAACTTTGGAATCATTGTATCGCTATGGAACATGACTATGTTGAATAAAAAAATACAATTTTGCAAAAAAAAGAAGTTAGTCTTAGTTCTAATTACCCACGTGTTACATGGAGGATTTTTTTTTGGTACATAAGCGCGAATATCAGTTCAGCCTCCTTTAAAACAAATCTATCATTATTAATTAAATCTATATTAAAATCACAGAATTGTACAATGTTTATCAATTATTTACCAAAATTCAAAATCATCGGGTTCGTTCCTCATTAGGCAAATTGATTTATCAAAAATCTAAATATGCAGTTCTAGTGTTCATCAAAATCTCGGCTCGTGACTCCTTTCGGTATTTTTCGCTATTTCGTATAGTATCGGTTTTGACCATACACGCTAACTTCAAAAATTCACCCTGTATACGTCCCACTGCACTTCCCGATCCTTTACAATCGAAAGTACGTATGTAGTATATACCGGGTATATCAAGACCGCGACCGAAAACGAAGCCAGGTGGTAGTTTTAGTGGTTACAAACACGATGCAAATAAAAATTTCGCCAGAATAGTGGCAAATATTTTTTTAGTATTTTTTAAAATCATCGTGTTTGGGTGATACCTAAGTACCTAGTTTTTGCGAAAATACTAATTTAAACCCTTACGTACCATTGCGTGCTTAAAAATAAAGAGGTGTACATCTTTATTTTAGGAAAACTATGTATACATCACCCAAATACGACAATAAGTAAAAATTTACAAAAGAAAAAGTAGACGATTTTTTTTTGCGAAATTTTTACTTGTATTGTGTCTACAATCACTAATACTACCACCTGGCTTCGTTTTCGGTCGCGGACGAAACCGCAATTTAATAGGTACCGTTTAATTAATTCTGTTATAATTTCCATTCATTTGCTTCACAGAAAACTGTTCCAAGCATAGCCGCAGTGACTGCATCGATCGACAAGTCGTGTTTCACCTACAATATAGCATTGAGCGTGCAAACGCCTAAGGTAATTTAAAATTTAATCTTATAGAGACTGTCCTGTCAATCCAATAACCCAGGATCAACAGAGGCACGCATTTTAACAACACCATTCATTAAAAAAATGAGTCTCTTGAAATATTTAACTTGTCTGCAACCCGCAACGAAATAATTTAATAGTAAAATTAATAGGTGTCAAGGTAAGTAGAATTCACGTTACTTTTTGAATTTTCGTGTGACGTAAGAGCAATCTGTTAATTTCAAAAGTAGCGATAGAAGATGACGTCATAGCACGATAGTTGGATAATATAATATAAAATATGTAACTTGTTTGTTATTAAATGGAATTCAAAAAATGATTACGGCAGCGTCGTGTGCCGGGTCGGTCACTTCCCTGTAATATGGTTGAGGAGGTCGATGGCTGGCACATGCGTCATACTCGTAAACGGGTGCTGCTTATGTGGACTGGTCTGCTCGATTTGCTAATAATGATAACTTTTAATTACTCTGAAACTTTTATTACTATATATTGCTTTGGTAGAACAGTATATACCGATACCGCGTTCTGGGCGACGTCACCTATCTGACTCAGCCGTACAAAATCACTTGACCAATATTATTATTAATTAATTAATTATTATTCTAAATTATTTATGAACTCTGAATTCATCTGCGCCGCGACTACTGTATAATAACTGTATGTAAACTTGTTTTGAAAAGAGCAACGCTAGAGTTTCTTGCCCGTTCTTCTCTGGCGAAAACAGCCTTGTGAACCGGGTGGTAGTGGAAAAAAGTGACTGAATCTAAATAATGTATGACATTTCATGGGTTCAATAAAATATTTTCATTTCATTTTAATTTCATGTTTATGTTTAAAATTTTGCATAACGTAACCTTTCGATATAAATTGCAAATTCATGTACAATAAATTTAAGATAATTGAATTTTAAAATTGGGCCCTAAATGTTGTATATTGTTTACTTTTGTTGTTTTCACATGATCCACAGGTATTTGTTTCGGGTCTGGGTGTTTGTGAGACCGAAAAGTCTCTCGTTGCTTTTGATATCCACGACACAAGACTCGATCTTAGTGTGGGATCAGGACTATGTATGTGACTGTTGGGTGTATTTATTTATTTATTTCTGTTAACAGGAGGAAATGATAATACAGTTTGAAGACATGATGTTGGAGCACCTCAAGACTTACAGGCAGCTGAAGGGCTCGCTGCCCAAAAAAATATACATGTTCCGCGACGGTGTGTCTGAAGGACAGTTTTCACAGGTGACTGTTACAGTACACTCTACGGTGTTATTTTTTAGACTGCAATTTTTTAAAGATATCACGAGAATAATAATGTGTATATAGTTTAAGAATGAGCTTTGATAAAAAATAATAGTAATAATTTACTATATTCATGATTTTGAACGTTCTGTTAAAATTTGAATACTCCAAGCACATTAACAATGTATACAGAACGATATAGAATAAATACTCGATAGAATATGTACTCTATACACTCGATAAAACACTTTGGTAAAGTGACTACAGTGTAGATGTTGGTTGTTTCTTTACATTGCCTGCGTGATGACTTACAATGCACCAAATAGTGCTTGTTTTTATAGATGAAGTTTTCACCAACTACGCAATGGAGGCTGCATTTTATGTATAGTAATTTTATTTTACAGAAAACAGAGCAGTTGTCATAAATTCATAAACGTGACAATATAGTTTTCCTTACATTATTAGTAGGATAATAAGTACTTTGAATTAATTTTAACATAAAAAATAAATAGAAGAGTTTCATATGAGCAAAAACAAACAATAATATACACTTATGTATTTATATTCGATGTTGTAGGTGATGGCAGGCGAGCTAAAAGCATTGCACCGGGCATACGAAACTTTGGTGGGACCGAAAGGACCCAAGCCGGAAGTTATGTTCCTACTCGTCCAGAAAAGACATCATACCAGGTATGTAGGCTTGCAAACGATAAAGCAATACTGGTGGTAGGTCTCTGATATGTGAGAGGCCGCCTGGGAAGGTACCACCACAATGTCTATTTCTCCCGCCAAACAGCAGTGTAAATGCACTGTTGTGTTCCGGTTTGAAGGACATTATAGCCAGAGTAACTACTGGGCATATCGAGACTTAACAACTTATGTCTCGTGTTTCTTTCGGAGAGTGAGATTGCTGGATGCCCAATACCCATTTCCTCTTCCCATCATTTTTCCTTCCCTTTCTCCAATCAATTTGATGGGCCGGCAACACATCCATTGTTGTGGATGTTCTTGAGCGGCAGTGATCACTTACCATCAGTGCCCCTAGCCGGAACATTTTGAAGTATCGTATAGTAATTCTCGTATAGTAAAGTAAACGTTTCCCGCTGTGAAATTTTAGTTCCAAATACGCTCACAGTGGCGCTGTTTAAATTCCCATACAAAATTTTACTATTACTATTCTATTACGATACTGCAAAATGTTCCGGCTAGGGGCACAGGTGATCTCTTTGCTCGTTTGCCGGCAATAAAAAAAGTATTGAATAGAAATCATCTTGTTATAGAATTCACATTTATACACAGGGCATGCACGTTTTAATAAAAACCATCATCACCATATATCCGGTTTCTTTCTAGATTCTTCTTGCCAGAAGGCAAGACTCAATACAATGTTAGTCCTGGCACCGTCGTTGATACGAAGATCGTACATCCGCGCGAACTCGATTTCTATTTGGTACGTATCAAGTTCCTATTCGTAATCATGTTTTCCCTAATATGTTTACGTTTTTACATTGACATAGATAATACATATTTTTACATCAAATTATTCTCGGCATTTATCGTAGTTCATACTTTTACATTTTGAGTTCGATATTTTGTTACGCTTTCACGTCTTTGTTACTCAATTGACCGGCATGAAATTAAGCATAAACATTTCGAAGGAGACAGAAAAGATTTAAAGTCACTTTTAGCGGCCTGTTCCTACTGTAGTCCATGTAGCTATAGTATGGCTTTACCGCATTACGAAAGATTTTCCAAGTCAGATATTTTTGAGACAGCCTTCGTGGCGCATTTGCTTAGACGCCGGCTGTGAAACGAGAGGCCGTGGGTTCAATTCGCGCACTGAGACAAATGTTTGTGTGAACCACAGGTATTTGTTTCGGGTCTGGGTGTTTGTGAGACCGAAAAGTCTCGTAGTTTCTGATACTCACGACACGATCGAGACTCGATCTTAGTGTGGACTATGTATGGGACTGTTGGGTACATTTATTTGTTCATAGCTCAGAAGATTATTCCGTGTATGTATACAGGGTTAGTCATAAAGGGTATATAAAGCCGAAAGGTGTGTGTTACACACATCATAATTAACAACTTTTGTTATCGGTCTTTAACGTCTTTCTGAAATCGAGAAAAAAATAAGTAGCATCACCTTACAGCTTTAAGACTGACCTCTCTGACTAACCCTGTATTTTTCGTAAATATTGAAACGTATGTTGTGTGCGCAGGTGTCTCACAGCGCCATTAAGGGCACGGCGCGTCCCACGCGCTACCGCGCCGTGTGCAACGACGGCCGCGTCACGGACACCGAGGTGGAGCAGCTGGCGTACTACCTGTGCCACCTGTACGCGCGCTGCATGCGCGCCGTGTCCTACCCCACGCCCACCTACTACGCGCATCTCGCGTGCATGCGGGCGCGTGCGCTCACTTAGTACGTACTATACTATATCAGCTCATATACGTCCCACTGCAGGGCACGGGCCTACTCTACAATCGAGAGAATCGATTGAGAGTGGTTAGGCCATATAGTCCACCACGCTGGCCTAGTGCGGGTTGGCGGACTTACATACCGTAGAAATATATACGCTTTTTTTTATTTGATATAGTTACTAACGGACAGTGATGTTATACAGGGTATATCAAGACCGCGACCGAAAACGAAGCCTACTGGTAGTATTTGCGACAAACATAATGCAACTAAAATTTCGCAAATACTATGGTTTAATTTTTGTATTTTTTCATGTATTGTGTTTGGGTGGTAAATGCATAGTATTTGCTAAAATTATAATTTTAGCCCCTGCGTACCATTGTTTCTTTAAAAATAAAAGTGTGTACATTATTGTTTTGGGAAAAACTATACATGTATTAACCACCCAAACACGACGGTAGGTTGCCTTCTTTTTGCAAAATGTATAGTCGTATTGTTTCTGAGTTCACTAAAACTACTACCTGGTTTCTTTTTCGATCGCAGTCTGGATATGGTATATAGAAATAAGTACCTCTACAGGTGGATACAATTATCTCAGCCTGGTTGGCGCATGTACGACGACTACAAATGATACTAACTAGGTCTTAAAGCAGCGCGTAAAAATCTATTCCGTCCTAGGTTCAATTCCTACGAATGGTATTCCTCTTGTAAGCTTGTTTACTTTCGTTCATCATCATCAGCCCGTTGCAGTCCACTGCTGGACATAGGCCTCTCCCAAGGCCACAGTGCCCGGTCTGCTGCTTTACGCATCCAGTCGCTGCCGGCCCTCTTGTGCAAGTCGTCCCGCCATCTGGCCAGAGGACGTCCCACGCTAGACGCGTCTCCAAGACGCGGTCTCCACTCCAGAACACGCTTACTCCAGCGGTTATCTGTTCTGCGACATAATATGTTATAATGTATAATGGGCTGGCCACATATTATTGCCACTTCAACCTACTAACTTTCAGAGCTATGTCGGTCACCATGGTTCTCTGGCGGATCACCTCGTTCCGGATTTTGTCCTTCAGAGAAACTCCGAGCATAGCTATTTCCATAGCACGTTGAGCGACTTTAAGCATATGGATTAGCCCCACAGTCAGTGTCCACGTCTCGGCTCCGTACGTCATTACAGGGAGGACGCACTGGTTGAACACTTTCGTCTTCAGGCTCTGTGGTATATCCGACGAAAATATGTGATACAAGTACAACTTCCTAAACGCTGCCCAGCCCAACTGAATCCTCCTATCGGCTTCCTTTTCGAAGTTGTACCTACCCAATTGCAATTGTATTACTTTCGTTAATACCTAGGTATTAACCAATAAACATTTAACACCGCCTGACTTCGTCCCAGTGAGCAGGGCACGTCGCAGCTCTCACGTCGATGAATACTTAATGTGGACACTAAGTTAACCATCAGGTCTATAAATATAGACACTAACGGCCTTGTTAATAGACAATTTTAAAATCTATTTTTGTGTTCGAATGTTTTGTCTTCTTCGCTCAAACTGAATTCAAAAGTCGTTAGAAAGGGACAAAACAATCGATAATTTATTTAAAACTGTCTATGAATAAGGCCGTTGGCCTTAAATGTATAGAAAAAATAGTTCAAGCTTACTACGGTATTCGAACAAACTTTTAATATCTTCATTGTTCCAGTGGTCAAAGCTTCACCAATGCCGAGCTCGAGAAATCCCCGAAGCGTCTTCGCGTGCTGGAAAAGATGTTGGAGCATAGCCGCATGTTCTTCGTCTAGATATTTCAGTAATAAAATTTCGTTTGTTTTATTGTATTAAAAAATGTTTCATAAAAATTATGTAATTGGAACATGTATGTTGTTTGTGTGTTTTCAAACTGTTTTTTGTTTTACAATAACGATTGATCTTTCTGAATTATTTATATTAAGCAGTGGTACTCTCGTAAAAGTCGATAGGCCTGTATTTTTCTACTACGGTAAACCCGCTTGCACTAACTAAAAAAATGTGTTGAAAATTTGAAATTCAAAAGTCATTAAATTATGTATTGGTCGATATCATAATATTTTGTATATGGGAGTTTTTGGTTCTTTTCGCTCATTTACAATGCTGTAATCTATCAGTGGGCAATGCTTTGACATAACATAAAGAACTATTGCACTTAGTACGCCCAATATATCTTGCGTATTTTCACGTTGACTGCGGCGTTAAAAAACACGTCATATCTGTGATAGGCGCACACGCATTAGGCACGACAACAATATGAATGTACTCCGCAGTCATGTTTACTTGTTAGAAATAAGATATATATAATAATAATAGAAAGTGCATACTGTTTAAAATTATTTGTAGCCAATATGTTACTGGAATTATATCTTTGATAGATTTTTTTTCTCTGTGTAATATTTGACTGAACAATTATTGCAACACTCACTCACCTCTATATATAACTTATCATCTATTTATATATTAATTATAATTAAATTATAATCATTCTGATATTATCTTTGTGATCGACATTTAAAGGATTTTAGAATAAAGTTATTGTTTTTGATAAATATAAGAACAGCTGTCATTTTTAAATTCCTCCAGTTGTAAATTGCTCCTCGAATAAAAAAAATACGATTGCAAATCGGGTCTTAGTAATTTTATTCTAGTGGAGTAAAAAAAATGTAATATTTTTGCGTAGTGATGCATTTAAGTTTAAATTATGGTCGGAGTGATGTATTGTGATACACATTGAGGTAGGTACCTTGAAGTGGAAATTGCGAACTTAGTGCGCACTGCGTATGTAGTATGTACCTGACAGGCGCACAGGAAATCAGGAAAGCGAGAGAGAAGATGAGCGAGTGCTTAGGAGTGACAGAGATCGAAACAACTCTTATTGCACATAATATTTTGTTCGTAAATAATGTATCGATGGTAATACCATATATACTGTATTGTAAGTGTATCTTGCCTATATGCAGCTTAAAATGCATTTTAAATATTTTGTTTCTAAAATCGATGGAACGGATCGGATTTATTATACTAATTTAAAGATCAAGACATTAGTGAGGATTTTTGTGACTGTTTATATCCTATGGTATGGTGTATTGTTAATCTCTTATTTAAAGTATTTTTAGAAATAAATTATGTGTCGTATTTATTGTTTTATTTTATACCCATGTCCACACTCGATTATTACCTTTATTTACTATTAAAATTAAAGAAAGACAAATATATAATTGCGACTTAGATAAAAATATACATAAATATGTGGGTATATTACACGTACAAAAGGTGTTAATTTAAAACCCGGAGTTATTGCTACTAAATTCGTTGCAACCGCGGATTAAGGATTAAAATCTTACTCATTTATTCGTATAGGTACCTACAGTTTAACAGTAATATTATATTTTTCGTATTCGTTTAATTTTATCGTCAATATAATCCACTGGAGGGTAGTTTGTCGTCACTTGCTTCTCGCTGCGTGAGTCATTTTGTGTGCGGTTTAAAACGCATGGCACGTATTTCACCACTGAGCTGGATATTCGCGTAATTCATTCGTGTATCGTGGACTATCTGGTGCAAGGCGGTGTTTGTTGGGTCTATAGCCACCGCCGTCTTCGGCGCCGATCATCCAGCTTCGGGTATGACACTTCGACTATTGCTTCTGGATTTCGGTGAGTTTGCTTGACGCATATTTACTTTTCGGCTGGATTCATCGATATCAATGTTACACTAGATAAGACTTTCAGTACAATAAATGTGTCCCACCTACTTGCGGTGCATGCACCACACATGAATCAGTTTGCTTCGTGGTAGTGACAGTGCAGTACGCCTTATCGCATACGTTTAAAAGTAATAAATGAATGTTTTGCCGTCAAACCGAAAGCAAATCGTCTCAAGTTACAATATTTTAATAAAATACCAGGTAAGTGATGTAATATTGCAGTGTGCTTTTCAACTACGGGGGCACTTTATTTCTTTGATGTGTCTCGTCTATCGGTAGAATATAAGTCAATGGCTGGATTATTGTTTGTTCGTGATCATATTGTCCCTCTGTGCACATTTTGATTCGCAAAGTGTACTGACCAGTTATACTATGATGATTCTGCATATCATGGTTTTGTATTTTTACACACATACATACATTAACTCACCCTTTTCCTAGAAGGGGTAGGCAGAGCTTCTACCCGGACATTCACGGTTCGCCTACTGTTTTCCGTCCTACGATGTGGTAGCCGGTGAGTCTATTGTCATATAGGGCACAAATTCCTGACTCCGGGCTGATTATAATGAATAGAAAAATCCAATATCACTGCCCGACCTGGGATTGGAACCCGAGACCTCAGCGTTGTAATCGTACCATAGTACAACTACGCCACCGAGGCATTCGTTTCCTGGGTGTTTGTGAAACCAAAAACTGTCGTAGTTTCTAATACCCACGACCCAAGACTTCAACTATGTAACTATTGGGAGTATTTATTTTATTTATTTTGGTCACACAACCCGAGCTATTGGGATATAGCGTCTATAGTCTATACAAACACACAAAAGGTTGCGTAAGGCAGAAACTAGTTTGGTGGTGATTTGTCGGTTCGTGCTCGTGGTCACGTAAGCATACTGACCGCTACCTACCACAACATTCGAAGGTACCGGCCCTCGATCAAGTTCAAGATTAACTGTAAAAAATAATATATATAGGTACCGACGATACCGTGTTATGCAATGCTTGTAAATGCTTATTTTTAATCTGTGAGTTGTGGCTGGGTCATTAAAACACTACTAGCTTTTACCTGCGTATGCGTGCATATAAATTTCGTACAATCTCTATTCCTTAAGGTTAGACTTTTTTTGTGATATATATTTTGACAGCCTCCGTGGCGCAGTTGGTTAGACGCCGCCTGTGAAACGTGAGGCCGCGGGTTCGATCCCCGCACCGAAACAAATATTTGTGTGATCCACAGGTATTTGTTTCGGGTCTGGGTGTTTGTGAGACCGAAAAGTCTCTCGTAGTTTCTGATACCCACGACACAAGACTCGATCTTAGTGTGGGGTCAGGACTATGTATGTGACTGTTGGGTGTATTTATTTATTTATTTATTTATTTATTTATTTATTTATAATATAATATAGTATTTCTACTTCTGAACGTATTCCCCAAAACCATCTGAAAGTCCACGTGCGAAAGGGAGAAAAAACAAAGAGATACTTGTAGTAGTTTAGGAATCAATGAAACACACTTTATACTTCATGAGGTGTAGGTATATCCGCACTCAACGGTTAAGCTGTTCACTCGGCCACGGTCGGCAGCCGAATGCCCGCCAACCTCGTACGCGCATACACTACATCCCTTCTTTATTTTAAATTTTTTAATAAATTTATTATATTTCGTCTACTGAATTATTACGAATATTAGCTTTGATAATTATAGACCCTGAACTATTTACTATGTTTAAATCTATAATATTTCGGCGATATTCTTTACGAGTTTAATTATTCCGGATAGTAATATTATCAGCCTTTACTTTGTCTTTTATTGTGTTTACATTATTTATTTATTGTTTGTATTTAATTACTGTGCGTACATAACTTGGCTATAATCTTATTTTCCTTCAAAATATTTTTTTTATTTTTTATTATTATACTTTTCTCTATTTGTATAACGTTTTAAGTAAAATTAATTGTTTACTTAGATTATTTTTCATATTTGGTTTTCAGTTTTAGTTCTTATTGTTTAATATTTTATGGTAATAATAATCATGGAAATACATTATTTACGATAATAAATGTCTGAGTGGACCATAAGTATTAATAAAACGACGCGCATCCATTTAATATTACCACCGGATCTAACGCGGCCCTGCTGAGAAGACCCGGCGAAACAAACTCAGTGGGCTTACATTACCACTGGAACTACGCGGCGCGACCCAACTCTGAGTATATCCAGCGAATAAGACTCAGTGGGCTCGTTTTGGGTCCAATTGGTTAGATGCCGACCAGGAGTATTTGGAATATGTACCATGAAATGGAGTATGAACTAAGTTTCGTAACTTAGGTAAACTATTTTACTCATGGAAGTTAAATACATATAATTTACTATTGGATTTTCCAACCAGCAATTATTTTTTTAGCTATTTGATTTGGTATTGTTTGCTCTACTATGTACATATATTATTTTGAATTTATCGGCTTGAGTTTATTTTTATCGGCTTAATTTTTTTTTTGCTTTTCTCTTTCCTCTAGCTTTATGAGGCGGAAAAGGTATATTTAATAAACCCGACTTTGTTACGGGGCAAAATAATTGTCTATTTTTTAAAGCAATATATCTGCCGTCTAGGCCGATGCCGACATTGATATATTAATGTTACATATTTTGGTAAAACATCCTTCTTCCTTAATGTGTTATACATAGGTGCGGTCCAGGTACCGTAAACGATTCAGTCCACATCGCCATAGCAGTACCCTCGTTTGGATACACTTAAAAGGCTTTTCCGTCAAACCGACAGTGTCTGAAATGAAAATATTATTAAAGCACACGAAGTAAGTGATATAATTTGCAGTACAATTAGATAGCAAATGTCTTGTTTTTTTTATAGCTCATTAAAGCACCAGGAGAGTCCAACAATTGCTTGTCTCATTTTCGTCCAGAAAATTGCCCTTCGAGCAAGAGAGACGGCTTATATTAGACATAGATAATTATTAATGAAACCTTCATATCAGTTGATCAAATAGGCATAAACTAGCTTAAATAGTAGTCGCCAGGGAACTAAAGTCACAGATATTGCTCGTAGAATTAGCACGCTGAAGTGGAAGTGGGCGTGCCACGTCTGCCGCCGGACAGATGGTCGGTGGAGCAGACATGTATTGGAGTGGAGACTGCGCTTAGGTAAACGTAGTGTAGGACGTCCTGCAGCACGATGGATCGACGACTTGAAGAAAGCGGCGGGTAGCAGATGGATGACGGCCGCTCAAGACCGGGATGGTTGGCGCTCACTTGGGGAGGCCTACGTCCAGCAGTGCACAAAAGTTGCTAAGGGTGGACATATTTACAAATGATTAATTATGAGGCATGATAAATTGAACAAGAAACTCAGTTTCTTACACACATAAACAACATTTCGTCCATTGAATTTTTTTTATGAACCTTCTCATCAATCTGCGATGCTCTGTTATTCTTTGACCACCATCAAATGATTGAATTGGATATCGTTATTGTCGTTGGTAAATTCGGGATAAACAGTTTATATGACAGGTCTCATCTATCGGTAGAATATAATATCTTAATCCCTCTAGATCTTTTCCCACTTGTCGATTTAATTCTAGTAAAACTTTTGTAGTGCTAGCTAGTCCGACTACATGAAGGTGTAGTTTGTTATTAAAATAAGTTACATTGGGAAGTCTCGATAATGCATGAGTCATTTCCATACAGACTCGTTTATTTACATACATACATAAATTCGTGCCTTTTTCCGCCCATATTGTGATAAGGTCCTAGCCTAACACTATATGGGGTACCTGACTCCGGGCTGATAATGAATAGAAAATTCCAATACCACTTTGCCCGACCCGGGATTCGAACCTGAGACCTCAGCGCTGTAATCGTACTTTAGGACAACTGCGCCACTGAGGCAGTCATTTATTTGCATGGCTTGTACTGATACTCAGTAATAGTATTACATTTGCATAGCCTTTTACTAGTTGCACTGACTAGTGTATTCATTTCGTGGATCTAAATGTCTCTAGTATGTAGGTACTTAGAGGTACTTTAAAGAGATCCTTATTTAATTTGCATGGCCATTTATTATTCATTTCTGAATACGTTGCCCTTTTAATTTTGGATTGTGTCGCTCTACAGACATTCGATAGGTAGGTAGTATTTGTCAGAACTCGAGAGGTACAAAAAATACCATATGAGAAACATTAAGAATATAATAGAACACATTTTCAAACACTGGTCAACATTGGTTTAGTTGCCCCTGTTGTTAAATCGGTTTAGGATAATTTTAAGCCTATGAATAGTTTTATTCACGAAACTATGAATAGTTAGATTGGTTCTAGTTGATGTTTTAAATCTATTTCATATTTTACAAAAAAAACAGGAAAAATGAGAATTAATTAATAATAATTACGTTCTTGATTACCAATTTGTATCAAAACATTCACTTTCAATTAATGTAAGTACATAGAAATGTAACAACAGAAATAATTTCAAACATAAGTTAAACTTCTAAAAAATCCCTTTTATGAGCTTTTCTTCTCTTTCTTTTTCAGCTATAGTTTCTTTCTTTATACTTTTCGAAAAATCTCTTTCGAAAGACTAGCAGTAATAACCTGTCTTGTGAAGTTCTCATCTACCCCGAAATCTTTATTTCATCTCTTTTGGAATCTAGTAGGATTTTTCTCCCTGCTCTTTACTTTCGGAATTTATCATAAGTTTTGTAAGGGTTATGATCATAATCTAAAGACCCAATAGAGTCCGCCACTCATTTTTGAAAAGTATCTTAAATCTGAGGTAAAAACTATAGTTTTTTTTTTTGATCGGTAATTTCTATAAAAATCCATTAGCATTTTAAACTACCGCGCGTAAATGTAAGAAAAACTTGATGCAATGTTTCGTTTGATTACGTCACTCTGCGAGCACATAATCTATGTAAACAACAACACTGTTGTTAGTAAAGAGTGAATTTTTGCAATAAACATGAATTACTCTCTAGTAATATTTTATTTAAAATAATGTACAGGAAGAATAGTGTTCGAACTTGTTTGTTAACATACTAGTATAACTATTTACTTGCGGTTTTATGTCATACTAGCATTTGCCCGCAACTTCGTCTGCGTGTTTAAGATAATGTAGACGTTATATCGCTAAAACTATGCCATTGTAACCTCTACGTAAACTTTTAACAAAGATCAACGTGCAACAATTTTATTTCTAATTCTGACTCTGAGTTTGGATTATCGGATAAATTAATAAACGGCCTTATTCATATACAGTTTTAAAACCTATTTTAGGGATCGAATGTTTGTTTTCTCGCTCAAACTAAATTGAAAGGGACAAAAGTTAAATTTTCATAGGAATAACTTCAGTAGTTTTGATTTTTATACTATTATATAATTTTTACCCTTATTTTACTCTTTTAGGATTAAATTTAAGAAAACAGAGTACGCACTTATTTTTGGTTTTAGATGAGTAACTAAAGAATCAGATTTGATATCTGCAACTTCAACGGTTTCGATTTTCCATACAACAATATTTTACCCTTTTCATCCTCTTAGGGGTTGAAATTTCAAAAATCCTTTCTTAATGCTCCCTTCCCTCACAATAGGAACCTCTGTGCAAAATTTCAAGTTTCTAGCTTCAGTAGTCTCGGCTGTGCGTTGATCCGGTAGTTCGGTTCTACAAAACTTTAACCCTTATTTTCGTCCCTTTAGGGTTAATTTTAGATAAACAATATATGCAATTATTGTTGTCTTAGAATGAATAACTTAAGTGCCAAGTTTGACAATTGTAACTTTAACGGTTTAAATTTTCCCTATATCGGTTTTTAACCCTTTACACCCCTTTAGGGGATGAATATCCAAAATCCATCCTTAGTGCTACCCTACGTCACAATAGGAACCCCTGTGTAAAATTTCAAGTTCTTAGCTTCAGTAGTTTCGGCTGTGCGTTGATCCGGCAGTTCGGTTTTACAATACTTCAACCCTTATTTTCACCCCTTTAGGGTTAATTATGAGAAAAGAGAGTATGCAGTTGTTCTTTTTTCTAGATGAGTAACTAAAGCGTCAAGTTTGATGTCTGCAACTTCAAGGGTTTCGGTTTTCCATACACCAGTATTTTACCCTTTTCACCCCCTTAGGGGTCGAATTTCCAAAAATCCTTCCTTAGTGCTACCCTACGTCACAATAGGAACCCTTATGTAAAATTTCACGTTTCTAGCTCCAGTAGATTCGGCTGTGCGTTGATCGGGTAGGAAGGAAATCACCCAGTTTCTAAACATTTCAACCCTTATTTTAACCCCTTTAATGTTAATTTTTAGACAAATTTAGTATGCACTAATTTTGTTTTTGAATGACTTATTAAACTTCCAAGTTTGACAATTGTAACTTCAATGGATTAGATTTTCCATACAACAGTTTTTAACCCTTTTCACCCCCTTAGGGGTAAAATTTCCCAAAATCCCTTCTTAGTGCTACCCTCCGTCACAATAGGAATCCCTGTGTAAAATTTCAAGTTCCTAGCTCCAGTAGTTTCGGCTGTGCGTTGATAGGTCAGTCAGTCAGTCAGTCAGTCAGTCAATCAGGTTCCTCTTTTATATATATAGATCACTAGCCATCATGGCGGCTACCATTCCATATTATATTTGTATGACAGATGAATGAAAATGGAATATTGCAAAAAATGAAATATTTAATTAAAAATCGTATTTTTTGAATTCGTTAATCAAAATTGACATATTCTGATTGGTTAATACTGTACTATTTGTTGTTTTAGATTTTTCTCACTTATATTATATATGCCCTATAAATACCCTATCTATTCTTCTTTCTTCTTCTACTTCTTCTTCTTCTTCTTCTTCTTCCTCGAGTGCCTCTTCAGTGCTGAAGGTTGGACGTCAGCTTCTTGTATTTTTCATTGTCCTTAGCCAGGTGGAATAGTTGTTGAATGGTGCTGATACCAGTCCGCTCCCGGATGTTTCGCAGCCACGATTATTTCCTTCGTCTAGCGCGTCTCTTGAATTCCATCTTGCCCATAATTATTAATTGGAGCAGCTTATATCTATCGCCATACCCTATTCCAAGGCCATGAAACATTCAGGTTTAAAATTTTCCATACTCAGTTCAGTTCAGTTATTTTTTATTACAAAGCATTCCCCATTCATAATCAATGCTTTGTCAAAACTGCTTCCTAATTTCTAATCGAATTTCAACCAAATAACAAACACTAGAAAAAAAAAATTATCTTCTGAAGACGTTCTTGATGTGTAAATTATTGAAAATGTCCCATACGCTAGAATCATTAAAACTGCGCACATCCAGTAGTTTCGTTAAAATATTCGAATGCTGTGGACTTGATAGCACAGAAATTCATAGAGATATCCAGGGCAAAATATTTAATTTCATGAACTGTGCAATTTATTTTTTTATTTTCGATCAGTACAATATTTTTTATTTTTTTTACCAATAATGAATAATTATAATTTGCAATTAAATACGACTGGTATTATAGCCCAATACTGTAAGAATCACCAATAGAAACAAAAATCATACAATAATAAAAGAACATTATGTTCACAAACTTTATTTTTATTTTTTAACGCATGTACCTCTTACCGAGCAGCGTTCCTCCTAGCCGTGGCTGTTGGCTGTATAGTTTATGAGCCTTTGCTCGACAATTAAAACCTTTCACGGAAAAAAGGCGGGAACCAGGATGATGATGAATATTTTTGTAATATACCACTTTTAGGTGTAATATTACTTAATGTTATTTTTGAATATTTCCCAGTAATTTAAAAATACTATATTCATATACTCATAACTCGTCTTATTAGACTAAAGTATATTGACTTAAAATCACATACCTACATGACAAATATTAGTTTATACTTTATAACAGTAATTAATACAATTATAGACAACTAAGTCCTTGCAATAGGTATTCTTGATGCATATCAATATAGCACAACTATATTATTATTGTAATATTAGTGACCTATCAGTCTGAACACCGACACAATCACTTTTCCAACAATCATTAATCTTGCGTGGCTCTTTTCTAACATGCTCGTGTTATATCTTCTGGATAAAGGCATGACTATAAATAATTGTCATTTATTTAGCTGTGGTTCATCATGCACCTATATCATAGCAGTCACGTAGGCAGGGTCTCATAAAAACGATCACCCTCCTATTATTTTTAGCAACCTTGGTATGTATTTCATTGGTAAGCTATTAAATATCTAACATACCTATGTTAGTCTTACCTTAAACATATGGAAACTTCTTCCATTAATACTCGTGGTATACGTTTTCATAATTCTAATTCACTATTTAAGTAATACTTACTAATTATTATGATAACATGTCAGCCATGCGCATGGAACCATCTGTCGCGCATTTATTTCCATTATAATTTGTTGTTTTTATATTTCTTTGCATAATTTTGGTTACTTTTATCCTCGTCGCCACTTGTAGTAGTTTAGGAATCAATGAAACACACTTTATACTTCATGAGGTGTAGGTATATCCGCACTCAACGGTTAAGCTGTTCACTCGGCCACGGTCGGCAGCCGAATGCCCGCCAACCTCGTACGCGCATACACTACAATACTCTTTCGCAGTTATAATATTATGATATATAATTATAGCGCCTGTTCATCAAGCAGGGCTGCGAATGAAAATTGAAAGAATTTAGCACTGACTTCAAGCATACTATAAAAATCGTAGACCGCGCGATGCCAGTATTGAAGATTTTTTGAATACGGACCTGGCAATACCACAATGCACCTGACAAGTGCAATGCATCTCGAATAGAGCGTCTATCTTCCGAAGTGAACAATCATTTATTTCCAACTTCTATTAATTTAACTTAATGATTGATTTTGTTGCGGGTTAAAGACAAGGCATACCTTCCCAAAGACTCGCTGAGTTTCAATGCTCAGTGTCATTAAAATGAGTGCCACTGTTGATCCTGGCTTACAGGAGTTGCAGTAGCGCGTGTGAGGGTGGGACAGTCTTCTATAGGCTATGCTAAGCGAAATGATAATATTTAAATAATTTACTATTCGACCCTAAAAACGGGAAACAATGACCTAGCCCAATACGACCTTACATATAGAGCGAAATATTACTCAAAAGCAGTTTAAATTTTAATGAAAGGCTAAATAGACATAAACGTCTGTTATTAACGATTTATTGCTTACAAAGTTACCGGTTCATACCAGGAAATCCGGTTAAGAATTTAGTCTTTTGTTAGATACCGGTAGCTCTATAATCTATATTAGGAAGTTGAAAGTTCGACTGATCGTATCTGTTACGTTTACGTCTATCTGTATTAATGTAATCTAAAATACAATTATTTGATTTACAATTACTTCAATTGTTTCTGTTTTAATTAATAATTTATGATCGCCGCTAACTATCCTAAAAATTGTTTGAGCTATAGAGAGCTTGCGTCAATAGATCTATCGCTATCATTATCATCATCAGCATGTAATTATCCACTGTTAGACATAGGCTTCCTCCAATTATCGCTATATTTAGCACTAATTCCAATTCCATGCAACTCATGAGTATTTCAAACCGAAAATCACACAAATTGGATTAACCAATCAATAAGAGAATGAGTCTCAATGCCTCACTGCTTACAGCTATACGTCCACTTGACCAATAAAACTTAACTGTATCAATCGCTGTAAAAAAGATACAGAATTTATTGCCATGTTATTTTTAGATACAATTGACAAGTAATCACGTTATTATACATTCGCAACTGCACGCGTTAGCGTTGGCGGTCATCAATAAAGCTATTTGTAATTTTAAATGTGCCTGCAAGTACATTTTTATCTGTATCTAAGGGCATATCACTGCGACCGTGTGTAATCACTTCTCGTAATTTATAGGTTACGGTAAATGACTAGGAACTTGTCGATGTGAGTCAATTATTATGCTTATATTTATGATTGCGGTGGGCCGAGGTTCCGTGAAACTAAGTCTGCTAATTATATTAGAACCCGGATTAAGAGATCGGTTGTTATATGACGGTCAAACGGATATTGAAACAACACGAGGAAAACAACATAGAGAATTTTACATGAATCTCTATTGTATGTGAAGATCGCCAACCTGCAATAAGCTAGTGTGGTGGAATATAGCCTAAATTATCTATATAAAAAAAACTCTTAATAGTAAAGTTAGTCATTTTATCCAGGGTCGGAAAAGTGACTGCTACGCAGTACGCACCTGATGGTAAGCGCAATGCCGTCCAGATCGTTTGGCAATAGATTGTTATCTTCTATCATCCGAAGATACATGTGTATTCTCAGGTGATTTCCGCCAATCTCAAGGTGAAAACTACATCATTTGGATATCTGCATACCTGACACATCTTCACAAGAATTTTGAACGTTTTTTTTTCAACTTTAGGTAGAGCATGGTCGTGATCGGCAGTAGACGCGTATACAATTTTATTTGATTCAACACAATTGGCTATTTGGAGAAATGTGCATTGTAGGAACTAGTGAGCTCTGAAAATCCGCCCTTTGCAATATGCAGTCATACCTATAAGTCACAATACGAGTATTACTTATATGTACCCATACAAAAAAAAAATTGTCAACTAAAAATTCAAAAGGTTTACATAAATATGCATCAACTTGTACCTTCGAGTAAATTTGTTGTTATTAAATTTGGGATTAAAAGCTACAGCAATACAATAAATATTATCCTTCTTGAATACATTACTGAGTCAATAAACGCTGAAATTACTTTTATTACATAACACGAGCGAGTTCGAACGATATAAAATCTACAAAAATGCAAAAAAATACAGCTCAAATAAAAATACTAAGGGAACGACATATTTGTACTCAACACAGCAATGACATTGTTCCACCTCGTATTGTATAAAATAATCCATATATGCAATTAGTCGCCATGCAAGAAGGCCAATAGATACTTCCGATCGACAGGAAGTGAGAGCAAGGTCTGCACCGCCATCCTTCCTTCCGTTGTTACAATTTAAACGTAAAGTTTGCAATATCTTAAAATAGATATGGACCTCGAAGTCCATGCATGCGATTAATTAAAGTACGGTGAAAATAAATCTTTTATTTAGTCTAGGTGCTCGAGCAACTGATTCTCGCCATGGCAAATGGTTACTGCGATCGTAAATATTTCCATTATGATATAGCAGTTAATTTACAGTATGTAGAACGTCCATTTAAAATAGGAATAGTTTACCCGAAAATTGAAAAGCGGAAAACGCCTTAGTGATAAACGCGACTCGCAATTGTGTCGTATTCCGGAATCTGTGTGTATCTGGCTTTGAATAGACCGGCGTAATTGTGCCAACCAGTGATAGATGGTATTTATTACCATGTTTTTCACCGGTAATTCTGATATTGCTACATCTATTCACATTAAAGGCGTAGGATTTGATCGCAGCAGGGGTCAATTTTCGAATTTCTACCTAGCTACTTTCGGTAATTATAGGGTCGCTCCCTATCACGTCGTGGGATGGAACACAGAAGGCGAAACGTGGGTGTCCTGGTTGCTACAAGGAGAAACTCTGCTTACCCCTTCTGGGAAAAAAGAAGAGAGTTTATGTATGTACTTTGGTAATTATGAATAGTGTATAGAAACGCGTGACTAGACTGCCTCGGTGGCGTAGTTGTATTACGGTATGGTTACAAAACTGAGGTCTCGGGTTCGAATCCCAATTCACTGCCCGAGTGATATTGGATTTTTCTATTCATTATCAGCCCGGAGTCAGAAATTTGTGCCCGATATGGCGATAGGCTCGCCCCCTATCACATCGTGGGACGGAACATGCAAGGCGGAATGTGGGTGTCCTAGTGGCGCCTCTGCCTACCCCTTCGGGGATAAAGGCGTGAGTTTATGTATGTATAGTAACGCGTATACGAACCGTATTAACAGGCGTGCATGCTGGAAAAACATTCGGCAATGCCGTTCGGAGCCGATAAGAAACGTATGAAAATCTTTCAAATACAAGCTCGGTTTGCTGGTATGTGACCTCCAATCAAGATTCGTTCTCGGCTCTCGGCTTTGTCGTCCAACAGTTTTCTGTGCCAGACTAGTCCTCTACGTTAAGTTTATCTTTTCAATGGTTGAGCTATGTCGATTTACTGTTGCTCTCCTGCGGACCATTGCCGCAAACAACTAATTGATTCGTTTCTGGGTTCCGTCTCCAAGTAAGTAACTCTAAATAATGGGTGCAGATACATTTTTTTTCAAATTCGCCATGGTACATCCGACACAGAGAAAATTGGTACTATACCTCAGTTAATATTATTCGATGCAAAAAAATTAATACGCTTTGTAAATAGCTATTCTAAAAAATAACAAAATGCTAAAATTTTAACAGGAAGAAATATTATACTATAAGATACACTATTTCCTTATCCCGGGGTCATAATGGTATTAATTACTACGAAGACTTTGAACCTCGGAAACCGACCTTTTCGAGGTCGTCTGTTAAGCATTAGCACCGGCAGGTAATTCGCAATAACATTCTCAATGTACAATTTTAGTAAATAAAAGCTAATTGAATATAATATTTAAATTTATTCCTGATTTGCGGAAGACGGAACACGTAATTCTAAGTTATGGTTTTTTCATTTTAATAAAATTATAATTATTTTATAATAATTTAATAAATATGTTTTTACTATTTCATTCTAGAAATATAATGCAAATTGTGTAAATTTCCGTTGTAGATTTTTGAAGATAAGATACTATACGAACACATTTGACAACAAGATTTACACATTTTTCTTTAAGAGTGATAGTGTCTCGGGTAATCCGATCTATTTATGCTGTTATAAACACTACGAACACCAAGATTCGCATATTTACAAAACTTACAAAACATAAGCACATGCCTGTATAAATGGAACGTCCGACACAGATGCCCGCATTTTATGTCATACGGTGATCTGGCCAATCAAACTCATGGTTCACAGCTCATACACGCGATTCCTACAACAATAAGAAAAGCTTTGAAAATCTTACCGATCCTGAATTTCTTCACTACGGAAAAGGTTTATTTTTTACGGCTATCCGCTTGTCTAATATCAAATGCTGAAACGAATATTTTTCGACAGTAACCTCCTACGGATAACACCACCCCAAGAATCTTCTGCTTCTTTTTACTAATTGATGGCTCCCGTAGTATTCTGATCCTGACATCCCGTAGTATCGGAGATTTTGCCAATTTTGTTGTTAGGATGTTGATTTTCAATTAATCATCGTACTCAAGACATGGTGTATTCAAACCTAGTGATCTAATGAGGTTAGCAAAAATATCTTGTACACACAAATACGTCGGCTAGCAACGAGTAAATGTTAGTTGACTACCGGTGTTGTGGAGTCGTGAGTCACGCCTTCAGCTCAAACTGAACCCGACTACGTTTAATTAGAATTAGAAATGACTGTTAAGGGCTCCTTCTCAATGTGTGTTGTAACTTGTAAGGCCGTCTAGTCAGAATTAGGAGGAATACTAAATAAAAAAAACAAATGAAGCAGTGATTCCTACTAATATCATGAAGATGAAAGTTTGTGTTTGTTACTTCTTCACGCTCAACCGGCTGGACCAATTTTGATGAAATTTGGTATGGAGGTAGCTAATACCCTGGATTAACGCATAGGCTACTTTTTATCCGGGAAATACAGGGTTCCCGGGGATGAACGAGGAATTCATGCATGTATATTTGATACTCTTTCAAACTCAGAGGGATGGTTTGGGACAGAATATTAATATGATAAATAAGTGCTAACAAAACCATTTTTTAGACAACCTCTGGAAACAACGACAAAGCAAGGTATGAACATTTTATGAACGCGTCTAACAACTCTCTTAATTTTGAAATCCCATGAAAATATTTCAATATAAAATGTAATTTAATATACCGCAATAAAAATATTCAATTAAGTATGCATTGTTATATAAATAGGCTACTTAATTTTCCAGTAGGTACTACAGACCTCAAGTGTAGAGGGGTCTCAAGCGTATAAGATTATCTCGAGACGAAATTCAAACATATTATACAAAACGAATGCAATAAATAATTCATTGTCTACTTTGCTGTCTTTATTTTAGTATTGCTTTTAAAATTGCCCCTTATATTCATTTATAGGTATGTAATATGTTAGTAACGTCTTTACAGAATTTTATATATTTTTGTTTATATACTTTATTGTGCACCAGTAGATTGTGGAAAACATATTTATAAAAATAATAAAAAACAAACAGCGGTCTTATAGCTCAAGGCAATATCATATAGTCAAGCATGGGATGGATGTAAAAGAAAACGAGAAATATGTGGCAGCATAAGGTGTATGACAACATTTTTTTCTTGGAGAATGTCGCAGGTAGCTGTAGTAGTAACAGTCCATATCCGTCCCACTGCAGGACACGGGCCTCCTCTACAATTGAAAGTACGATCGAGAGGGGTTAGGCCATATAGTCCACTACGCTTGCCTAGCGCGTATTGGCGGACTTTTACATACCATATAAATTGTGTGCAGGTTTCCTCACTATGTTTTCTTTAATCAGGTCCTGACCCCACACTTAGATCGAGTCTTGTGTCGTGGGTATCTGGAACAACGAGAGACTTTTCGGTCTCACAAACACCCAGACCCGAAACAAATAAATTAAATAAATAAATAAATACACCCAACAGTCACATACATAGTCCTGACCCGACATTAAGATCAATTAAGTCTTGTGTCGCAGGTATTAGAACTACGAGAGACTTTTCGTTTTCACAAACACCCAGAGCCAAAAGAAATATTTGTGGGCCGCACAAACATTTCTCTTGGTGCGGGGATCGAACCCGCGGCCGCTCGTTTCACAGCTGGTGTCTAACCAACTGCGCCACAGAGGCTGTCAATAGTGCAGCGTCATGACTTTAGTCGACCAACACTATCAGTTCTGGGGAAAATATTGAAGATATTGTGATATTCCGCATTGTTATGCCACATGCGATGTTGTTATTGTATAATACAAATAAGGAAACAATTTATGCTTCACGCACAATTATTTTAATGGCTGGAAGATGAGTGATACATTATTACACAAGTTCACGAACGTGACATTGAACTTTTGTTTAATTGGGTGAATACGCACGTCTGTATTTTTTAATTCAACTACATGTGTACTGTGCAGTATCCCAATAACTTGTTTTAAGATTTGGCGCTTTGGGTGTACTTATTAAGTTGGTTATTCCGAAATCATTAAGTCTTTCGACCTAGGTTGGTAAGGTTTGCCTTCCATTTTTTTGAAAAGAGAACAGCAATAAGTAGAAGCTGCCAAAAGAGATATTACGATGCACTATGGCTGGAAAAGATTTTATATAAAATTTTACTAAGAAAAATGTTAAATACATTTTCGCCAGAAGCTTTAGCAATATGTCGGCTTAGACCAAGGAGCCCATGGCCTTTGAGCGATTATGCGGGTTATATCTAAGGTGGGTGAACTATGTAAGGCCATGCTCTTTGTATGGCCCATTATTAAAAAGTTGTACTTATGTGCACAATGATTTAATTCTTGATTTTGTACTTGTTTTGCACAACAACTCAAACAGAGATAAAACAGAGGAAAATTGAGTTATCTCTACATTAGTCGCAATTAGTGTTGTTTTGCATTTCGATGTTTATCTTGATTTATTATGTTTATAGATGCATAATTTACATTCGCCTTGTTTGAGAAAATCTAATTATAAACAATAAAGGGAGAAAATGAGGACGTAAATAATATATTTTATAAATATACCTTGATCTAGACAGATATGTTACCCCAACTTCTCAGGGTTGGAAACAGGTCTAAGTTGAGGGTACTTAGGCCTCAGTTCATCATGCTAGGTCTATGCCTATGGTTATTACGGGTGGTAGGTCTCTCATTATAATATGTAAGAGGCCGTCTGGGGAAGTACCACCGCAATTTCTATTTATCCCGCCAAACAGCAGTGTAAATGCAATGTTGTGTTCCGGTTTGTAGCCAGAGTAACTACTGTACATAATGAGACTTAACATGTTACTTCTCAGGATGGCGAGCACAGTAGAATGCCAAGCATTGCTTTGTATATCATAGTGTTTTTTCGTTTTGCTATATGAGCGGTCGTTTTGCTTACTATGCATGCTCGTCTCGCCAATCATTGCAATAGAAAAAAACTTTGAAGTCGGAAGTAGATTATTATAATGCAGGTATCACACAACTAGGGAGGATATAAGATGAGGATGGGTGTACATATTTATTCACGAATCTGTCACAGCCAGTTGTTTTGTAAACAATAGTTTCTTAAGCCTGTTTCCAGTTAAATAAATGCAAGAATAAATACGCATTTTGATGATGCATTCACACATCGATCAATTATACACCATTCACACTCGAAAATAATAAATTAATATCAATTGTGCAGTTTGCAAAATTCAATTGATTCAATCTGGAATTTGTATAAAGGAAATTATAAACATTTAACAAATGTCGAGTCACTAAATTTATTTTAGCCGGCACTGCTGCACTTATCGTCAGGTGTATTATGGTCGTTTAGTCTTGCAAGTAGGTATTCTATATTTACTTTTAAAATACTTGCCTTTACTATCTCGATAATATCCATTGACCGTGGTCATGAATCCACATATTATATCCATTATCCATTATGTAAAAATCCTGTACATTCAGGCTGCATTAACGTATCCGATGAACTTGGACCCAATAAAAATAGTTGTTAAGTAACAAATATTTTTTATCGTAACTGAAGTCACGGTTGATCGCGACGATTGGCAAGGTGAAGGCTTTTCAAGATTGCACGCTTATCGCAATTCCACGGTTCACAATATTTATAGTAACCCCTCTATCTTTAGTCATAGGAGGTCCACTGAATATAGGCCTCCTCCAAAGATTTCCATAGCAACCTGTTGGAAACCGCCTGCATACCGCCTCCGTGGCGCAGTTGGTTAGACGCCGTCAGTGAAACTAGAGGCCGCGGGTTTAATTCCCTTACCAAGACAGATGTTTCTGTGAACCACAGGTATTTGTTTCGGGTTTGGTTGTTTGTGAGACCGAAAAGTCTCTCGTAGTTTCTGATACTCACGATACAAGACTCGATCTCAGTGTGGGGTCAGAACTATGTATGTGACTGTTGGGTGTGTTTATTTATTTTCCTGCTTCTTTTTGCAACCTTAGCTAGGTCATATGTCACACTTGTAATAGCTTAAGCCCTCATAAAAAAGGCCTGCATTTAAAGTAACTTTGTATTTTACTGTACCTACCTACAATAAGGCTCTACATCTACAATTTATAAATACGACAATACAAATATTTGCTTCTGTGTTAGATGTCTGATACCTAAAAATTTGAAACCCATTACACAATACGATAACACTTATATCGTACTTTGGGGTAAGCCGTAAGGTATGCGATTGTTGGGTGTATTCAATTTACTGATTTGAACGCAAGACATTCAAACGAATTGCTTCTATAAAACCACTGAGCTACTACATAAACTTTCAATAATAATTGGTTCGTATAACAACGATTATTCCAAGAACAAATTCTGCAATGCTCAATCGTGTAGTTTATTTAGCTGCCGATAGAAAGTGTTCCCGTTGTATCAAGGTCCGTTTTTTCTACTCCATGTCGTAAGTTGAGTTGACTGATTTGTTATGAACTGAAAAGTATTACAGCTGTTTTGTAAAGGAATTGATGGAGTATAGAATAAAGACAGTGAGACACTTCTTCTTCTTTATTATGTTATATTGTATTAGAAGTCCGTTTACTTGAACTAGCGGGGTGTACCTACTGTCAATCGAATTCATGATTGTAGATGAGGCCCGTGCACTGCGGAAGGACGTATATGGACTCGATATTTTATTAAGATGTTCAATTCTTATACGTTCCAGGTTGTCTGGATAGGAACCACAATATACCTAATTCTGTCGCTCATTTTTATTGAAAGTACGGTTTTAAATGAAGGACATTATAGCCAGTGATTAAAACATGTTGGGAGATTTAACATTATATGTTAATATTGCTGCAAAGACATGAATTGGAGAACTTCTTGACTTGGGTCGTAAGTGGTAAATAGGTCATGGCAACATTGTTAAGTACTTAAATCTCATGTTATTCTAGACTTACTTTAATCTTAAATTATACATACACCTTCGTAATATATTGGGCAATGACGACTAAGCCCTGTTCCGTAATACAACACTTATTTGCGGCTTAGAATGTGTGAATTCATATACCACAAGGTAACATTTGTAGATTAATAATAGTAATATGCCTGTATTTATTAGCCTATAGCGCCATTTACACGGGGAGATTTTCTCGCGGGGAGAATCGTATGCCATTATCGCATGACACACCGGCCAAATGATTATCGTGATCTGAGAATGTTTACACGATGCAACTTGTTTATATCCTTACGATAATCCTATCTTCGAGGCGAGAAACTCTCCCCGTATGAATGGGGCTTAAGTGAGTCGTACAATCGTCTCACTGCTCTACTAGTAGCGTATAGGGGCTATGAACCGCAGTAGGTTCCATTCTTTGGACAAATTACGTTTAGTGAGTTTCTCTTATGAGTTGCCGGAATACACGCGGCAATCTAGCTATGTAGGTAACACATTTACTCGTTATTTATTTCGTAAATAAATAATATTCCGAAATGTATAAATATATATTACATACTTATACATTGCTAGTTTCAATTAATAGTAAATTCATACGTAAGTTTATAATCATAAACTGACTATGCCGATTAGCAAAGATAAAATAATAATTAAACCAATCAATAACATTACGGAAGGACCTTTTAATCATGCTATTGGATTCGTACAGTGTAACTTTAATGAATTTTTACTGTTTACTTGCATAGATTGTGAATCGTGAAATGATTTTATGCCCAGGATTCCAAACCACTTTGAATTAGCAACTCCTATATTCCTACATGCCGCTCAAAATTTTTTCTCATTACTTTTCATAAATTTGCACCTACATCGCTAAAAGGCATGGATGTAAAAAGCCCTCTCGAATTTACATATGTCGCCGAATGTAATCGGGATTGCGCGTATCAACTGACCGATTCTCACTGAAAATAAATTGAAGTACTTTGATTAGAATTTGAATCCGTACACATCCATTGATAATAAACTAATTTTAGACGGATTATGAGGGTTTTTTTACTTGATGACAGAGACGTGAGGACATTATTTTTTTAACTGATTTGCAACGATCGTGTATATCATGTTTTCTCACTAGATATATTATACATAGCTACCACACCTGCGTCGGTTTAAGGCGCGTCAACACGGAAGGATATACAAGGCGGTCCACTAATAGCACCACTTGTTATGTGACGAGTTATTTCCATCCACACGTCGTGCATATCTCTCACTTTTATGTGACGGATTAATCAGGATGTACTCATCCTATATATTGTATTGTATCAGCCCATATACGTCCCACTGCTGGGCACGGGCCTACTCTACAATCGAGAGAATCGATTGAGAGTGGTTAGGCCATATAGTCCACCACGCTGGCCTAGTGCGGGTTGGCAGACTTGCATACCGTAGAAATTCTTTAAAATCGCTACGGTATGCAGGTTTCCTCACGATGTTTTCCTTCACCGTTAATCCTATATATTTATTGCTCTTATTTTATTACCATCCAAGCAATATCTATTTCTCCAGCCAAACAGCACTGTGAATGCACTGTTTTGTTCCGGTTTAAAGGACACTGCAGCCAGTATCTACTGGAAATAACGAGACATAATATCTATGTCTTAGAATGGCGAGCGCAGTGGAATACCAAGTATTGCCTTGTAATTCAAGGTGTTGTTTGGCTCACCATCATGCGAATGGCATGCTCCTCTCGCAATTTCTTGCAATAAAAAAAATAGCACCAAGACAAATATTTTGTGAACCTACATAAGACTTTGTTTCGCGTTTGGGTGTTTGCGTGATCGAAATTTCTCTCGACATCTGATAGCCTGTATATTTGTTATCCTCATTTTATTACCAAACTCGCAACGGGAGAAATATTTGTGCGATCCACAAGCATTTGTTTCGCGTCTTGGTGTTTTTGAGGCCGAATAGTCTCTCGTACGTGTAATAACCACGACACAGGCCGTGTATCTTAGTGAGGGATTAGGATTCTATAGGTGAGTGTTAGGTGCAATTATTCATAATATATTCTGTGATATATTGACATTACAGTTAAGTAAAAAAAGAACAGCTACATCATCAAAGAGAATTATCCCATCAGCCGCACTTGAAAAACATAAAAAACTCATACGAAGACAACATAATGATGTGGTTTAACTTTATTATTGTTGACAGTTCTCTTCATTTAAAGTTCAATAGCATCTTTTTTTGTAATAATGTCTTTTTTAACGTCAAATTTCTGTTGTGGATCGGGGTCCTTTACCTCTAAACCAAAACACATGAAGAACATTAAAGTCACCACAACAAATACGGTTCTTGATGCAAATGTCCCGAGCACGTAAGTTTGTAAAAACTTGGGTAAGAAATATGAGTTTTTGTTTGGAATAAGTGAAGCATTAGTAAAGGTTTTGTCGTTCATTGAACCATGGATGAGACATTTGGGTCATTGTCAATTAACATCTCAAGTTCAATGGAAGATTTTATTTTCAGTTTCTTTATGAGGAATCTGTTTTGGGAATACTAGCATAAGCTTTTTGGACGCGAAACAGTGATTACATTGCATCTGATGCTAAGGGGAGCGTAGTTTAAATAGAGCATTTACAGGCTAGGGGTGGTTATTTTTCATCTGTCGATACAATTATGGAGACCTGGCTAAAACTGGATATACGCAGATTGAATCCTAAATGTAATACTTGCGTGGGTTCGTGTGATGGGTTGTCACCATCCGTGGTGATCCAGTACGATTACGGATATGATTATTCTATATACTAGCATGGTACAATTCTGTATGTATTTGTCAGTTTAAAGCAGTTTTTAGTGAATAAAAAATGATAAATCTGCTACAAAATGGGTCGCGAACCATAAAATCTCGAGTTCGTTTTCCAGATGGGGAAACCCACATCGTAATAAACTTTCCCTATTTAAAACAAGATTTACCTGATATTGTTATAGGAGAGAAAAGTGGCTGATGCCGTTAATATATAAATACACCTAACTCACATAGTCTTGAACCTTCATTAAGGTATCTTTCTTGTGTATATCAGAAACTACGAGAGACTTCAGTCTGACAAACATCCAGACCTGAAACAAATACTCGTGGAGTACTCAGACATAGACATTTGTCTCGATGCGGGGACCAAACCTGACTTATCGTTTCACATCAGTTGTCTAACCACATCCGCACGACAGCCTCCGTGGCGCAGTTGGTTAGATGCCGGTTGTGAAACGTGAGGCCACGGGTTCGATCCCCGCACCGAGGCAAATGTTTGTGTGAACCACAAATATTTGTTTTTCTTGAACATATTAAGAAAGTCGGGGAAAAATCGAAAAATAACTTTTTTGCTCTGACAAGAATATCGAAATCAACGTGGGGGCTATCTTTCAATACATTAAAAACCATCTATGGAGCGACTTACTTAGGATGTATTACTTACGGATCCCCCGTATGGGCTGATAGGGCCACTATCGGTGCTGTGCGAAGGAAATTGCTCCAGAGCCAACGTTTGGCGTTGATATTCTTGTGTAAGGCGTATAGAACTGTTAGTACCGAGGCTTTGCCTGTCCTAGCGGGTGTACTTCCAGTCGACCTGGAGGTACAACGTCGCGCCGCGATGTATTACTCAACTAGAGAGAATATGGACAAAAGATTTTTAAATTCACGTGAACTTTTAAAAGTAGACAGATTATTTAAGCCGCTCTCAGTTGTATATAACGAACTAATAGATGAATGGCAAAATAGATGGGATGTATCTTTGAAGGGTCGGCATCTATACCAATATTTTCCATGCGTGCGTGATCGTTTGACTAAGACTTGGCTAGATATCGATTATTACGTATCACAGTTTCTTACGGGCCATGGTAACTTTAGGTCTAAACTGTACTCATTTAAGCTCGTTGATTCGCCTGCGTGCTCATGTTCAACACCTTATTGCGAATATGAGCAGTCCGCGCATCATATACTTTGGGAGTGTAGTGTTTGGCAGAATGAGCGTAAAACCATGCTAGATAGTATGCAAATAACATCTGGAGTTGTATACTACACGGACCTTGTGGAGACTAGGAAGAATTTCCGTGCTTTCCGGCGATTTTGCCATACCTATTATTGGAATCAAGTATAACAGCTTACATAATAGGCCCCATTTAAATGTAATAATGACTAATCCGTGGTGCTTTACAGCTGGCTTATCTGGCTGTAAATGTCTTTATGCGAGGTTATTTACCTCTTTAGTTCATTGTTTTGTCACCTGCTTTATTAGGGAGGGAAGTGGACAATAATTTATTTCCAACTCCTCCTATTAATTAAACTTTTTGATTGATTTCGTTGCGGGTTAAAGACAAGTTAGCATTCCCGGAGACTCGCTGAGCTTCAATGCTCAGTGTCATTAAAATGCGTGCCACTGTTGATCCTGGCTTACAGGAGTTGCAGTGGCGGGTGTGAGGGCGGGACAGTCTCCTATGATTTGTTTCGGGTCTGGGTGTTTTTGAGACCGAAAAGTCTCTTGTAGTTTCTGACACCCAAGACACATGATTTAATTTTAGTGCGGGGTAAGGTCATCATACATACATAATGTGACTGTTGGGTGTATTTATTATTATTATTACATGCGAAAAGTAGCCTGTCAAATTTATATAATATCACAATGTTATGTATCCGTTTCTTCATCCTAGTTAACTATAGTAGACAATATGGTATACAAATATGGTATTTTATTCCAATATAGTAGACAAGTTTTAGCTAATAAATAGTATTAAACATATCATTATGAATTCCGGCGCGGAAAGTTAAGCGTATTGTACGAAGGTCTCAGTTTCAATTACATCATACGTTGCAACAGAAACGTCATAATTGCGAGTATCTAGCAGGATTCTGAAGCCATCTGATTTCCTGTGTTTAAATAAATAATGAATATATTAGAATTAATTATGTGAATTAGTTTGATATTAATTGTTAGCATAATGTTGTGAGGTTCCTTAGTTTGGATCTTGACACCCGGTGGCTTGAATCTTAAACCTTATTATTTAAGAGTAAATATTGTTGTATTATGAGGTTTTGAGAAATGTACGTATATATTGGTACAAATAGAGATTAAAATAAGATATATGGTGATAATGATAGCCAATAAACATGCTCCACTGCTGGGCATAGGTCTTATCTACGAAAAGTAATCTGTGTGGACTGCCTCGGTGGCGTAGTTGTACTACGGTATGACTACAAAGCGGAGGTCTCGGGTTCGAATCCCGGATCGGGCAAAGTGATATTGGATTTTTCTATTCATTATCAGCCCGGAGTCAGGAATTTGCGCCGGATATGGCGATAGTCTCGCCCCCTATCATATCATGGGACGGAACATACGAAGCGAAATGTGGGTGTCCTGGTAGCAAATTTGCCTACCCCTTCTATGAATAGGCTTGAGTTTATGTATGTATGTATGTAGTAATCAGTTTGGCCATCACTGGTCTAGTGAGGGTTGACTTCGTAAAACCTCAAAAATTCTTGACAGTAGTTCCAGAAATGCATATTTCCACGCTAAGGTTTTCTTCATTGTTCAACGTATCAATTACTATGTAAGAAACAATCAGAATATTCTAGTAAGTGGCATTGGGCAGGGCACATAGCACGGAGAACTAACGATGAATAGGGCCGAAAAGTTCTTAAATGGAGACCATGTATTGGCAAACGCACCATCGAAGTACGTTTACAAGATGGACGAGCAACCTAGGCGGGGTTACAAGAAATCGCTGGATGCAGACTGCTTCCAACAGGACCTCATGGAAATCTTATGGGGTAGGTCTTATTTCACAGTGGATTTGTTACAGCTAAAGGAAGATAAGGCTAATATTATTAAATTATTATTATTATAAATTATTATATAATTGTTTATGAGTTCGAAATAGGATGCAGAATTACTGGATCGATATTATAGTGCGGATCAAGACACAATTTATCGAATTCCGATATCATTAAGACCACAGTAATGTCCTTTACGGCCTTGTCATGTTTATTACTTAATTATTGTCACATAAATTTAATACATTAATATTTTCGCGGAATCAGATTTCGATCGCTCGTGAAAATGTGTCAAATATTGGAGAAGGGTTTTAAAAAGTCCAACTCACTGGCATTGCTATGTATAGTATAGGTAGGACAGGTAGATCGGTAGTTAGGTGCAAACGGGCGGTGTCGGGCATTCACCTTCACATCCAGTCGCATACGGAAGTCCCAAGCGGACTTGGGTCGGCTGGCTGACTGTTATAACATATAACAAGGGCAAGTTCATTTGGTGTCAAAATTGGCGGAATTTATTCTATGGATTTTATTTATTGCGATGAATGGCGGGACAAGTAGGCCATTCGCCTGATGGTAAGCGATATGACCGCTCATGGACAGTAGCAAAACCAAACAACACCAAGTATTACAAAGCAATGCTTGGCATTCCATTGCGCTCGCCATTCTGAGATATTAAGTCGCATTAAGTATGATGTATCATACGTAATGTCAACAAATGTTCTTTTTTATTTAATTAATGCAAAATAATTGAAATATTAATTTATTGTGGGCCAGGCCTATTAAGAAATGTTTATATAAAGCTGAGATGTGAATACACGACCTGAAGTTTTTATAATATAAACCGTTCACAATATAACTTTTAACCAATATGAATCCACTGCTAAATACGAGCCTCCTCTAGGATTGACAATTAGACCTTAGTCCACGTCGGTCTAGTTCGGTTTGATGGATTTCAAATATAAACTTGAATAAACTTTATTCCTCCTCACAATAATCACAGTAACATAAGGTGCCTTATAACTATTTTTACTTAATGTATTTGTGAGAAGCTGGTGCCTGCTATAGGTTTTAACCTATGCTGCAAAAAATTTCTGTAAACGTCTTGATTAAATCTCTTAGGAATGCAAGTTTTCTCCATGTTATTTCTTTCACCTTTGTAGTAAGCGATAATTGCCTTGTGCTTTGGTCACCAACTTCCACCTTTAATTGGTCAATCTGGTCAGTTGCTAACTATCGGTGATTCTATAAGCGGTTATTACATAGTGGTAAGATTACCGTATCGTCCCGAGTAGTGAACGCTATACACAGGGAAAATATGCCATAATGACCCACGCATCGTGATCGGTCTGTGCATAGAATCTGGAGCAAAATAGCTTAATGGGTCGATTCGTACAATGGTCAGATGATTGTTACTCGCCATTCTATATCTATCGGAATAGAAATGCAAACAATGTTAGATTCAGTGAAGTCAATATGCCATGCCACCTAATATAAACTTACATAAAATACATGTGCATAAATTGACATTGCAGTACCTTTTACGGGTTTTATAAGGTTGTTTGCAATTAATTTTATCATTGTCAATTAAAATATTGTGTCGTCCGTCAAAAATTAAGTGCGTTGATAAAATTTACGACCTTAATTTTTCAAGTTAATTTCGCAACAATCAAACTGTATTAACTTGCAGGAAACAATTAGTGCTGGTTTAATTTTTGGGCTACTGTCGGTACTAAGGCCAGGCACGTGACATATTTTTATTTATTTCAAGTACAATCGGTTTTACAGAATTCACTAAAAACAATAGTTAATAAACAATTACTATGTCTTTGTCGTTGATTGTATTTGTATATTTTGTAGAGTTGATTTCTTGAGGGAGTTTCCTTTGCCACTTCTTCACAGTTATATCACATGTCTTAGTATTGTTAGTTCTTAGTTAGTTATATCAGACTTCTTATTTTCGGCAGTACAAACTGAATATTTAAAAAAAATATTGAATTACTACTTCATCGTTCTCATTATTTTTGACTTGTCATCACAAAATAGCGTTTATCCTCTTACTTTTATCTTTTGCCTTTTCACTGTCCTATCTTTTCCTGTTTGTACAGCGGTCTCAAGACTGTTTGTACCAAATTGACTAGATCGATAAGGCTGTCGTAATTTTATTATAATTGTTACGTTTTTTGTGAGCAATAATTAGAAATAAATCCCTAAGTATTATAATACTACAGCTATAGCTATAGCTGTGATGGGTTAAAATGAGAGTTATCGTTGGCTTGTTTGTCGAGCCTATTTCATAATATAAAAGAGTTTTCTTTATTAAAATGAATGGCGAGACGAGCACGCTTTTCGCCTGATAGTAAGCGATACGGCCGATCATGGACAATAGCAAAACCAAACAACACCATGAATTACAAAGCAATGCTCGGCCTTTCACTGCGCTGGACATCCTGAGACATAAGTTGTTAAGCCTGATTATGTCCAGTAGTCACTCTGGCTACAGTGTTCTTCAATCCGGAACACAACAGCGCATTTGCACTGATGGTTGGCGGGAGAAATAGACATATTAAAGCCCTTTTTATATTGGCATAGTAATGACAATAATGTGTCTGATGGTCCGCGTAGTGCAATTTTAATAAAATATTCTCTTCCGAGAGACGGTTATGTCGGTCTGATTATGTGGTAAATGACATAGGTGTGAATTGTTATGAAGAGAATGCTTCAGTAGTTAAGTCCACTTTTTTACTTTATTGTACATGCTGAAGTCTGCCAACCTCCACTAGGCTAGCGTGGGGGACTGTGCCTTAACCCCTATCAATCATACTTTCGGTTGTAGAAGAGGTCTGCGCCCTCTAGTTGGACGTATATCAATCAAATATTTATTTATAATTGTTGAATCCAAAACGTGGGTTTAATATGACGTGTTTTCAATCATTCATACATATAAATAATAAGTATTATACCATCATTGGTAGCGTCTTCGGCAATTTCACGCATTGAAGGAAACGCAACAAAAAACTATTACCTACTTCACGTCTGATTTCTTGCTTTAATAATGCTTTTACGAATTCACGAGGCAGTAGATTCTGACTAGAGTAGATAAAACAATTGAATTCAACTCCTTAATGTTTTGTCAACAAAAAGTACGAAATTATACCAAAATTATTATTTTTCTGAATTCTCGAATATGTTCCTGTTTTAAACACCAAAGATTTTAATTACAACATAAACTTCATTTAATCTAAGATTAAAGTAATTGTTTAATTATCATCTGAACTCGTTCAGCTGTTTTATGTGCGGAAGTACTTCGATACATTTTAGTGACAAGTAATTATTTTTTTTATCTCATGTTAGATTATATTGTTTTGATCCGTGGGGATGTTCCCATAAATTGTATATTTTTTGCTACTTTTTTACGTAAATAAATGTATAAGTTCAAATTCAAAAGATATCTATTGGATCGCTAGCTTCATCTATTGGAGAATGGTTCAAATGTTGATGATGGAATATCAAGTAAGATCTGAATCAAATTAATCGAGCTTAATTCGTAAATAGCGAATTTGCGTGAAAAGCGTAAACATAATATGAAAATGACTATTATTTCGTATGCATTTATGAAGAAGAAAATTATTCGTTTAAATAAATTGATAACAAATTGATGTTGATAGAATATCATTCAGGCTTTATATGCTTAATTCAATTTAGAAAGAGAATAGTAAAAGACTAGCGACGCATATATAGAGATAAATAAACAGCCCAGTGGTGCTGTCGGTTGAGCACCTGTTGTGAAACGAGAGGCCATGGGTTCGATCCTGTCACCGAGACAAATGCTTGTACGGCCCAAATATATTCATGTCCATGGGTTGTAAAATCGAAAAGTCTCATGACTTCGAACTTGGATCTACATGTTCCACAGTGTATTTACCACTAGACTTATCAAGCGAGCAGTCTTTATGACTCCCTTATGGTTCAATGAACTAGGTAATAAAGTTGCAAAGTTCATGACAAGGAAAATCATGAATGGTTTTTACGTACCTACAAAGTGATTTCCATAATTTATAATTATTTATTGTTTCGAGAAATTTCTTTAGAATTGATGAGTCAATTATGGAAAGGACTATTGGAGATTCTCTGAATATTTTTTATACGGGCACGGTAAAGTGACTGTACTGATATTTGATTATAAGCCCAGTGCGGTCTAAAGTTGGTTAGACGCTAGCTGTGAAACGAGGGACCGAAACAAATGTTTGTGTGAACTACAACGGCCTTATTCATAGACAGTTTTAAAATTTATTTTAGCTATCGAATGTTCTGTCCCTGTCAAACGACTTTAGAATTCAGTTTGAGCGAAGAAGACAAAACATTATTTAACTAAAATAGGTTTTAAATCTGTCTATGAATAAGGCCGCAAGTATTTATTTCGGGTTTGGGTGTTTGTAAGACCGAAAAGTCTCTCGTAATTTCTTATAGCCACGACACAAGACTCGATCTTAGTGTGGGGTCAGGACTATGTATGTAACTGTTCAGTGTATTTATTTGCATTTATTTATAAAGTATCTATGGACTGGCGAGAAACTATGTCCAACTCTCATCGGTTGACTATATTATGCCGGCTTATTCGATACCGGATATACAAATAAACTACTTATACTAAATTCGAGACTTAGTAATCTATATGAATATTTCTGACAATTCAAAGTAGTAATAGTGATCGACGCAGTTTTTAAGTAATATATTATCATGTTGCAATGCATTAATTATCAAATTTATTCACTTTGACGACCCTGCATATCTGGTTCTTGAATTCCCTACCTAGGAATCGAACTTAGGACCATGGTTTATATAACGTGCATTTCGGTTACTAAGACGATACTATAATTTATAATAGTTGCTATGGCAATGATACCGATTTTAGGCGAATTTTTTTATCTTAAAACATTAATATTTAACTGGCTATACTAGTTATGCTATCTGCATGTCACACAAAAACACATCAAGTTTTAAATGTACATAATTACACTACTTAAGTATGTATTTACGTAATAAGAGCAAAAATAATACATGCAAAAATACAGGAAGTTTTTAAAATTCATAAATATTATAATTTCGATGATGTTTTCCATTACAAATTTATTAAAACTGTATTAAATATTCGGAATTATTTGCATCGAAAATGGCATTTGAAATGTTAAAGGGAGAACTAGTAAATTATAGTGCATTGGTGCTACGCCTAGGTTTAATATGACGTCATCGCATGTGTAGTCATATGTGTAGACTCGCTACGTCTGTAGCAATCGTAGCGTAATGATTGATTCGTAATTAACTATTCAAAATTATATGTCAATTTCCGATAAATATTAACGTTAAAAAAACATTGAAGTATCCGTCTACAATGGGTTTCAATGATGTAATGCTTTTTTGCATAATTTACTGTAATTGCTTTTAATAATGATAATAATTTGGTTTAATGTGTAAATGTAGGAATAATGAATAATAATAAATGAATAATTAAGAATAATAATTATTGTGTAATATAGTAAAATAAACACGTATTAAAACAAAAAAAGAGGTGATTAACGTGTGCAAAATGTAATAATGATTTTATCGAATTATATTTCATATGTTTCTTCAATTTGATATATAAAATTCAAATTAAAAAAGTATAAGTATTAAATCGATTTCGATAAAACTGAGAATGAGCTCTAAGTACAATTTTATAGACCGCATTAAAACTCGACTGCATAGACTCAATAATATTATAGCAAAAGTGGTCAATAGTAACAAATATGAATCAGGATAGTCGGAAAAGGGCGTAGTGATGAGTAGCGCAGTGCTATAGGACGCAGTAAACACGTGGTGTCGGCGCACTTCCCGCGCGTATCGGAGGTCGACCTCTGTCCTATATATTGTGAACGAGCTGCAGCAACGCTTACAACCCGGCTCACTCGCACGCCGCCAACACACTTGTACGTAAAGAAAAATTAACGTCAATTTACGTAACTTCAATTAAAAGAATCGAATTGGCATTTTTGGCAGCCAAGGTCCCTTTGCACAATATCCAAATACCCGCGATTATACGTGATCTATTTTGTACTTGTTTTGGCGCGTTTGTGTGCACCGCCACCAATGTACGTTTGGTTGCAGCGGGAGAGGCTGACAGTTTCCCAGCAAGCGAGTCCGTCAGTTAGTCTGCGCGCACGCATCAACGCTCCGCCACCTTCGCGCGCGCTTTGTTACTGTGACAGTGCGTGTAAACAACACACGTGACATAATGAACCACTACGTGAAAATCGTAAGTAAACACACATTACATTGATAAGTTTAGCGTGAAATTTGTTCCTTTTTTAAATTTGGATTTATTTTGAAAATGGAATGCGTTCAATCGTTTATTTGAATTTGGACAATAGTTGAGTCCGCGAAAATTTAAGTAGAATTTTTTTCTTGTTTCATTTACCACGGAAGAAATAATTTATCAGTGTTTATTTGTTTGAAATAGATTTGAATATTGAATAATAAGTTAGTTGATATTAAAACCAAGAACAATACGTGACAAAATTAATCGTAAGAAAATATTAATCCGCTGTTAAATTTACCGTGAACTTAACAACTTAATATGCAATTAATTGTTTAAAAATTATGAATAACGTACGTTACTTGAGATTAAGTAATTAAAATAAAAACAATGTTTTGAAACAATTACGCGTACGAAACCAGTTAAGTATTGTGCAATTTTTGTAAAAAATTGTGTACCGAGGACGGCCATTAAGCACACCCAACTTAGATAATCGAAACGTTGACATTGTAACAGTGGGACAGTCAAGTGGCCACAATGACTCGAGTGTCAATGGTCTAGTTTCTCATACAAATGTGTCAAGTTCTGCAATGATTTATGATGAAAATGTCCGTAGTTGTACCATAACTTTTATGTAGTGTTTTGGTGATGTCATTAAAATGTTAAGTGGTAGACGTACGGAAATAAATTTGATATTTCTAATGATTAATTTTTATTTATAGTAATAACATAGAATACGATAGGTTTTGCTTAAAAATTTTGAATGGCATATATGTTGCATTAATCATTATTTATTAAACAAAACTTATTAAACGAATAATTGTTTTTTAACAGACTTAAAAAATAGAGGAGGTTCTTAATTCGACTGTATGTTTTTTTTTGTTTGTAGCCTCATATCTTTGTAATGGTTAACACGATTTTGATTATTCCTTCTTTAATTGAAAGCTAGTGCACATGCACTAAAATTTAATACATATGTTCCCATTAATAGCGCTGAAAATCTGATGAATATCTTCGGACCCGGAGAGTAGAACTCCTCAAAATTGAATGGGATTCCAATGGTTCTTTTTGCGTTTACTCAATATCTTCGGCAGCTTTTAACCGATTTTAGTGATTTCTTTTTCATCCGGACATCTTTGGACCGGGAGAACATAAGTCCTCAAATTCAAACAGTAATCCATATTGAAGGGTCGCCAAGTACCGAACACGTAGAAAATTTAGTAAATTTAACACAAATTATAATTATCTTCTTAGTATCTTCAAATTCAAATTAAACAATAGATAAAAAAATACACTAATTATTAGCTGTACATTATAATTATGCTGTACGATTTTTCGTCCTTTGCTTCCAAGGTTTTTAAATTAACGTTCCAACTGACACCGAATGTTTATTGTCGAGTGTGCCTCATTATAATGTCTGATATATATTTAAAAGTAGGAATTATGAAACATTTGATATAACAATTAAATTGTATGTTAGCACACCAGCAAGTATGACCTTACATTGGACAGTTACTAAGCTGCTTTACACTCGTGGAATGTTAATTATATTGTTTATCAGATGACTTCTGCTTGTTTTAGTATTGTTAAATTTTTTAAAATATTTTATGGGATTCTTGATTGAATTAGGATGGTGATTTGCCGTGGTATTTTAATATTTACTGAACGGTTTGAATTATTTTAAATAATGAAAGAACAAAATATATGACGGCTTGGTTTTTTGGTTAAAAATCATGACGTTTTTAATAATATTCTATTTGATTAATGACATTGTAGTTAATTTGTGGTTGTTAGTGTTGAGATTAAATTTACATAAATATTTTAAAAATATGTTATGAAGTAACAAAAAAAATTTCTAATATATTTTATATTATTTAACAATCAAACAAAATTAAAAAAAATCATTGTTTAAATTCGCGTATCTAAATAATCTGGTCTTGTAGGTGTGTCCATATTATGTCATTATATATAGAGCTGTAATTCTTGCGAGCAGCCCGTCACTAATCTAACATTCGATACCGTCACACGGATTTCCTAGCCAGTAGCCATTATTTATATTCTATCTAGCATAACTATTATATATTTATCCGGGTTCTTTTTTATAATTTTTTTTGTAGGCAAAGGAAGTAGAATTTTGGAGCCTAGTTGTCGTAAAACTGTGATGATTTAATTAAGTTTGTCGGTCCATGACAAATGTTTGCTGCAGTTATTAAGTTGAGTTTTTGTGCCGTAAGTTGTGAGTTCGATTCCAGCATGTATTAAAGGACACATAATTCCCAAAAAGTAATCCAACAAATGGCATAAATTTGTTGGTATTGTCTTTTTCGTTGTGAGAAGTTCTTTGTTTTTGTAAGAGACATTCCTATTTAAAAATGGCGACTGCAAGCTAGGAATTTATCATTGTATAGTTAAAATTGTTAATAAGTGACATTTTGCGTGTGTTAAGTGCAGTTTATATTTAAATATGTCACGGTCGCAATCATAGTGCGCTTGTTATTTGATCTTGAAATAATATATTTGTCGAGTTTATGTTAAGTTTTTACACGAGTTTGTTGATATCAATAAATACACACAACAGTGACATACACAGTCGTGACCCCACATTAGGATACAAGTCTTGATTTCTGGGTTTCAGAAATTACATGAGTCTTTTCGGTCTCACAAGAGACCAGAAATAAATACTTGTTACTTATAGTGTGTATCGCTTATTTTTATCTAAACATGTGATAGGGGAAGACGGAAGTCTATCAATTTCCCGGGTGGAATTTCATTCTTGGAAATCTCGTAAGTCGTATTTCATTTTAGAAACGAAGAACGGTAAACCAGTGGAATCGTTTTTAGGTCAGAATCATGGGGTCTTGTGGCCAACTCCCAGGTAGAATATTCCACTATGTGTGTATTTTTCGGTTTGAGGAACTTCATTTACCTCTGTCTACCCCTTTGGATGTATGTATCAATATACATTGTAGTACAAATCATAGAGATATTACGATTGTATCGTAGAATGATTTATCGATAGCCTTAAAATGCTCCATAACGTCTTTATGGTTACAAATTACACGGAATTAGTAACGCGTTATTGCCGGCGTTTTTGCTTGAATGTAGCTCGGTTTGAATATCTTGTGCTTTTGCACTGAAGTTCAAAATCCCGAATGGGGAAAAGTTTATCTGCATGTTAAGTATTTCCGTCTCGCAATGTTGACAAAATCTTTTAATGTTAGTGGTAATTTCAAATTAAAAAAAAAACAAAACAAAACTCCGAGTAGTACGTTTTTGATATTGTCATATATTAAGCCAAAATTAATGTTACGGTGGCAGGCCGGCATAATTGTGTCGACCGAAGAGAGATAACCATTAACCATTACTTGAGAGTGTACTCCATTTGGAATTAATTTCAATTAAGATTGCATTGTAGTTGATTTATCAGAAAAAGAAACCGCAGATTATGACTAGAGGAATACTAAAAATACACATAAACAGCTCAGACATTCCGGTTTGGTCCGAGATTAGACCGTCCTTGAAGTTATTTGTACAATCTAAATAGATCTAACTTAGTGGTTTTGTGACACTTATTGTGCTGAATACATTGAAAGTGCGAAGATATTGTGTAGTTGTACAGTTATAAGCAAGTTTTTTTTTATAAACTGGCCTGTTCAGGTCCTTGTTAAAATTCTCTTATTTTGCCCAATCTTCTTCATCTTTTTCGATCTTTTTTTTACATACATACATAAACTCACGCGATTTTCCCAGAAGGGGTAGGCAGAGGTGCTACAAGGACACCTACATTTCATCCTGTATGTTCCGTCCCATTATGTTATAAGGATCCTATCCCTATATCGGGAACAAATTCCTTACTCCAGGCTGAAAATGACTAGAAATATGAAATATCACTTTGCCCGATCCGGGATTCGAACCCGAGACCTCAGCTTTGTAGTCGTACCGTAGTACAGCTACGCCACCGAGGGAGACGACACCTTTTTTTCTCCTTATTTATTAAGCTTGGTCACTGAGTGTTCATGTCATCTGTCCGATCTTTGGGTTCCTCATTTGTAACGACACTAGCTGTTTTCTTCCAATTTTGCTGGTAGGATTCGTATCCTCCCGGACAGCCACATATAATACTCGTAGTGGAAAGACGAATCATAGTAAGTACCTAATCCTTAAAAATATATCGCTTTTTGGATTTCGCTTGTGTGTATATCCAGACTTCAAGCAGGCCTGGCTAGTGACATAATGACAAGAGATGCTGTCTTTGGCCGATGGATACTCCATACAGACTGCATTGTACATAATTTTAGAAATAACACTTTACACACATACAAAAACACACTTCTTTCGCAGTCGGGTAAAATATTAACTCTAACATAAGATGAATAACATTATAGACATTATTCCGTTCACATTCTTCGCGAACGCGTTTAAACATCTGTTAAATTATTCTAATAAACATATGTCTAGAACCTTCGCCTTCACTCACGACCTAATATTAATTTAATTGATAATGTGTGCTATAAATTTAATTAATAATGTATACTATTAATTAAGAACGTGTGTACTAGACAGCGAAACAAATGCAAGCAGAGCTAATCTGTTGCGTCATCTCGATTTAACTTCACTTCCTCGTTAAGCAATGGAATTCATAAGATTAATTAAACTGAGAATATGGTTTATATGTAATGATGTACTTTAACTAGGCCATTGTATAATTAATATGCGTACTGAAATGTCGTGGTTAGAATTGCCATTTGGTGTTTCTGTATTCTGGAGAGGCAGCTACTTTTTAGATAGATTTAACCTAAATAGTCGAAGAAATAAATTGTTACGACTATTATATATTAATTAGTGGGACATACTAACAGCAAGATTTCATTTACAGTATAATTTACAGATTTCATAACAGTATAATTATCGATAATTAAATAAAAACTAACGTATACGCCTTTTATAGGAATGTATGTACAGCATTCGCATCTTATTATGCATACACACAAACAATAACAAATTGCTCTTACATTAAAAAATAAATTTAAGCAATCATATTTGTACATTCCCAAAAACAATTGTCTCGCTCGATGCGGGGACAGAATCAGACAACACCTTTTTAACTAACTATGATATGAAATTACCGATAATCTGTCATCTGTCAATTGCTAGGCAAACAATACGTTCTTAATTAATGACTAAATATATTATGTCGCAACCCAAATAAGTATGGGATAAGCACAGGTAGACGGAAAGATAGTATGTAATAAAAGATAAATAAATATGAGACGGATTCCTAACCACCTTATATTTAAACGACCATCCGTTATAAAACATTGTGCGGGCCGCCAAATTATAATTAATTACGGCCAATGGTGCCTTAAACAAAGATAGCTTCTCAAGTTTCTCATGATAATCGCAAAAAGTTTTTAGTTGTTGTAGTTTCGCACATGATCGGTATCGTGACCGAAATATTGTGACCTTCATGCATTCGCGGATGGGTGAACGACCTATTTAGCGAGAGTGTGGTGTGGGAATGAGTGTGGATATTATAAAATCGAAAAGATTAAGGGAATATTGGGGGCTTAAGCTGTCTTATACCTTGAGGCGGTTTTGTCCAGCTAACTCTTGGATATTTTATCGCTGCTTATGTTTGTTTCTACTGTAATAAGTGGTTTCAAATGTATTTTTAACAAATACTTTAAAATGATCTTAATTGCTATTACATGTGAACATTTTTCTTTAAGAATATTTTTTGTCTTGCAAAGGGCCATTAATAAAATCACAAATAAATACCCCACAAAAACCTAAAAACATACAATTCACCAGATGTTAAATCTTACACACAAGTCTCAAATTAATGAACAAAGCAGCACTCAGAACAATTTGACGCAGTCGCGATTGTGACCAAATAATAGTACTTTAATGATAGGGTTAGATATTAAGAGCGGTGTCGCAAGCATTGTGTAACACTGAAAGTGCATTTGTACTGTTTCACGTATTTACTTCTAGAAAGCGAAAATGCGCGTTTTGTAGCTTGGCTTGTGGATTTAATATGTTTTTTTACGTGTTGTCTTTAATAATACGACGTGAAAAATTACCAGGGAAGTGAACCCAGTACCTCATGGTGGACATGGTAGGATTTTAGAAAAAAATGTGATCTGTTGTCGAACATACGACATAGACGAGAGTGATAACTATTAACAAAAATAGTAGTAGGTTTAAATGACTGATCAAAACTATAAATATATTAATTATGTTTATCTAACAACAGTTATCGCATAATGATAAATCTTTTTACCATTACAAGCCTTTTTTGTTATTTTATTGCTTATGTCACAGAATAAAATAGAGAGTTTTGGCAGGGACCGTGAATGAGTCGCTTCTATTATTTATATTAAATTAAATGAAGATTTGTGAAATGATGAATAATTCATTTATCTATAAAGAAGCTCACGACCGTATCGCTGGAGGTAGACAGAGGTGCAACAAAAATACACAATTCGTCGAGGTTATTTCTCTCCTAAGATGTGAAAGGGGTCGATTGTTTAGTAGCTAGCCTCCATCAATAGATTACTAGCAAGCAAGACTAGGTAGTCTATTGGTTATCGCCTTGACGTTCATACATTGTGTACATTGTGGTCCCGGGAAACTCATTTAATATTTTAATTATTGTATTATTATAAATATTTCCAATAAAATATTTTGCATGCTTTAATTAGAAAATACTTTTCATGGAACATCTTAAGTTTGTCGCTTAAAATAAAATTGAAAGTGAAACTTAAATAAAATCTTAAATAAAAGTTACTTGAAACTTTTTAATGAAACCTCATAAATACGCATAATATCAATATACTATTAATGATTACGTAAAATATATATTTGCTTTCTTTTTAATGATGTTTAAGATTCTTGACGTAATAAATCAGAAGTTTCATTGCATGTTACATACTACGATTACGAAGATCCATTTAATTTGTCGCAAAAATATCCGCATAATTATAAATGTGTACATTTTCTTTCCACATTTCAAATCACTTTAGGTGCAATCGTGTCGGGAAGATTAATTTCTTACTAGAATTTTAATCGGCTGACAGATACGCTTCAATAGAAGATGAAATTAGCCAGCAAAATATAATTTATTTGCATGGACTGGTTGCTTTCTCATATTGCCTCTTTGACGGAATTAGTCAATTTCTTGACGATATTGCTTCATCCATTATTTAGTTCTATGAATAGAAGTTTAAGGCTTTATGCGAGCATTGACAAAATAGATTAGTGGGCAATTTGGTTTAACGTAGGTACCTAAAGTCTTGCATAGTGTTGAAATCTGAAATGATAACAATGATAAACAAATGAAAGACTCATTACTGTTTCGCGCGGTTGCAAAACAAGTCGTTTTACGTCGAAAGTGTTAAGGACTGAACCAAAATACGTTTACTTTTGATTGTAAACAAATCAATCAATAATTTACGCACATTCCATTTGTAGCATAATAATTACGAAACAAGGAAATAGATGGCAATCGAAGGCACGCTGCATGCGACCTCACGATTAATTTAAGGGCAAGTAATGTGTGTGGTAACCTGTTTGTGATGGATTAGTCGCGGGTTTAGATCCCAGGGCAGACTTTCGGAGACATGTGTTGATAGTCATTACTACTCACTTTAACATTGAAGGAAAACTTCGTGCGGACATCCACATATAAAAGAGCATTACAAGAATTTCTATGGTATGTAAAGTCCGGCACCTGCATTACACGAGCTTGGTGGTTATGATATGTATAAATGGCACAAATAATTGTCCATCGCATTACAAGCCGATTGTGTCCAAATTTCCATTGTTGACAGAACTTCCTTTCCTCCGTTTGTCGGCCGTAAGCGAGTCAAGGCGAGTTTAAACGCGTACTTGTGGTCTTAATGTCCATTAAGACCTTGTCTTTGTGTGTATTTACATAATCGGCGGCCTCGCTTCGAATCCTGTATGTTCCATCATTTGATATACTTCTGTATGCATCTCCAAAGTTAAGGCGACCTTTTGTCGTGTTAACATATATTTGCAAGTACATATATGTACGACATATGTGGAGTTGTGAATTGTTTTTAGTTTTTTGGTGATGCGCTAAAGTGACCATGCATGGCAGATATTGAACGCCATTACTGTGGAGGGAGATCACCACGGGGTTTATAGCCGGTAAAATCTGCCACTGCAGATGAAGGCAAGCATCTTAGAGAATTTACCGCATGAAAAAAAATGGTATTAAAATATTGTGGATGGTTTAATAATCCGTCGATCAACAGTCATTTAGCTGGCGTAGATAACAAGATCTTTAAAACGATCTCGCGGCTTTCAAAGTCTCAATACTCTATGTTATGTCAATGCTAGAGTTTTAAAACTCATGGCTTTCTCACGTTTTTCTTCATAGTTAAAATGCGAGATAATTAACAAAAATTTAAATATGCTTAAGGACGAAGCTGTGACGTCAATATCCACTACTAGGTTCGCTTCAAACCAAGCAAACACTCACTAGTACATTGATAAGTAATAATTACATTTTTTAATGAGCGTTTTACCCATTACATCAATAAATTGCATATGTTACATAAATGCATAGTTTCTCGTCTTTTTACCGTATATATTTATACTTCTTTAAGTGTTAGATAACTGTATGGGAAGGCTCCGTTGCCAAATTTAACAAGTATAATTTGTATGTGTATTAATGGTTATTAAATTTTGTGTATAAGATGTCTTCTATGAGAAAGTTTATATGTAGCACTTTATCATCGTCGTGTCAACGTTTGTAGGTGATTAATTTTAATGTAATGCAGTTACTTAAGATGCTGGTTGTTAAAGGAGAAGGTGCGTGTTCTATCGGTGCCAATACAAGTGATCGTGATTGACGAGTATTTGTTTTGGGTCTCGGTTTGTGAGGTTTTGGATTCAATCCTAGTTGTTTTGTGTGAGATTGTTCATTAATTAGAGATACTTGGCTTAGATATTTTCTTATCTCAATAGGATAGGACCCGAATGAAAATATTGTTGGTAAAATGTTATTACACCATTGGCATCTTCTTGTACGAATTGAAATAATTATCGCGGATTTGGTTTAATTTTTACATTTTTTAACTTCCCGACGCGACGTTCCGATTGCTTTACAGCTTTCGTGGTCACGGGCAGACTCTAAGAAACCATTACTCTTGTACGAATTTACATAAAACAAAAAAAAAAATACTAAATATTTGTTACTTAATTTTAAATTCAATTCCTGTTTTGATAATTTATATGATTTTAAATAAAGGTATTGTTAGTTAAATTGAAGGAAACAATAAGCTTATTACAATATTTATGGCACATATAATTTTATTAAATATGTAATTTAATGTCTGCCTTCATATTCAAATAATATTACATTAGTCAATTATAATTATAAAAATAGCCTTTAGAATTCCAATGTCAATGAACGCATTTAAAAAACTATAAACCCCATTGTAGGACATGGGCCTCCTTTACGAATGAGAAGGAATTAGGCCTTAGTGAATCACACTAGCCTTGTGCGGGTGATTATACAATTCAACTTAAACTTCTTGTTATCGAGAGTCAATTGCGAATTAATTTTATGCATTGTGATCAGCAATCAAAACTTTTCCTCAATAAGAACGTAGATAAATATATGAGGTATAAATAAAGCACCGTGTCTACATGTGTGCATGTGATGTGCGAGTGTGTATGCATGTGTGTGTGTTGTCGGAACTATCGGAAGGCGGAAGTTCATTGGCGCGACCGGTTGAGCGTGCACGCGCCTCTCGTACCAGTATGTTACACTTATGGCTGTCAATATCATATAGATAAATTAAGCTGCAAATTATTTTCGATAAAACAGGTAGCTCACTTGACAATAACGGTAATAGTGGACTCTTGAAGATCGCAGTTTTTTTACACTGGCACGTCAGTCACGAAAATGCAAGAATGGCTAGGATAAATGCAAGTATTGTCCACTCCACCATCTCGCCGGTTGACATTTTAAAAGAGAAGCTTGCTGGGTCGTTGTAAAAAAAAACATTAGCATCAGCTGCGTTTATAGTTTTTTTAATTATATAGAAGTAGTATCTAGTAATTTCACATATTAGTTACTACATAAAACGCGACAACTAGAGCTGTTACCCTGAGTTTTTTTGAGAGTGGCACCATCCCATTGAACCCCCTTTTTCTATAATAAATATGATTAATTGAATTTTAAATGTTGGTAGCCCTGATCAAGTAACAGCCTCCACCGGCTTTCCGCGCCGCGTGACGTATTCCATTCATGGCGAATACTTATGTACATACGCGCCATGATGTAATGTTAACTTAATTTTTAACGGCGCTATCACTTTTGACGCTCCCGTGTGATTATTACGATATTGAATGCAATCAGCACGGAAGTGAACATTTTCACTTTAGTGACTGTTCGGTTTTTGTCAACGCAATTGTTATGCAATTCTTGTCATTTTTAAGATTTTGGTGGTCTTAACGATTTATTGTTTTATTAATTTCACGATTGCGATGATGTTGATGATTCCTTTTTTAAATCTTGCGCTGTAAAGATAATATATAAAAGTAAGATACTTCCTACTGGTTATGAATAAATGAAAAAATATATTCTTATTTTATCTTACCTTGTGCATTGGGTTATCATTACATTTAAAGAAACAAATGAGCTTAAAACCACTTTTCGCACCTACATTGCGCAAAAATAGCAAAATGATCCATTACGTTTCGAAAGTAGAAAAATTACTTGGTCCAATAGATGAAATATTGCCTAACGCGTGTTTTGAATAATGCGGTGTCAACGTGTAGGGTAATTTGAACCTCGGCTATCGAAATATATCGAGTTATATTTCACTTCCAACGATATTTAACGCAGGATATCAACAACTTATATTTGGTAATATTTACGACGCAAATTAACACTGAAGGAAAATATCGCGAGGATTCTTGCATACCATAGACGTCTTTTTATGGTATGCTAGGTCCGCCAACCCGCTCTAGACCAGCATGGTGGAACATGGCCTAAGCCTTCTCAATCGAACTCTCGATTGTAGAGGAGCCCTTGCTAAGCAGTGGGCGTTTAATAGGCTGATACAGATATATTTGACGCAGGAAATCAACAAGTTATGTTTAGTAATATTTGGTATTAACAAACTAGTTATTTGCATAAGCACGGTTTAATTTCCAGTCGTAAACAAAGCGTTAAGTTTAGTGATTGAATTTATCGCATGGGTATTTATGTATCATAACCAACTTGCTAAATTTCTTGTCAGTTTTTCTCGTGTATAATTTTTGCCTAATTAGATTGTGTAATTTTAAGGAAATGTATTGGGCGAGGAATTGTAAATGTTGGCAGTTAACAACTTAGAATTTGTGTTAATGCCGGCCAGTGACCGAGGTGGAGGCATGGCGAAATTAACTGAAACCACATATTTGAAATCTCGTCAGTATTTCCTATACCTACTAAAATTCTTTATTTGCATTCATTGAGGTATTTATACTAGAAGGGACACCGCAAATAAAATGTGTGAATAAAAAAGTATTTGTCTCTTACGTAGTAACAAAAAAGTTCTTCTTGCTCCAATGAGTTTTCTTAAAAAATAATCCGTAAACCATTTAAACTGTTTTAATTGGTATTCCAGAATAAAATTATATTAATTGCTACATAAAATAACAAAGAATTCACAAGTTATGTTAGAGTTCTCAGTAATCATTAGTCTAAGTAGTTAAAAGTGCAAGTTTGAAAGTGGAGTGTATCCTACAAAGCGACGGCCGACGATGCGTGTCAAATACTTGAGTTGCTGTCGCGTAACATCGTTTAGTAATAAAGGCTCCTATGGTACTTGGAGGTTAGAACCAATTATGAAATTCAAAAAAAGAATACACAAATAAATCCTGAGAAATAATGGTGAAAAATCTTGGATGTAAAGAGGTGGTTTAAAAAAAGAACTCTACCTATGCTGAAAAGTAATTAACAGCCAATGATATTTAAAAAAAGAATGCATGAACAGATAAAGCGTAAGTAATGATGCAATAAAATCTACGATGAAGGTGTAAATCAGAATAACTAGATAATGAAATTAGTGTATAGTCTGTAGTTGTATGAGGGAAACATCTATGCCTGTTATATGTATAAAGTAATAATAAATATCAGTATAATTTGAGAATTTGGGAAACACAAATTTAGAATATTACGCAAGTATTTAGCACACCAACCCATTATAATTTCTAAAACTTGAAAAATCGACTTGTCTTGAAATGTCTTATCTTTCCGAAACATGATTGATGATCCGACAAATGATTCGAAGATATTTTCAGTCGAGTAATTAAAAACAACGAACAATAACTAAAATAATTTTCTAGACAATTCCATAATGGGTACAAAACTTGACCTCAACAATATACCAATTTGTAGAATGCCAAATACAATAATGTACAGAGTTCCGTTGAGAATGCACCGTCATCGTTGTCATAAACCAGGCAATAAAGTTGCATCGTCGGATAAACTTAAATATTGAATCTTAAACAAGATTATGTAAGTATTAATGAAAGTGTCTTTTTTATATTTATGATGTACTGGTGGTATGATTCGGCTTTGCCGGTTTAGTTTGCTCTCCTGTATCTTTTATACTTATATATTTCTATAAGATAAAGTTACTTCAGTGGTAAGTGCAGTGCATTTCAGATAGTGTATTCGCCGACTGAGATAGCTATCCCTCACTAGGAACCCAAGTATGCCTGTAGCCTGATGGTATTCGGATCTACAAAGGATGAACCCAAAAAGCGACCACCTTACAGGTCACTATGACAGGTTCTAAACCGCGCGCGCTGTGTTTAAATATTGAATACCTAGACTTGTGAAATCTGTACATATAAAAAATAGACTCTAAAATAAATATAATCGCGTGCAGCAGTTTACATTGCAATTATACTCGTGCACACAAAATAGCGCGGCAAATTCGTCAGAAAACAGTAAAGATTTTTTACATAATAACATTTTCGGGGCCATGGCCTTCGAACGCTTTCGATTGACTTTTATGCACAATTTTATAATAGTTTGTTACAATTGCTCTATTACCGATGTCGTTACGGTCGAAACATTATTATGTAGGTGAAGTGATGGACATTCACGTGTCCGAATTTGCAACCTTCGAAATGTAGATGACGAAAATTGCAACGTGTAGTTTGAGGTAGTTCTTTCAGATAAATTCGATAGTCATGCGGGTTATGGTAAATTTTTGTGTGTACGTTGTGGTTTAATTAGGAATATGATTAGTGACTTTAATTTACTTTATTGATATAAGGATAAAAAAATAAACACGTCATTTTAACATAGAATTCACCTTTTAAAATTTGTTGCATGAAAAAACTTGTCTTAGATCTTAATCTAAATAGAAATGTTCGATATCAGCCAAAATGTTACAAGACTATAAAATTTTATGGTCTGTTTAAACATGTAATCAGGAATTCAGTAATCGATATAAGGCTTAAGCAGTATGTTAGTATGAATGTCTCGGAAGATACTAATTGCTAATTACCGTCAACTTTTCTGTCATAGCACGGAAACAAAGACATTCACACGTACTCGCCATTAGGCAGATGGATGATTGTAATACCATTAATTCGTTCACACATTAAACAACGTAATGTCTAGCACAGCCTTAACACAGTGACCCGAAAACTATGTGTTTTGCGATGCATTCTACTGCGACATGCGTAAAAACGAATCTTGTAGGTGCATCCACATGCATATTGCACAGTGCATAGGTACTATAGTATGTAGGTTGCACGTGGTTAGGCTATAGATGCCAGGACTGTCCTAGGATGAATTAGATTTCGTCACTATGAGGGCCGAAGTAATAGAATCGACATTACGACACGTAAATAACATCTTGACCCATTGACACGCCGCGCAAAGTTAATGGCCACATAAAATTTGAAAATAGAAGTGGCCAGGTATAAGATATTGAAACAATTGGAATTCTTATTTTAAATATTGTTCATACTATACATGAGATCATGACAACATGCAGTTTGTTAACAACGCGATCTCTTTTTCTATTAAAAATAAATATTAAATTGGGTTAAATAGAGGAAATACTATTAATATTATAATCTAAAATTAAATAAATTACGGCATAGTTTAGAAGCTATCGATTAATTAAATTAATTTATATTATGCTCGTAAGTTTTATGAAATGTTAACAACTGGTAACTAAACACAAGGTTTGCATAATTTTATAGGACGTGATACAAGAAGTGTTATTATACAAAATTAATCATTTATACCAGTTAATATTTACTTTGTTCGAGTTTGTTATAACAGGATTAATTATTTCAGTATATAATTACAAACATTTACTATGTAAATATTTTTCATTGAACTCGACAATAACGGAAAATTGCTATTGATAACATAACTTTAACAAGTTGAGTACAAATAAACGTAATAAATAATGTTTAGTGAAAGATAAATTTTGATTTATTGTGTAGGACTTCGTTGGGTAACGTATTTTGCGAAACGTTGCACTTACACAAAACAATTTTTTGTCAGACAACTAATATTTCTTATATTCCTCATTCTCACTCGTATTTAATATAATTTCAAGATTCCATAATTTATACCATAACTTAAAATAGCTACAAATTACTTGAATCCCATGGATTCAAATCCAGTACTTGCTTTTAGAATTTATGAAAGAAATTCCTAAAATTTAAGTGTAGAATGATAATCATTGACAAAATATATATCTATTAATAAAGTAACGGCCCATATTGGAATATAATAGATTCTTGGGAGTAGCTTAGACTATAGTCCCACCTCAGGGATGTATATCTTAATATCTATATATGTATTGCAAATACATATATACAGACATTAAGATAAGTATGCAAAAAAAATCTTAACGAAAGGAAATTGCAGATATCCGACATTACAACGTTCGTATTACAATATCCTGCAAGATAAAGATAATTAACGATTTTGTTACAATATTGTAGTTATATGTTGGACAGCCGCGGTGGCGCAATGCGAAAAATCAGGCTGTGGAAAGATGCCACGGGTTCTATTCCAGAATCGAGACACATGTAATTTGTGTGTGCAAAAGTATATCGTTAGGATATCGTTATGTGTAACATAACGCTGCTGACAACTAAAATATCCGAAAGGAAGTTGCAATTCATATTTCTTTAATTAAAAAAATAATTATGACGGAAGTGTGAATGAGGAAATTTTTTATTATCGACACTGTGATAAAAGCGTAACTGTGTAGATTTAAGATATGAAAAAATAACAAAAGCTTCGAATTTCAAATTGACACGGCCAATGACCAAATCATAACAGACAAATGCATTTTTATGAATTTCCGTAAAAATTAATTATAATTAATAATTACCCACGCGTTGACGAGTCCGTAACACACATTTAAATTCAAGAGCTATAATTTAATTTTATTATTTTTGCATTATCGCCCTTGGTTATTAGCATGATTTAATTAAATCGAATTATGATAAATTGTGATCTCAAATTCATCAATTAAATCATCCATTATAATTGGTGAAACCGCACGCACGAGATTTGAGGTGTTTGGCCGTGAATCGAATCCGGTTTACGTGATGATGTGAATTTTTGCCACATAATTATGCCTCAAAAATCACGCGATTTACGTGTAAATGTCCGTATCACGCAACTGAGCGGATGCAGTATAATAACAGATCATGACAGATAACGTCGGACCGATCTTAATCGCGCGTTTGTGTTGTAAATATATTTAAAGATTGCGTTTTTTGTTGCATTTATGCCGATTTCTTTACTTCAAATTGATGAACTTCGAAATTCAAATAATTCGACGTCACGCTAGATTAAAAAAAAAACCATGGTGATTTTTTTATGGATTAAGAAAGTTAAAAAAATTGTTGTATTATTTTTATAACACAGGGAATATAAATCATAAAGCGTTTGATTTGATGAGCAATTAATCCTGTCTCGAATTTACACTATAATAGAGATTAGTAAGTGCTTTGCTGGCATTTGAGTGTAAAACCTTTAATGAAAATAATAATTTTACTATCAGCATTCGTGGTGCAAATAAATTAATATAAATTATGTATGTAAGTATTATTTATGTACCCTAAATAGTGCTTCACACTTCGTGCTGCAAATGTACACATTTATCTGGTCTTTACGATGATTTGTGTGGTAGAATCTGATGTTGTATGGGATAGATTATGGGCTTAGATCGTTTTGTACTTTCAAGTGGCCTGAAATATAAATTAAGGTTATTTGTAAATAACATTTATTTGTTATTAAATTATTTATCATGAATTGTCGCCTTATTTGTCCCGTGGTAGCATGTTTTCAGTTATGGCTGTATACCGTGCAGTTTTGGGTTCAATTCCCAGGGGAATTCACTTTAGGTAATACAAATTGAGTAGGCATGGAATTTATGCTTAGCACAGCAAGTCTTATCGGGGCGAAAATAAGCTCGTCAAAACTCCGCTACACTAATGGCACTTCTTATGCTTACCCCTTCGGAATTACAGGCGTAAACTTATTAAAACTTTCATAAAGTTGGAAATAATTAAAATACGACTTCAAAGTGTTACAGATATATTGAGATAATTGATTCTACACATATCTCAATGTATCTGGCCGGTAAAGATTTTAATACAGATTACATTTAAAAAAAGGAATATATTATACTCAGCCTGTCGCTGTCTATTGCTGGACGTAGGCCTCCCTAAGCAAGCGCCAACCATTCCGGGCTTGAGCAGCCCTCAAAAGGAATAAAAATAATTAAAGCCCTAATACGGAATATATTGCCAGATGTGTAGAGTACAATAGGCGGTCAGTCTGCTGTCGCGGGCGCAGCTTGCGTCAGTCGTCACTGTCGCAACGTGGTGCGTTCACACTTGATTTAGTTTCACAGTGGCACGCATGCGCGTGATTTGTGAATTGTTCACAGTTAGCGGCCGCTGGCATGCGATCCGGCCGCGTTTGATCATAACTGACCTTATTATAAAATACTACATTAATGGAGCGGAATTATTTGCTAAATATGCTGGTGTACAAGCATTTTATGGCTTGTGGGCTACTTTGTGTTAGGGCGATGTTTGTGACCCACCCACTTCGAGAGTATGTTCATTCAGCTGAATTCGAAATTATGAAAACAAATAGACTAAACTTACGTTAAATAATAGAAAAAGAAGTTTAGTACTATTTTCTTGTCTGTTTTTCGAAAATTTTTTTGTTTAGTACGGATTAATTAATGACTTTTTATTAATCATTAATTAATTGAAAATCAATATCCAAGAGTCCCTAAAGTCCGGTAATCTAATTTCGTAGACAGATTCGAAATTATGACCAACATTTTAAGCTTTTTAGTTATTGATCTCATTACCCCTAAATTTGTATTATTTTCGACCTAGGGCGACAACTAGCATTCCTTATTAGTATGATAATTTATATTTCATAGTTTATAATTTTATAACCCGACTTGCTAGATAGAAAAGTATACTTATTTAAAACTACTATTTTATCTATTTAGCGGTATTCTTACCGTTAACAAAGTCCGTTGTCCTGCTCAATCTTTGCTATTTCTCCAGATGCTTTTAAATAAGAAAATAATTTCCAAGAACAAAATATTATAGTGCATAATGAAGAGCCCATTGTCCTTGCGTTGGTTATAAAATATTTATGTTCTAAAATTGAAAATTTCAAGCCATAATCAATCATGTTTTAGTAATGAAGCAATTTGATACTCATTGTTAATGAAATATTTGGCATTAAGTAAATTAATTTTGTAATTTATAGTGTAAACGTCTAAGAACAAAGATATATTATTATTTTATAGTTATGCTTCTTTGGGGCGTTTGGAAAAATGATGAGAGTAAAATTTTTATTATGCGCGCGCATACCGACAGCCAAAAAAGCGACATAATGAAGTTATTTATGTACCAGGAACGCACGAAGTTGCCGGAGATATTTATCCATCATACGAAGATGAACTTTCCATTTTGGCATTTGGAAAATTGAGAAATTTTAAATTAAACGGATTTATTTTTATTCACCTTTTAAGTACCAGGAATGCACGAATTTGAAGGAGCTATTATTTTTATTATTGGCACGACAAAGTCATAATTCACCTGATGGTAAGTGTAGGGCCGTCCAGGGAGAGTTTCACCCAGCGATAAATATCATACCATTCGACACAATCATGCCAGCCTGATGACATTCCCTCTTTCAACAACAGTTAACAGTAAACAAGTTCCCATACATTTTTCCTCTACAAGAGAATGTTAATTTTTACATAATCTATGCACGCAGTTTGTCGTAATTAACCTTCAGAGGACGTTATTTAGATCGCGATGAGAATATTACCTCATTTGTTTGTTCTTTAGTAATGTGGCCTTGATTTTTAGACTCGTGGTAGGATACGTATCCGCCCGGATAGCGATTATATAGATCGTCTACGGTCTTCTGGCGCGTGAATGCGTAGTTGTAAATAAAAATATAATAGTTTATTTCTCTTCATATTTTATTATATTGCACATGTTAATATTATTATATTACGAGTATAAATGCTTGCTTGTTATATTAGAAAGACATATGTCAAACAATAAGTTAAAAATATTTATAAAATTTTATTTTTTTACAGAATTTATCTTGAAAGTACATTCACCATTGTAGTCAGTTTGTAGTGTCAGCATAAAAGAGATACATCGAAGTTATCGTACAATGACGTATAACATTATATGAGTAATAAAACTACGTTAAAGTTGCGGTAGGTCGTAAACTAATGGGTTATGTGAATCATTTTGTTTTTGTGGATGAATTAATTTGGTGTTTATATTTAATTTGATGGTCGCTTTGTGGGCGCCGCCGGCCTAGTTGCAGTTTTAGGGTGAATAAATTATTTTAAAGTTTATGTTCCAATTAAATTAGTCTGTCGCCTCATTAGCTAAGTGGGAGGATGAGGAATAACTTTATTCGAGTTTTTCAGTTTAAAATTGTTATAATATATTTTGTACGACACTGAAATATTTTTGTCATCGTAACTCGCCACGTCCCCATTTCGTATATTGGGACGAAAATAAGCTATGGCTTGATGAAAATATAAACATCTTCTTCAAGTACTTGATAGATTTTTCTCAGATTTCATTACGTAAAAAGCGTCTGCTTGCGTGTCGGTATTGCTTGTGTGGGTTCTTAATATTCGCTAGACGGACATAACGCTACCTACCTATTCGGCTAAATATCTGTATATTTTAGATGTAAAAGTAAACACCGCTTGCTTTACAAGACCAACATTACCCAACAATTCTCTTGGCAACAGTGCAACCTCACAGATTTACAAGGGCTAATTTGTATGAGATTTGTGAATCTGATTTGAAGGAACACCGTTTGAATCGAGGACCAGAATACGGAATGGCAATCACAACTCTAAATCTTGACCCACGCATACATTATGCTTGTGAAATGCCTCGAGTTAAAGGTCTTGAGGTAAACAAACAAACTTGTTGATACTATTGTCGGATTATTGACTCATTGTTTCTTGGTTGAATATGGGTTGTAAACCTTGAGGTGCTGGGTTTGTATCCTAGGTACACATTGTGTCTTTCATGTATAATTCTTCTACCCATCCTATTCCTAAGGTTGTCTGTAAGAAATCGCCTAGAGCGATAAGACCGCCATCTGTACTTTTTGTTAATTCGCAATATCTTTAAGTGTTTTTCCTATTTGTATGCAGTTAAGAATAAAATAAATAAATATATTAATTCCATAAGTTATGCTACATAAAAAGTTGCATTTCTCTCTTTTACTAGTATTTTGATTCGAAATATATTATTAGCTTGAGCTCTTGAGGTGAATTTGCCGATTTGTAAAATCTTAAATAAGCTGCATTATTCAGTCAACTAGATAAATTCAGCGCTTTTAAGCTTGTAATTACACATTTTAACTACACAAGTATGTGTTTAAAAATAGGCACTTTTAAATCTTAATAGGCGAGACGACAGTATCAAAAAATTAAAGATTTTATGTTTTTAAGGGAAAATACGTATTACAAGGATTTCAAATGATAATTCAGTTTTAATCTATACTTGGAGATTAATAAGATTTTAAATAAAATCAAAGTACAAAATATAGCAATCGGCCATTTTGACAAAAACGCTCTTCACAACGCATGATGTTACGCCTATGTAAACATGACGCATTCGCTGCGCATAGACCACAGATTTAGTAGTACACAATGACATGTTTACTTAGTAGTGACATCAAAGCGGACGCCATGACACCTACTGGCGTTTTTTGTGCACTATTGAAAAATTATTAGAAAAATGGCTTAAAACTGTGTTAAGCCTTTGTTAATTCTTGAAATATAGATTTTTTCGTATATAATAAATGTGTGCCCATATTTTAGAATATAATTTGAAAATCATTCGTCTCGCCTATTACAGAATACATCTCATAAATATGTTTTTTTTTAATAGAACAGAGTAATTAAATGCAATTAAAACCGTACTCACCTTGTCAGTTCGCAAATATAATATTTGAATTACGAATGAGTAAATATATCGTTCGAAAATGAATATAAATTAGTTCACAAAAAGGAAATACCGATTAAATGTTTTATAAATGATCAGTAAACGTTATGTTGATTACCGGATGAATTGTGCCCGTGAATATTCATTCACAATATGCTGTAATAAACTGTAATAATTGTATCATTACTATGTTGTATTGTATCATTATCAACACACTGGTGGTAGGTCTCTCATATGTGAGAGGCCACATGGGTAGGTGTCACCATCGCAATGTCTATTTCTCCCGCCAAACAGCAGTGTAAATGCACTGTCGTGTTCTGTTTTGAAATACATTGTAGCCAGAGTTTTAGGAATGCAAGCGCAGTGGCATGCCAAGCATTGCTTGTATTTGCATTTGCAATTTCCATTGTGTTATAATTCATGGTGTTGTTTGGTTTTGCTACTGTCCATGAGCGGTCGTATCGCTTACCATGAGGGGAATGACATGCTCGTCTCGCCATTCATGGCAATAAAAAATATATTTGTTGAAACACAATACAATATCAATTATCTTATTTTTAACAGACATTTTAAAATATTTATGTATTGTTAATGAGTTTTATCGTCGTATTTAATCATTAATCTGCTATAAATTAAATTTAGCCAATGAAAATTTAATTAAATATTTACGTAATCTTGTTTTACTTTTTAAAATTTTATTATAAACAACTGTTAGTCGTAATTACATAACAGCGACAATACTTTGTTTATTGTCAGCATAATGTAAATGCGTAACATTAAATTCCCATGAGATTTCGCAAACGGAACACGCCATATCCAGTGAGATAATGTATTCATAACAGCCTGCAAACTGTGCATTGCATTGCATTGGTATAATTGCATCCGAGCCACGCGACATTGTGGACAAGTTGCAATACATTTGGTTGATGTGGTCACCCTCTTAGAAAGCTGTAGGTATGCAGGAAATTGTTGGACCTTGAGTCGGTATGCGAGCATACACCCTTATATTGGAGGTATTAATGACCAATAATTGATAAAATAGAAATAAGATGGTTGTGTGTAAAAATTATTTAAAAAAATGCAATTTAGTATATTATACTATAATTTACGATTTGCATAAAAATTTGACAGATCAGGAAATGTTTTCATAACATTTTATTTTATTTGGGGCAAGAAACTGTTATTGTTTAATATTATAATTATTTTTTTATTCTACGCCTTCCTTTCAAATAAATGTTAAAATCTCATTAATTTAACCCATCAATAATTACGATAAGAACATAATTCCAATTCAACATTAGGTAATCATCAATAATTCATATAAGTTCATAAGATATATATCGCATTATTTATAATATCCAACACTACACAAAAGATTAATAAGCAAATAACAGAGTCTAGACTTTATAAAACTGTAATAGATTAACGTGTAAAGTATCGAGATTATGGCTGCGCAATGCCGTTCACACTTAAGGCCCTTACAACCGGTCGGTGTTACGTTGGCGTACACGACTTATCATTTTGTTATCGCGAATAGTTTCATCAATACACCAACCAACTTCCTAGACAGCATTTAAACTTGAGCACTTAGCAACTTTGAATATTTTAGATATTTCATTGGGTTTTACTTTGTTTATAGTCAATGTTGCTGAGATGCTTTTAATGGTTCGCGTAACTTGGAATAAAGTAAGCTCTTTGTTGTGGATGTTTATTCACTGCATTTGATTTATGAAACTCAGCGTCATACAACAGTTTGCGAGAGGCTTATGAAATATCGATGCATAGACGTACATCCAACGATGGTATATAAAATATTGGCATCTATTGACATTTTTAAAAGTGAACGATAAGTAATAAATAAGGAAACCTAATCTGTTTGCAAATAATAAATCTGTTTATGATATAATTAAAGTTTCAGCAGAAACAGTAGCTACGTATCTCACGCAAACTCTGCAGATAAAATCGATTATACAATGATAAAACTAAATAGTCGAAACTTATGACGTTTATTTCAACGAACCAGGATTTAGAACGCCATAAACATAAAATATTTCCGTACAAATATATTACTAAGAAACGTAAATTATCATTTGAGCTGAGTAATAAATATTATTTCAATCGAAAGGCTTCCTCCGAAAACGTTTACGATTGTCGCATGAATGAAATGGCTTTAATCACATAGAACGCTTTGAGAATGTCGAAACGCTCGCCTACAAATCAAAGTTGCGAGATACGGAACACAACAAAAACTAATAAAATTTGTCACTGTTACAGCCGTGTAAATAGTTTACTTATTACCATACTGAGAAAGCAGTCGCAACAGCTGAAACGGTAAAAGGGACGTTGCGCAGGAGGCGGGCCGTAGACGGGCGTAAGGCCGCTAACGAGAGTAGTTTCACAATCTCTATTAGACGGATTGTGTTCAAGATAATACTTATCGTTCCTACCATGTTTTGCATTTGTATAATGGTGGCACTCTATTGCTTTCCTATTCCTTCTTACGTTATTACCTCCGTCTTTCTACATAACTATGTTTTGTCCAATTGCGAATTGTATCTTCGATCCATTGTTACTACATCGTTTGCATTCCAACTCGTGATGTATGATAATTGCTCGTACGTATTTTTCATGTTCAGCATTCCGAGTGCAATAAATATGTATTGGCTTGACGTATGCATACGCAGAAACAGGAATATTTTTCTGCTTTTCGCTGTTGCGCAAGTCGATCATTCAAACTTGAGAAACATAACAGCCAACAATTAACATGACCGGCCAGACTGATGTTTTTAGGGAATTACATACGAATCTTATGTCTATTGTTTTTTGTGAGGCATTGTGCATGTAAAAGTTTCGTAATTCACAACGAGGAAGTTGTATTTCGTCAGTTAAATAAATAGTGCGTGTTGTTTACCGCCCGTGTATATACGTTTCACACGTGCTCGACTCGCATACCTTATTACAGTCCACAGCTGGCTAGCGTTTGTAGAGTTCATACGTCCGCCTCTAACAGTCCTTACTTGAGGTCACATATCAAGTTCACACACTTGCTGCGCGAACCAGTTCTGCGTCAGCAAATTGAATGTGTGCATGTTACGTAACTACCTCGCCGCCGTTTCCGCGGTTTCCCTTCCTACTCCGCTATTGATAAAGCTCTGTTGCAAAATCACTACATGTCCTTAATTTGTCTAATCAACGTATAATGAGATGTGGCTTCCTCTGCGACTGCACGCGTCACCGTGTGATGTAATGAGTTGTTTATTAAATAATTACAGTCATATTATGAACAATTAAAACATATTTCTTTGTTAGTCGAGTCAGGTATTGCGAAAGTGTTTGACAAGGCCGTAATGTGACGAGATGTAATTAGATATAAGTAAATGTTACTAAACAAGTTAAACGATGTTGATAGGCAAATTAGATATAACCGATAAAGAATGCTGGCCCATTAGCAAACTTCAGCGAATGTGTCTTTTTGACAGGATTTTCCTAAAATCAGGAAAAGGCATAGATAAAGCGAGCAATTTACGCGCTTGCACAAATTTAACTCGGTTTCATACTTAGTGATATTATTAATTACAAAATAGTATTGGATGTTTATAGCACCGCCGCGCCTGTTCCAATTATCATGGAAATTGGCGCAAAGATAATTAACTCGATGATTTATATGAAAATACGCGGCTCGCGAGATAAAATAATACTTTTACTTTTTCAATACATCGTATAATTAAATAGTTTATGATTGTAAATTAAATTAGCTATGCTATTCATAAAATATGATAGCTAATTTAATTTTAAATGTTGCATAGGGACCCCTACATGAGTAGATGGTGATTTAATGTACACACAATCTTAAAGGCTTTTTTTCCAAGTACCGATCACTCGAGGAAAATGTGATTGGATTCAACATTTTTATAAAGTGAACTTAAGAATACTCGTATACCTTTCCATAATGTTTTTTTATTTATTTGTTTATTTGTAGCTTTTTAAAATATTGTTACAATGATCAATTTGAAACAGGTCTATTACTCTCACTTTAAGTATATTTTTAATTATATTAAATTAAACGTTTGGTGATTCATAAATAAAATTCATTAACACGTTGAACGCCACAATAAAAACCATGTTTAGACAAGTGAGCCGCGGCGGACACCATGTGCCCGCCAGTATGTCGGGTCCAAGGCGCCGCGTCGGACACCGTGTGTCCGCACGTCCTCGATCACTTCAGAAGCCTCTAGATGGCCGACGGACACCGTTTTTACTATTTTTACGTAGGCAGGTGACCCGCGCGGCCCCATAGTCCAACCTAACCGCTTGGCACAAATAAATTCAAGTAGACTTAGAAATTGTGGTCTTTTTCGCAAATTTTAGCCAAACGTGTCGCAGGTAAACAAAGGAGGTAATCTTATTTATTAATTTGAGAGATGTTATAGTTAAGTGGACATTAATTTTTCATCTTTACAATACATTTTGAAGTCGTGAGAATTATAATTGATTTCAGTAAATTAATTTTCAAAGTAATTTCTTACATAAGAAGCTACTCTTTGTTTATAATTACCTAAAAAACGCTACCTGTTTTGTTAAAATAGGTTTCTACTAATACAGTAACTGAAAAAATAAAACGTCCTAACATGTTCGTAATTAGTTTATTAAAAAACAACAGATATCTAAATATAAAGAGAGCAAAAGTCTTATGTATCACAAATTGCTTGGCATTACAACAATAGTTTTATCTTAATAGTATTTATAAGTCTTAAAAATCAGTAAATAAAGACCACAACTAATCACAACTTTTATAAATATTTTAAGATATAAAAATCCAAATGTACTTTAAATCTAGTCTTTAGTATAAAAAAAAATCTAAGAATGTACGTGCGGCGAATGGCGCGGGCGACGCAGAGCGGGGGGGCCCGCCAGCGTGACCCGCACGGCGCCCGCGTAAGTAAAGCCGCGTGGACGTAATGGCGGGCCGCGACGGACACTGGTGTCTGCTATTCGATATCTCAAAAAGTAATGTAAATATCACTATTTTTGTAAGTTGCTTACTATTTATAAATGATTTAATTACAGTATTCGCAAAAAAATAGTTCAACATTTTTTGTAACAGTTTCGATTTTTAGTGCGGCCCCTGAGGAAAGTATGCTGTCGGACACATGGCGTCCGTCATGGCGTTCAACGTGTTAACAAACGATAAAATATAGGCGGTTACGATTTTTATACAACACATTATTGCCTACGATTGAAGTACATCTTGACACCACAAACAACCCATCTCTGAATACATTGCAATACATTTTGGCACACTTTTCATCTTGAAGCAATGCAATTATAAAACTATATTGTCTAGAACATTCTAAACATAGTCGATTAGCAAAAAATACATTTGAAAGTATTGAAGGCCGCGGAAGACCTACCGCTGAGTTTATTTTTTTATCTATTGCACTGACCACTATATAAATGATATGTACATTCGGATACATTATTACTACCCCAAGCTTTTTAATCGGCTTTTTAATAAACATAGGTTGAAAGATTTAAAACGCACCTTGAGTAACCTATGATGGGTTTGAGGCCGCAGCATGTTGAAAAAGTCTTAGCTTAGGTGTTGTGGTATAAAATGGCAGCAAAAATACGATATGAAAAACAATAATAAATAAACCAGAGTGCATCTGTGAATGATCAGAGTACAAATATGAAGTGTGCAAAGTGCTGTCTTTGATACTTTCTGGATAGGAAATTATTTAGTGTTTACTGTATAATTATGACCATTAAATCGACAACATTGTAAATATTTACTTTTAAATTGACGAAATTATAATAATCTAATATATATTGCCTATGCTATTACTATGTACTTATAATTTAGATTTATACTTTAAAATATCTTAAAAAACTAAATACATATTTCGAATTAAATACACAATAAAATATGTTTAAATAAAATGCGGGTCACGTTTTCATTTTCTGGTCCTTTGCTAAATAATATTTAAATAAATTTGTAGCAGGCTGTACGAGTTACTTAATTGCATCAACGACGTAACTTGATTAAAACGCTTATTGTTCTCGTGATAAACTATCTAATTCGAATCCTAGTCATGTGTATGTAATATTTAAGTGTTTTATAAATCGTTCTCGTAACCCTGATGGTTAATATATCTGACTGGGAACATATTTCTCACATTAGGATATTTCATATTTGACTGGCAGTTCCTGAGATTCACAGGTATTATATCCTGCCATTAGTCAATTGAAACAAACGTTTGTAAAAAATGAGATTTACTCGTATATGATTACTTACAATAAAAAATAAAATGTTAAACAAAAAAGACGCTTGATATATACTGAGTAATTAATTACGTTCATATCAAATTATTAATATTATGTAGTTCTAAAAAAATAACGTCGTACAGTAGCAGGCTTTTTTTCTGTTTAAAAAAATAATTAGAAATTCTTTTTTGAAATTATCATTTCGATTACACGACATTACAACCGAATGTCACTTGCTAAGTAGCCACGTACAACTTTGTTCAATTTTAAACGCATTAAAATAATATTGTGATATTTCGTGACCTTGTTAGTAATAATATGATATAATCAAAATGAGATTATCTATTTTTATGTTACACAAATGGCTTCATACTACTGTGCTGGCATTTTATATTTTGATATATTAGCTTGGGTGTTACCGAATACATTAATAATACGGTTAACAAGAGCGTTGCAATCATTTCATCACGTTATAAAATTAAATTACTCATTTGTTTTTTAATTCCAATTTCAAATGTTGAGAGAAAACTCTTTGTTACGCTACTAAAGTTTTAAAATTAGAATCTTCTATTACAATTTATTTTCGATTTTTGAATTTTCCGTATATAATCATATGTTGGAATTTTCGTTAGGGATATTGGAATTGTTAGGTAGTGTACGGTTATAACTATGTTTGTTATATTTTTTGTATTTGTGCTTCTTTATCTATTTTAATATGATAGATAATTAAATACGTTTTCTTTTTGTCCCCAGGCTTTAGTGCTATGCGTGTGCGTTGCGCTCACATCGGCACAGTACAGGCACTTCGGTGCCTTCTCAGCATTTGCGCCTAGCTTCGATTCCAGCTACAACTATTTATCGTCTGCCGGCGCGAGGGACCCTCGAGCTAACACGGGTAAATACTCATAGATCTGCTGGTGATAGGAAATTTATATTATTTATATACATCTATACGAAAAAAAAACTTACTAATACGGGTCAATAATTCGTATAGATTTGGTAGTGATAGGAAATTTCTATCCAGTGGTAGCGACTTCTTTACACAACATGCAAACTGCATAAGTTCATAATCACTCATTGCTGGGCATGAGTCTCCTTTCTAATGGAATGTTCGATTGAGACGGTTAGAGTTCTGTGGTAGGTTATTCGTATCACATCGGATAACGACCATACATACTGGAGAAGGACCCATCATATTGAGCCTAAGTGTGTCACCTTCCGGGCCTAGCCCGAGTAATCATTTTGTTGTGTTAGTATGAAAAGATGATAGGATCTGATAGAATATGATGGGATTATTTTATAGAATTCATAAGGCTACCAGTATATATATTTTGAATACAAACTATAGGTGTTTGAAGAGTAGTCAAACGGGTTCAAAAGGGCAATGCAAAGTGCTAACAGTTCACAATCTTGTGACCACGGCTGAAGGCCAGAAGAACAATCGCGACCGATGCTTATCTCAGCAATAGTTGCGAAAACAAACATGAACGTTGATTTAAAACAGTTTTACATATAGTTGGTATTGTTGAGTCTTATTTAAGCGGGGTTTTATAGCACAATTTTTTTATGTTATAATGTCACTACATTGCATTTGTTGGTGGTGGTAACCCAAGAAAATATTATCACAGACAACGGTGGAATTCATGGTTATTATGCCGAAATAATAGTATCTTTTAATGATATTCATGTATTTAATTTAACAAGACAAATCACAACGTCCATGATCGTGCGCGAGCGAGAGATACACATTTTTGATTTTTAATATAAATTCGATTATAAATCTAACAGGAATTATATCTGCCTATACGATAATACCATAATATAATTATACATAGAGCCGAAATGCAAAGATCTCATAAGATACAGGAAATCCAATATTGACTATAGTTCTCTCGAAAGATTCTCACAATGGCTAGTTGCAAATGGCTAACATTTAGTGACCTTTTATAACATTTTCAACACCAATTTTCAGTCTTATTCATTCGTGAATTTTAGCATCTTGGGATTCCGTTCGGCCCTCCTAACCGGATTATAGCTTATACTACCTATATTTCGATAATTCATTTCTAGTGACAAGTTGCCGGTCTGTCAGGATTTTCGTACCAACCGTAGTATTAGCTAGTCAAACGAATGCTTTTATCTGGCAATCCATCCAAAATGCTTTCCGGCACGTAGGTTTATTTACTTAATTTCTGTAGCTCGTGGGCTATAGATGATATTGAAGAAGGCTATTGCTAAGCTGGGCTTATACCTACCTTCGGCGTAGGTTATTCAGAAATTGTCTTTTATCTTACAAAAAATGTAAGGCACATTTAGTTTTTGTTGTCATCGTTTAGTAAGATAGCATCTATTTGTAAATCTACCTCTCTTGCCTGTTTTCACATCCATTATCAAAGGTCGATCTACGAACCTCTAAACTTTCTAAGTAGGGTCAACAGCAAACCAATTGCCTTTCTTTGACATTTCCATAGTGACCTTTTTGAATATAGATTTAGCGACGGTTTCCAAGAACATAATTTTGCTGTTTAAGAGTTTTAGTTTATTATCAATTATTTATGCTTGCCATACAAACACTATATAAAGCTTGCATAATGGTTTCTTAGATTTACGCGAATGTTACACATTGAAATAAAACTATTTTTACGGACTCAGTCCGCCCCGTGACCACGAAAGCTGAAAAGCAATCGAAACGTCGGGAAGTTAAAAAATGTAAAAATTAAACCAAATCGCGATAAAATCCGTAAAAATAGTTTTATTTCACTATATAAAGCTGTTATTTTACAGAATAAAAAATCGATTGTGTTCATAAATATGTATGTATTAGAAAATCGTCTCCTCATATTTTTAATAAGTCTTTATTCATAGTATAGTTAGATCACCTGGCATACATAGAGCTACTCATAGCCCTAATCACTGACATTGACTTAATTATTCTAGTCACAAGGCAGCCTTCAGCTCATAGTGACTCAGCCGAAATATTGCGAATTCCTAGCCGTATCTTACTGCTACAATGTTACCGTCGTAACCTCTATCCTTGATGTCTTCGGCGACAGATAAATGCGTTTAACGAGCTTTCTACATACAACGTTGGAGTACCAGATTCCTTTCGGCCGGCGTTTGTTCCTCATTCCTGAAATACTCAATCTGTATTATTAGTAACTGATTTTTTTGCAATGAATGGCGAGACGAGCATGGCATTTGACTGATGCGAAACGACTGCTCATGGACAGTAGTAAAACCAAACATCACCATAAATTACAAAGCAATGCATGGTTCTGTAATTTAATTCACTGCGCTGGCCATCCTGGGATACAAGATGTTAAGTCTCATTATATCCAGTAGTTACTCTGGACTTAACATAACTTAACTCTTTGGTATTTTATTTTACTATTTTTTAAAACACAAATGTTTCGTTCATATTTTTGCATAGATTTTTAGTCAATTTGATAAATCTTGAAATACACTGTTTTCTATTAAAAAAGACTGTCTACATTTGAATAAATCTGGAAGCAAGCAGACATTTTCAACAAATAATACAATAAGTTCAATACTAGTCGACACAGTATGAGATATTATCACAATCTAACGATCGAATGCTTTGATAACTAATAAGTCATTGATTTATGGATTATGAAGTTGTATTAGACGTAATGACTTAAACTGCATTATGGAAACATCTCGTCTTACAACCTTCGTACTGTTACCTTATAAGAGAAAATAATAATCAAGAACATTTGAATACTAGCCCCGTATCATTAAACCTGTCCCTAGATCTCAACATAATTATTTTTTATTATCAATGGAAATTAATAAAAGCTTACATAAACGTCAATTAATTTTGAATTCTTGTGAAATTGTCTGTAATTACTCCACTTAAATAGCATTAAATAGATGTGTTTATTACGGAAAAGCATTTACATCATTACCTGTTAAGGACACTTTAAATACATTTATTAGTGAATAGTAAAACAGCGGCTTTAATAGCCCTAATTCAGAAACATGTTGCAGTCCCGGGTATTAGGGAGCTGGTTTTCCGAGGCGTTATAAGATATCGATCACTTGTGGCGTAAAGTTATACCTAAATACTTTTCGCAATCAATTTAATCTGCATAACGGAGAATTTCTTAAACGTGGGAAATCAAAATTGTTTAGTCCCTTTGCGATATTACCGTTAAAGTATTGCAAAACATATGTTAGTCTCGTGACAATAGTCCTGGTCAGCAAATTCTTAAATATATGTTGTAATGTCTAAAATATTTTAGTTCTCACAATGTTGCGTTTCACATAATATTTAAAATGTTAACTACTAGAACGACCTTCACAACTGAGTTATGTTTAGGTTTCATTTCACAATGGACTGAAAGGTACGCCCATGGTAGTCACCTGCCCAGATGTTTATCTATGTGTCTTGCAAAATTTACATTTTTGGAGTACTGTTTCTAAGACAATAGGGTTTTAAATCGTAGGGCAATGGTCTTGACTGAGATATATGTGTTTTGATGGAATATTTTCATGAATTTTCATATTTCTTTTAAATTGCATTTTAATCGGTCACTTCAATACGAAGCGTCTGATGTCCATGAAAATATTTATATAAATATTTTTCTTGATCAAAAGGTTACAATATAAAAAGAATAAAAGAGAGAATTTTAAGTTCGCTCAGATACCTTTATATTCCTTCATATATTTCTTCATCCAAAGACTGGAAATATGAACACTATGCATTTGAAATGCTGATGGCCAGTATAGCCAATTATATTTGGCAACTAGTTTATGTATGGAACAATTTGCTATGGGCGCGGCTGACGTTAATGTTTGTGCAAAGAAGCGGGAGGAAGTAATACAGACTGCCATTGTGGGATTCAGTTTTACAATTGGGGTCCTAAATCTGAATGTTCTTTAAAAATAATATTTTATATCTTATTGTTGGTCTTATGGTATTATTTAATACAATGTCCATCAATTTTTATAAAAGATGTTATGTTTATCGGCATATTTTTAGTACGGTGTAGATTGAAATTAGTTGAGATTGATTTTAAATTTGGGATACAGAGCAAAACAAACCTCTCCCACAAAATAATTCAATGATTATTATTTGACAAAATTAAACTGCTAATATAATTTTTGATAGTTCGTTTCTGATTTGTTGACTAATGTTGAAAAATGTCTTGTGCTTATTCGTTTCATCATCAGTTTTTTCATATCCAAATTTTATAATAACTGAAATTATCAGCTGAGTACAGACTGTATTCCAATTCACTATGGTCATAAAAACAATACGTGTCTTTTTGAGTCCCGTTTTAATCCCCAAGTCCGCTCCCTTGAGTCGCACTAAAACTAATTGCAACTAGCCTGCACTGTGCTCGTATATACGACAAAGGCAGCTGCTGAATGCTTTTTTTATTATCCGTATAAATAGTCCGGCCATTTCACTTAAATCGATTAAACTTGTTGATTAAAGAAAAGATTAAATTTACTTGTCGTCTAGTTGTTTTGTCCATGGAGATTGTGGAGTAGACCAAGTTTATAAGGGTCTTATCTAATTCCTCATTAGGTTTGCAAACTGCTTATGACGTATATAAAAGGGTCCAAAACTAAAAAATGAAGACCGGAACGCAACTGTTAATGTTCATACAAATTATTAAAATGTTTAATGACTTAACGTATATGTAAGAAAAAGTTTTATTTACGGATGACTCTATTATAGGTTTACCCTCATTTATTTCATGGTCTAGTTTTAATTTTTGCATAACAATCATGTAAATTTTTTAAGGCCCCATTGTTTTAACTGGTAATCTCGTTTTGCCCAATCCCTAACGTTTGCAAAACAACAACAACCCAAGCTCTTTTAAATACCCTAAAACCTCCCCAAGAGTAGCACATAGATTGATGAGAATTAAGTCAAACAGTATAAAACATGGATAATTCAATGAATGCGTAATTATATTCCATTGTTAGATGAGTATCCGATCGTTTACTCAACGCAATGCAAATTTGTTCGCCTTGCCACTTTAAGGGTAGGGAAGGACAATCCAGTTCTGGTTTTAATTATAACTGTACCTTCATTCAATGTATTCAATATTGTAGCGAAGTTGACGGTTAAATAATTGTTATAGCCTCGATACAGTTTTAAATATTATAGGTGATCATAAGCGTGTATAGAATGGTAGTATTAAGAATGTGACACTAGATGTCGCTGTATTAAGGGTGGCTTGAAGCTTTCAAAATATGCCTAGGTCCGAAAAGATTTAAAACGGAAATTAGACAGAAAAGTAAGTTTTGGGGTATATTATACTCGTATATAGCGAATTCTTTTTAATTCTATATTGATACATACATCTAAACAAAATATAAATATAGTACTAAGAAAAATACAAAATAAAATCCATAATTTTAAAGTTTAATGACTGGATATTTTCATCACAAAATTCACGTGATTTCCAGACGTGGTTGAAACATAAATTATGCTAAACTAAGGATTTAAATTCGCATAAATATTAAACACTGTGTTTGTTTTAACGAAAATAACAAATGTTTAGTTGCATGCCATTAAATGTTTAGTTTGTAACGGTATTATAATCTCTATAATTTAACTCGTTTGTAGCCATGCCGTCAAATGTCAGCTGTAGTTATTTAGATGTATTTAAAAGGCATAAATTAGAACAGGGAGAATGTGATCTTGGCTTTTGTGGGAAGGTTTTGAGAAAACATAAAAGTCCCTAATTGATTTTTCATCACTACATACATAAGCTAACATCCATATATGTATGTATGTATATTTATATAATTGAAAGGTTAGGCACAAAAGTCACTCAGCATGAAATAAAGATGAAATAACTTAATTGCAGATGATCCTATCGCCATATTGATGAGAAACTATAGTTCCAGGCAACTCATACGAGGTTTCCAAACTGAAATCTCATTTAAGTAAAAGAATTGGTCGTCCCGAGAATCGACTCAGTAACGCTATTCTGACATTCTAAATAATAAGTTTATATTATACGTGAGTTGCATTTGCAGAACTGTTAAATAAATATTATTTTATTTTATTATTACTACGACGAATGTCATATTGAAATATGTATATTTAGACGAATCAAATTCCAACTTGACACTTACAGAATATTATATAAATGTTAAGCCTTATTTATTAGTAAATTAAATTATTGTCTAATAATACGTAATGACCTTCACTCAGATTGTATTATTAATGATACATTTACATGAAATAATTTATTAATATTTTTAAAGACTTCTTAATTTTATGACTTTATCGTCTTAAGGTAATTTGTCGATATTTAATTTTAGTGTCAAGTTGTTGTAGATTATGTTGTAGTATATAGTTCGTGAGTTTCGGAAAAGTTTGGTAAACTTGAGGTAGTCTTTGACAATATATAATAGTTTTGTGATCACACAAATATTTCGGGTATCTTAGGTGCGTTACTAGTCTTTAAACATTGCGGAAGGAAAATTCAGGGTAGTGGTGAAGTAATTCTGGTCTTTCAAAACTGTAACTGGCCGAACGAACTGCGACGGAAAAATTATGTGTTCATAAAATCGCTTGTCTGGATATTAAATCAAGCCATCTCATTCATGCTTACGTCAATATATTCAGCGTATAACTGACTTAAGCCTTAAAATAAAAATAAATCTTCTTAGTAATAATCGGCATATTACACAATTACAATTCGTAATTTCAAAGTAAGGCATTACGCACTTAAATTATAATTATGTATATTTTTTGCCATAATCCATTAATAAATGAACATAAACTGTCTATCACATAGCCTTTTAGAGATTTAAAACCAGTAAAAACTGGAGTTTTTATACGATTCTTCTGAGTATTTCCCGAGAGGGCTTGACTTCATCTCAGAGCTTAATGAGTTTTGGATAAGAGGTCTTTTTATCGCTTAAAAACTCGGATTTCCATTGTTTTTAATACTGTTTCAGTGCTATTTTTAGTGGTAAGAGATAAGTGCAAATATTTATTGGATTTTTTAATTTTAAATATATTATCAACAAATATGATAAAAAAATACAATACTCAATAGATTATAGCATTAATAATTATTTTTTTACTTTGATATTTTTTTTTTCATACGCCGTCCAAAGTTACTCGTACAACGTAGCAACGTAATTTAAAATTAAAGATAATTTTCGAGTTCTACACTATCTCCTAGCCTTGAATGATATATTTATTTTGGTTTAAATAATCTCTACAAACCTTTTGGTCATGCCACGAGGTTTTAAGTTCGATACCAAGATTGTGTTAATATCAGTCTATTCATTCGTATTCTTCACACAATTCTGCCGCGATTGGTCGTGTATGTGGATAATGTCTATTCATTCCTTGCACCACTGTGGTTTATTTGTAAAATCAACTATGGAGAAACAAATCATTATACTGACTTGTGCATATTTAGGTTAAACGGGTAATTTTCCTTCATAAACGTTATATTCGGCGATCAATATAATGTGCGGTATGTAGCAAAATGGTGTCTAAAAAGGATTTAAGCTATTGAGGTAATATCGAGAGTGGACATCAATATATGTATATTATATTATGCACTCGTATTAGTCAGAAATCGTTGGAGCGAGATGGAAGATAAGGTAGTACGTAGGAGTAACAGAGACAGAAGTACTATTCCAAACATATTGTTAGCGCCGTTGCTAACAAAATCTATGCGCTCGTACCAGTCAGAAACTATTGGAACGAGAAGGAATATGGGAGAACACTTAAAGAAAGAGATAATAGTTGCGGTACAGTACCGCTTTATTGTTACAAACATTTTGTTCGCGGTGTCGGTAACAAAATCAATGCGCTCGTATCAGTCGGAAATTAATAGAGATAGAAGGGAGATAGGGGGTAACATAGGAGTGAAAGAGATAACAGTTGCGGCATGGTACCGCTTTACTGCTACAAATATTTTGTTCGCAGTGTCAGCTCTGGTATATAATTGGTCCGAAATGACGACAAAATTATGCTCGGTTAAGCAAAAAGTGTGGATGTGACGCAACCATTCGGCCAACTGACGCATCCCTCAATCAGAATTAATAAGGAGCAGTTTGTTTACTGTCGTCCGTGTTTATATTACGTGAGTTGGTTAGGTTTGTATATAATCTGGCTTCGATTCCCAGTTTGAATTGTCCACTTGGTATGAGTTTTTTTGCAAATTAAATAAACCAGTTATTCGTGGAAAGGATATTACCGCCAGGGTGAATATTCGCCCCTAAGAAGTCTAGTTATTGGACTGAGCTCGGCAAGCTGGGAAAGACACTAGTGACACTTTTGCTTACTCTTCAGGGATGTACATATATTCTATCAGAAAGGAACCAGGACCGCCCGGTCATAGCCCATATATGCTGACACTATAAGGTACATTGACGATAATTGATCATGATGATGAAACTGATGATAATGCCTATACCTGTTATAATAATAAATGTTGCGAGACTAGTCTCTAATCTACTCTCCCAGCTCTAGAGTCGAGGTGTTTTCATTCTAGAATATAAAATTTGACAATAATACTAAAATCCTAACAGCAAACAGTTTTAGAATGCCTTCACCGTAATACGTAGATTGTAAAAGTTACAAAACTCGGCGATAACATCAAATACTTGTGGTTAATTTAATTGTGTGGAAGTTGCGTCGTATTGCACACATTTTTACATTTGTTTCGTTTTCAATGTCACGGTTGAAGTAATCAGAGCACGCAATCAATTTTTTTGTTCGTGATGCATTTTATTCTACGAATAAAATATTTGACGATTGAAAATCGAGCTCTAATCCTGTTCGCAAATAATAGACTATTTACGGGTCTGACATTGGTTGTATACAGAACGAAAATAATGAATATTTGGTTTTATGTAGTTTTATGGCATAATAATTACAAATTAGTGTCCGGCATTTGATAGATTCGCCCTCCACCTCATCATGGGACGCATTATGGTTGCGTCCACCACTTGGTTGAAAACTGTGAAACGTGACCCTGCGAGTTGGATCCCCGGACCGAGACTAATGTTCGTGGTACCTACAATTATTGGTTTAGGTCTAGGTGTATAAACCACAAAGTTTCTCGTAGTCTTTGTCCTGTTGGGCCAGAATTATCTGTGTGACTGACTGGCAGTAAAGGCACCCCTGCCTACCCCTTCGTAGACACAGATTTGCGTTTACAATAGATTGTCAGGAAATCGTTCTCATTCGAGTTTTGAATAAAGAAAACCACTACATGTTCCGGTAATAACAACATGTATGAAGGCTGAAGTCTATCTTGTTAATCGGGCATTCACATTTCGATCAATTAATGACTTGTCAACGTTTAAGTAAATCTTATGCAAGATTAAAAGGCATTTTGAATGCCATAAGTTTTAAGTGCCTTTCTGGTCGTCGTCTTGATAGAACCGCTTTACCAAAATGCGAATGTTAATTATCATTGCTCTTTAAATGATACACATGCTCGAAGATTTGTTTGTTTTAATGTGTTTTTTTGTTACTATTTTTTGTTCTGCCTGTCCTTTTCTTACATTTACATATTACATAGAGTACGCGCAGCATGTCTGTTCAGGTTTTTTACAGAATTATTTGACTTTTTTAAATATCATCATGACTATGAAAGTGGTCCGCGTGGAGTCTCAACTAGTGAGAAGCAGTTACGACTATCTCTCACTCGACACAATTATGCCGGCCTGTCCGCAGCCTGATCACGGCTCGCTATGTTCCGGAGTATAAGGAAGCTACAAAGGAATTCCAACCCAGATTGCTGGACCGTGCGTTACCTACTAAGCCATCGGTGCGTTTATATCTGCTTATTATGTACCCAACAACTTCCGAGTTGAATACCTTCTTTGCTAGATTGTACGTAAATATTACGTTGGCAAACCTGTAAAACTGGCTCTGATATTTAATTTTTAATGTTGGTACAAAACTACACTTATACATAAATTCACGACTGTATCCTCAAGGGTGTAGGTAAAAGACAACACAGTATATGATGCTAATTTGCTTCCTAAGAAATAGAGGACCGAAACGTATTCCTTAAAAAATTCAGTCACGAGAAATTAATTTCAATTATTCAAACAGAATTGGTCACCCAATTTGTAAATCGAAACTAAGGCCTTATAAATAGTATTGCAAGATTAATGCTATACAGCGTGATATTGACACCCCCTACATTAAATTAAACCATGTGCATCGCGTATTAAGGGACATTTTTTGCACGCATAGGAATTGTCGTAGAAGGAAAAACAATAAAGTTGATTTTTCAAACAAATTATAAGTCAAAATAATGACATTAAAGTTAAACATCCCATATTTAGACTTACCTGATATACAGCGCCCGCACGGAGCGGAGCGGCAACATCGCAATATTCCCGCGTTTATGAAAACAGCCTGACCCGCTAGCACGGGCGGCGCTGCGATCGCGGGAATTATCTTCCCATGTTACATATTTTTCATAGTAATCACACAACACATAAATACATAAAATTAACTTATTCAAATTGTTATGTTTTATGCACCAAATCTCTCACGATATGTTCTGAGGGCCATGACGGCGTTTTGATTACACTCACCATACAACAACACCATATCTGTGTATTCCACAGTACTATAAGTATTCGTCATTGTATTAAGAATAGAAAATACAATAATACTGAACAACTTAAATCTACAAAATTAAAAAGTACTTATAAACACTAGTACGAACACTTAAATAATAAAAAGAACACTTAAACTAACAACTAATAAAAAGTACTTAATTGCAATATGTGTATCTATCTCTTAAACACTTATTCACTCACTTGAACACAAAATACAAATAACAACATAATTTATAATACTATCAAAATGGCGATTTCTGCGCGCGCGCGTGTTTTTGTTTACATTACTAATTGAACGCAGTAAACCGAACACTGAGCGTGCCGCCGCGCCGGCCGCGCCGCCATACATTAGGATTTGCTAAAAAGTTGAAGATCCCTAAGGATTGATTGGATGGATTGGTTGATGCAGTAATTACGTAACTGGATTGGACAATAGTATTTAAAATGAGATACTCTGATTGGCGTAGAAAAATACTTTATGTGATTGGTAGTTTAAAATAAGAGCCGTGACTACAATATCTTGAAATCGATATCGATTATTTGTAGTTTATTCAAATGTGTCAACTTTACTTTTCTAAACAATTTTATCCGTAAGTAGTTCATTAATAAAATAAAACAATCTACAGCAGCGAATGCATACGTGTATTTTGTATAAAATTACGATTTCTTAAAGTGGTTTACTTTGGAAACATTAAATATTGTCAAGTTATTGTCATTTTCACTGCCTCGGTGGCGTAGTTGTATTACGGTACGGTTACAAAGCTGAGGTCTCGGGTTCGAGTCCCGGGTCGGGCAAAGTGATATTGGATTTTTCTATTCATTATCAGTCCGGAGTCAGGAATTTGTGCCCGATATGGCGATAGGCTCGCCCCCTATCACATCGTGGGACGGAACACACAAGGCGAAATGTGGGTGTCCTAGTGGCACCTCTGCCTACCCCTTCGGGGATAAAGGCGTGAGTTTATGTATGTATGTATGTATTGTCATTTTCAGGAAATGTAGTCAGATAACTTTGTAAAGTTTTTTTTTTTGTTAAGAGGAAAAGCTTTTTGCTCCCCTTTCGATACCCCGGGGAAGCCGAGAAAGGTAAATCAGTGTCTCTGGCCTTCTAGCCCTGTACAAACGCGTATATTGTGGTCGAGCTGGGTCCCTAGCAACACCTACGCCAGCATATCATTATGCTAAAAACCCTCGATGACCGGTTGGGTTTTAACTATTGAAGATGTTCTAAATTATTAAAACCAACCGTAAGAAATAAAAACGAAATACCATGATATTTCTGACATAGTATTAAGTTTCCAGTCAACTCAAATTAAATAATATGAGAGATAAAAAATATCGATTAAGTGTCCTCGGATAATTTCACAACACTACTTCAAAAATGTTTCGTATGCTGTCACTTTCTTATAATTATACTTCCTCCAAGGGCGAAAAAGGGACGGCATATTATGATATAAAAAGATGTACAATCTGGCAACAAGTGATTATAGTAAATGCAAAGTACAGAAGGGACATGGCGCGTTATGATACGTTTACGTAAAATTGTTTTGAAAATGTTAAATTGAAATATTGCGTGTTGGATTTAAACATTACTTGAAATTGAATGCATATTGTTTAAAAATAAAGCTGAAATAAATTTTATTCTTGTTGCATAGTTGTATTCACGTATTTTTATTTGGACCGATTGTCACGTGCCGAAGAATAGTTTTTTTTTGTTGGTCGATAATTACGATTACAATTAAAGTATTTGTATTGTGCAATAAAATAAAATGCCTTGTATGTTTGTCCGATATTCAAGAAACCTGTTAATCATTAATGTGTATATTGGAATTTGAGAGTGCCTAGTAATTAGTGAATGTATTTGATTAAATGCTTACTAGAAGGTGAACTATTAAGCCCCAGTTAATCATTAGTACTTACTTATAAAATAACGATCATTCATTATGTTCTAGACTACATTAATAATAATTATTGTAGTGTAGAACATATTGAGTGATCTGTATTTCGCCAAGTTTTATGTTTGCGAGGTCAAAGTCCTTTGTCAGCTGAGCGGCAAAACTACTCGTGCATGTACAGAGTGATCGAAAATTGCGAAATACAAAATCGTGATTTTTGTCAAAACTACCAGGTGGATTTTGATGTAACTTGGTACAATGTTTCCTGGGGTGGTCACGAACATGTGGACAAAATTAAGTAACAGATGTCAATATCACGCGGTATAATTTTAAAAAGTATGTAGAAAAATTAAGTTACCGGACATAATATGCCCTTTCAATCGATCTCCCGGTGGTAGTGGAATCGTATACTCAGCAGTGGGCGATAATAAATAAATAAATAAATACACTTAACAGTCACATACATAGTCCTGACCCCACACTAAGATCGAGTCTTGTGTCGTGGGTATCAGAAGCTACGAGAGACTTTTCGGTCTCACAAACACCCAGACCCGAAACAAATACCTGTGGTATACAAATATTTATTTCGGTGCGGGGATCGATCCCGCGGCCTCTCGTTTCACAGCGTCTAACCAACTGCGCCACGGAGGCTGTCCAATAATGACTTAACAGAGCACACATAAAACAGCTTTCACTTTCCGCAAAAAGCAATTATCCCACGTTTATTTAATGTTCTTCCTTAAAACTGCATAGCAACGCGATCCGGCCTGCAAGGTCATCTACATATCGGCTAAGGCTGCACGAACGTAGCCACTAAATGGGAGGCAACATGCAACGGTCACGTGACTAAGAGAGCGGATATACAGGGAAATAAATACTGCCTCGGTGGCGTAGTTGTACTACGGTACGACTACAAAGCTGAGGTGTCGGGTTCGAATCCCGGGTCGGGCCATGTGATATTGGGATTTTCTATTCATTATCAGCCCGGAGTCAGGAATTTGTGCCCAAAATGGCGATAGGCTCGCCCCCTATCACATCATGGGACGGAACATACAAGGCGAAATGTGGGTGTCCTGGTGGCGCCTCTGCCTACCCCTTCTGGGATAAAAGCGTGAGTTTATGTATGTATGTAAATACTGCTTTTTTGTGTTTTTATGACGGCATGTGCTGGTCAAGGGGTGCTTCTTTGTGTTTTTATGGCGGTTTTTGTGGCGTAGTTGGTTGGGAACTGAGTAATCGGATTCCTAGAACTGTGTAATTGGAGGCAGTGGGTTTGATCACCGATCGAGGTACCTAAACTTTTACGTGAACCACAAGTTTTGGGTTTGTGAATTTTGTCATGAGAGACTGAAATGACTTATGTTTGAAATAAGACATAAGGCTATGGGTAGACGAATGTACGCACTAAATAAGTACCGTAAAATGGGGCGAATAGAAATCGGCGAATGGAAATATTTTTAAGAAATTATTGAATTATTTTACTGTACACTCCATTTATTTTCTTTTTAAATAAATTACGTGATAGGGAGCAAACGAGATATTAATCACTAATACGCATTAATAACAAAGACGGAAGAAATAGTCCAATGCCTCCACGCAAAAAACTAAGATATCTTTCACAATTATAATTATTGTATCAGATAAAGAAAAAACGGTCAAGTACGTTTACCCAACAATCCCGGGTTCTGCATATAATTAGTGTTAATAAAAGTTTAATGGGCTGTTATCTGTAATGTGGAAGTTATTAGCATATTTGAGTCGGGAAGGATTCAATATTTGCATAATATATTCCAAGGTATATTTAAATTGGACATTGTAAAACTTGTGTTTTTGCGCGCTCGATGAGGTTAATGTTCGATAGTGGTGGCTTTATCAGTTTAATAGGAGATTTAATGGTGTTTTATTAAGCCCACTTTTAACGTTTCCTTTAAAAAAGTTCTGAAGAATTGTTCTACCTTGTTCAATACTCTTGTTTTTTGATATGGATACGTATCTTGACTTAAGAAACCGAAGCTTCGTGGCTAATATCACCTCGACCCGAAACAAGAGGTTCGCTTGTCACTTTGTTTTGCCTGTCGTAGTCGTCGTCGCCTTCTAATTCTATGCTGCATTCATTAGACAACTGCATTTTAATAATATAAACTAAATTATATCCAAAGCGGTTTATACCGATATTAAAGCTCTAGACTTTCTTTTATAATGGTCCGCGTCTATTATGAAATGAGTGCTTGCGGCGTTTTCATTTGTTTTGTGCGGAACCCCAACATTATGGCTGTTACTTCATACATTTAACAATGTAATTGTCTGTTGGTCTCGATTAGGTTTACGATAGTTACAAAACCATTTCAAATGAGCCGTTTCAATATAGGGCATTTTATGTCAAACATTATACTCGTAATGGTGTTGCATGTTAGAACTTTATTATTCCGTCTTATTAATTACGTGACCTGTTATTAACGGAACCGGACGCGGCAACCAACCCGCCAAGTCGGGGTTCATAACCCAGGGCAGACCTTTGATTTTATGAAGCCATGTGTTTTGATAGTCACTTAAACAATGATGGTATACCGTAAAGGCTCTATGGTAAAGGAATGCAGATGCATATCTTAGAGAATTTTCAAATTTTTTCTATAGTATGTAATATTAGCGAATCTGTGCTATGCCAGTTACAACAGAATACCCCTGTTGGGCTCTGCCTAGGCGCTCAAAGTGAAGCTTGTTAAAAAGCAAGCAGATTAAAAGATCTTCCAGAGGTATAACAATCCAATAAATCTCAGTGTAAAAAAACATTATATACTCAAAATTAATTGTTTCATTTATATTTTAATTAATTTCATTTCCAATGTTTAATTCAACATATTTTACCATTATAAATATAACCTGTCAGCATTCCAGCACAAGTTTCCTTTGTGCAGATTTCCTCATTTTACCCGAAGCAAATTATTATTAGTTGATTTATAGCGCACGCGCACAAATTTAGACTAAGACAAAAAGATAATGAGCTGTAATTTGACACAAACGTCGGAATTGTAACAAAAACAAGTAATAAATCGGGCACAATTTGTAATGTTCATAGTAGCTATTTGAATATCCTTGAATGGATTAGCGTGGTGTAATTACTGTCCACTTATTGGACCCATTACTTGGCTATGTTTCATCTCGTTACGCGCACATAGAGATTAGCTATGCGATGCTATTTTAATTTGGCTGTTGGGAATATTAATAATATATCGATACACATTTTTATTATCTAACCACAATATGGTTTCTGTAATTAAACGCCCAGAAAATTGAGTTGGGTGAAAACAACTTTTTTCACGTGTTTTAGTAATTGAATAATATCTGAATACTTTAGGTGTTTTAGTGAATGAACATATTCGTATATTTAGAAGAAAAAACAATAAATATATTTTTTATAAGTGGTAGAGCCACGCTGTTTTTAGCCATGTCTCAGTATGAATGGGCAGGCTCGCCTGGGGCGGTACCATTGTCACACAGCAAATCTACGCGAGGCGACAGCTTTGCTGTCGCGTTTTGTTCGGAAAGTGAGATTTCCGGATACCCAATACCCTTTTCCTCTCTTCTTCCCATCCCTTTTCCTTCCCGCTCTCTTCCCGATTAGATAGGTCGGCAATACGCGTTTACCGGACCTGTGCTATAAACAAAAAACTTGCAAAAGAAGATTTAAAATTAAAGGATTAGAATATCTCGAATTTTTTACTTATCTCCTAACGTCACTGATCGCTGTACCTTCAAAATACTCCATTGTCTATGATACCGTTTATTATACCTATATATAGTAGTAGTATATTTATATTTATCCTACAAAGAGTTGTGAAAACTAGACTCAGACTATTTTTGTCAATCAGTTAAAATAAGTGAACCTTCGCAAAGGTTATTCGATAATACGGTACGAAGGTTGAATAGGTAAACGGTGACGCGCTAAGAGGATTGTACGTGCATAACAATTCAATTGACACTAGGAAACGCGTAAGGAATTAATTTGGACCGCTAGAAAAGAATCAAAACCTGTTTTTAGTTACTTCTCGTTGGTAGCAAGATTATCGAATGCACCCTTACAAACGCCCTTGTATACATACATAAACACGCCTTTTTCCCAGAAGGGGTAGGCAGAGGTGCTACCAGGACACCCACGTTTCGCCTTGTAGGTTCCGTCCCATGATGTGATAGGGGGCGAACGCCTTTGTATATAATATGTAAAATCCATTTTAGAGATCCAAGCGAATGTGTAGAATTCCTAGACCAGTTTATATATATGGGGTTGCAAAGCTGGCGTAATATTGTCCATGAGCGAGATTAAGCACTGCGTTTACACATGTATTTGTAATTAATTATTTCTCACTCCTTTTAAACGGCGAAGGAAGTTATCGTTAGGAAACCTGTACATTTGGGAGTTTTCCCGAGCATTTCTATGGCATTTCTATGCAACCCGCGTTTGGCTTAGTGGACTAAAGCTTTTTGAATCATATAAAGTCGGTCTGTGCTTAGCAGTGGGGGAGCATGTGGGCTGTTATATTATTATTAGTGTAGCCTTTGATTAATACTAAAATAAAAAGAAAACAGTTTTATAGCATTAAATATCTTGCAATAGCATTGAGTTTAGTATGCTCTAATCGTTCTCACTCAGACCTACTTCGGACAAAGCCTATCATTGTATTTTAATATGTCGATAATTAGTGTAGCTTGAGGTCGATGAAAGTAATTATTTGTTTATTTAAACCGTAATTACTTGTGTAATGCACCTTAATATGTGTAGGTAGCTAATGCGTAACGTTTAATTGATATTTTTATTACGTTCGAGGTTGAATATAATTGCTTAATTATACAATTAGTTTGCAAAATATTTGTCATTGCGAAAAAATGTAACCTGTGGAGAAAAATATGTATTGCAATTATATTGGACAGAATTTGTTTTGTAAAGACAGATGGAGTTCGATAATTACAATAATTCACGATCATAAAGCAATTATTTTTTATATTCTTTATTTTTTAATATTTTCCGTTCATTTATTATATTGAATTTAATAGTGTGTGCGACTTTTTTAATATACAAAAATAAGTTTAATTAATACATAATTACGTAATCGGTTGCAATTTCATCAAGATAAAACAAATAATTATGTATTTACTGCCGGAATTAATCTATGAATGCTATGAATCCGCTTCCATAGGAAATGAAATCGCCATAGAAAGTTTGTGATAGTAATCGTATTTAACATTTCTGCAATTTCCGGGATATTGTTTTAGACTTTAACGTAGTCATTTGCATCTTCTCAGATATCTAGATAGTCTGTGTTAAGTCCAGTTATGTTTAATATCACTTAGGTTATGCAAGAGACCATTGAGCATATCATAGAAATATCTGATAGATCTTCAAAAGCTTTTCTATGGTATCTGATGGCCGCCTAACCGCATTAGGCCAGCGTGGTGGACTTAAAACTTTTGCTATCAGGATATTTCTATCCAACAGAATATCGACCACCTTATCCAGTGGTTAGGAAATCGTCATAATGACCCATGTAGTGTTTTTTCCAACAGTTAGATACATATTCCTGACCCTTCACTAAGATCGAGTCTTGCGTAGTGGATATCAGGAACTACGAGAGACTTTTCGGTCTCACAAAAACCCATACCCGAAACAATTACCTATGGATTAGACAAGCATTTGTTTTGGTGCGGGGATCGAACCCGCGGCTTATCGTTTCCCAGCCGGCGTCTAACCAACTGCGCCACGGAGGCTGTCAATAAGGCGTATAATTGTGTTGTCCAGTGAAAGTACTATAAGTGCAATGGAATCAATTTACAAACCTCGAACTGTAGTGTTTCGTCTACAAAGAGTACATACTCTGCCTAACCCACCAGATACAAGCGTGAAATACCATTACAATTGTATCGATCCTTGTAATAGCTTCTAATCGTCTTCAATTACAAAGATATAAGTAGGGCAATTTAAATTCCGCAAACAATAATTGTTCATTCACCGCACGTTGAAACTGAGAAGTAATCGTGTTCTATCAGTTTGTGTAATAGATATTTGCATATACACGTAGACTAAGATTATTAAATTAGTATTGTTGTGTTGGAAATATATCCACATAGTCTATAATATCTGAAAGGTCGCAGGTCGATGCAGATTGGTATTAACAGGTTGCGCCGAAAATTGAAAGAAGCCTATTCTACAGCAGTGGATTTCATCGGTTTTTTTTTAATGGGGTCAATAGCTTTGATGTAGGGTTACATTTAAATGGCATATGAAAATTATATATTTGTTTCTATATCAATACATAACGTATTACAATCATATTTTAATTTTGTTTTTTTCTGACATCCAGTCTTGCTGTGAATGCACTAAATTAAATTTATTATATCGCGTTACACAAAAAAAATCGCGAAAGAAATATCTGAGTCATTTATTCACAATTAATTCAGTTTTACGACCGTTTGTGGACATAAATAACTATTGGAACACTCAACCGCGGTCCGGTTAAATTTCTTCGTTACATAATGCCTTGCATAATAAGTCAGCTGATGCACTTAAAAATACTATGTTTATTTTCCATGTTATATAACTTAATAGAAAATAAAGAACAATACCTTGTTTCTGATTGGCTTTGTGGTACAATAGCTAGACGAATCTATATATAGCGCCGCTCACTCGCCGATTAATCATGACCTCTTAAATTATATAAAGCCTAATTAAACCTTTGTGGTGAAGTTGGTTGAGAGCCGCCTGTAAAACCGAGAGGCCGTGGGTTCGATCACCGCATCGAATAGTTGTGAAGCCAACCAACAGTTTTGTTTGTTTCGGGTCTGGGTGAAATGAGATCGAAAAGCCTCTCGTAGTTTCTGATATGCAGGACAAAAAACTACGTATATTACCTACTGTAGGGTCAAGATTATGGTGTTGCGAAAAGATTTTGCTCAATTCCTCTCCCAAAAATATTGTAAAACAGTTTATCACGCGGACAGAGCTGGGAATTATAATTATAAGTTACAGTCGTAATTATTATGATAAGAAAATAACTACGAAAAATGGGGTCTTTAAACACTAGTCTAAACATAACTGATTCTGAACTAGATCGGAATAGTGCCGAGGATAAAAAATCTAGGTTAAAATTGTTTATGCAAAACATTTATTCAACAAAATATTCCAAATTGCAATTACAGCTTTGATAATAGCCTTGGTCCGCATTGTTCGAAAGCCGATAAAAGTCACTCACAACCGTTAACTGAACAATGTCAAATAAGATATTTTTTCTATTGTCAAACATGATAAGATCACGACAATTGATTAACAATTGACCGCGGCGGTCGATGCTGACAAATAATAATAATTTACTGCGATGAACGTCTCATGAAGGCATTAATTGACAGTTTTATCTGCAATCTTTGAGATAACAATTTAGGTACAATTTCTTTATTATGCCTTCATCAGCATAGGCGATTGATGGTAGTTCTGTATATCTCGCCAGTTGCAACAATTATGTATGTCTGCTCGAAACCAGATATAGTATATGCACCGGTTGGTCTAGATCAGATTAACTAGTTATATGGGTCATTATGGTGGGTTTTATCCTGGAGACGAATATGGTACCACCAGTTCAGAACAATGGATTTTTTTCTTTATTGAAGTGAAACTTCTTTATCGACGTATGGGAGAAATTTTATAGCAATGTCAAAAAATTGTAACGTTTTTGTGTTACGCGCCATCTTTATTTCTAAGTCACATTTTTCCGATACGTGCCATATTTATTTATTTAAAGCTTCATATTTGAAAGTATAACGATAATAATAATAGTAATAATTCTATTATAATTAATGAAAAGCTATCATAATCTAAGTAGCAATAAGGTGAAATAATTGTATTATTTGTATCCTTGTCTATGATAATAAAAGCCTTTTGCTTAAACTTTATTTAATTTAGCTTTATTTTACCAATTCTGTAAATTTGTAAATAGTAGATCATTTTTCGAAAAATGATGTCATAAAGAAGTTTCACTTCTTACGTGTGTACACTAATACACACACACATTTTTTTTTAGGGACTCTTGCCATGATTAGGCATGCCACCCCCATCATAACCTTAAGCTAGGTAATACAAAAAAAAAACTTATAGTCTATCTAAACTAACAGGTTCCATTTGACGTTTCATACTTTTAACGTAAATAACTTTGTGCAGACGTAACCCACACAATTTCAATAACACTTTCCGTAAATCCATGGAATTATGAAGCTATTCTTATTTTATCACTAGATATACAAACCATAATCACTAAATTTAAACTAGAATTCTTTAAATAAAGCAAAATAACCATTTTAAACAACTTTTTTTTTTCTAGACGTCATTACAAAGTCACCTGGTTAGGTCTTTTACCGGTAGAGTCGAGACTATTCAAATGCATTTGTATACGCATAATCGGTAAAAATATTTAAATAATCGAGCAGATATAAAACAGTTGTTTTTTAATTTTTAAAAATACTGAACTTTCAGCTAATAATAGGTATGCTGTCAACGAACATACATCAATAAATAGTGAAATAATAATATTAATATGAATTAATTTATCATTAATTAATAGATTTGGATATTACAATGGAAATGAAGGCAGTATTGTAGGATACGCCACACATAGTGAGGAGGTTCCTCACTTTGGAGTATATGTATTGTATTGTATGTGTGTATCATGTGTTCATAAGCATGTGCGTGATGTGGACTGGACTCGAAAAAGTGTCTGCACCCGGGTGAAGCCGGGACGGGCCGCTAGTAATAGATAAATCACTCCTTTTATTCCTAAATAGTAAAGTGACATGCAATTGTTGATGTCTCATTAGAATAAAAATGTTCATGAAAAAATAAACGAAATGATGTAAACTGAAAATATAAACTGTAATCGATTAAGAAATACAAACAAATATTATCGATATCTCTAAATAATCGGATATTGTAAGAACCGATTTATTTGACAGCATCCCTATTTCCCAATGTCAAATGGAACTTCTTAGTTTAGATAGACCATAAAGGATGCAAAAATGATGTGCTTAATTAACAATTGTCATTATAAATAAATAAATCATATAACAGAACAAGCCTGGTTCTGATGGTGGGTAAAACAATGGTATTTTAAGATACTCTAGTTTTATATCGTACACCTTGACCTAGTTAAAGTGTGCCTTGTTTGGGATATCTAGCGCATGAATCAAATCTGTCTGTCAACAACCTACCTTTAAATTATGGAGTTATGAATACAGTTTATAATCTATGTTAAAATTTTTCAAAATATTTAGGATCTAAAATGCTTTTGGCTGCGCTTCTTGATGCTTTTTAGATCACTATAATGAATAACATCTTCAATTGCCATTTACCGTTCGAACTTTAACTACATTTTAAATCTGTTTGCAAAATATAAGAATCATAAGAAACTATTTAATTGGTCACACTTAAATAGAATTCACACTTGAAAGAGCTAGCAAAATGAATTGTTATAGTCTTAAAATAATATTATTTCGTAAAATACATTTACAATTGAATAAATCAAAGGCATTTAAGGATATTGCACACTAAATTTGGAAAGGAGGAAATTTAAATTGATAAAAAAAGATTGATGCTGTGTCATTCAGAAGTCAATACTGTTGCCGGCTAAATACTCTTTATAATTTTGTAATACAAGAATTACATGATATAGTATCTAAAAGATGTTTTTGTTAACGTCAAGTTAAGAGTTCAATAAAAACACACTAAAAGCATATTTATTAAATTGACACACAAAAGTGACTACAAAAGACCTGATGGCTAATGCAATGCTGTATAAATATCCATAATTATTATGATGATATAATCTTGATCCACATAATTATGTTTGGTCGAAATCCGATTTACATAGATTTGCAAAACGCGACAACTTTGGTGGGTCAATATGACGGGTTGACTCTCGTGGAAGGTGATCTCGTTAAAGTTGCAGGAAGTCGCTGAATGCAGGCTGCTATAGGTCGATGTGGAGAATCTTGAGCTCACATGTTCAGCAGTGGACACCCTGTGGCTGAAGAGAGAGAGAGAGAATATAATACCATTTAAGCTCTCTGACCATCTCACTCCCGAATGAAAGAAAGAATCTTGTCTCATGTTGTTTTCTGTGAGACAGTGGTTTCTTCACATGACCTTACGTGTCTTGCGACTTAATGAAATTGCCTCTTGTAGATCCGGTATTGCTTAATGCAAGCGATATCGTCGAATTCGCAATTAAATGCGTTCTTATTGTTTTTTAAACAGCGTAATATAACTTCTTTGTGTGCTATGTAAAATCCGCTAGCTTGCATTAGATCAGCATGGTGGACTGTGGCCTAACCTTTCTCAATCAAACTGTGAATTGTAGAAGAGGTTAATGTCCTGCCGCGGAACGCATGGGGGTGGAGTTTTTATATTAGTTACACTTTTTTATATCCTGAAAACATTATAACAATAATTAATTAATGTATCTGGGTGATGAGCGCAGTGCCATGTAGTGCTCTGGGTAATGTTGCTCATGATTAAATCCAGACGTTATAACCAGCAAGGTGCTGGTCTCGTCATTCTCCCTAATAAATAAACACATACCTCAACTCACCAACAGTTTTATAATCATTGAAATTACCAACCAATCAAACCATGCAAATTAGTCACCGATTGAATCCGGTATAGTGACGCATTGTCTTAATGTTCCAGGTCCGGTGCTGTTCCCCCCCTCCCCCGCCGGCGACCCCTCGCAGACCAGCGGCGTCAGGGTAGGCGCCTCGGGCTTCGGGTTCGTGCCGCCCGGCTCCCAAGGTAAACCCTACGGACGGTGAAATGTCAACTAGTCAATGGACCACTAATGCCTACGTAATGTAACGATAATAGGTGGCGCAAAGTTATCACAATTTTCAAAACTTATAACCCTTAACTTTTTTATGTATTAATAAATGCAAAATTAGATTAAATTATTTTTTATTGAGTATTTATGTACTGCTGTAAACTCGTGTCAGCTTTAGGATAATTTGATTTTGTTCTTCATAATTTTTGTACCGTTTTTTTAATAAAAAGCCTTTAATGATAAATCATATCAAATAATCAGCCTTGTGTAATTATCATCACATTGTAACAGCGTGGTCACTTAAATTTCACAGCCACGACGTGCAAACCCCCTATATCTATTTATTATTGTTGTTTTCTTAACAACTATTGTTAACTAAATATGTAGTTATAGTAGTTTGTGTTAAATAAATTAGTTTTTATTTAATCACAATGCGTGAAAAGAATGTGATAACTTTTGCACCACCTTGAAAAGAATCATATAGTTCAATTTATTTATATCCTTCTTTCAATGTATATTATCTTTTTTATCTTAACTATTTATTCAATTTAATAGTGAATTTTGTTAGCAAATGTCTCGTTACAATACGTATAATCTAAAATATTTTAATATGTCATTCTGCAATGTACATGCGGAATTACATATTGATAGTAAATTATTACTTTTGTTAAATATTTTAGTAGTTACAGTTTAATATGCATGGGTATTTATTGCATGACGTAGTGGAAGATATTGGAGCTTAACCAAATTGGGATATTGTTATAACATTTCAAATATCGAAATTGATAAATGGTGTCGATGGGCGTCTTTTGTCAGATTTGTAATGTAATTTAGTGATATTGTTTTTATTGTTATAAGCTGTAAATAGTGCCCATGTTAGTTTAATAATTTATCTAATAAATTTATGAATTCTATAATGTTTTATTTGTGTCCTATATAGATTAAGTTGCACAATTATGCATGTCAGCACGGAGGTAGTAGACTAGAAAGCCGGTTGCCACTAATTCACCATCGGCCATTCCTACACAATGAAACACGGTTTCTAATATCGCTTGAATTCTTATGGATGAGGCAATGGTAGTGTTGAATTAAATATGAACATTTCAGTGTATTGTAAGGAGTAATTGTATTACCATACAGTTTCACCTTGCGTTTTTTCTTGTTAACAAATTATTGCATTTTAGATTTTTTACTTGTTACTAGTTTAATACCGCAGGGCACAAAGAACGTATAGCGTATTATCAGCTCACTGTAATTTCATCTTTATCGTACCTACTTATAAAGTCGCAATTGCAGAGATTCTAGCATGAGGTATAAGCCTTTTCATTTCTGATGTATCCATGTGCTTTAAACATTTGTTATTTTCAAATTACTGTCTATATCACACCTATCACATTATTACTGTTTAGGGCCAATTACAGCATACTTTGGACAACCTCCATAGCGCAGTTGGTTTAAACTCCAGCTCCAAACCTAGAGGCCGCAGGTTCGATGTTTGCACCGGTAAAAATATTTGTGTGTTCCGCAATTATTTATTTCGGTCTGGGTGTTGATACTGAAAAGTCTACCGTAGTTTCTGATACACATGGCGTAATACTTGCATCTTAATTTAGGCTCGGGACTAATGGCTTTATTCATAGACATATATAAAACCTATTTTGGCTATCGAAACGTATTTTAGTTTTGTCCCTTTCGAACAACTGTAGTATTCAGTTTGAGCGAAGAAGATAAAACATCAGATGACTAAAATAGGTAATAAAAGCCGTTAATGTATAACTATTGGGAATATTTATTTAATAGTCTCTTGTCTATAAGAATATTGAGTCGGTATAAAGCCCACCGTATTTTTACGATAAAACATTTTTTCCACGAAGAAATAACAACATCAAGTTCTATTTAAATATTGTTGAATATAAAAACACTATTCAAATGTCAATATTGTAAATAAACTATTTCAATTTATTTGAAGTGTGAATGCAAAACTTAGTGTTTCGTAATTTTTTATTTACCAAGCTTGCTGATAACGTCAATCTCAAATTGAAAGATCATCCTTTAAATGTTCGGAATTCATATTTTGTACTCGTAACTAATATTCAGTTCTATTTAATAAATAATGGGATTATTCTTGTCAAGGATGATGGAAAGTTTTAATATTCTATTTTATATATTAAGTATTTCAAATATTTTGAATATGGACAGAGTCGACTTTTCAGTCAACAGAAAAAGAATATTCGTCGAATAATGTTGCAATTTTGATGAATTTTCTATAGTGACTGTCAAACTGTCTTTATTTTTCAAATGGTCAATCTAACGATTGAAAAATAAGTCTCTACATTCAAAGTATAGTTATTTATGTTATATGAAAAGTTTTTAGTGTCCATTTGTAGTAACACCAATCTTTCTACAGTGGTACTTAAGGTTCGTTAAATTAATTTTCATACTAAGATGGGGTAGGCGAGCCAAGCTTAGATGGTAGTCACGGAATAAGTCATCTTACACATTTCGAACCAAAATACTAGTACACATACTGAACTGCTCCATCTGGGAACAAAACCCTGGGCCTCACGGTTAGCAGCCTATTCTACTACTAGACCAATAAACCAATAGAACTGCAATCTTACATGAATGAAATGTTGATAAGACTACATACATACATAAACTCACGCCTTTTTCCCAGAAGAGGTAGGCAGAGGTGCTACCATGACACTCACGTTTCGCCTTGTATTTTCCATCTCATAATGTGATAGGGGGCGAGCCTATCGCCATATCTGGCACAAATTTCTGACTCTGGGCTAATAATGAATAGAAAAATCCAATATCACTTTGCCCCACCCGGGATTCGAACCCGAGACCTCAGCATTACAATCATGCCGTAGTACAACCGCGCCACTGTGGCATTCAGTAGATAAAACTAACTCAACGCATAAACAAACATACAATAAAAATCACAGATTGCAATGGTCAGCTGTGTGCAAAAATTCGTGATCGATCTCACAATAGAGAACAAAAGAAAATAAATAAATTGTATAGGGAAACGAGTGTCTGGACAGCAAGGTCGCTGGCGCACGAGCACGGTCGAAAGGTATTTTTTGGTATTAGTATGGCCTCAGGCTACAGTAATTTAGAACAAAGAGATTATAGAACAGGTATATATTTAGAAGAGGATGTTGAATCAAAAGCCAACATTTCTTATTTCATATATTCTTTCTTGAGAACATTGAATCGTTAATTGAAATTAGCACCTGTTAAATAAAGTGTTAAGGTCAGATTTAGTTTAGAAAGAAGTAATCTGCGTAGCAACTGTTAAATCTCAAATTGAATCACGTTTAAGTTCTGAAAATAATGATCATGTTTGGTATTAATTATAATTAATTTGTCTAAATATGCCATTAAAATTATACTTATACAAAATAAGAAAACCTGCACAATCAATTATTTTACACCAATATCAATTAATAGTAAAGGGGTTAATTTACATACATTTTAAGATATAACGACGACGCGTCGCATTTTATATAAAACAGACTGTAAGCAATTTTACCAACACATGTATATTTCAAACTTAAAGGTGCAAAAACGAAAAAGAGTTTCAATTAGTTTAAATAATATTCTAATATTAAGGTGTATTTTATCTAATTAAGGAACTTAAAAGTCTACCAAGTGAAGATTAAGAGCCAGCCGCTTTAAAATCCATAAAGTGCAACTAAGGGCAACGTCTATAGTTAGTTATACCTTTAATAAAATTATTGACAAAGTCTATATATAGGATACATCACGGTTAACGAAGCTAAAACATTTATTTTTAAAGTTTTTGTGTCCTGGTTCGACTGTCTGCATGTCTCTTTGTTAGCGCGTGATGTAAATATTAGTACACGTAATTGGATTTGGTTCGCACTGTTTTTTTTGCAGATCCTACTTTGAATCGGGTAAATATTTAATTGCAAAAAAAAATGAAAATAATTGTAATATAAAATATGACATTACGCCTAGAAGCTGCGTATATAAAAGGTATATATCATTGTGAGCTTAAGATCATAGATTCGTAGATAAATAAAAGTGTGTGTGTGTGTGTAATTAACACAAGACAGAAGTGAAACGTCAGAAAAGTAGTCTACGAGAGAATTAGATAAACATAGATTTTCCAAAAACGACGCGAAAAGGAGACAGACATATTCATGCGAAACGAAAAGCCGAGGTTTCGATCCCGACCGATAGAAATGTTTATGTGGACAAATGTTTCTGATCTGGATGTTGTGATACCAAAAAGTTGATAGTTTCTGATATCCACGACTCAAGACTTGATATCTTGGGGGTATTTATTTATTAATTAGATTGCGAATCTCGACATTAATTCCCATTCTACTGTTTAGTTGCACAACCCACAGTTTATGAGTAACACGTTCTGATCGGTGCGATTGCCCGAAGGCATTATTTACAATACATTAATTAATGGTTATTCGACGTTAAGGAAGTTCTATTTTATAATGTGAAGGCGACCGTCGCTTTTTACTTCCTTTATTTTTATCAGAAATTAATGCAAAGCAATTTTGAGAAATCCATCACAAGTGAAGAGAAATGTGGCAAGTACTATTAAACATTTACTCATAATATTATAAGTTAGTATTGACTGTGTGGTGTTCTAGATAAATATATAAGCTTCAACTTATTACCAGAAATTATCTAATTCCTGTCTAATGAATTTTACATCCCTAAATCCTCACAATATAGACTCGAATTCGACTCAAACCTAGCACTTCACGACTTGAAATTCAGATAATTATGCTTTCAATTTACGACAAAAAAGTCCATCTTAATCACCCTCAGAATTATAGTAAAAATTAAAAGTCTCTTCGTAATTTTAATTATGTAATAAACACAATGTTTTGTATGGTCAAATATGTCTATTGTTAAATAAATCTTACTTGAACACACTAGTTTTATTTCAAGATATGAGACTTATTGATCAGGTGTTCCGAGTTCCTTCAAAACCTGCTAAACCAGATTCGGCACATACATTAATAACGAGTTTATTGCTTCTTGGTTCAGGCAGAAAATATACTGTTATTTTTGGCTTAGAATTTTACATTAAGATTATGGGAATTCCTGATAACCTTCAAATAATGGAAATACATATTTTATATATTTTTTGGATGTGCATGGGTGTAAATAGTAACTTATGGAGAAATGCAAGTAACGTTATGTTTTTTTGTTATTAGGTTGCAGGATATCGATTTCATGATTTGACAACCTCCGTAGCGCAGTTGGTTAGACGCCGGCTGAGAAACGAATGGCCGCGGGTTCGATCCGCGCACCGAAACAAATGTTTGTGTTTCGGGTCTGGGTGTTTGTGAGACCGAAAAGTCTCTCGTAGTTTCTGATACCCATAACATAAGACACGATCTAAGTGTAGGGTCTGGACTATGTATGTGACTGTTGGGTGTATTTGTTTATTTTGTTTGGCATCTACCCGGATAGCGACTACCGTATATAGCAATGGAAAACCCCTTGACCTATGCAAGTGGGATTCGTTTTGGGTTCTGTCTGTGTATATTATTATCCTACCATTATAGTTTCTAGTACCGACACGAACCCATAGCTTTTCAATTTACTTCCGACTACTAAGCCACCAAGCGACAAAGTCCGAGATGAGGAAATAATTAATATTGACCAGACTGATATAAATTAATTATATTGAATCAAGGCGGAATGAGTAATTTCGTATGCAAATAATTTATGCATGTTTATATCTGATACGATCATAAGTGCAGGTCATAAGATGCTATATTTTGCAAACTGGTTGATATTAATCATGTTTCCTTCAACTGTGGACAGCGGATGTTAACCTTTATCAATAATATTGACAGCTTTCGTGGCGCAGTTGGTAGAAAAATCGACTGTGGAACGAGAGACCGTGGGTTCGATTCCGCAATGACTCAAATTCGCTCCTCTTTTTTAATACACAAGGCACTAGATTTGCTATCTTGCCATGGGTTCAAGACTATTTGTGAGAATATTGGGTGTGTTTATTATTTATTAATTAAATCCATAAATGCAACGGGTATTCAAAAGGGTAGGCACAGATGTGACAAATGCACACATATTTAATTTGTTCTGCGATGTGGAATGACCGAAATTACAACGGAACCTATTCAGTCTCGGAAAAGCATTATCGGTGACAGATTTTGAAACACACACTGAAGATAAATAGATACATTAGAAAAAGTGAGCTAAATTTTCGCCAGTATTCTAAAGTTCATGACAGACAGGAGCAAATTTTTAAGCTATATCATTCTGTTACATAGCTGAGAAGTCTCGTTATACCGTACTCATGTAAGTATAGGAAAACGCAGGCAGACGAAGATTAATTAAGTAAGATTAAGTTGGTTTGTTCTGTGTAGTTTGATAAAATTTATATTTTAAATAATTGTTAATCTTTAACTAGAAGATATTCAATACAAAACAAAAGCCCCTCAAAAACATCATAGCCACGAATACCTAAGCCTCAAATATTTCACAACACACTCACTAAATGAAAAATAAATTTAATTATCCCGTCACAAGAAGGCAAAACCTCGCACATTATTCATAAAGGGCCTTTTTGATTCATTTTCCCGATGACTTCATTTATTTCTGGGGCACGGGCCCATTCAAACATTCAATTAGAGTGGTTCTAATCTCCGGGGCGTTTTGGACAACGGTCAAACGTATTTTAATTATGAAATTGACATATCACAAGTCCAGGCGGGTGAGCATTCGCGCGTACATTTCATTATTAAATAAAACTGTTTTGGAAGAATTAATTGGAGCGCCGACTTTGTTTTCGACCTTTTTGATATTTATCCAATGCATATTTATATGTTTGCAAAAATAAGGGCACAGTGTGTGATTGTTAAATTAATTTACATTAGCTGGACTTTTTGTTTTTCGTGAAGAAATATCATTGAATTGTTTTGTGTTTATTATTTCTTAGGTATACGTTTAAATTAAGAGTGGTATTATTTGTACTATGGTTTGTTTTATTAGCATATCATGGACTAGCAGTAAGTAGAGCCGCTTAAGCTATAAAATATTGTGTAATAGACACACCAACGGTAAACATACATACGCCTGTGAAGATTTTAAGCGCGCGATAAAAGAAATTAAAAACAGGGATCAATTAAAATGTGAAAGAATTTCAACGAAAAAGAATCAAATTTTTTAAACAAAGTGATAACAAATTTATATAGATAAAAAACAAATTATGTTTTGTATATTTTCAAATTAAATAAATGTGTTGTGAAATCCCTAATAATAATTAACACTAAATCATTATCTTTTTATTTTAATCCGTATTTTTAAACAATTGTAACAAAAACGAAGAAGTTAAAAATTACAAAATATTTATTGCGACTTTGGTAGTTTTTTTATTGGCGTTTTTAGAAGAATCTCTTACAGAAACAATTGTTTTAAGTGAGGGTGGAAAAACGGATACGTCTTGGAAAGTTTCCGTTGTTCCCAACTTGAGACAGTTTCATAAGCTTTTTTGCTGTGACAGTCGCGACATGTATTTTCCTTTTATAAAAGAATGTTTGTTTTGCGTCATCGTCGGTGAAAATAGATGAGTCGAATTTATATATTACTTTATGTACTTTAATTCAAGTATCTTTACTTATTTTGCCTGTCCTTATTCTACACTTACATGAGGTTTTTTGTACTGGCGTGACAAAGATACTACAGATCTAATTATATTAAAGTATGCGTGGGTCTTGTTATTTCATGTAGTTTTAAAAATCCGAGGAATTCTCAAGCATGCAGGCTTACTCGCGAAGTTTTCCTTCAACATTATTTGGAGAATTTAAACTAACGAAATTATGGAAAATTACTGATCTTTATCGCAATTTCAATCCACTCATGGTAGTATAATAGCGATAGGATAATAGACTGCTCCGGGAATAGTCGAGCAATTTGCTTGTTAAAATGTTAACATGACGTTAATTTCGGTTATTCTTAATGAACATGGATGCTTGTCTGACTTTAAACTTTGCACGTCTGTAATACGTGCAGTGCTTGCTTTATGAACACTGCGATATGGTGATAAACGCGGCGATAGACGTAGCGATTTGATGTGACCTTGAACTGGTTAAATAATATGGGTGCGGATTTTTTTAGATTCTTACTAGGTGTCTAAAATACATACATTTTTTTATATGGGTCATAAATTAGTTGTTTCCAAATTGCTTTTATATGAAATAGCGTTGCAATGAGGTAAATAACTGTTTAAAAATATATTATTATTTAGTTATTATGTGGTTCTATGGCTAATAGAATTTGTTTAACCATTGAAAAAGTGTGGTGAACTATACACTCCTTCACAAAATAGCTAGTATAGAAGTAATGACAACACAAGACCCAGCTTTTATGCAATATACAATTTGCGAGGCCCTCTAGTAGCGCAAAAACTACTTTAGTGTCGCTCATCTTACATAGGTTCACAGTTTTTAATAGCCCTAAGGTACTTAAAAGTTAAAGACGAGAAGCTCCTTGACCTAAGTGACCGTTGATTATCGCCCACACACGTTCACATGCAGCCTGTGTATACTGTATAGTATTATTATTTTTCGTAATCTGATACTACGAAATACATACTATGTACATATCAGGTCACGCATACCTGAATAGATGTTGGTGTTACTAGTCACTCTTCTACTCTAGAAATTGTTTTTCTTTATTCATTTCACTAGACCCACTCACATCTCGTCGAGCTTATTTCCGCCTTAAGATGTGATAGAAGCGAGACTATGTTAACGATCGACATCACACACTGTTTTGAAAATCAAAACTGGGAACAATTGGTTAACATTGTGCTACTTGATCAATAAGGTGACAATTTGTCTTTACTCCTATTTATTAAGCCTGGTTTATTAAGCCGAGATCAATTTCTACCTAGCGTTTACTATCTATCACTCCTATATAATATCGCTGTCGCTACCTCTTACCACTAAGCCGCCGCAGCGTGACGGAAGTGACGCGTCTCGCCGCTGCGGCGCCACGCCGGAACCCGGCTGAAGGGTTGCGCCGTCACAAATCAAGTTATGAGAAACGCCACAAAAGGAAACTTTGTGCATTTCCGAACCGACGAGCGTGAAATCCGACACAGCGATGTATCAAGGGACTTTGTGCCCTAAATTGAAAGGTTTAAACGCGTTTGTCCCGTAAGTGGCTTGTGGCACTATGTGCTTATGTTTTAGCCAGTGATTATTCATTTCGGTCATATTGAAAATGTTTTTGTATCGTGCGCCAAATAACGCTCGGTTACGCTAACAATTGCCTTCGGTGTATGATTTTGACGCTTGCTTGTTTGTTTACCATTGTGTTGAGTAGCTGCCAAGGTTTAGTTTATCTTAAGTGGTATAAATCCTTATAGGGATTGTATTGTATCAGTCCATATATGTCCCACTGCAGGGCACGAGCCTCCTCTACATTCGAGAGACCGATTGAGAGGGGTTATGCCATAAGTTCGCCACGCTGGCCTAGTGAAGGGATTGTGATCTTATGTAACTAGTATGTTCGTGTCATCCGCTTAGTCATATACGAAGGTAGCAAACCCGTTATATTGTTCCAAGCAATTGTGGAATATTTCGGGTGTAACCTGTTTATCCGATTTCGATCAGTCCAGCACAATTGTATCGACGGGCGAGAGATCGCGCTGCACTTGCTTCCAAGAGTATTGTAGTCACATTGTTGTGCCAAAAAAACACAAGAACGACCATACGTAGATATTAGCCATAATAATAAGCATGAAATAGCAAAAGGTCTAAAAGGTATAAACATATTATTTTTAATGACTGTATTACCTTTATATTATTTCTGAATTAAGGTCTCCGGTTAATTATTGCATTAAGTGTGCAACCATGGCCATGGCTACATTAACTCATAAATACACCCGACAGTCACATATATCTGACAGCCTCGGCATCGCAGTTATGATGTAGTAAGTTAGACCCCGGGTTCGATGCATAGAGACAAATGCTTGTGTGATTCCACAAATATTTGTTTCTGCGTTGTGAGACCGAAAATTCTCTCATCATGTCTGATACTCACGACATTAGACCTTTATCATAGTGTGGGATTTGGAATATGTGTTTGGTATATTTTATTATTTTATCATGGTCTCGTAATTGCAGTAAGGTCTGACTAGGATAAATTTAAAACCTATTTTAGTTATAGAATGTTTTGGCCTTTTTGAAGGACTATTGAATTCAGTTGGAGCGAAAAGACAAAAAAATTAGACACCTAAAATAGGTTTTAGAACTGTCTATAAATAAGGCCCTACATATTTAATTAATATTTAATTATATGCATGCGCCTTGGTGTGGGGTCCAAACATATGTTATTTTATTTGACATCCAGCTACTAGATTATTGCGCTGCATACACGAGGAGTTGGTAAATTTTTACCCACTTTTGTCGTAATATGATTTTTATGTGTGTCGTAAAAATATTTGAATGATGTTTACGACAAGTCTGACGTCATCTCTTGCAAAGTATCCATTCGTATGCAAACCATGTTGTTCTAACTCCAAAACCGACGCAACGCGAGATTTTCACCTTATCTGACCTGGGAATCGAACCCAAGAAATTGCGATTTACATTTAAATAAATTTATAATAGTGGTTTAGTGTCCAATTGTCCATAGAGGTCTCTGTTAAGTATTTTTTTAACTAAAGATATTAAATAATCGTTTTATTTGTTTGCAGGGCCAGCAATAACAAGATTTGTCTATAGAAGATTGTATTATAGATAATGTATAATTTAGCTGAATTTGTGAAGTGCGGGTGCTTGCATGGGTAATGTATACAGATTTCTATTTAACGCGTGAATGTACATACAATTGAATATAATTAAATCTGTGATAATGTTATTATAGGTATAGTACCATTTGAATTAGTTACATTAGAAAAATACTTATGCTCAAAAATGAGTGTAAAGCCAATGTAATAGACAGTTTTAAAACCTATTTCAGTTATCGAATGTTTAAGTCTTCTTCTCTCAAACTGAATTCAAAAGTCATTAGACAAGGACAAAACATTCGATATTTAAAATTGGTTTTAAATGTGTCCATGAATGAGGCTGTTAGGGTCTAACCACATTTATTCATTTTAATTCAGCTTTTGTTCATAGAAAATGCCAAGTTTGTAAGCATCCGTTCAGCTTTTGTTTTTTTAGCAATTTCGTTTTTCCTGTGCGTGTTGACAGCAGGTTTCAGCGTTGTTCCGCCGTATTCAGTGCATGTATAAGTGTAATAAAACGTCCAGTGAAACACAAATGAAGAATAATATACTGTTAACTTATTCCCTTATTGCTATTTCGATAGTAATTAAAGAACTATGACGTCATATCTTAAAATTGACAAATTGATAGTCAGCGGTAGCCGTAGTGACTGTTTGTACTGTATATAAATGCTTATTAAAATTTCTTCAGCTTACATCGTTGTAACTTATTCAAATGGTAATACAATACAATCCAAAAATGTAAATAAAACTTGCAGTGTAATTCTGTGTTACATTGTTTTGTTTGAAGTAAAAATTGTGTTTGATTTATGTGAAAATGTAAATTAATTTCTATGTAAATATTAAAACCAGCCCACTGAATATTTTTTGTTTTATTTAATCCCTTACTGAATAACGAATAAGGTGGTGGAAGTATGAGAAATTTAATTAAAATGATAATGAATATCGCAACAGCACTTCCTACGCCAAAATACATTGAATGGTATCGGCATTGTATACGATCTTTATAAAATAAATTTCTAAAAAAATACATTACTATCTCGTTAAATTTGTATGAAAATATGTTCTTTATATTTAAATTTAATAATTATTAGTATCCTGATGGACTTTTACCAATTGTATTGTAATACAACATGATGTTTTCACCACTCTGCATAGTATAATGCCCGAAGTGAACAAGCTTGATTGGATGAATAAATGGCCTAATAAAATGGATTTTAAAGTTAATTGTTAACGCTATATTTTATGAATCTTGCTACTGCTAAATATATGTCCATTTTTGACGCTATTTTTTTATGGTAAATTACCACCGCTGTAAGCACTTATTACGATAAAGTAAAGATAGTTTTACAACTCCGAAATTAATTGCTTCAGTGCCAGCTTTTGATCCGTAAATGCAATGCTAGCTTATTGACGGAGGAGAAAAAATATCTGTGTGAAGAAGCTGGGGCTTTAGACACTGGTAAAAGGAGATACTAAGCTTGCTGCCGTAATCTGGCTACATTATAGATGTTAGGAATAGAAACGATGATGGGAAACAGTGAGTGTCGGCCGGTGATATATGCATTCTTTGGCTAGTGGATACTTTATTTGCCTTGTGTTGCACTTGTATTGCTTTACAGTATATTGCAGTTACTTTATCAAGCCAATATAAAATTGCAAGACATGCAGACTTACCTCAGACGTTTTGTTATCCGTAGAAATTCTATAAAAGCTATTTACTCACATATAAAACTATCATTTTCATGGCAGAATATCTTCCATATTTACCTTTATTTCAAAATATCGTCAGGCTCACCTCCGGGATTTGAACGACGAATTGTCGATTACACAAACTCAAAAAACTGGCGGAGGATCCAATCTCGCCCTACGAGGCATGTAGTGAGGGCAAATGAGATTGGCGTTCACAGATGCAGTGAGCAGCCACTTTCATTGCTCCACTCGGCTCATTTGATCGCCTAAACGAAATCCCCTTTGTTGTATGCATATGATATCATTTATAGTGGGTAGGGTATCAAAGAGATTGATGGGAGTTTTGTTTTTGTGTCAGTTTTGTTGTTGAAGATAGTTTTTTTATGAAGGTAGATAGATTTTTGTGTTTAGCTGAATTGGGGTATGACAACTCCGCAAAAGCCAAAAAACAAGAACTGAACTGAACGTTATTATATCTAGAAGACGTAATGTGTAAGACTTTTAATTGCGACTTAAAATTGACAATTAGCAACACGAAAAGCAGTGGTTTGCAGAACCCCTGCATTGCTGAAGTCTTACGAGGGCCGCTTGCAGGTCTACGTGGATAATACAAATAGTAGAAGATTTTGCTTTGTTCCATTCCATCATGCAAAGTTTTATGAAGAATACTGCTCTATACTGGTAAGTTAAACAATTAATAATAAATAGTTGATAAGTAAAAAACATATGGTTTTTAATTTTGTCATATCCATCCGGATAGCGATCATCGTAACCACATTGATTAATGCTTAGCTACTTTTAAGCAAGCGTGTCTTAGCAAGGCCTCAGGTTCAGCCTATAAATACAGTGGCAAAGACGCAAGCCCAATCATGTTGATAGGCGAGAGGTAACCATTTCTCACCAGTGGCTACTTTATTTCAATTGTACATATACGTCCCACTGCAGGGCACGGGCCTACTCTACAATCGTGGGATCGTCACGATGTTTTCCTTCACCGTTACAGTGCGTGGTGATTGATCAATACATGAATCCGAAAAGTCAGAGGTGTGCCCTGGGATTTGAAGCCGCAATCACCGTGAACATGTAGGCAGCCGCGTCTGGTCCGTTAGCAACAGGCCACCACGCACTTCTTCAGTATTCACTATTTCATTTGTATCTGATGGTAAATATCATCACACACATTATAGTGTTTTATCCCGCCACTACAAAAAAGGTAGACCCGCAAACTTATTTATTTTTAAATTAGATTCGCTATCGGATGCGGTTCCTTCCTGTCCTAGCTGCTTTGTATTCGATACATTGGCATTATGAGCGAATCTGTCACGTGAAATATCCACAGGACTACCTTCAAAGCCGACGCGAAATTCACAATGTATTTTGCTGTCGAAATTCTTTTGATATTCAAATCATGGAGGCGAATATCCATTCGGTAAAGTGCCGTATTAGATGGCTTTGTCACTGATAAAATGTGTTAGTATCAGCTGGTAATAAATGAACGTAATTCTTTTGTTTTTAAATGTATTTATTTTATTGTATTTACATATTATTTACACATTTAGGGATAAGTGATAATATAATTTTATGAAAAAATAAAATAAAAATATAGTATACATGTCCTTTTATCAATTTAAATAATTTAATATTATTCATTTCATTTATCTATAAAATAGCAAATGGTTGTCTTTGTGATAAATTATTATGATTTACATTTAATTACAGAAAATATGAAATGACATATTAACAAATATTTTATATCGTATAAATTCATAAGCATTCAATATGCTTATATATAAAACATCATTGTTTTATTAGCATACACATCATTAATACAAAAAATGAAATTGGATCAAAGGAGCATGCTATAATATTACTAAAGATATTTGATAATTTTAAACCAATATTTCTGACGTCACACCTATAAAGGCGCTGGTGAAATAGTGAGATATTCACAGTAGGCTTTGAGTTTTTATATCCAGCCAGTAATATTAATTGCTCTCATATTTTATAACCATTTTTTAATTTATTCACAGGTTTCTATTAACAAAATTAGCAGTCTGCACGATATTCGAACTCTTGTTATTTATAATACATATACATACATGGTAATTTTAAACGTTTTTCCACTTTTTCTTTGCGTTGAGTTGGATCAGCATCACAGTGTTAGTCCAACAGCATCCAATACGCACGACTGTAAAAAATAATTAAAATTTAGAATATTTTTATTTCCTAAAAATTTCGATTGTTATATTATTATTCACACATCATTTAAATGACAGACTACGGCAAAGTGAAATAAATTGGTCAAATATTGTATAAGAAGTCTGAATGGGTCAGAAAAAAAAGTCGATCCCCGTAAAATGAAAACATCTTTTGACAATGCTTTATTAGCTTTATTCACTTACCGTTCAATATTTTTAGAGCAATGTTGCATGTCCTCATATTATTGTGAATCGTTAAGTGTAATTTTCGAGTAAGATTTTGGCACTATTACAAAACACACAGTAACCATAGAATGTTCAGTTGTGTTTTCAGTTCCAATAATTAAAACGACATTTAATAAATATAGACAAATATATTTGGCGTTGAATGTGGACATTTGTTGTGTCCAATAGAGAAATAGACCCACTATAAATTAGAGAATAACTCTACCTACGAAATGAATAGCTTCCGTACTCACCCTTCAAGTGTTTCAGGCGAAATTATATGAAATTATGAAATGAAACTTACCAAAAAACTAAAGACTGAGTTCTGTAAAATAAATACCGTATCAGTAATGAAGAAATACAATTTATTTTAACATTCTTTAATTTCTCCTTTTTTATTATGAGAAATAATAAATACGCACCCCTCTATAGGACCCGCAATATGTAGCCCTTGGTCCTGAATATATAACCGGGTAATACCCGGTATCATAATAGTCTCCTCCTCCTCCTCCTCCTCCTCCTCCTCCTCCTCCTCCAGTACTATTGCCTGGAAAATACAAAATATTAGCGTTAATCAGCTCAAAGGATATGAAATCTTAGGCATTGAATTTATTGTACTGAGTTGGATAAGGGCTTTAATACGTCAGCAGACACTACGATTTTTTTAATGCCCGTTAACTGATCAGAAATGCGTGGTGGCCTGTTGGTAACGGCCCAGACGCGGCTGCCAACATGCTCACGGTGGTTGCGGGTTCAAATCCCAGGGCACACCGCTGACTTTTCGGAGTTATGTGTGTATTGATAGTCAATCACCACGCACTTTAACTGTGAAGGAAAACATCGTGATGAAACCTGCATACCGTAGCGATTTTAAACAATTTCTACGGTATGTAAGTCCGCCAACCCGCATTAGGCCAGCGTGGTGGACTATTTGGCCTAACCACTCTCAATCGATTCCCTCGATTGTAGAGTAGGCCCGTGCCCTGCAGTGGGACGTATATGGGCTGATATAGTGTTAGCTGATCAGCCACGCCTGAAGGCGAGCGGTTACCGCCGCTCATAGACTTTTGCAATACCAGGCGCATCACGAAGTTGCCCATCGTGTGCTTAGTATGAATATTTGTAATAGAATCTGTTGGCCCTGAAAGATCAGGACATTTTGTTCTTGGTTTAAATATTGTTTTATGGCCAACTACTGTCCATGTTCGGTCATATCGCTTACCCTCAGACGAATAGCACGCTACTCTCGCCATTCTTCGCAATATAAAAAATAATCAAACGTTGGCGCTAATAAACTGTTTTAAGTAGCAAAAAACAGAGCCAGGAATTGTATTTTAAAATAGTCACAGGGTAACAATAAATTCACTTCACTTGTAGTTAAAAAAATGTCTTATGAAAATATTGGGTGGCATCTTTTAACCTCTGTATGTAGTGTACACAAATATGCCACCTAGTATATTTGTCAGCCTCCATGGCACAGTTGGCTAGACGCCGGCTAGGCTGTGAGACGTGGTGCCGCGGGTTCGATTCTCGCACCGAGACAAATTTTTGTGTGATCGTTTGTATTTTTTTCGGGTCTGGATGTTCGTGAAACCAAAAGTTCTCTCGTATTTCCTAATACCCACGACACAAGACTTGACCTTAGTGTGGGGCCAGGCCTATGAATGACTGTTAGGTGTATTTATTTATTTTTATCTTATAAAAAAAAAAACACCTAACAGTCATTGAATTAAATAAAATCATCACCTTGTTGGTTGATATTGTTGACGGTGACGGCAACGTTGGGCGATTGCGATTCTTCGTTGTTTGATTGAGAACTCGGGTAGCTATTCCCTGATAAAAATATATTTTAATGTATATAAAGTTATAATAATGCAATATTATAATATTACGATAATTTGACCATTATTTGGAATCACTACCCATTATTTTTATCATATTTACCGGGACCGTATACTTTACGAGTAGGTGGACCGCCTCTTGGTGGTAAATATGTACCTGTAATAAAAGATAAAACGTCACTGCTAGTGTCACACCACTCTAGAGAGCTAAAGCAGTTTTTCGCAGACTATCCCATCCATTCACACTGCTGCTATTCCTGACAGCCAGGTATAAACCTGGCAGGCAGGTCGGCAGGCCACGAAAACGTATACGCAAAGAATTGACACCGAGCAATGAAGCACGACATACATACGAGTATATCTATTTACATTTACTTATCTTGAATCTGCGAAGAGATAAATCAAGAAAGTCAATTAAAAGTAATGAAAACGAATGTTATAATGAGTGTGTAATTCCTTCCATTGCAGGTGACAAATTAGTATTTGATGAAATATATTATCACTATCTATATAAAGTGATTGGCAAATAAATTAGCTGTAGGATCATGCTCGTTAAAACAATGGATCGGATTGATTCGGGTGTCACCGATATAACATAGAAAGCAGTCGTGAAAACAGCTGCTTTTGTGTTGCCTTTGGTTCTTTGAAATGGACAGCGACTCGCAACTCGTAAAGCGATATTCATATCCGCTCCTACCTGTAATTTCAGTCATTTTCTTGTATTCAATACCACTACTCACCATGAACAGTTATCATTATAAATAAAGTTAAAGTTATTATCAAGCGGTACTCCATTATCACCGTTTGAAAAGTTTTAGTAAGTGACGTTGATATTTATAGCTATATTTTTATTGATAGTCGTGATTTTCATTATCACTAACATAAATCCACGAAGATCACTATAGTGAACAGTAATATTAAATAATAGTAGGTTTTGAATTTGTCGGAATTTCTGTTGATCAAGGCTGTGAAACGAAACAAAAGTTTTTGAATACGTACAATGTAATAGAAAAAAATATTATAAACTGTAATCCTGTGGTAATCATGTGTTTGATGGATTAGAAATGTAGTTTATCTTATGTTGTCATCATTATTGGAAATTGATTTGCATTTCAATCATCTAGACAAAGCGATGCAAACAGTAACGTGTTTGACGCTATCCTCTGTGCTGTTAATCGACTGTGATACTTTACATTTTTTCCCAGAAGGGGTAGGCGCAGGTTCTCCTGGTAGTAATCAGGAGCCATATTCATTGCTATGTTTTATAAAATCTACGCTACAGAATAATTAACAGCCAATATTGCTTCAAGAGACTACAGATGTGTCTCTGATAAAAGTATTGAGATCTGAAAAGGTGGCAATTTCCAAAGCTTTTTCCTAATTAATGACAATTTCATTTTTCTGATTCAGCCATACATTTTCGAACTAAAATTCAGAGTATTGATTAATATGAGACAACATGTACACATGCCTATTAGTTGTTCAGTTCGTGCGAATGCGTTGGTCACAAACATAGTCGACATCCCATACTGATTTCAGTGAATGCAGATCCTACTAGCATTAACCAGTAGTGTATGACGAAAACAGATTAATTATGATATAATTTGGGAAGATTGAAAAAACAATATAGACAGGATCTATTTAATCCGCCTGTGAAACGAGAGGCTGCGGGTTCGATTCCCGCACCGGAACAAATATTTGTGTGAACCACAGGTATTTGTTTCGGGTCTGAGTGATTGTGAGACCGAAAAGTCTCTCGTAGTTCTGGATACCCAAGACACAAGACTCGATCTTAATGTGGGGTTAGGACTATGTATGCGACTGTTGGGTGTATTTATTTATTTATTTATGATATGGTTTTTCGCTTATATTAATTTTACAGCCAATACTCGTGACAAATGGGGTATTTTACTATAAGAAAGAAAAAATCTAAAAACTATAAATGTATATAGTAGAGCATTAAGCAATAAGTATATGTTAATTTCAGTTTTTATTTCCAAGGAATAAATTTTATAATTTGTTTTGAAAATATCAATTTTTTTATCTGTCCTAAAAAAATGTGAAACGACTGCCGCCATGATGGATAACGATTCTACGTCATTCCACGAGTAGAATACCCCCTCCGGTGTCCAAGAGCTCATACTAACACAGGTTGTTTACTGGTTGAGTGACGTATCGTTTTAAAGGAACATGGCGCCTAGCGTTTTCACATAATATTTGCGCGCATAAATTTAAAATTTAAATTTTAAATGGATTTTTATTGGACTTGCCGAGCGAATAAAAATTTGATATTTTTTTAAATAGTTTGTCTTAATCTTAGGAACAACTTAAAAGACTTTTTGAAAATGGGTAGAATACCCCATTGTTAAGTTTATTTCGTGTACGTACTGTAATTTTGCAGCGATATTACTTTAGGTATACCTGTGTTATCAAAAAACATTATGTTAATATGCATTAGCGTTTTTATGAGAATGCATAAACATCATAAAACTTAGTAACACATGTTTTGAAAAGATTTAATTCTATATTTTTTATATATCGTATTTGTGGAGTAGCTCAAAATACTTTAACATTTTCAATTAGATCATCTTGTTTTTATCCACAAGGCAATTGACTATTTAGTCATGTCATTTTGACGAATAATTTTTTGACCTACTGCCTGACATCAAGCATTTCGTCTGCCACGCTAGTTTGCTAAATTCGTACGGACGCTGATCTTCTGAGACTTAGTCAGTAATTCTTCCAAAAGCTTGACTGCAACGATTAAAAAATACCATGATTAAACATATATGTTAGAGATCACACAAGTTTGATCCACGCAGGATGAATGCCATACGCAATGATGTTACTTATTTTATTGGAATTGCAACACAGTCCGACATGATTGACGTCTTATAAGTTATCGGTTGCCAATGGTAACGCTGAATGGTCTGTCAGTAGAGTCTGTGATCGGTTTAATAATATTTAATTGTTTCTATTGTAATCTTGCCCGGAACAGCGCCAAACGTGCGCACTGACTGATTAATAAGAATCATCATGTCGGACGGCAACGACGGCCATATAAATCGCAATCTGTATGATTCTGCGACATATATATGTATATTAAACATTATGCGTAGTCCATTCACTAATAATTATTTTATGAATTCGTAAAACGCACTGTTTGTTCCATAAACGGTGTGTCTGCCGTAAGGAATAAACAAACCGACATTTTTAATACTGTTTGTGTTTTAATTTAATGAGTATTGTATCATGATTGGATTTGTGGTTGGGAGATCGTTTGTCGTACCTGCGGTTACACCCAAACTCTGGCAGATTGAATAACGTGCCGGGTATAAATAAGGTAAAAGGTACTTAATTTAATTGTACATACTCGTATATACTACACTCACGCCTTCTTCCCGGAAGGGGTAGGCAAAGGTGCAACCAAGACACCCACGTTTCGCCCTATATTTTCCGCCCCACGATGTGATAGAGGGCGAGCCTATCGCCATATCGGACACAAATTCCGGACTCCAGGCTGATAATGAATAGAAAAATTCAATATCGCTTTGCCTAACCCGGGATTCGAACCCAAGACCTCTGCTTTGCAATCATACCGAAGTACAACTGCGCCACCGAGGCAGACAATTTAATTTAATTGTGCTGTATATAAATAATAGTTGTTTTTATTTTGGTATTTGCATCCTGATAAATGTGGAAGAAATTACATATAATTATCTACTTATTTTCTTCTTATGGTTTAATTAAGTATTCATACACCTAGTCCAGCTTATCTTCGCATCACCTAAAGGTCGACTGGGAGATAATGCCACTGGCATTAAGTCCGTCTTGTAAACTTTCGTATATGAAGCTTAATAAAAAAAAGAGGAACCGTAAAATTTGCATGGACCATATTATTATGTTATGTCGGTCGGTCTATAGATTAAGTCCAAACATCCATCCATAAACATCTAGTAAAGGCTTAGCAGATAGTTATACAAACCAACATAACAAAATAATATGGCCCATGCAATTTTTACAGTTCCTCAATTAGAAGTATAATTTGTATTTGTGGTTCTTGCAGCATTCACATTTAAAAGACCAGCACACAAATAATTTAGTTAGCTGCTGCAAAATTAAAGGGTGTTAAAGGGTTAATGGAATGAAAAATGTATATCTTTATATTTTATTTGAATAGTATCATTACAAATCGGTTAGACTAATCAATAAAGCAAAAAAGTATATACATATTACCCGTCGGAAATATCTGTGGACCTGAATAATTGACGTCATTGGAACATAAGTTCAGCAAATTCGAAATATAGGTTAAACAAATTGAATTAAAATAGAAAAAATAATAAAAAGTAGAATTTGCATCCATCTCAAAACGTTTTCAATGTAAAATAACATAGTAGAAAGGGGAACACAAAAAATGAAATGTGAACCGCATTCCAGCTAGGTTCACAGATATTTGGGGTGCTATGTCGGGAACCTCCACGTGGTGCACCCTGGGCAACGTGGGTCATCGAAGTTGCGATTTTGCAACTTCAATGGCCGACGGCAAATATCCGACGGGGAGGGCAGGGGGTTTGGCGGTCGTTGTCTTTTGTGGCGGCCGCCTCCATCTGTCGTTATTTTAGGTGGGGCCCATCTCTGGGCCACCCTCCGGTTCTGTCCCGGAGGTCTCGGCGGGCTCGGTGTGCGCTTACCCCGCCGCCGGGCTGGCTGTGGGAGTGTCCCTCTCACGGTCACCGTCGCATATCGTAATCCGGTTGTGAAGTTTGTGGTCATGTCTCGCATTCCCACCGGACCGAGGGTCCTGGCTTAAACGCCCGGACCGCGAGGGAGGATGCCTCTATAAAAAGTACCCCGAATCCCAAGCGGCGGCGCACCGCGAGGGGATGCATGGCTGATGGGAAGTTCAGTCTCTAGTGCGACCCCCGTCAGAGTACCGGCCGACCCTCTGACGGGTTACGCTAGGCTTACCCAGGTACAGGGGGCACTGCCTGGGTGGACCTTCTTTTCCCCCATACTCGTGGGTCTAAAAATGGATAACTTTTTAAAACCAAAAACTGATGATGACGTAGTGGGCGAAAAAGTGCCTTTGGTACTTGTTGAGCGATTGGGCGTGCTGTCGGATTCCGACAGTGCGACCAGTGTTATGAGTGTGGCGAGCGGTAGCAGCGTGAACTCAAAACGTTTACGCAAACGCCCGAGGGAGATCGCAGAGTCAGGGTCGGACTCGGCCTTGAGCGATACAGCGGTGCCGGCCCCCAAGGTCGGTGCCAAAAAAGCAGGGAGAGGAAGGCCCGCTACCACCGGCAAATATGCCGGTATCGGCCTATCCAGGCGCGAGGCCGCGGCTGCAATGAAGGCCGCAGTGGCTGCCGCAAAACTAGAGGAGGACGAGCGGCAGATTGCGGCTCTGACGAAAAGGGTGACGGAAGGGAGAGTCACCCGCCTGTCGGAGCCGTCGTCTGCCGTCTCTGATATGGAGGTCGAGGCAGAGGAGCTACCTGCCTCCAACCTAAACCAAAGAGTGGCTGATGCGGTGGCAGCAATAAAAAGGGTCAGCAAGGTTTCGAAGGGCCTTAGCGGCTGCAGCCAAAAGGCACTCAAAGAGGCAACGACCTCCATCCTGGAGAGTGCGCAGGTGCTCCTGACCCGCACCACAACTGAAGAGACGGCGCTGCTGCGAGCCCAGAACGCAAGGCTCGCAGCGCAAATGGCGGAGCTCCGCAAGGAGCATGAGGAGCTAAAGGCGGAGATGGCCAATTTCCGCCGCGAGCACCTCAGGCGGGAGGTGGGCCTTCCGCAGACAACGCCGCAACCGCAATTGCAGCTGCCGTCGCAGGAGACGGAGTTGACTCGCCTGATCCGTCAGGAGATGGCGAGCTTCAACGCGCGCTTTTCGGTGCTTGAGGGGAGGATCCTTCGTCCCCCTCTAGCTGCAGACCAACGCAGCACACCGGCGCCGACGTATGCGGCCCAAACCGCAACGCCCCGTGCCGCCCAACCGGCACAAGTGGCTGCTGCCACAAAAACTAGGACTGTGCCAACTGCCGCCTCGCAAACTGCGGGGCCTATATCAAATAGGCAGTCAAAACAGAAGGCAAAACTGGCAAAAAAGGCAAATGCCACGGCCGCTGCGCCCGCACAAACTGGTAGGCCAGTAACGCGCGAACCCGCCACTAGACCTGAGGCGGAGTGGACGGTGGCGGGCGCCGCTAAAACCTCGAAAAAGGCGCGCCAGCGGGCCAAGAAGCAGGCCCAGAGGGAACAAGCGGCGGCCAAGCGCCAGACCGCGAGGCTCACTACCCCTCGCTCTACAGCAGTGGTCCTCACCATGCAGCCAGAGGCGGAGGAGCGAGGCCTCACATATGCAAGGATTCTGGCAAAGGCGAAAGCCGAGATCTCTCTCAGCGATCTCGGCATAACGGGCATCCGGTGTAAGACCACTGCTACCGGCGGTCGCCTGTTAGAAATATCGGGAACAACCAGTGGTCCCAAAGCAGACGCCCTCGCCGATAAACTAAGGGCGTCTCTAGGCCCGGATGATGTCAAAGTGTCCAGGCCGACCAAGTGCGCAGATCTGCGCATTTCGGGCCTGGACGACTCCGTCACTCAGGAGGAGGTCGCCGCTGCCATCTCCAAGGCCGGAGGATGCCCGCCGGATCAAGTCAAGGCGGGCACTATACGCCTGGCTGTCTCCGGTCTCGGGACAATTTTCGTCAGCTGTCCCGTGGCGGCGGCCAAGAAGATCGCAGACAAGCGGCTTCTGGTGGGTTGGGTCTCGGCGCAGGTCACGCTCCTGGCGCCCAAGCCCTATCGGTGCTACCGCTGTCTGGAAGAAGGACATGCGGGGGCACGGTGCACCGCTGGGGTAGACCGCAGCCAACTCTGCTTCCGCTGCGGTCAGCCCGGTCACAAGGCTGGCACTTGCACTGCCACGCCGCACTGCGTCATCTGTGCGGCATCTGGCAAGCCAGCCGACCATAGGACCGGGTCAAAGGCCTGCGCCAGGCCCAATAAAAATAATGCCAGGAGACAGCCGGGTCATCCACCGGCTGATGCGTCGAAAAAGGCAACCAGCTCCTCGCAGCCGGTTCACCCGCCGGTTGCGGCAGAACATCCGCCGAGGGCTGGGGAGGAGACAACGGCCATGGACACACAATAATGGCCCTACGTCGTCTCCTCCAAGCCAACATAAACCACTGCGCCAGGGCTCAGGATCTCTTGCTCCAGAGCATGGCGCAGTGGTCGATCGATGTGGCAGTTGTCGCCGAGCCGTATTTCGTGCCACCCAGGGATGACTGGGTGTGTGACACGAACCGCTCGGTGGCACTGCTTATGAGGTCTGCCGCCGACACCCTTCCCTTCGAGGCCGTCACCCGAGGGCGGGGCTATGTCGCGGCAGTTTGGGGGAATATTATGGTCGCGGGGGTGTATTTCGCCCCCAGCCTTTCTCTCGCCGACATGGAGGATATCATTTTGGAGTTGGGCACGGTCGTCAGTCGTAGCCGTCCTCGTCCCGTGATCGTCCTAGGGGACTTCAACGCCAAATCTACGGCTTGGGGTTCCCCGGCTACGGACGCGCGGGGCGAGTTAGTGGAGGAGTGGGCGGTCGAGCAGGGCCTGCTTCTCCTGAACCGGGGTTCCGTGCAGACGTGCGTGCGGATGCGGGGCGGGTCGATAGTGGACCTGTCTTTCGCTAGCCCCGCTCTCGCGCGCACCGTCCAGGACTGGCACGTCCTGGAGGGGGTGGAGACGCTGTCCGATCATCGGTATATTCGATTTAGCGTCTCCGCCCAGACCTCGGTTGGGCCGGTCCAAGCGGCCCCGGTGGGCGTTGGAGACGGCCCGCGTTGGGCACTGAAGCGGCTGGACAGGGAGGCTCTCCTGGATGCCTCAATCGTCAAGGCCTGGCTGGACTCTCCAGACAGGCCTACCAACATCGACGAGGAGGCGGAGTGGTTCCGGGAGAGCATGTCGCACATCTGCGACGCTGGCATGCCCCGAGTCCGGCCGTTACCTTCCAGGCGCCAAGTGTACTGGTGGTCGCAGTCGATCGCGCAGCTGCGCATCGCTTGTGTGCAGGTGCGACGCCGGTACGCTAGGTGCCGAAGAAGAAGACGCCGCCGCCCCTTTACAGCGGCGGCCGAACAGGAAGAGGCGGAACTATACAATCGCTATAGAGAGGCGAAGAGCGCCCTCCAGCTGGCCATCGTCCGGGCAAAGGCCCAGGCCAACGAAGAGCTGCTGGAGACTCTGGACCGAGAGCCGTGGGGACGCCCCTACCTTATGGTGCGGGGCAAGTTGCGCCAGCGGGCTCCCCCACTGTCCCGGAGTCTCCAGCCACAGCTGCTGGAGGAGGTGGTGTGTGCGTTGTTTCCGACGAGACCGGAGCACACACCACCGGCTATGGTTCCGCCTCGCAATGTGCCCGACGCGGAAGACGACATTGACGACGACGTGCCCGAAGTGACCCGGGTAGATTTGAGAGTGGCGGTAGCTCGCATCAAGAACACCGCCCCAGGGCCCGACGGCATTCCAGGCCGTGCATGGGTCCTGGCCATGGAGGCTCTCTGGCCCCGACTAGCGGGGCTCTTGAGCGCATGTTTGGAGCGGGGCCAGTTTCCAAGCCGGTGGAAGACCGGAAAGCTGGTCCTGCTCAAGAAGGAGGGGCGCCCCGCAGACTCACCATCTGCATACAGGCCCATCGTGTTGCTGGACGAGGTGTGCAAGATTTTCGAGCGAATCATCGCTAGCCGCCTCGTCCAGCACATGACCAGGGTGGGCCCGGATTTGGCGGACAACCAATTTGGTTTCCGCCAGGGGCGCTCCACAGTGGACGCAATCATGCGCGTGAGGGTCCTCGCGGAGGAGGCAGTCGCCCGGGGCGAGGTGGTCTTGGCGGTGTCGCTCGACATCGCCAACGCCTTCAACACCTTGCCCTGGAATGTCATCAGAGAGGCACTCCGGTACCATTGGGTGCCGCGCTACCTCCAACGCATTGTCGGGGCCTATTTGTCGGAAAGATCGGTGGTGTACCCGGGTCGAGAAGAGTGGTGTCGGCGAGAGACGTCGTGCGGCGTTCCGCAGGGATCGGTGTTGGGGCCGCTCCTGTGGAACGTGGGGTACGACTGGGCTCTGCGCGGTGCGCTTATCCACGGCGTCGGCGTCATTTGTTACGCCGACGATACGCTAGTTACAGCGCGTGGAAAGTCGTACCGGCAGGCGGCCATACGCGCGACTGCTGGTGTCGCGCACGTCGTGGGTAGGATCCGGCGGCTGGGCTTAGAGGTGGCATTGCACAAGTCTGAGGCCCTCTGTTTTCATGGGCCGAGGACGAAGCCGCCTCCGGGGTCCAGCATAATAGTGGGAGGGGTCTCCATCGCTGTCGAGTCGACGATGAAGTACCTTGGACTCGTCCTCGACAGTCGGTGGAACTTCGGGCCGCACTTTACACGGCTCGCCCCCCGGTTGATGGGCGCCGCTTCTGCGCTCTCGCGCTTGCTGCCCAACCTGGGGGGGCCCAACTCCTCCTGCCGGAGGCTCTACATGGGGGTCGTACGGTCTATGGCGTTATACGCCGCGCCAGTGTGGGCGGACTCCCTGACGGCCCGCAACGTCGCCGCGCTGCGAAGGCCGCAACGCGCGATGGCCGTCAGGGTCATAAGGGGATACCGTACGATCTCCTTTGAGGCAGCGAGCCTCCTAGCCGGATCCTCGCCCTGGGACCTCGACGCAAAGCTCCTCGCGTCGCTCTATTGGTGGCGTGTGGAGGCGGTCGAGAGGGGCGAGCGCCCCGTGCCTCGAGAGGTAGAGGCACGCAGGGCACAGCTCCGCCAGGTCCTAGTGGCGGAGTGGAAGATGCGCTTAGCGTTACCCACGGCGGGGCACGCCGCTGTAGCGGCGGTAAGGCCCGTTCTAGAGGAGTGGCTCAACAGGAGCCACGGCGCCCTAAGCTTCCGGCTGACGCAGGTGCTTACCGGACATGGGTGTTTCGGGAAGTACCTGTGTCGACTAGGCCGGGAGCCGACGTCCCAGTGCCACCATTGTGGTGATCGCCGCGACGATACGGCGTTGCACACGTTGGCGGAGTGCCCAGCTTGGGCTGAGCAGCGCCGTGACTTGGTCGCGGCCGTCGGTGCTGCGGGAAACCTCTCGCTTCCGGCTGTTGTGGCTACAATGGTCGGGAGCAAGTCAGGGTGGAGAGCTGTCGCCACCTTCTGCGAGGCCGTTATGCTCGCAAAGGAGGTGGCGGAAAGGGAGAGAGAGGCTGCCTCCTCTCTCCCCTCCCGCAGCAGACGCACTGGGCGTCGTAGGGTGGCAGATTTCCGGCCACCGTAGGGCGCGGCCTGTGGACGGCAGACTCGGGGCGTCTTGCCGTCCGACCAGCAGCAGGCCTTGAGGCGGCGGCGTCGTGTTCCGCGCGCGCCTCGTAGTGGAGTCCTGCGGCCGGGGTGACGGCCGCAGTGGGTGACGGGGCCCGCCTGACTATGGCGGGCCAATACCCGTCGGGGGGTTGCGACGAATGCTTCGGCGATACCCGACCCTCCGACACACGGGTACGAGAGGAACACGGGTTGGTTTTTAGTCAGTAAGAGTCTGACAGTCCCCTCCGCGCCTCCCCCGGGCGGAGGATGTCCATGAGGATTTTCCAACCCGATACCAAAAAAAAAAAAAAAAAAAAAAAAAAAAAGGTTCACAGATATTTCCGAAAGGATATATAAGCTGACACAAAACAAAAGACAGATGTTTTTTGTAAATTCAGTAAATGATCGCAACGAGTCAAACGGATTGAAAACATAATAATTATTGCCCATTGTTAGTAATTCAATTTAACCAACTCAAATATTCTAGAACCTCCAAAGTTTTTACGGAAAATAATAATTTATTTGAACCTTGATGTTAATGAACTAGGAGTGGAATGGGAGAAATAAATAATTACTCCCGGGCGAATTCTGATTGCGCCGCTAGTTTATACCGGGTATATCAAGACTGCGACCGAAAACGAAGCCAGGTGGTAGTTTTAGTGGCTCCAAAAACGATGCAAATAAAAGTTTTGCCATAACAGTGATAGATATTTTTTTAGAATTTTTTAAAAATCACCTGTTTGGGTGGTAAATACCAAGTTTTTGCGAAAATACTAATTTAAACCCTTACGTACCATTGCGTGTTTAAAAATAAAGAGGTGTACATCTTTATTTTAGGAAAATTATGTATTTATCACCCAAATACGACGATAAATAGAAAATTACAAAAAAAAGTTGTCGATTTTTTGTGCGACATTTTTTTTTGCATTATGTCACTAATACTACCACCTGGCTTCGTTTTCGGTCGCGGTCTTGATATACCCTGTTTATCAGGTCATAGTCAAAAAAGAAGCGACAGTAGGGTAGCTACGTCGAGCTTAGGTTTCAAGAGGTTTAGGTATACAAGAGTTTGTACGAAAAATAACATCTATCTGATGTGGAGTTGAATCAAAGGATATCTGCACCCAGGCAAAGCTGGGACGGGCCGCTAGTCTTAAATAAAACGAAATAAGATACGTTTATTAGTCATGTAGGCATTCCAATAGCGCTAATAAAAAAACAGCACTAAGACAGTTTTTCTTTGTGCTGAGTTTTTAAATAATCAAACATTTTTAAAAATATCAATTTGTTTTTTTTAAGTATTTATTTATTATATTTTTTACTCCAGGAAACACACTAAACACTTAGTTACTTAATACATGACATGTAAGTAAATAACATTTATATACATTGTATAAATGTTTAAAAAATAATTGAGTAGAGGGTAGTTTCGTCTTGTATTCTCGCTGGCTCATACAAGGTTAGTCCCGGTTGCGCTTCCGACCGCGTAGTCCGTTGATGCGTTGTTATTCCATAATAATGTGTACAAATCCGTCTATATGGATTAAATATAAAGGTAAACATAAAGATCTTGTGTCTTATTTCGATACTTTAGTTTACAATGTCGTCCTAGTGTTTGGTGTTAAATAATGTGTTGTGTGGTTGGCGTTGACAATCCAGCGTCTTAAGAATTCTGGTAAGTTAGTTAGCCCTACTATCAATATAAATGTATGTTGTCATTGACTGCCTCGGTGGCGTAGTTGTACTACGGTACTACCATGAAACCCACGTTTCGCCTTGTATGTTCCGTCCCACGATGTGATAGGGGCGAGCCTATAGCATTATCGGGCACTTTATGACTGGTCGAAGATATTCTTATATTCATATCATATTCTTATATTTGATCGCAGATCGCCCTGCCTCTCGCTGAAGTGTCAACGTATTTTTATCTTAAAAAAATAAAAAAGGAGGTTTAGATTTTAACTATGAAGTAAATATGCTAATTGGCCGACGATGTGGCCAGTAAAGTACTGATTAGTGTAATCATAGGATTAGTGTTACTGGAGCGTCGTGAAATCGACACGTGATGTTACGGTTGACTTTTAATTTTAGGGTGACTTTATTTTTAGACAACTGTAAAAAGACCCGTGCTCAGGAGTTAGTCTATATTGTGTTCTTATTATAAGATATTTAAAAAGTTATAGATTAAATTATTTTGTGTATAGGCTTACGTGTATATGTTTAATTACTTATTCGTAGTCCGATTGGGTATAGGTCCAATTATTATTAATTAAGTGTAGAGGAGTTCATAGGTGATGTCTGATTGGACGGTCTTGTGCAGAAGTGAGCCAAAAAACACCAAACATAATTATAATTTACTTGAGCTGTTCAGATTTTATAGATTTTTTTTTGTGATCGTGATAAAATTCCTACTTTTCAGATCAAACCCATCATCATCAGCCAGACATAAGGCTTTTATAATTGCATGGCACATGACTGGATCTTCAAATACTCTCATAGATTACTAAACCACATTGCAAAGATCGTCATTCACAGAATAAAATAATTTAGTTTTTGTGACAGCAGTTATGAAAAATAATTCCAAACTGCCAGAACAACATGATTTTTGCCACACAATTCTTCAGATATTTCCTTTATAATACATGTTGATGGTTTGATGTAAAAATTTTAGGTGTTCTATTTATCATCGGTCTGTTAGGATCGATAATAATATGAGTATTTTACGTTAAATACATGTGCTGGATTTGGTGTTAAAAGCAATTTTTTATAATATCTATAGACCAGACAAAACACTTTATACAAAATCATGTAAATAAACCCGGAAATTAGGTTATCTTTGACTTTCTAGTGATCTGAAAGTGTGTCGCGTTTCGGATTTAGTATAACTTTGTATTTTCGGTTTCAATCTGGTTTGTATTATAGGTAGTTTCCATCGGCATGAGTTTGTCGTTCTTCGTCGGTGGTCATACTCTATTTAGATTGTTCATTTTCAATTTCAATTTCATTTTAGCCACTATTTCATGTTAACATATAAGAACAATCACTTTCGTTTTTGGATAACTTGAGGACGAAACCATTATTTTCTGAGTTATGTTTACAATACTGATGCGAAGTTCTATGTTACAAGCAGAAATGCAAGACCAAACTTTTTGTCATTTAGTATTTCATAAGTACTCGTATTATATTAATATTTTATTTACTTTTATTTGCCTAGTATGAAATAATTATTTCATTTTTTATTAATTTAATTCTACTTTATTCTACCGCGATCAAGTAAAAATGTAAAATTCTGCGCTACTATAGCGCCGAATGGTATTAAAGAATTCATCACATTTTAGATCCTAATCTTAAATAAGGTAGATAGAAATTAAAACACAAGATTCATGCTTGCTGATTAATGTATTATGTGATTAAATATACACCACCACCATAACTAAATAACTAACTTATAAACTAGGGATTAATTTATATGGATTAATATGGATTAACATTTTATAACTCAGAATCCGTATTTCGTGCCTTGGTCACGTAGTCATCTTGATACCTCGCGTCGATTCGTAGACATCTGATGTACCTAGAAATATAAAATAGGTTAATAAGAAGGTACCTAAAAATATACGAAAACACGAGTAACCTTGTTTAACATAGAGATTTTTATAATTTGTATGGTATGGTGTATTTGTGTGTTGTTTTAACTGGTAGGTAGGACATTCGTGTCCGGCCGGATAGCGACCACAATAACTGTACAGACTGCAAGGAGCGGTTACGGTTTTTAAATTCCATTATGTACATTCATACCCAGCAATAAAACACAATGAAAACAAACTAATGATTTTTTTTTTCTCTTGTCTTTTTCTTGTGTTATTTTGACAGTGACAACATATTCCTTACCATCACCGAGACTTTAGGCTAAATAATTAACTAAAAGAAGAATAACTTGTGAATGAAATTACTGTTTTCAATAATTCATTCTCTTGTAATACACCATTTCAATTTTGTATGAAATGTTGAGTTCATTGTGAAGTGTAACGGCCTTAAATTGTCCATAAATATCAGGGGTAAATTACCTTAACAATATATATTACCTGATTATTTGCAGACACAGCTCGGAGGCAATGGGTCTGGGCCAGGATATGGCCGAGGGAACGGGCCTCTAAGCACTGTAAACAAACGAAGTATGGTTTTACTATGAGTTAGCTTGAAATTATCCATCACCTATGGATAATGTTGTTTAAAGATAGGCGCCGTGGCTCGGTTGGTAAGATATTGCCTGTGAAACGAAAGGCCATGGGTTCGATCCACGGACCGTGTTACCCGTAACACAAATCTTGTATCGTAGTGTAGCGTCCGGACTAGGTATGTAACTGTTGGATAATTTCATTTATTTTATCGTAAAGAAAAACAAATATCAGATTCATCTCGTGATAGTTATACATAAATAAATAACCAAAGCGGTGGGGTGGCTGGTAGCGGTTGGCGACGATGGGCTGAAGATCGAGCCCAGTAGCGTGCTATGGGAGAGGCCTATGTCCAGCAGTGGACGCAGAAGGGCTGATGATGAAATAACCAAAGTATATATTATTGTAATAATAATTCTAAACGTTTCTTACTACTTGGATTCATTTATTTGAATACGGTGCCTTTTATACGGTCTCTTTGAATTACGATTTTCACGCATTCAGCTAAAATGTAAAACTTTAAAAAAATAAGGCGTGAATAACGAGTACGTGATTATTTTTGGGAAATAAGTATGTTACTGGCATTAAGGAAAAACAATGAATCACGCCGTCGAAAATTAATTGACGTATATTATTATATTCCGCAGTTAACTCACCTCGTCTCTTGAACCTAAAAAATTCGATTCTTGTGGGCAATTGCTTGTTCCTTGTCAAAAATTGTTCCAGTTGTTGTAGAACATTCCGTTCAAATTCAAGAACAGCATTTGTAGATGGGGAGCCGCAAGGTCCAACACCTGGTCCTCCTCCTGGTTGATTGCCTGGTCCTCCTGGTTGATTGCCTGGTCCTCCTGGTTGATTGCCTGGTCCTCCTGGTTGACTGCCTGGTCCTCCTGGTTGATTGCCTGGTCCTCCTGGTTGATTGCCTGGTCCTCCTGGTTGATTACCGGGTCCCGCTCCTGGTTGATTGCCTGGTCCACCACCCGGTTGGCTACCACCTGGTTGATTGCCTGGTCCACCACCTGGTTGATTGCCTGGTCCTCCTGGTTGATTGCCTGGTCCTCCCGGTTGATTGCCTGGTCCTCCTCCCGGTTGATTACCTGATCCTCCTGGTTGATTACCTGGTCCACCACCTGGTTGATTGCCTGGTCCTCCTGGTTGCTTGCCTGGCCCACCACCTGGTTGATTGCCTGGTCCACCACCTGGTTGACTGCCCGGCCCTCCCGGCTGATTGCCTGGTCCTCCTCCCGGTTGATTACCTGGTCCTCCTGGTTGATTACCTGGTCCACCACCTGGTAGATTGCCTGGTCCTCCTGGTTGATTGCCTGGTCCTCCCGGTTGATTACCTGGTCCACCACCTGGTTGATTGCCTGGTCCACCACCTGGTTGATTGCCCGGACCTCCCGGTTGATTGCCTGGTCCTCCTGGTTGATTACCTGGTCCACCACCTGGTTGATTGCCTGGTCCTCCTGGTTGCTTGCCTGGCCCACCACCTGGTTGATTGCCTGGCCCTCCTGGTTGATTGCCTGGTCCACCTGGTTGATTGCCTGGTCCTCCCGGTTGATTGCCTGGTCCACCACCTGGTTGATTGCCTGGTCCTCCTGGTTGCTTGCCTGGCCCACCACCTGGTTGATTGCCTGGTCCTCCCGGTTGATTACCTGGTCCACCACCTGGTTGATTGCCTGGTCCTCCTGGATGATTGCCTGGTCCACCACCTGGTTGATTGCCTGGTCCTCCTGGTTGCTTGCCTGGCCCGCCACCCGGTTGATTGCCTGGTCCTCCTCCCGGTTGATTACCTGGTCCACCTGGTTGATTGCCTGGTCCTCCTGGTTGATTGCCTGGTCCTCCTGGTTGATTGCCTGGTCCTCCTGGTTGATTGCCTGGTCCACCACCTGGTTGATTGCCTGGTCCTCCTGGTTGCTTGCCTGGCCCGCCACCCGGTTGATTGCCTGGTCCTCCTCCCGGTTGATTACCTGGTCCTCCTGGTTGATTACCTGGTCCACCACCTGGTAGATAGCCTGGTCCTCCTGGTTGCTTGCCTGGCCCACCACCTGGTTGATTGCCTGGTCCACCTGGTTGATTGCCTGGTTCTCCTGGTTGATTGCCTGGTCCTCCCGGTTGATTACCTGGTCCACCACCTGGTTGATTGCCTGGTCCTCCTGGTTGATTGCCTGGTCCTCCTGGTTGATTGCCTGGTCCTCCTGGTTGATTGCCTGGTCCTCCCGGTTGATTACCTGGTCCACCACCTGGTTGATTGCCTGGTCCACCACCTGGTTGATTGCCCGGCCCTCCCGGTTGATTGCCTGGTCCTCCTGGTTGATTACCTGGTCCACCACCTGGTTGATTGCCTGGTCCTCCTGGTTGCTTGCCTGGCCCACCACCTGGTTGATTGCCTGGCCCTCCTGGTTGATTGCCTGGTCCACCTGGTTGATTGCCTGGTCCTCCCGGTTGATTGCCTGGTCCACCACCTGGTTGATTGCCTGGTCCTCCTGGTTGCTTGCCTGGCCCACCACCTGGTTGATTGCCTGGTCCTCCCGGTTGATTACCTGGTCCACCACCTGGTTGATTGCCTGGTCCTCCTGGTTGATTGCCTGGTCCACCACCTGGTTGATTGCCTGGTCCTCCTGGTTGCTTGCCTGGCCCGCCACCCGGTTGATTGCCTGGTCCTCCTCCCGGTTGATTACCTGGTCCACCTGGTTGATTGCCTGGTCCTCCTGGTTGATTGCCTGGTCCTCCTGGTTGATTGCCTGGTCCTCCTGGTTGATTGCCTGGTCCACCACCTGGTTGATTGCCTGGTCCTCCTGGTTGCTTGCCTGGCCCGCCACCCGGTTGATTGCCTGGTCCTCCTCCCGGTTGATTACCTGGTCCTCCTGGTTGATTACCTGGTCCACCACCTGGTAGATTGCCTGGTCCTCCTGGTTGCTTGCCTGGCCCACCACCTGGTTGATTGCCTGGTCCACCTGGTTGATTGCCTGGTTCTCCTGGTTGATTGCCTGGTCCTCCCGGTTGATTACCTGGTCCACCACCTGGTTGATTGCCTGGTCCTCCTGGTTGATTGCCTGGTCCTCCTGGTTGATTGCCTGGTCCTCCTGGTTGATTGCCTGGTCCTCCCGGTTGATTACCTGGTCCACCACCTGGTTGATTGCCTGGTCCACCACCTGGTTGATTGCCCGGCCCTCCCGGTTGATTGCCTGGTCCTCCTGGTTGATTACCTGGTCCACCACCTGGTTGATTGCCTGGTCCTCCTGGTTGCTTGCCTGGCCCACCACCTGGTTGATTGCCTGGCCCTCCTGGTTGATTGCCTGGTCCACCTGGTTGATTGCCTGGTCCTCCCGGTTGATTGCCTGGTCCACCACCTGGTTGATTGCCTGGTCCTCCTGGTTGCTTGCCTGGCCCACCACCTGGTTGATTGCCTGGTCCTCCCGGTTGATTACCTGGTCCACCACCTGGTTGATTGCCTGGTCCTCCTGGTTGATTGCCTGGTCCACCACCTGGTTGATTGCCTGGTCCTCCTGGTTGCTTGCCTGGCCCGCCACCCGGTTGATTGCCTGGTCCTCCTCCCGGTTGATTACCTGGTCCACCTGGTTGATTGCCTGGTCCTCCTGGTTGATTGCCTGGTCCGCCACCTGGTTGATTACCTGGTCCACCACCTGGTTGATTGCCTGGTCCTCCTGGTTGATTGCCTGGTCCACCACCTGGTTGATTGCCCGGCCCTCCCGGTTGATTGCCTGGACCACCACCTGGTTGATTGCCTGGTCCTCCGGGCTGATTGCCTGGTCCTCCTGGTTGATTGCCTGGTCCACCGCCTGGTTGGTTGCCTGGTTAGATTTATTTGTAACTTATTTCTAAATTTCTTCGTCATAGTAAACTATGATTAGTTAATTCACATTCTATCCGTCAGGTTTTTTATCCTGTGAGATTTTTTAGTTTGACATGGTAATGTGACAAATATTACGTCATCATAATAACTTTAGTGATCTTCACGGACATAAAAGGCGGTAGTCAATGTGGACGGGCTTGCAATACTTCAGTTTTACATAGCAAGAAGAAAGGCCACGATAGAAATGAGAGACTAAGTGATTACCAAGACATATGTTTGTGAAACCGAAAATCTCTCATAATATTTTATATCTAACATTAGATCTTAGTTTAGGGTCAGAATTATTCCGGAGGTCTCTGGACAGAGATCCATGGGGGCGTCCGTACCGTGCGGCGTTGAAGAAATTCCGCCCATGGGCGCCCCCTCTGACGCAGAGCCTCCGGACCGATCTGGTCGAAGACGTCGTCGCGGCCTTGTTTCCGGCCACTGAGGAGCTCACTCCTCCACCGATGGCGCCACGTCCACCGGCGTCATCGTCGTTGGTTTCGGTAAGGGATATCCCGGAGGTTTCGCCGCAAGAGCTAGAGGCGGCAGTGCTTCGGCTGCGGAGCAAAAACTCGGCCCCGGGGCTCGACGGGGTGCCCGGTCGTGTCTGGGTGCTGGCCGTCGAGTCGCTGGGTACGAGGCTCCGCGGCCTTTTCTCCGCGTGCCTTGAGCAGGGCATCTTCCCGTCGCGGTGGAAGACGGGCAAGCTTGTCCTGCTCCGTAAGGAGGGGCGACCTGCAGAGTCGCCGTCGGCCTACCGGCCCATCGTGTTGCTCGACGAGGTGTGCAAGCTCTTTGAGCGCATAGTTCACGCGCGCCTCGTCGAGCATTTGGAGGATACGGGCCCGGACTTGGCGGACTGCCAGTTCGGGTTCCGGCGGGGCCGGTCGACAGTTCACGCGATTCTGCGGGTCAAGGCGCAAGCGGAGCGTGCGGTGACCCGGGGTAGGGTCGTGGTGGCGGTGTCTCTTGACATCGCCAACGCGTTCAACACCATGCCCTGGGCCTGCATCGAAGAAGCACTGCGGTACCACGAGGTGCCGCCCTATCTCAGGCGTCTGGTGCACGCGTACTTGTCTGACAGGTGCGTGGTGTATCCGGGCGCTGACGGGTGGCACCGCAGAGCGGTGTCGTGCGGTGTTCCGCAGGGGTCGGTTCTCGGCCCGCTCCTGTGGAACATCGGCTATGATTGGGTGCTCCGTGGTACCAACCTTCGGGGCGTCGCTGTCGTCTGCTATGCGGACGACACATTGGTGACAGCGACGGCCAGGACTTTTAGAAGATCAGCCCTGCTCGCCTCGTTCGGTACCGGACTGGTGGTGGGCAGGATTCGGCGACTGGGCCTCACGGTGGCCCTGAACAAGACCGAGGCCGTGTGTTTCCACGGTCCTCGGTGTGGGCCTCCGCCTGGGGCCCACATCACGGTGGAGGGCGTGCGGATTCCTGTCGGCTCGAGCATGAAGTACCTCGGGCTCATTCTCGACAGCCGATGGGATTTCCGCACGCATTTCGAGACGTTGTCGCCGAAGCTGGTGAGGGTGGCGGGCGCACTTGGGCGCCTGCTGCCCAATACTGATGGTCCTGGCATCTCTTGCCGAAACCTATACGCTGGAGTCGTGCGGTCCATGGCCCTCTACGGGAGTCCCGTTTGGGCCGGGTCCTTGAGCGCTCGCTGCGTCCGCCTGCTGCATCGTCCGCAGCGCATGGTGGCGCAGCGAATTATCAGGGACTACCGCACGGTCTCGCACGAGGCGGCCTGCGTATTGGCGGGAACTCTGCCCTGGGTGCTGGACGCGAAAACCCTCTCGTCGGCTTTCTTCCGACGAGAGGAGGCGTCCGGGCGTGGGCAGAGGCTGGTCCCCAGAGAGGTCGAGGCCATGTTGGCCTCCCTCCGCAGGACTGCCGTGGAGGAGTGGCGTTCCAGGCTGGAGAGCCCTAGTGCTGGTGCGAGGACCGTCGCGGCAGTGCGACCTGTCCTCGAGCAGTGGCTGGACAGGCGCCACGGTGCGCCGACATACCGGCTGACGCAGGTGCTCACCGGGCACGGCTGCTTCGGTGCGTACCTGTGTCGCATAGCCGGAGCCGAGGAGTCCGCCGTGTGCCACCATTGTGGCAACTGCCGTGAGGACACGGCCCAGCACACGCTGGAAGAGTGCCCAGCCTGGGACGAGGAGCGCAGCGCTCTCATCGAGGTCGTGGGAAGCGACCTTTCGCTGCCGGCCGTGGTCGCCGCCATGGTCGGCAGCCGGAGTTCGTGGCGAGCCGTGCTCTCCTTCTGCGAACGTGTCATGTCGCAGAAGGAGAGCGCGGAGCGGGATCGGGAGCAGACCGATCCCGCTCGTCGCCACAGGAGACGTAGGAGGCGCCGGGACAACAACTAACCCGGCGCCGCAGAGGCCACATGGGGCCGCCGTCCCTACCTTGGCGGCCCCCGAGACGTGACGCAACACGCGTCTGTTGCCGCGCCGTTTGAGCGGCAGTGCGCATGGAGGCGGTCCCGGCGCGTTCTGTATTATCTGTATCCCGGGGCCGTCTCTGAAGTGCACCGATGGTGGCCGACGCGGGGTTTTTAGTCGGTATTTCGGCGCATAGGCTTACGGTAGGGACCCGACCCAGCGGCCGCCCGACAAAAACGGGCGACACACAACATCTCGCTGGGCCGGAAGGCGCCGGTGAGTCCGACACACCCCCGCCCCTTCGGGGGTGGGATGGTCCGTAAAGGGATTTTCCCCGCGAGAAAAAAAAAAAAAAAAAAAAAAAAAAAAAAAAAAGGGTCAGGATTATGTATGTGATTGTTAGGAATACTTTTTTGTTGCAATTGGTGATAAGAGTATGCTGTGAAGGTAGAGTCCGAATCGAGAAACTATAAGAAACTGCTTTCAAGCGTCATTTTTATTGTTATGGCGGCACGAGCGGCAATGATACAAGGTGTCAAAGCTGAAAAATGACATTGAAATCTGTTAAGTAGATTTTTTTATTGTATAGCTCCAGCCAACGAGCAAACAGTTCACCTGATGATTAGTGATCACTGCGCCCATGAACATCCGTAACGCTGAATCATGTATATGTTCCCATAATACTCCAGGAAAACTTTTAGGTAATGCTACCAAACTATTCGATTATGATGGGTTTTTGAATGATGTATCTGTGTAATATCTTATTTGTTTAAAGAATGTCACTGACCTGGACCTCCACCTGGTTTGCCTCCTGGTTTGCCTCCTGGTTTACCGCCTGGTTTGCCTCCTGGTTTACCACCAGGTTTTCCGCCTGGTTTGCTACCTGGCTTACTACCTGGTCCACTACCAGGTTGATTGCCGGGTTCTCCTCCTGGTTGGTTGCCTGGTCCACCGCCTGGTTGGTTGCCTGGTCCTCCTCCTGGTTGATTCCCTGGTCCTCCTGGTTGAATGCCTGGTCCTCCTCCTGGTTGATTCCCTGGTCCTCCCGGTTGGTTGCCTGGTCCACCTGGTTGATTGCCTGCTCCTCCTGGTTGGTTGCCTGGTCCTCCACCTGGTTGATTGCCTGGTCCTCCTGGTTGGTTGCCCGGTCCTCCTGGTTGATTGCCTGGCCCACCACCTGGTTGATTGCCTGGTCCACCTGGTTGATTGCCTGGTCCTCCCGGTTCATAGCCTGGTCCTCCTCCTGGTTGATTGCCTGGTCCTCCTCCTGGTTGGTTGCCTGGTCCACCGCCTGGTTGGTTACCTGGTCCTCCTCCCGGTTGATTCCCTGGTCCTCCCGGTTGATTGCCTGGTCCTCCTGGTTGATTGCCTGGTCCTCCTGGTTGGTTGCCTGATCCACCTGGTTGATTGCCTGCTCCTCCTGGTTGGTTGCCTGGTCCTCCACCTGGTTGATTGCCTGGTCCTCCTGGTTGATAACCTGGACCTCCTGGTTGATTCACGGGTCCTCCCGGTTGATTCCCTGGTCCTCCCGGTTGATTGCCTGGTCCTCCTCCTGGTTGATTGCCTTGTCCTCCTCCTGGTTGGTTGCCTGGTCCACCGCCTGGTTGGTTACCTGGTCCTCCTCCTGGTTGATTGCCTGGTCCACCTGGTTGATTGCCTGGTCCTCCTCCTGGTTGATTCCCTGGTCCTCCCGGTTGATTGCCTGGTCCTCCCGGTTCATTGCCTGGTCCACCTGGTTCATTGGCTGGTCCTCCTGGTTGATTGCCTGGTCCTCCTCCTGGTTGGTTTCCCGGTCCTCCTGGTTGATTGCCTGGTCCACCTGGTTGATTGCCTGGTCCTCCTCCTGGTTGGTTGCCTGGTCCTCCTGGTTGGTTGCCTGGTCCTCCTGGTTGATTGCCTGGTCCTCCTCCTGGTTGGTTACCACCTGGCTGATTGCCTGGTCCTCCTGGTTGATTGCCTGGTCCTCCTGGTTGATTGCCTGGTCCACCACCTGGTTGATTGCCTGGGCCGCCTGGTTGGTTGCCTGGTCCTCCTCCTGGTTGGTTACCACCTGGCTGATTGCCTGGTCCTCCTGGTTGATTGCCTGGTCCTCCTCCTGGTTGGTTTCCCGGTCCTCCTGGTTGATTGCCTGGTCCACCTGGTTGATTGCCTGGTCCTCCTCCTGGTTGGTTGCCTGGTCCTCCTGGTTGGTTGCCTGGTCCTCCTGGTTGATTGCCTGGTCCTCCTCCTGGTTGGTTACCACCTGGCTGATTGCCTGGTCCTCCTGGTTGATTGCCTGGTCCTCCTGGTTGATTGCCTGGTCCACCACCTGGTTGATTGCCTGGTCCTCCCGGTTGATTGCCTGGTCCTCCTCCTGGTTGATTGCCTGGTCCTCCTCCTGGTTGGTTGCCTGGTCCACCTGGTTGATTGCCTGGTCCTCCTCCTGGTTGGTTACCACCTGGCTGATTGCCTGGTCCTCCTGGTTGGTTGCCTGGTCCTCCTGGTTGGTTGCCCGGTCCTCCTGGTTGATTGCCTGGCCCACCACCTGGTTGATTGCCTGGTCCACCTGGTTGATTGCCTGGTCCTCCCGGTTGATTGCCTGGTCCTCCTCCTGGTTGATTGCCTGGTCCTCCTCCTGGTTGGTTGCCTGGTCCACCTGGTTGATTGCCTGGTCCTCCTCCTGGTTGGTTACCACCTGGCTGATTGCCTGGTCCTCCTGGTTGGTTGCCTGGTCCTCCTGGTTGATTGCCTGGTCCTCCTGGTTGATTGCCTGGTCCACCACCTGGTTGATTGCCTGGTCCTCCTGGTTGGTTGCCTGGTCCACCACCTGGCTGATTGCCTGGTCCTCCTGGTTGATTGCCTGGTCCTCCTCCTGGTTGGTTTCCCGGTCCTCCTGGTTGATTGCCTGGTCCACCTGGTTGATTGCCTGGTCCTCCTCCTGGTTGGTTGCCTGGTCCTCCTGGTTGGTTGCCTGGTCCTCCTGGTTGATTGCCTGGTCCACCACCTGGTTGATTGCCTGGTCCTCCTGGTTGGTTGCCTGGTCCGCCACCTGGCTGATTGCCTGGTCGTCCTGGTTGATTGCCTGGTCCTCCTCCTGGTTGGTTACCACCTGGGTTCATGCCTGTTCCTCCTCCTGGTTGGTAACCACCTGGGTTCATGCCTGGTCCACCTCCTGGTTGATTGCCCGGTCCACCTGGTTGGTTGCCTGGTCCTCCTCCTGGTTGATTCCCTGGTCCTCCCGGTTGATTCCCTGGTCCTCCCGGTTGATTGCCTGGTCCTCCTGGTTGATTGCCTGGTCCTCCTGGTTGGTTGCCTGGTCCTCCTGGTTGATTGCCTGGTCCTCCTGGTTGGTTGCCTGGTCCTCCTGGTTGATTGCCTGGTCCTCCTGGTTGGTTGCCCGGTCCTCCTGGTTGATTGCCTGGCCCACCACCTGGTTGATTGCCTGGTCCACCTGGTTGATTGCCTGGTCCTCCCGGTTGATTGCCTGGTCCTCCTCCTGGTTGATTGCCTGGTCCTCCTCCTGGTTGGTTGCCTGGTCCTCCTGGTTGATTGCCTGGTCCTCCTGGTTGGTTGCCTGGTCCTCCTGGTTGATTGCCTGGTCCTCCTGGTTGGTTGCCTGGTCCTCCTGGTTGATTGCCTGGTCCTCCTGGTTGGTTGCCCGGTCCTCCTGGTTGATTGCCTGGCCCACCACCTGGTTGATTGCCTGGTCCACCTGGTTGATTGCCTGGTCCTCCCGGTTGATTGCCTGGTCCTCCTCCTGGTTGATTGCCTGGTCCTCCTCCTGGTTGGTTGCCTGGTCCACCTGGTTGATTGCCTGGTCCTCCTCCTGGTTGGTTACCACCTGGCTGATTGCCTGGTCCTCCTGGTTGGTTGCCTGGTCCTCCTGGTTGGTTGCCCGGTCCTCCTGGTTGATTGCCTGGCCCACCACCTGGTTGATTGCCTGGTCCACCTGGTTGATTGCCTGGTCCTCCCGGTTGATTGCCTGGTCCTCCTCCTGGTTGATTGCCTGGTCCTCCTCCTGGTTGGTTGCCTGGTCCACCTGGTTGATTGCCTGGTCCTCCTCCTGGTTGGTTACCACCTGGCTGATTGCCTGGTCCTCCTGGTTGGTTGCCTGGTCCTCCTGGTTGATTGCCTGGTCCTCCTGGTTGATTGCCTGGTCCACCACCTGGTTGATTGCCTGGTCCTCCTGGTTGGTTGCCTGGTCCACCACCTGGCTGATTGCCTGGTCCTCCTGGTTGGTTGCCTGGTCCACCTCCTGGTTGATTGCCCGGTCCACCTGGTGGGTTGCCTGGTCCTCCTCCTGGTTGATTCCCTGGTCCTCCCGGTTGATTCCCTGGTCCTCCCGGTTGATTGCCTGGTCCTCCCGGTTGATTGCCTGGTCCTCCTGGTTGATTGCCTGGTCCTCCTGGTTGGTTGCCTGGTCCTCCTGGTTGATTGCCTGGTCCTCCTGGTTGGTTGCCCGGTCCTCCTGGTTGATTGCCTGGCCCACCACCTGGTTGATTGCCTGGTCCACCTGGTTGATTGCCTGGTCCTCCCGGTTGATTGCCTGGTCCTCCTCCTGGTTGATTGCCTGGTCCTCCTCCTGGTTGGTTGCCTGGTCCACCGCCTGGTTGGTTGCCTGGTCCTCCTCCTGGTTGGTTACCACCTGGCTGATTGCCTGGTCCTCCTGGTTGATTGCCTGGTCCTCCTGGTTGATTGCCTGGTCCTCCTGGTTGGTTGCCTGGTCCTCCTGGTTGATTGCCTGGTCCTCCTGGTTGGTTGCCCGGTCCTCCTGGTTGATTGCCTGGTCCACCACCTGGTTGATTGCCTGGTCCACCTGGTTGATTGCCTGGTCCTCCCGGTTGATTGCCTGATCCTCCTCCTGGTTGATTGCCTGGTCCTCCTCCTGGTTGGTTGCCTGGTCCACCTGGTTGATTGCCTGGTCCTCCTCCTGGTTGGTTACCACCTGGCTGATTGCCTGGTCCTCCTGGTTGATTGCCTGGTCCTCCTGGTTGATTGCCTGGTCCACCACCTGGTTGATTGCCTGGTCCGCCTGGTTGGTTGCCTGGTCCTCCTCCTGGTTGGTTACCACCTGGCTGATTGCCTTGTCCTCCTGGTTGGTTGCCTGGTCCTCCTCCTGGTTGATTGCCTGGTCCACCTGGTTGATTGCCTGGTCCTCCTCCTGGTTGATTCCCTGGTCCTCCCGGTTGATTGCCTGGTCCTCCCGGTTGATTGCCTGGTCCACCTGGTTTATTGCCTGTTCCTCCTGGTTGATTGCCTTGTCCTCCTCCTGGTTGGTTTCCCGGTCCTCCTGGTTGATTACCTGGTCCACCACCTGGTTGATTGCCTGGTCCTCCTGGTTGCGTGCCTGGCCCACCACCTGGCTGATTGCCTGGTCCTCCTGGTTGATTGCCTGGTCCTCCTGGTTGATTGCCTGGTCCTCCTGGTTGATTACCTGGTCCACCACCTGGTTGATTGCCTGGTCCTCCTGGTTGCGTGCCTGGCCCACCACCTGGTTGATTGCCTGGTCCTCCTGGTGTATTGCCTTGTCCACCACCTGGTTGATTGCCTGGTCCGCCTGGTTGGTTGCCTGGTCCTCCTCCTGGTTGGATACCACCTGGCTGATTACCTGGTCCTCCTGGTTGATTGCCTGGTCCACCACCTGGTTGATTGCCTGGTCCTCCTGGTTGGTTGCCTGGTCCTCCTGGTTGGTTGCCTGGTCCTCCTGGTTGGTTGCCTGGTCCTCCTGGTTGATTGCCTGGACCACCACCTGGTTGATTGCCTGGTCCTCCTGGTTGATTGCCTGGTCCTCCTGGTTGATTGCCTGGTCCTCCTGGTTGATTGCCTGGTCCTCCTGGTTGATTGCCTGTCCCTCCTGGTTGATTGCCTTGTCCACCTGGTTGATTTCCTGGTCCTCCTGGTTGGTTGCCTGGTCCTCCTCCTGGTTGGTTACCACCTGGGTTCATGCCCGGTCCTCCTCCTGGTTGGTTACCACCTGGGTTCATGCCTGGTCCACCTCCTGGTTGATTGCCTGGTCCTCCTCCTGGTTGGTTGCCTGGTTTACGACCTCTTCCGCGTGTTATGACGTCTGTCGAAAGTGTTTATACTGCACTAAACAATGTTTATTTAGTGTAAGAAATACGGTAAGGTGCAAATAATTACTTGAATGTTTTCATAAGTTTGGTTTTGTGAACATTATCCATTTAAGATTTTTTTATTATTGCTATGAATGACGAGACGAGCCTGCCATTCGCCTGATGGTAAGCGATACGACCGCTCATGGACAGTAGCAATACCAAACAACACCATGAGTTACAAGGCAATGCTTGGCATTCCACTGCGCTCGCCATCCTGAGACATAAGATGTTAAGTCTCGATATGTCCAGTAGTTACTCTGGCTACAATATCCTTCAAACCGGAACACAACAGTGCATTTACACTGCTGTTTGGCGGGAGAAATAGACATTGCGGTGGTACCTACCCAGGCGGCCTCTCACATATGAGAGACCTACCACCAGTAAAAATAGAATTATAACAAACTAGCGGTCAGGTCTGGATTCGCCCGGCTGTCCCGTGCCATCCATTGGAATTTGAAAGATTAGCAAAGATGTATATTTTAATTGATTTCCTGACTCATCCTAAGGAACTACTACCTTTTTTCGAGATATAAAGTAGCTTAGATCCGTCTCCATGGTCTTATTTATCTGATATATAAAATCAGTTCAGCCGGTTTAGCGTGAAAACAGAATATACATACATCACACTTTCGCATTTATAATATAAGATGGGATAGCCAATATTAAATTATAAATAAAAACTTACTGGCAGTTGATGCTGCGGCTGCTTTACCACCACGACCACGAGTTTCTATCGAAAAAAAGTAATTATTATAGGATACCTGATAAAAGTAAACTGATAATGAAACTAAGGTCAACAAGCAATTCAGCGCGTTGGTGTAATAGAATGGTGAGGACTATGTTCGTTGTTAATCGATGCTTATTGAAAGGGCATTACCATCATTAGCAATGCACTCACTGATAGGTAAAAAACTAGATCATCCTTCTTATAACATCCACATCATAAGTCTTAAGAATTGCCGGAGAGATACCAGGCTTCATACAGCGCGTCCCAGAACTCAATGTAGGTAATTGAGAATTTTAAACTCTTAACCAACCATGTGGCAATGTCAATTTGAATTGTTGTATGTTTTACCTGCAGTAGACACCGAATATGCTTTGCCGCCTTCATTATCTGCAAAATGAGTAATGAGATATATCAGTAAATTTATGATCAACAAATTTCCCACTGAAAACACCTCAATTTTAAAATAATTCAAATTCAGAATAATTAATTTTATATTTCTGTTCTTAGTGTAATTCGTTTTTTGTTTTATTTATTTTGTTATTGTGCTAGCAATAAATAAATATTTCTTTCTTTCTTTCTTTCAATGACACCAAAATAAAGTTAATATTCGAATAATGAAATTACTACTTCATACTTTAGCTCACATATCACATACTATACATCGGTGGAAATTCTTCCATAGTAAGTTATAAAAATATGTCTCGTTCCGGGATCAACCCATGTGTATCAGATATCGAATAGGCCGGCAAAATTGTGTCGACCGGTGACAGACAGTCGTAGGTTTTCGACGGTCGATATCCTTCTTCGATTACACTATGTCATCTACCATCAGGTGTCAGTGCGGTTAGCCAGGTCAGTATAAAAAAATACTGATGAGAAGTTATGATAAATATTGTAAATATATTGAATTCCTACCAGTGCTTGCAGCTGCTTGACTTGTCGCGTTGGCATCTCTGCCTGACGCAGTAGCTGTAAATGAAATTACAATGTCATTTGAGATTAAGTAAATTTTTTTCTATATATTGTCGACATCTATCTGTCTAGGTGTAATATTTCGAATAAGAGATATAAAAGAAGTAGAACTGGACGACGATAAGATGTCTTTTACAACAACGAATAATATGTATAGTAATGAAATGCCAATCCAAAGTGAGATTAGAAAGACATTAGATTCTAATAAATAGCCATACTACACGAAACTATCGTATCTTACTGTGGGGTACGGATAAAATGTGAGACAGTTAATTTGAGGTTAATTTGTTTAATGAATATAAATGCAATTTCGATGTAAATATTGTGATGTGTGGAAAAAAGGAAGGTGAGAAGTAGTTTCCAGAAACTTTTTGGCCTGCGTCCCACGTAAGCCGCACATCTTGCGCACGCTGTCGTCAATTGACAATTTGTGGACTGCTTGCATTTACCGTTAGAACAATTTAAACTGTGTTAGAACGAAGTGTCAAAGGAGAAACAACGTCGCGTTAATAGCTGTCGTTGAAAAATGGTGGGTTATATTATATATTATAGACATTAGGTAAAATGATTCAAACTCAGAATGATATTCTGATAACTTTCTGGCGGTAACAGACAGTTTAAAACGCATATTTCTTTCAATTTTTGCTGAAATGCTGTCACATCGTCATCATCACTTTCGCGACGCAAATTAAAAGAAAACTTAGAGGTTTGGTCGCGGGATTGATGATTATATCGACGTAACAAATATGCAAAGTATGCCTATCGTCATTTGTACGTGGTCCGCATGCGTGGAGTAACTAAACTTTATAATATAGGAAATGGGAATGAATATGAGTTTGTTTACCAACTCCTGATGCTAAAGCTCTTGTCAAACCATTGTATAAGTCATCGTATCCGTCGTCAGAACCGCCTCCTGATTCACCGGAGTCACCTGAAACCGACAGTTTTCATTGGTGAAACAGAACAGGGCTAAGGCACATGTATAATACGACGACTATTTAAGAATTTGTTGGCTATAAGATTAGGAATGATATTTCTGTTTTTGATACCCTAACATTTTTTCTCGTATCGTTTATTATTGATACGAGCAATTAATAAAATTGCTGCTGTTTTAAACGCAAACGCTCATGCGATCTAACAGTATTCAGTTTCTAACTGGAAGGATATTAAATAAATAAATTCATCCAACAATCTCATACATAGACAATCATGACACCATACTAAGCCACAAGGGGATATCAGAAGCTCCGACACAATTTTAAGTCTCCCAAATATCCAGAGCCGAAACAAATACGTTTGATGTTCTGAAGTTACCAACCTGGTCCACCACTTGGCTGTTCACCTGTTTCACCACCTGGCTGTCCACCTGGTCCGCCAGGTTTGCGACCAGGTTTTGCTGGTTCACCGCCTGGGTAGCCTCCTTCTTCTATACCTGGTTTACGAATTCTAATTCATGTTGACAGTGTTCAAAATTTAAACTTTAGTAAATATTGCTTAAGTAGTATCAGTGATCAGTGTTTTACTTATAAAACACTGATCAATATTTAAAGTACAATATAATACGCTATTTTTTTCAATAAACTTTTACAACTCGGAAGGCAATGTATCCTGGTCCATACAAAATAAAATACAATACTATTTTAATAATAAGATACTGTAGATGCATCTAAATGTAGTACCCGCTATAATGGAATCAAACAACCCAAAAACAAAAACTCAAAACAGAAACTTACTGGCGTTCCCTGATGCCGCAGCATTTCCACCGTCACCGGTAGTTTCTATGGAAAAATAGATTAAGTTAAATATACATAATATTTTATACATAATAACATTATTATAGCAGCATTCTTACAAATAAGTCATAATATAGTTTTTTCTATATATTTTGTTATATATTTTTAAAAACTGTTGGTTTCTTTCTAAAATTACCAAATATACATATTTTTGACAAAATACTGCGTCCGGAATTTTTTGTATAAATAGTTGAACCGGAGGTAATACTCGTATCAGAGAGCATCAATATTTCTCTTTGATTTTCTTGAATTTTACGCCATAGAACTTCTAAAAAGTACAACCTAACCTGAGATGAAGCAATTAAGCAGCTACTATAATGGCTTGATTAATTTGAACGGCATTGCATTGCCATCACAAGCAATGCAGTCACTACCGCTTATACATACCTAACCATACCTAAATGTGCCTGTGTTACTAGGCTTTAACAGTGGTGAGTGGACCCTAGGTAATCTGGCCCTGGCTGAAACCGATGCACCTCGAATTTACGTAGGGATGCCAGAGTTCATATCATAGAAAATCTTGTTAACTTCTCTTCATTACCTGGTGTGTACATGAATAAACTGTCTTTTGTATATAAAACCCTGATATATTAATTTGTGTTTTTTTACCTCATAAACAATAATTTAATTAAATCAGTTATTAATGATTATATGATTTTACCTGCAGTAACAATCGTAGATGCATTGCCACCATTATCATCTGTAACAAATGAGTAATATCAGTAACTGCATTCACAAATTTTCACATTAAAACAGCCAATTACACCAAAATTGGCTTTGTATCAGCTCATATACGTCCCACTGCAGGGCACGGGTTTCCTCTACAATATAGAGAACTATTGAGACGGGTTAGGCCATACAGTCCAAAATTTTAAATCTTTTATAGCAATTAATTTAAAGAGGGACATCTTTGAAGGACGTAGAAGTTATAATACGAGAAATGAAATGACTCCTACATACACATACTTCATACAAATTCCCTTGCTAAATTTTTGGAACGAAGTTCCTTATGGGACGTTGCGAAGGGGTACCCTAACTGGGAAAAAACGTCCGCAACGTAAGATTTTTATTCCAAGGATGAGTTTGACATTCTAAATTTAAAAAATTAGGAACTTATTTTTTGTTTTTAATTCTTTGCTTATCATTTTATGTTTTTAACCGACTTCAGAGGAGGTTATCAATTCGTTGGGTTTTTGATTATTTATGTATAGTCTTTGTATGATGGCTATACAGTGTCTAATGTATAGTCTACGTGATGACTGTTATTATTATTTTTATTTATGTCAATTAAAAAAATCATAATAAAAAATGTATACCCGAATAATTATTTTCTTTATACCTCGAATAGAACTTAAAATTAATATTTTTATAATAAGGAACTTCGTTCCTATCCGGTGTCCCACGACACCACACGGTTTTCTTAGTGGTATGACATTCGTATACGCCCGGATGGTGACCATCAACAGGTATAAGATGTATGTCTTTCAACGTAAGCCATGAAAGTGTGTCCTGTTATGACCATCCAGTCTATATCCGATTGTGAACAATCCGGCATAATTGTGTCGATCGGTGACAAATATTTGCGATTTTTCTGCGGTCGATATCCTGTTTGGATCGCACTACGTTTACAACCAGGTGTCAGTGAAGTTACTTGGCTAGATCAGTATGAAAAGTGATGAAGAATTACGTTAATTATTGTGAACAATTTTAATCCTTACTAGTGTTTGCAGTTGACACACTTGTCGCATTAGAATCTCCGCCTGACGCAGAAGCTGTAGCTGAAATTATAATGTTATTAGAGATTTAGTTACATTGTATGGCTTATTTGCGACAGTCATCTGTCTAGGTGTAGTGATATTTCAAAAACGAAATATGGAAATGCATTAGAAATATATGACATTAAGAGGCGTAAAGCAGCAGATCGGGCGCTTTGGCGTACCTTAGGTAATTGCATGTAATGTTCGGAAAAAAAATGAAGGTAAGAGGTTTTGTTTAAGAAACTTTTAAAGAAGGCAATTAAGTTAAGTGAAGCAACTAAATATGAAATGGGAATGAATATGTGTGTTAATAAAGCTTACCATCCGCTGTTGCTGCACTTGTTACATCATCAAAATCGTCATCGAATCCATAGTCGGAACCGTTATCTCCCGAATCATCGCTTCCACCGCCGGTACCATTATCTCCCGAATCATCACTTCCGCCTCCAGAACCGTTATCTCCCGAATCATCGCTTCCGCCGCCGGAACCGTTATCTCCAGAATCATCGTTTCCGTTGTCAGAGCCGCTATCTCCTGATCCATCATTTGGTCCAGGTTCAGCTGTTCCAATACCTGAAACATATATTTTATTTTCTGAAACAAAATAAGTTTTGTTTCATGTATAAAACGACGACCATTTATGAATTTGCTTTGCTATAAGATTAGGAGTTTTATTTTTTAGTTGATTGCCTAACATGTTGTCTTATGGTTTATGAGCAATGAAAGCTTCTGCTTAAAAAGCAACCGCTGGCGCGATCTGTCAATATCCAGTTTCTTACGGAATGGACATGTTATGGTATCTTTGTTGGCTGCTTTAGCAAATTCCAGGATGTGGACTCCGTTTGCTTTACATTTCCTTGTATATTTTCGTCCAAGGATTTTTTGAGCTCGTAAGCGCTTACGTTTCACTTACATGGTGACTGAACACTTTAAGTCTTGATACTTGGCATAGCTATGCTGCACTGAACTGTTTCTTTGATATGTGTGTCTTTTTTACTATTTTGCTTATCCTTTTTATAATATACCGACTATATCAAGACTGCAACTGAAAACGAAGCCAGATGGTAGTTTTAGTGGTTACAAACATAGCGCAACTAAAAATTTCGCAAAAAAAGCGACAGATAATTTTTTACAATTTTTTTTAAAAATCATCGATTTTGGGTGGTAAATACCTAGTTTTTGCGAAAACAGTAATTTAAACCCTTATGTACCCTTGCGTCTTTAAAAATAAAAAGGTGTACATAATTATTTTAGGAATACTGTGTATGTTGCACCAAATACGACGAAAAGTAAAAATTTCCAAAAAAGAATTGTTGATTTTATTTGCCAAAATTTTAGTTGGGTTGTGTCTGAAGTCACTAATACTACCACCTGGCTTTTTTTTCGGTCGCAGTCTTGATATACCCTGTATAACATTGCTTTGATTTTGTATTAGTAAGTAAAGGTTTTCCTACCCGGAGGATCGACGACGGCTCTTCGTTTTCGCCCGCCTATTACATCTGGAAAAATAAGTGTAAATCTCAAATCAGTGAATTTAGAAATGGGAGCTAGAAAGTATGTTAAAATAACTAATTTCTTAAGTGTTCATAAAATATTATAGTTAAATTATATTATACATTTCTCTGCCTGAAATTTCTGAAATGTCTTCTGCTAACATACATCTCCAATAAAAATAGGTAATCCACCGTGTTCGAAGTAACATCCTGCACATTTTGTTATATATATTGTATTATCATTTACAATGCTATAACCATATTTTGTTATGATTAAAAATTTAAAATATTTTACCACTAAAAGCACCAAAAGTTGACCGCCACGCATTTTCTATGGGTGCCCAAGCTGAAAATATATTTTATGCTAATTATTGAAACCATAGGATAACTTGAAGTTAGCGTAATTTAAGCCTTTAAGACGTATTTCATTTATTATTTTATTTAGTAAAGGCTTATTACAATAAAATATTTACAAAATACCCTTTAAAGTCTGGCATGATACAATAAGATTGGAATTATGATTATTTCAACTGTACATAATATGTTATAATAAGGATCTGTTTCAATTAAGTTGTCTGTATTGGGTACTTACCACTGGCCGCGCTATCACCATTGGTATCGATTCCTGCACCGAGTGGACATAAATATTATATTTTTTATTTATTTACCAGTTATAATTAAATGTATTTACTATTAGCATGTAAGTTTTAAAATGATCTGGGTTTCATTTTAAATACAACCGAACTGTAGTTTGTGCTCCTTGAACGATCAATACTCGAAATTCGTAAAGTAAAGAGAGCATAATATTAAGTGCACTGAGCATAATATTATTTATTTTACAGAAACTGTAGGTAATAATGTTTTTTAAGGTAATACGAGTATAGTTGAAAAGTAATGTTATTTTACCTGCTTCTGGAGCTGCATTTGAAGTGGATGACCCAACTGAAAAACAATTAATATTGATTACTGAGTGTTGTATTGATTGTTCTATACAGCAATTGTTTTCCACATAACATGAAGATTTAGGCTCGTTTCCAGCACCGAAACTAATTATGCAAGATCGACAAATATTTGTTGTGTGTTATGTGATTGAAAACGCTATGTTGCAAGATGATCTTAAAGTAGAATCGAGACTACATGTGTGATTTTCTTTTGATTTAAAAAAATCTTCAAGCGAAAGTTTATGACTGTTAGGAGTATTGGGAATAATTGCAAAATTTCGAAAATAAAATAATAGTCAAAAGATATGAAACTACGATTTCAAGAAAAAAATCAATAAAAATTTGTGTCTATAGGGTGTATTGACTAAATGCTGAAAATAAAAATAATTTAAAGTTAAAAATAAAATAGTACTTACTGCTCGAACTTAAAAGACCAATAGGCAATATTAGTAATATTGCTAGTATTCCTAGATGTCGTGTCCCCATATTGGTTGGAGTCACTAGACTGATGATAGTCGGAATCAAACGCGTATTTAAGGGAGCAAAATACATAAAAAAACAATAAAAAAGTCGTGATTATGATATGAATTAATTCTATTATTAAAATTAATTTCAATTCGTGATTACGATAATATTAATGATTACACATGGTAAATAAATAATTGTTTTATTATATAATTTTATTGCCATGGTTCCTATAAAAGATGGACTGGTGCTACGAAAACACTTTTAAGACCACGCACTTGCGACAGAGCAGTACAATTATTATACTAGAAAATATTAAGTTTCATACAAAAAAATTAAGAGAAAATGCTTATTATCAAATTGAGGTATTTCTTTAGTTATCTTACATTTCAAATACTCAGGTAAGCTGCGTAAGATATTTTGAAAATATCCCAGTCCATAGATTATTGATTCCACTGCTGGGCACGGGCTTTTCTCAGATTAGGGCCTTACTCAATAACATTATTATCGACGGTTTGGTTGACTCTCCATACTTTTTTTTTTGCTGATTCATGGTATTTCTTATGATGTTTCTATGGCTGTCAAAGTAACACATTAATTACGAGCACATGCGTAATTTTAAAAATTTGGCTCAGACTTCGAACCTGCGACCTTTGGCCCTGTTCGCTGTGAACTAGACTATCATCCCCTTCAATAACACTAAGGTAAATAAGCAAAATAAAAATGCATAGCGATATCAATTTTGCATACTCAAATCGGATCATCTAAGCAAAATGCGTCTAATAGAACGCGAACTTTAACAATATCCCTCTCATAAGCTTGTATCGTGTTATGACGTAGACATCTTGGTTTTACGACTCACACCGAGTCTATTTCAATATATCGGCGCCATTTTCCGTTCCGATTTCCTCGTTTTCGCCGTCGTGTGCACGCCATATATTCAATATAATTTCTTTATTCACACATACACTTTTCCTTTTTTATTGGAATGGCTTAATTTCATCTGCTCGGTTTTATTTATTATTCCATATAGCCATGAACTTAAAGAAAAGATTATTTTCAGTTCAAATTATTGTCTTGTAGTTGATTCTTTGGATTCATTTACATGGAAAATTAGACGGAAATCAATAAATGGGGACTAAAACACATGTTTTTCAAAATAAATATATATTTTCTTCTTACTAAATAACAGATAATTCTCTGTAACAAATTATATTCATATTTCTAGTAATTATATATTTCTAGTAGAAAAGCGACCCATTAGTCTGTGTCAAGAAAGTGAGTTATTACGTAGCATGTAGTACTTTGTACAGAAAAATAAAATTATTTCACTAGAAGTATTATTTGGTGAAATATTAATTATATGCCGTTCGCAGTAAATTGAAAAACTGATAGGATAAACTGCATATCTGAAACAAAAGTAACATGTTATTAAAAATGTCTGAAACAAATGAACTCTTAAGACGTCAAACACTATATTTGATTACGAATTTTCAAAATATTATTTCAATGCCTTCAAAACATTTTAATTTAATTAAGTAATTAAATTATTTTTATAAAACAATTCTAGAGAAAACTAGACATGTGTCTATGTCAGACTTTATATTGATGTTAAAATGTAGGCTCAACAAACAAATAATCACCATAATAGACGGTATGTATCACTGCTGCACGTAAATACTTATGGCCTTATTCATAGACACTTTTAAAACCTATTTTGGTTATCAATTGTTTTATCCCTTTCGAACGACTTTTCAATGCAGTTTGTGCGAAAAAGACAAAACAATCGATAGCTAAATAGGTTTTAAAACTGTATGAATAAAGCCGTTACATAACATAAAGTTGCTAGCCTTGAAAACAGGTTAAAGGGAGGAAAAGGAAGGCGGTTTTTCCGATATAAAAGAAAAATTAGGAATAAGCATTCGACGTTTAAGTTCTTGGCTAACTTACTCCACTGAATGTATCCAAATTCATCATTAAATACCCGTTCGCCGAATATACGAAAGGTTTTTGAGCGCGAGTCAATAGTATTAACACACTTTTCTTCGTTTTCAGTTCAGCATGAGGCCAATCCGTGAAATAGATAGCCCTTTCGAACTTTTCACTCTACAAAAAGAAATTATTTTCTTCAACTTATGTCAGACTGTTAATGTCTCAGGTATATAGATTTGTTTACTGAATAATAAATGAGATTTTATTTTATTTCGTCTCATAATGAATAATCAGTGTTTAGCAAGTTTAAGATTGAGCAAAATAGAGAAGGGCATGATGGCTATGTACCATATGTGATTTTACAGAAAATGGACTGTGTTTTAGAAAAGACAAATAATTTTAATTTATTTTTTCAGGTTTTGGTTCCAGCACTAATGTGAGTTTACTACTTTCGATGCCAGTCAAAAACCAATCTATACTAGCCTGCAGTCCATCTGCCCCTTCAAGTCATCAAAATGTACAATTAGTGGGAGCTCTATTAAGAGGCTACTTTGTATCGTCATTTAAGTCTTGATCTGCTATGCCACTTTTGAGTCTATTTTGGTACTCCCATTAAAAAAAACGTTTTAATATATCTAAAAGCATTATGGTTAATAATGATAAGTTGTAATAAAACGATACTCACGTGATCAATCAGAATTTGTCCTATAATGCATTGGAAGAATACTTCAACAAGCAAAGAGAAAAAGAAAGAAAAATAGCGGACGGTCATATAGGTATCTTCGACGACCTGAAAAGGTAAAATGTATACTCGTATATTATGGAAATAAAATATTTTTACATTTCATATCTTAATTTGTTAGCGATACAAATAATTATGGAAAGAAAGACTTTACCGTCGCCGTGAAAGCTGTTAGGCAAATAAAGACAGATCCAAAAATATAAGTCAGCAGCATAGCATCTCCCAAAACTTCATCCAGTTCTGAGGTTATCCTTAAAAAGAAAAATAAAATCAATTTAATTAAAATAATTACAATTTGTTTCACCGGATCAATAATGAACATTGTTATAAGAATATAGCAGTCAGCTGCTGGACTTATCCTCTCCATTGTACACTACAGAATACTATCCTCGATTTCACTTATTCCTGTCTAACCAGCTACTATTTGAAGATAGACACTTTTCACTACTTCTATCTTAAACACGTACTACACTACAACGATAATAGTGATTACAAAAATGAACTCATCTTAAATTCACACCACATTAATTCTTCCCTATTGGAAGGTATTTTCAAATATGTTTTATTGCATTTAGTGCCTTTCTATTTTTTTAAATAAGTGCAACTTTTTATGTCTCTAAGTCCATCGGAAAAGCCTAAATATGTTTTCTAATTAGTTGCTAATGTAAATAAGTAAAACAATACTTACTCGGCCAGATACTGATGACGTTTTATAATAACTTTTAACTTCATCTTTATATTCGCATGCACATCATCAATATTTCTTTTATTCATAATTTGAACAACATCTTCAGAGGTTATCAAATTTTCCATACTATTGCCTAGAATCTTCAACTCCATGCAAACGTGTCTTGTATATGAAATGTGAACCATATTAGCGTATACGTAGATGAATATAACGACAGCTGTCATAAAACTCTCCCAAATATAAGCAGTGTAGTACCATTCAATTTTATCGAAAGGATACCAAGCGTCGAAAGGGTACAAATACACACCTTGCTTACCCAAAACACTTGACTCATAAAGCATGATAATTCTAGGAAATAAATCAACAATTACTATTAAAATAACCGTGTAGTAATATTGAAATCTTACGATCAACCTTGTCGTTTTCGTGTACCGTTCCACGATCATCCGATGATCTACACAATCTGATACAAAATCCCAAAGATCGAACTGAAAATGTTTTAGTATCTTATTGTAAACTCCTTTATGCGAATAAATTTTCGCGTATTTGATCACTATCATAAGACATACTCCGAAATTCGGTGCTATGTTGATGATTTCGAACCAATCTTCGAATCTAGTAAGACATAGCGTAACAAACAACTGAGAAGAAGTTAGAACTACTAGGAAATAAGTAATCCGGTAGAAAACCATTGATTCCAGCGATCTGTCTATGAAAGGATAAGCAAATACTTTCCTCCCGATATTGTTGACAAAATCCATTTCGAATAAAAATTCTTGTTTTAAACATCTTAAAGATTTTGCCATGATCAAAACACGACTTACAACTTTGAATACCAGAGAACGATTGAAAAGTTAATGAACAAGTTAAATTACGAAATGACTAGTTCATAAACGTATTTGATTAGTAGTTCCTAAAGATTACATAGGGAAACTAAGACATGTCAATCAATAAACTACATAATGATAATATCCGCGCCTTCTTCAAAGAACTCTGCCTACCGATCGCGTCTAATGAGCAATTACACTAACAGTATTCAATTTTACTTCAATACCAATTCTATTTTGCATATTAATATATTTAGGGTTCCTTGTAGTTTTTCAGCGGTAGATAGTTATGGTTGGTTGGAGATAACGTTTGTATATTTTAATTTATAATTCAGATACGAGCAAAGTGCCATTACCTGATAGATGGTAAATTGGGAAATGTAAGTTTTATGTATTTCCTACTCAATTTAACCATCTTGAGAAATTTGACCATCTTTTAGCGTGTGAGGTTTCCCAAGCGACCATCGATTATTCTAAACACAATTATATCATAAAAACAGGTGTTCTGAAATAATTTGCGTTGCTTTAAATGCTATTGTGTACATCCATTCTTGAACCACCTACAAAGTTTTAATCCCGTCATTGTCTTCCTTCATACGAGCCCCATTACTGATACATTTCGCCCTCCATTGTGACGTAATTTAATATTGACAGAAATGGGTCAAGTAGTTCTCAAATGTAGCTTGCTTATAATTTGCTCGTATTGTTCGGTGAATCACAGGAGGGCCTCTGCTGTTTGAGGTCCTTTGATGCATGAGTAATATGGATTAATCCGATGAGTGTATGTCATCCACTCGATGGTAATACGGGCACGGGTATGGCTTTCTGGGGCTTTGCAATTCACTTTGGTTATTTGAAGAGAAATATTGGAATTTTGAATTCAAATTTGAGTTGTTAAATTAGTTTTAGGATTGTGTTATGCTTTGTTTGTTGGTATTTATAAAATAAAAATCATATTAAGGTGCAACAGTGCTTACAGACTCAACTAAGGCTAACAATAAAATCATGTTAATTTTTATACCTAATTAATAATATTTGAAACACCTTTTAATCAAGTTTTTAGAACTGTATTATATTATACTAAGTCGTTTGAACCCGGCATCATATTTAATCTGGTATTATTACTCTTTTGGTTGTTGTTGCACGAATCATTTTTTGAACGAAAATTCCGCCTATAACAATTGAGCATTTATGACATTATTGCTTTCCCCTTCGTCAAAAAAAGTGAGCAACTACGAAAGTAAATATTCATACGGAGAAGATTCCGTACAAATCGTTCAGTCCCTACATCCATGACGTAGGCTTTAAGTGAAAATATTACGTCATTACGATTGAATCGAGCACCAACTGTACGCTCAAATTGAGAATCCAAAAACGCATACGTCTTTAAATTGCGTTCATTTGGGGAATGTGTTTAGAATCTATATAAATGCGCAGTTGCTGAGTGACCAGTATAAGAAGACCCATACCGTTATTTGCAAAACGAACTGGAAATAAGGGAGAAATGGATCGTGATATTTTGGAAATATACACGTGCGTCGTTTATTGAGCCCTTTCTTTGTATTATTATTCACACGCAATGGGATAGGTTTTTATATAGAGAGATATTAAGTCTATAGAGCTGATTGTATCTTGACATTTTCGCTTCTAAATAAGATTACAGGTAAATGGAGATGAAATTGAAAGGTTTTTATAAGCGTCGTTTTTATTTCTGTAATGTCGTCTCATATCGCAGTGACAGAGTACACAGCCAAAAGTTAATATATTTTTTAAAGATGACTGTAAAATCCTGAGCCAAATTTTATTACGATATCTATAAATTAGAAGAAAAGAAAAAATAAATAAATAAATGAATACATAAGAAATTATGCTTGAAAGTGCGCATAAACTTAGGAGATATTGTATCCAACCAACAATTCATGTTATTGATCGAGTCCAAAAGGTTTACGTGGTAATCCTTGGGATAAGCCTATGTTGGGCATAGTAATTTTGGCGATAGGTAAAGGCGATGATGGTGCAATTTTTTTTTTTAATTTCGACGAGCATCTCTATACAAATCCCTATCTTGAAGACATCACAAAGAATAATACAAAGATGGTTATGAGGCGGATGTATTCCACCTTTCGAACTTGCACAATGAGAGCGATCTATTTGAACCGTAGCAAGGTCTCACACGTCAAATTTCACATCCTGAATGGCGCCCACCCCACGGAGGAATCTTTATAAATAGTTGCGCCAAGACGATGTTTAATTTGATGGAAATCGGTGCCTCCGCTCAATGCATACCGGGAAGTCAACGGATTGTATGGATGTGAATAGGAATTAATTTACTGGGCTGTGATTAGTGTGGGTTGTTGGCAAGAATTTCATGCGATGACAGGGGAGTAAGAGATCTGACGACGTAATTTCTATGATCATACTTTTTTAAATTGTGTTTTTATATACAATTACCATAGGAAATAAAGTACTGTGTAATTTGTTGTACAATAAAATAATGCTAACAGCCTTTCTAATTTTATCGCGGATACCGGAAACCATAATACCCCTTTTTATTCTGACAAAATCCTGATCGGAAGTAAATAATTGTTGATTACACAAGAATGAAAAATCCTCAATTATCTTCATGTACATTTTGCCAAGTTATAACTTAAAAACATAGTATTATAAGTGTAAGTAGAGAATATTTAATTTTACGCTAATAAAAGATGGGAAAAGTTTCTATTCTCTTTTAATATTCTATTAGACAAACAATATCCTCTAAGAACATGTTCAAGAAAATTCTCCAGTTTTTGCGGGCCCTGACAGTACGAACGTAAACAAAGAACGTTTAAGTTGTTACAAGTGGCTCATACTACACGAGCACTTATTTAAACTCCAACGGACTATAAGCACGTACATTGTACTAATTAAAATGGAGTCTGAACGCTTCCAGCTGAAGTATTAAGCAACAGTACACTTTAACAGTAAATAAAGCAGCAAATTAGTTTCAGTTTCTCTTTGTGGGAAAGGCACTTCAATATTTTATTCAGTCGAGATTTCTTTATATTTAATGAGCTCCTTACTGGAGTTTTTACATTCACTAAGTGTCGTCTGTCTAATGACAAGTAGGCAAGACTATAGAAATGGAGCCTGAGTGATCAAATCTGCTTATGTCGTAAAGTGTTCCCTGAAAGGCCAGGTAAATGCCGCGTTGCATAAATTTTCTGTTTTTAACGTTATGTTAAACTGTAAGCTCCCATAAATTTTATTAAAATAATATTTATGAATTCCTGACTTAAAAAAGTAACTAAATGCTGCAAATTAAAGATTGCTTTTTAATTGATTGGTAATGGCGGCGTTAATTAGTATTTTAATAAAAATATAAAGATCTAAATAATCTAAACAATATATTAGCTGTATTAACTCTGTGTTGTTTGTATGTTCTTTATAATAATTTTACTCTTTATACATTTGGTATGTAAGCCCGTCAACCCGCACTAAGCCAGCGTGGTGGACTATATGGCCTAAGCACTCAATCGATTCTCTTGATTGTAGAGTAGGCCCGTGCCGAGCAGTGGGACGTATATGGGCTGATACAACAACATTTGTTAGATATATCAGGCTACTTCAGACGGTAATAAATATTAACAACACTAAAACAAGATTTCAACAAAAGATTAGTTTTATTTAAGACATGCATGTTACAGTCTAGGCATAATTCTCTGTCACATAGAATTACAGATAAAAACACTTCAAAAGATTTAGATTACGTTAAAATACTGCGTTAAGTTTCGTTCAGCGATAGCTTAGTTGTGAATGAGCTGGTACACCGATACCTTGATAGTAGGTTCGTTCCCCCTTACCTCTTTGGGGAACTTAGAACAATATACCTTGAAATAAAACAATTTTGATCCGTAAAGAATTGTTTTATTTCAATTTATAAAATTTGCGTTAATCGAAACCATTAAACAATATACGTTTTGGAATTCATGAAATTCATAGTCACTCTGACAGCGACCATTGTATAAATAGTTTAGAGGTTAAAACGCAAGCTGTGAAACGAGAGGCCGCGAATTAAATCTCCGCGCCGAAAAAAATGTGTAATACATAAGTATTTGCTTCATAGCTTTCTTTTTAATTTCCTGGGTATCGTAACACCGAGGTCTCTCGTAGTTTGTGACACTCTTGACACAAAGGTTGTGACTGTTGGGTATTTTAATTTTATTAAATTATAGCTTAATTTAACTGTGAAAGGAAATGTCGCTCGCAATTCTGCATAGCTAAGAGGTCTTTACAAGAATTTCAAATTCAAGGCCAGAGTAACTACTGGACATATCTAATATCTCACGATGGCAAGCGCAGTGGAATGCTAAGCATAGCTTTGTAATTCATGGTGTTGTTTGGTTTCGCATCAAGCGAATGGCATGCTAGTCTCGCCATTCATCGCAAAAATAAAAACCTGCACTAGGCCAGCATAGTGGACTACATTCTTACCACTAACTCCCCATAGGTCCTCCATAATACATATCCCTTTATCCATAGTACCACTAAACTAGCAGCAGAAAGCAAATGTGACCGCACGCGATACACGAATCAGTTTCATTACTTATTTTAATAGCCAATAAAGTTCACCCAATTTATAGCTACTATTACGTGTGGGGAATCATGCGAGACCTCATGAATAATGGGCGGAACCTTTAAACTTTAATAAGGTCCTAGAGCAGAGGGCTCTCAAACTTTTGTTCTGGTACGCCCTTATGTCTTTCGGATATGAATAAACTTGGCTTATTCAGTATTTATTTTTACAAATTCATGAATTTCCTGACGTGTCGATGAGTACAGCTTTCGTATACTGAAGTGTTACTGTGTTAGTCGTCCGTAAAGTTAATGTTACAATAACTACTTCTATTTAATGGTTATATAAATAAAAAACCCCTAATGAAATTCGTAAATTTAGTTTAATTTAAATTTTTAATATTGGTAATTAAGGAACTATTATAAAATTTTCTCAAAAACACAGTTGGGTTTTTCGCAGCAATTTAAAGCCGGATTTTGAATCATCAGATAAACGTGAAAAAAAAAACAAATTATAAACTGACTGAACATGAAAGTATCGCAATGAGAAGATTTTATTGAATCAGTTTTTTATTAAATTAAATGAGATAATACTATATGAACCTAAAAAGCCACATACTTACGTGGGTCACTGTGACAGGTCCATGCTATGTCGAAGGTCGCTATCCAGGCGGATGTGAATATCCTACGGCAAACTTTGGGAACCAATGTCCTTCAACACCGCTGTATGAAGAACGATGGCAGTTTTACATTTTCCCTTAGTTGAAGCAGAATGTATAGCGTGTACGTAGTGCAAATTAAGCACTATTTACAATGTTTTGAGATGTCTTAATTAACTGTTCTCTGGCTGTGCTGTATTAAATTAATTATTTTGCTGTTATGGGGTTTTGCGTTCATGTTATTGTATATGTTTCCAAGAAACCAGAACTTTGATACAGTTTTTATGGAAAAACTGTATGGATTTGAAAAATGTAATTGTAATTGTGGAATATATTTGAATTGTTTGCAATTAAAAAAATGTCTTAGTTTTATTGGACCAGTCTTAGCATACACAAGTTGTTGTCAGGTTCTTGGCTTCGTTCCTAAGTAATATTTTATGTTAGTTTTGGTATTCCAAATTCCTGATTAATTTATCACTTCAAAGTAAAATAATCAACCAAATCAGTATAACAATAATGAAAAAAATTAATGGGTGGGACTAGGAAAAAATAAAAAGCCAATACTCAGAATGCGAGTAATTTTTCTCAACTCACATTATGGTCTATCAGCGAAAATTGATAGCACCAATCCATTCCCCCTCGTGACGATTGTGGCGTATCATCTGAGCAATAACAATAAACAAGCTAACAAACTCGACATTATATCGCTGCGGAGTATCGCTATAGACCGTTTATATCGCTGTCTTGAGTTATGTTCTACAATGAGCGACAGATTGCCGACATTAGCGTAACGAATCGCCGTAGACACTGCCCAAGGTGCATGAACCTATGATCAACTATACTGTTCCAGCGATATCATTTATTTTCAGTTTCATACGTGGTCTTACATGGGTTATTTATAGATGGATTTGTGTTGTATAGTCAGGTTTTAGGTCGCAGGAAGTCGCTTCTATGTGGCCATCCATGGGGGAAGCCTATGTTCAGCAGTGGACTTCTTGTGGCTGAAGAGAGAGAGAGAGTCAGATTTTTAGATGATCTTTTGGAAGATATTTGTTTATTTTTGAATGTAACGTAGATTTTCGTCGAATCTTTTCGAACGAGAAATTCGAAGTTTTTTGAGGTCTTTTCTAAGCTGTCTCAAAAAATCAGAAAGACAGGTTTCAATCTGAATATATAAATTAAAAGCTAAGTAATGTTAATACAGGAACTCAAAAAATATAGACTCATCCTGTCTTCATTACATTCATATAAAAAATAAATACATCTCGGTGCCGACTATCGACTGCCTCGGTGGCGTAGTTGTACCATGGTACGATTACAAAGCTGAGGTTTCGGGTTCGAATCCCAGGCCGGGCAATGTGATATTGGTTTTTTCTATTCATTATCAGCCCGGAGTCAGGAATTTGTGCCCGACATGGGGATAGGCTTGCCCCCCCCCCCCCCCTATAACAAAGTGGGCCGGAACATACAAGGCGAAAAGTGAGTGTCCTGGTGGCTGCTTACCCCTTCTGGTATAAAGGCGTGAGTTTATGTATAGACACCTTAATACAATTTTCGATAACACTTATACACTCCAAAATTCAATAAACGAAGTATCCCAAGCATTTCCATCTAAAAAGGAGATATAATAATTAATTGCGTGTAGTTGCCACTACCCCAGCGCGGTCACCGACAGAATTTATTATAGAAATTATTGAATGCTGCCTTCACTGGGACAAATTGTTCCGTTGCTACAGGCTACGGAGGGACCCTCGCACTAAGGAAATTGCGAAGACTTTTTAATAATAAAGAGGGTATTTATATGTTTAGGGTTATTTAGCTTTTTGTATTTTTATACGATTTATATTTAGTAAATTATTTGATGATTTGGTTAGGATTTCTGTCTTGTTCTTAGATAGAAAGCTAGAGTCCTTAATTGTAATTTTTTTGGAGTTTCCTTTTACTTTTTCAGTATGATATGTTGTCTACGTCATGTCTAAGATACCAAAAAACAAAACGTAAATACAAACTCGATATACCTTTACACTGAGAACCTACAAAGGCGATCGTTCAAATGTGAACATATACTTTTTAATATTTTTGACATCTTAAATACAGTACAATACAAAACAATGTAAGCTTCAAAATTATTTAAATCCACCCTATTGTGTCTAAACTCCAAGGGTGTCCATCACTGTATCAATTAAGAATATTTACTATCCCCTACATTAATTAAATCATATTCGACGTACCTGTGACGGCCCCTAATTACTGTCCGACAGAACAATGGACATGTGGTCATCCTTTTCGGGATGAAATTCAATAAATTCGAGGGGTTCCGTCGGCCGTCATCTGGAAACTTTTGAATCGCCGTCAGCGTTCGTTCCGAGGGGCCTTTGTCCGGCAAATTGCCTTATTTCGTGGTCTACCTAATAAGGGGTTCTCAAACTATCAATTCGTTGTAATTGAGTCTTCGCTTTGTAGTCTTTGATGTAGTCTGCATACTGTCATGTTTATTGTTTCTGTTTTGATTGTCTCCGGAGATGTTTTAGGTCAGATCAAAATATGATTGAATATGTTTTATATTTTGAGTAGTTTTTTTTATCTAATGTGTCATCTATTTTTCATTTTTATTTATATAAAATAGCAAGTGCTTTTTTAAAATAATAACTTAGAATGATAAATATTGTCATAGATTATTATTTTTACATGCTGATACGGCTCCTAGTAAATCTTCTTGTTTTATGGTTCAGTTGTCAGTACAATAAACTAAATCTAGTGAGCTGTAGTTAATATCTCCTCGGATAATATGAATGGGGTCTCAGCATTGGCATCGGTATAGAAACTTGCATATAATTAACAATGAACACATGTATTAAGTTTTATTTTAGTAACTAAAATATTTTAATTATTAATTCTTTATTGAACACCACATACATAAAGAATAAATCTAATTAAAACTGGTTTAAAAAAGATGACAATCGGCGGTCTTATCGCTTTCAGCGATTTCTTCCAGACAACCTTTAGATGTACTGAATTCAAAAGAAACTAGGAAGAAGAGGGTCACAACATAGGCAAAGAATAATAATAGTAAACAAAAAAGAAAGTAAAATGTACTAATATAAACTAATTTCTTTCTTTCTTCTTACAACTATTTTTTGTAAATACATATTATAAATACAAACTTTAAGTTAGGTACTCAAAATTCTTAAATGCCTACAGATATGAACATTTATCAAAGATCATTGTCCTCTCATAATTACCATGCTCACGAGACAATAAATTCAGCAGATATTTTAATAATGCATTATGTATAAGCCAGCGCAATGTACGAGAGTCATAAACTTACAATGATACAATTTACAACTATTTAAATGAACTTCAGAGGTTTTGTTGTAAAAGTAAATTGTTTTAACCAAAACAATTCTTATTTGTACAAAGAAAATATATAAACCGACTCGATATTGCGCCCGGTCTCGCTTTGTTAATGTGCGTTTTGTCGATCAATTTAGATTGTCGGTCTACACAGGAAGTATACTAAATTACTAATCCTCGAGTTTTTTTGGCCATATCGCCCGAAAACCAGGTGACAACCTCCAAAAATGTATAATGAACGGGCGAATAGAGGGCAAGATATCAAGAGGCAGGAACCCAAAGCGCTGGACGGATCAGATCACTACACTCAACATGAATATGGCTGAAGCGGTTTATATCACTGAAAACCGGACCAGATGGCACAACATCGTGGCCGAAGGATTGTTTCCCCGATGACTCACGACCCTCAGCATTGGGGAATCGACGCAAAAAGGGACGACTTATTTGTGGATGAAAGGTACTCTATGATCTTTTTTGAAACCCGGACAACGGGTATGCAAAATATTATTATGATCACTAGAGTAGTTCAGACCAGAAAGAGAAACAAACAAAGAAATATTCGCTTTTATTATATTACTAGATTTTTTCGCGGATTCGACGCGTGCTTATCTTGGGAAAAAGGTTTCTTCGACATAACAGATTTTCGTCCGAGCTACCATAAACTGTTTCTGTCATCCAGACTTTTTAATATAGGTATTTATGTCGGTATGTCGAGTTTTAAGGTCGGTTTATCTACTGTATTTTTGCGGACGACCTCCTATCTCTTATTTTCCTACCTTTCAAGAGCTGTAGTTATTTGCTGCATAAAAAATATACTGTGTTCTTTTCTGTACTCACAACGACATGTATGCAAAATTTCATGACTATCGGTTGAGAAATACAGACGTGAAAACGTAACAAACAAACAAATTCACTTCCATTTTACGATGATCGGTTGCGTAGTGAAGGAGTGAAACCGTAACAAAAAGACATTCTCATTCATAATATTACGGAATAAGGATGTATACGTATTTATTTGTACCGCTGTATCTAATATTGCGAACGTGGCCGGCATTATGCAAATATAATGCCATTGGAATATTTATTGGAAGGATCGAATTTGTAATTAGATATTTGCGTTTTGTCGAGTCGGTGCTCGATTCCTCGGGGAAATCGACTTTGAATTGACGTGACTGCGCATTTATCTCAATGGCGAAGCTGAGATGTTGATTTTGATGCCTTGACTTTGATTTTGATTTGAGTTTCAATATCAAAAGTAATATGTTAAAATTTGACTGCTGTATTCGTACGCGTGCGGATAGTTGCCACCTCTACACGTAAAATTAAAGCCCGCTGTGTATTATAGATAGGTTAAGTCTAGTCTAGACTAGTCTATGCTTGATAGTCCTTGAAAATAGGTGCGAAAAAGAAAAGAGAACAGTACGTCTGAAAGAGATTGCATAAAGCGATTAATTAGCTTATTGTTAACTTACAGTATAATTTTTCTATGTTATGTAGATATATCGGGTACAATAAAATATTATTCATCTACCTATATCATACTTATCTATTGACAAGGTAGCAAACATGTAGAAAAAATACATACAGATTCAATGTAGCTCTGAATTAATAACTCTTTCGTCGTTCGAAAGCCGATTACGACGTGTTAAAAGCGTGATGGTTTAACAGATTGCTGTTCGGGAATCTTGTAATGCTATATTAAGTATGCTGTAATTATTTAAGCGAGATGTAATCTTTAACATTAATTTTCCGACTAGAGGCACAGGAAATCTACTTCTAAACTATAGGCATCTTCAGAGGATAAGGACCTGTAACTGTAATATACTTTTAATAACTTAACAATTGTCTGTTCACCAAATGGTTTGTGTAAGCTGTCTCACAGTTTGTTGACACGTTTTCCCTCCTTCTTATGATGCTGGAGCTTTTAGTTGTACCATGAAGTAGCTCTTATATAGATCGGGATAATCGCGTTGACTTGCAGGAGTTAGCTTTTTTTACCAATATATCTGAACGGCATTGCTATTAACATGTGCATTAATAACAGCTAGTAATGGTGCACCGCCTCTGCAGCAGCACACCCAACGATTCCGACATCCTATTTAGGTAGCCTCCTATGAAGGGCAGGAAATACCATGGTGGAATTCTTATGCTCCTACCACCGAATGGATTGCGGTCGTACCTACCCAGGCGGTCTTTCACATATGAGAGACCTACCAGTACCAGTAATTTCATAAATAAATCTAAACTATCCGCAATTAATATGCAATAATAAGCGAGGCAATTAAGGACTCCCGTATTATCAGCATCAAAAAGGAGTTTAAAGTTGGATAGTTTGATTGCTTTAATTGGCATATTAGTTTCTATTGAAAAGCTTTATAATTGGGTCCGGTTGTAAAGGGTCCACTAATTAGGGAATTTCATATTGACTCACCTTTGTGTATTGGTCAGTGGGGGACACACGAACGGAAAGAAATACAAGCAAAATATTAGAGGGTAATTTCTCGATATTTTGCCAATATTTAAAACTGTACGGTTGTTTTTAATAGAATTTGTGGATATTTTAATCATAAAAAAGGAAACTTGGGTTAACTTTAATGGTTTCTTAGATTTACGCGAATGTTACACATTGAAATAAAACTATTTTATACGGATTTTATCGCGATTTGGTTTAATTTTTACATTTTTTAACTTCCCGACGTTTCGATTACTTTACAGCTTTCGTGGTCACGGGGCAGACTGAGGTATTAGTCATCCGCTCAGTGACTGTTACAATTTAACTACCCTTAATTTACAATTATTAAATTAAAAAATTAAAAAAGTAATCGAAACGTCGGGAAGTTAAAAAATGTAAAAATTAAACCAAATCGCGATAAAATCCGTATAAAATAGTTTTATTTCAATTGGGTTAAGTTGTTTGAAATAAACGTTTAATAATACGTTTTATCGTACACAATGACAACATACTCTTTAAGGATATCACTTAACAGTTCTGTACAATGTTCTTCGATAATGTGTTGTTGATGTTTTTGAATAGGCATATTTTCTTAAATATTAACTGTTGAACAAAAGGCAACATGAAGAAATAAATATTTTGTTGGAATTTTATATAGTTAACAAATACAGACACGTGTAATGCTTTTGTAATTAATCTAAATCTATCTATATATATATATATCAGCCCATATACGTCCCACTGCAGGGCACGGGCCTACTCTACAATCGAGAGAATCTATTGAGAGTGGTTAGGCCGTATAGTTCACCACGCTTGCCTAGTGCGGGTTAACGGATTAATCTAAATATTTAATATTATTTACTACCCTAAACACGGCAATGACTACAAAATCCGACGTTTGTGCAAGAGAGAAATATCTAAATTTGACATAGGTGAAGTATTGTTTATAACGAATGCAAATAAAATCCTCATGCAAAAGCAATGACATGTTATTATATTTGTTTCGATCATTACAAAATCAAACATATTATATTTCTAGAATGTTCGTGAAACATGCTCGCTGTATTATAAATCCCTATATCCCCTACCACCGAATTGCACAATGAGCAACGCTATAGGTGAGACGAGGTAAGTGGACCCAACTGTAACGCCAGGGATTTGCTCACATAATCCCGACGAGAGGGTCCTCACGAGGCCGACAAAATCCATTGTTAATGAACGAGGGAAGCGATGAGCTGACGATTGCGATAATAAAAATGATTTCTTTAATATCCGAGCTTTGTTTGGCGTTAGGTTTTTGGAAGTAATAATGGTGTGACTGTAGTACCGTTTTGATATTCGACTGTTTTTTGTAAAGTAGTAGGGGTAGGAAAGTATCTGACGTGATATAAATTGCCCAATGATGCTCAATAGACTTTAAAAATATAGGTGCTTTTGCGACCATTTTTAAATTGAGATGAAAAAGTGACGACAATACAATTGATGGTAAATAACTACATTGCAGAGCAATGAAAGTAAAGTGACCAATCTCTTGCCAATTGATATAATTACGCATCTGGTTGAAACTGGAAATACCCAAAAAAAGCTTGACACGCGGCATGCTGTAATCTTCCGCGATGAAAATAAGTATTTACACATTTCCTAAATAATCTAAAAGCAACATGACTCAAAAGATTTAATACTCAAATAAACTTACTAGTTTTTATATTACACAACTCCTATTTAAGACCAGCACAATTCCCTTTACCGACAAAGAAGAATCCGAGCAAATTGTTGCCGAGTGAAAAATGTAACAGTCTGGCCAGCTAATCTTTATTCAGACGGTCAATCCGGCGAGTGTGTCCTATTTATCACACCCGCACCGTTTGGTATATTCGTAAATATTTCAAACGTTATTGCTTCCATCAATATAATGTTATGGGGAGTTTTACAAACGGAAACAAAAGATATAGCTACAACGTGCCTCTGAATATCTGTGTTGTTTTGTTGCGTTTTATTGTAGCTGTTAGTTTTTCTATGATTAGTTATTTTGAGATGTTCGATCTCCGCACTGCAGCAAATGTTTGCGTGACCAACACATATTTTGTGATTCAGGGAATTTATTGCATATTCGGTAGCTACAGCTTGGTGGATGGACAGATTACACGAGACTAGAACGTTAGTAAAACTCTTGAACTTGATTAACTTTTACTAACATTTAAATTCATTTCGACACTAAAAAATATTTTTTTGTTGTACTCCCCACTAGACACAATTAAGAATCCAAACAAATGAAAAACAATTCGATTTCACAAATGAAAAACAATTATTAATCAAAATGCAAACATCTATTTTCTGCTAAAATATAATCGTGAAACATTTTGCGGTATTGAACAGACGACGCTAAGTAATCGCTGAACAAATATCCCGTGATTGTTTTAGTTTGTAATGCAATAAATATGCTAAACAAAAGGGTGGATTAAGAGATAACCGCTTGTATTTGGTTTTGTCTATTGTTTCAAAGAAAATTCGATAAAGTTGCAACGTTAATTCATCGGAGTATTGTTGTAGAAAGATATAGTGAAATGGTTTTGTGGACAGATGTTAGAATTTGGATTAACAAAGTAAAATATGTAAGGCAAATGAAAATTGGTGAAGAGAGATGTGAAGTGAAATGCTGACATGATTAAATATGATAAGGATTTAAGTAAAAGTCGTTTTCCTAAAAACCTTATAAGGGTACTAAGAACAACTTGTATACCTTATTGGGGTATTCAGCCTTTGTTGTATAAGTATGTGAAACAAGATGAAGTAATTTGATATAAATGAAATATGATAAATATATCAAACATGAAGACTAATAGTGCCTTAATAGGAAATTATTTTAAATTGTAACATATCAAAATGTATTTTTATTTAAATACAGAAAAATAAGGACGCTACCTTTACCAAATTCGCAACGAACGCTCCTTTGCAAAATGCATTCATATATATGGCCATTTCGCCCTTTTCAGTCACAGTCTATCTCGTACCGACAAAATAACTCCCGGGGGCTATTTTAAAAACTCCAAAAACTCTAAAATAACTAAAATCACAAGCGAACGAACGCTTTCCCGTGACAAACAAAGATAAATCTTTTTAAAGTGCTCCAGCGAAGTGAAAAAAGGATACCTACGTGTTCAGAAAAATGCACGCAAATTCAAAACAAATTGCTGGAGGTGTAAATGGAGCGTGGTGCATTATTGCAGCGCTGTTCGCGGACATGACGGAAGACAAGAGAGTGAATGTACAGGAGGTTCACGGAGATGGTATTAGTGCTTCATTTGAGTAGATATTGAACAGATCCGATAGATCAATTGAAAACATGAATGCTGGTAAGTGCGTTTTTAATTTTGGAATGATAAAAGAATAGATTTGAAAGTAAACACAGGTCAATCTAAATAGAGTCTCCATAGGTGCGAGGGTATCTCTTGCCGGTCGGGCCATGCAATTTATATTATAATATATAAATTGCATGGACCTACATAATTATGTATATTGAGATTCAAATAGATTCAACAACAGGACCAATTCCGTAATTCAAGTGATCAATTTCATATCATTATCATCAGTTTAAAGTGTTTTGTTTCGCTTTTAAATATATTCCCATTCCCGACATGCTTCTCGATTGAACTGGAATTATCGTTTTTTGTATTAGTTATATATCTCATTTCGTGTACTGACGTTGAAATGTACTCCATTTTACCTCAATGTTGATGTAATCTAATAAAACAGAGTAAAAAGGTCCCCAAAACGAAATTCTTTTGTCTCAAATATTCGACGCAGCGTTTGAGGTAACCCTTTTCTGCATCTTTTATTTTGTGTAGCCAGTCGCTGAAAATTGTTCCGATACGACACCTGAGCTACATAGACTATCTGACAGAGCATTATAAATAGATGATTGTGCAGTCTCGCACATTGTCTATTTTCCCTTTCCAATATTAAGCATCAAAAGGATTTAACAAGCGCGAACTTCTTGGGTATTTTCGTGTTAACAAAGACAATTTCTACAGAGTACTATTTTGTTTACTCGAATGTGGTTGTTTACTATAAAGTGTATGTATACTTCAGGGTTCTGAACTAGTAAATTTGTTTTTCGGTTACCCCAAAAAAACCTTAGAACAGATTCCATAAAGCATTTATGCATGTAGTTGGTTGTGAAGTGATTAGCAAAAATGTTTGCCAAAAAAATAAACAATTTTCCCTCCACCAAAATCAACCTTTATAACTACCCAAACCGGCTGAAATAAAAAGTTATTTACAATAAATAAAAAAGTAAAAATTACTGGCAAGTCTTGTTTATATACAAACCCCTAAACTCTCATAACGTTTAACATAATGAGAATGAACATAAACATCCGACCGCGGCCGCAAGTGGGCTCGGGATAGCATTCCTTCTAAATTAGACATTATTGACTGAGTTATTTAAATACACCTGCATTTTTGGATATTTGGGCTTGTAAACCTGTAATCCAATGAACTCTCATTATGGGGCGTTCCGGGCATAACATTATTTGCAATGCGGCTTTATTTGAAGCCTCTTGATACCCCACAACGCACGCCTGATAGACAACGTAACATAATTATTAAAAATTGCTTTTAGTTAAGCGAAATTTGGCTTGAGATTTATGTGTGGGTTTATGAGATTTTTTTTTGTAATTTCATTGCTTGTGTAAGTTTTTTTACTTTTTCATAGAAGGTAATGGAACAGTGGATGCTGTTTGGTTGTATGACTAAAATATAATACAAGGTGTGTCTATAGACATGTTGAACATCAATTCTAGTCTCAAGCAATTCATAGATTATTTTTTAAGTGACTAGGAAAACTTGTACGTGTAGTAACTTGCATACGTGTGAGAGGAAGAAACTTTAGATTTCGTACTTGAAATTCAAAAAGATTTACTAATTTTAAACTATATTTTTAGCCTTCCACGTGGCCATTAGAAACTTCTATCCATTAAGTGAGAAACTCCTATTTATTAAGTGGGCCGTAGCAAATAAGTTAATGAATTAGTAAAAATGTACGAGTATATTGTGAGCAAACGAATTTCTCTAATGGTTCGTAAGTTGTTGATCATCATAGAATAAGTAAATATGTTAAAATCTTAACAATAGACATTAAAAAATGGCTCACGATAAACCATCTTATTCTTTGAAATAAAAATAATTTCGGAACTCATAACAAACAAGCCTAAAGCTGAAGATTATTTTACCTTTAAAAAATTAACGTCTAATTTTACCCGGCTAATGGACATGGCGGCGCAACATTTTTCTCCCGGCGCAGACTAAACACCGGTATAAAATTTAACTTCCCTGGTAAGGGAACGGCGAGGGTACCTCTGGCCGCATGTTTACGACTTCTGTAGGGAAATAGCATTGTACAACTAAATGGAAAAACTTTTATATCACACATGCAGCAATATTAGGGATATTTTCATATTTCTCGCGTTGCCGATGAGTTTTTTATGTTTATGTCGTCGTTATAGTCGCGACAATGTTTACGTAGTGTTAGAATTGTTTTTGTAAAATATTTGTATTTATTGGTGCGTGCTGTTTTTGTTCAAATTGTTGTACTGTTTTAGACACATACACACAAAATACAGGCATATGTAGCATGCATAATAAGGCTGTTTCGTTTATAAGCATTTTTTTTCATATAAGAAAAAATAACATTCCCTCGTATTAGGGTCACCTCTATAAGTGCGTTGAATGCAATTATTATTAATTTGCAAAAACATTGCTTTTTTTATTTTATGCTCACGAATATATTGAATTCGCAAAAACAAGTTAACACTCCAGCCGCTGGATGATATCCTGAAATATTAACCATATAAGTGTCTTTATTAAACTAAACTCTTTCTCAATATCCTGAAAACAAATCGACAGCAAAATGAAATCGCACTTTTCAAACTAGTAAACACGAACGCCCCACTTAAGACAATAAACCCGCAGGACAGAACTTTAATCAATAGATCAAACAAAACTTAGCCACTGCAATAATAATTAAAACCGAATGATTATATGGAATATTTGCCGAGGACGAAGGGTCGCGCCCCGGGCACCGAGCATAAGTGAGACATTCCGGATCCATAATCCTGAGAAGATGATTGCGTCCCATTTTAGTTTACAAAAGGTAAGCCTCAAGGAACTATTGGGAATTTTGATAGCTATGTTAGTGTTTGCGATGTAAATTTTCGTGTAATATTATAAAGCTCGTTGATTGGGACCGTTTCAAAGGGTCATTTTGTATGTATAGATGTGGGTTTAGTAACTATTGATTTAAATATAATCCTTCGTTGATTGAAGTTGATGTTTATATTGCAAGCAGCTAGGTGGCCTGTTGGTAATGAACAGGGAATTTGGTTTTTAACACATACATTCTGTAATTATGAATGTATTGAAAACAAATTATTTTTACGGATTTTATCGCGATTTGGTTTTTACGTTTGTTACCTTCCAGACGTTTCGATTACTTTACAGTTTTCGTGGTCACGGGGCGGACACGGGAAGTTAAAAAATGTAAAAATTAAACCAAATCGCGATAACATCCGTAAAAATTAGTTTCTTTTCAATGTGTAGCATTCGCGTAAACCTATGAAACCATTATGATTGTATTGTTACCCAATTACGTACCTACTTTATGGGTGAAAGAAGATATCGTGAGGAAAGCTGCGTAACACAGTGTTAACAAGAATTCATAAAGTATCGAAATTATACATTAATTAATTTTGAGGTCTTCTGTATTTCTAATTCCTTGTTTTAATTATCATGCTTAGTTGTCATTGGGCTTAAAAAAAAGTTTTAGGTTCTATGGAAAGATTTCAGATTTTCTTTAAACAATTATTTGTAAATTTTTTGGTAATTTATTAAAGTTTACCTGTCTGTCTAGCCTTCTGTTAATTTGGGTGTTGTAAGTGATTTTCGGAGTTCGCCAAGGCAGGCAATGCTCTGAAAATCGCCAGCTTGTCAATTCTCTTTCGATACGACAATCTAGTTTACGTGAGTTTCATTCCATTGTCTATCATGATACACCTATCTGGAATTAGATTTGTTTTCGATTGTTGTTACGTGATTCTGCAATACTACCTACCCCTGAGGAATATAAGCTTGAGTGTCCGTTTTTGTCTTATACTCTTAAGTAATTCTTTGAAAAAAGTATTTTTATTTAAAAAGTATTTAATGTGCGTTCAATTGCAATCAAGGAAACGAGTTGATGATAATTGACTGCCGCGAGGCCTCGGGTTTGAAATCCGAATCCCGGTTCGGGCAAAGTGGTGTTGGATTTTTCTATTCATTATGAGCCCGGAATCAGAAATTTGTGCTCGATATGGTGATATGCTCGCCCCCTATCACATCCTGAGACGGAGCACATAAGGCGAAACGTGGGTGTCCCGGTAGAACCTCTGCCCACCCCTTCTTTGAAAAATTATGTATAATGTGTGTAATGAAAATTTAGTTATACTCTATTCTCTGCAAATAGCGACACATGTTAGTATATCGTGTTTCGGGTTGGCCCTGTATTCATTCGGTTTCGATCAGGCCGGCAATATTCTGTTACTTGACGAGAAATAACCATCTGTCGTAGGTGGATAATCTGTTTGGTTTGCAGTGCACATACCATTAAATTCATTAGATTTCGCACGCCGACATTTAAATAGCGTAAATTATTTTTCACTAAGCATTAAAACGTTTCCAAAAACCTTATAGTGTACAAATGAAACCGCAGAAAGGTACGTACCAAGCTCATCACAAGTTACCATTTTAACCGTTTCCCTCGTTTGTATGGAACTCCGCAGCTCGAAAGCGTTATATCAAAACACACATTGTTTAAACCAGTATCTGTTTTCATGGGCCCGTGTTTCCAAAGTATTATGCGTACTCTTGACGGATAAAAGAGCATTTCAACGCGAAATGTTCTATGAAAGGGTAACTCACAAAGGGTTTTTACAATACTTTCGCCGGGCATGCACGGACGGACCCTCTCGTTCTTAATAAACAGCACAAGTGTGTTGTGTTCTAAGTAATTATTTTGCCGTGTTTTCACGTTTAAAGTAATTTATTTTGTGGCTGTTTTAATTTTTGTTTTGGAGGCCAGTAGGAATTGTACCGGAATATTTTAAAATGCTTTAATTAAGGATAATGTATACGCATTTTTCTTTATACAATAGTTGCTATGCCACCGTGGTTTTTACGAGAGAGAAACACTGTTGTTTCTTAAAAATATATATCTATGTACGACTTGTCTATGATCTCTAGCCCTCCGTCAACCTCTTCAATATGTTAAATATTAGTATTCTCAATAGAATAATCTATAATAATACCTTATATGAACACTTCTTAAATCATTCCACAGTAATTATATTGTTTTTTTTCACCTCTTTGTGTAGCTCCCCCTTAACGTTTCGCTTCCGTTTTCAACGTTTTTGGGCGGGCTTCCGTCATTATAGAATTTTTATTTCAAAATACTCTATTGAATTTAAATTCTTTTATTTTGATAGGACATTACTATTCAATAGACATTATAAGAAAAAAATGGCTCTTGCAAAATGCTTTTTTAATACATCGCACAAAACAACATACATTTTGCGCGCCATATATTTTGTGTAATATACGGTCTCTTATGGATTTCAGTTATTCGAAAGGAGCCAGTAACAGGCTCCGAAAACAGCAGCCATATGTTACCTAAAAACAAAATGAATACAAAACAAATTTTATAATTCAAAAGCAACATTTCCAATTCCCTTACTACAAAAACTACGATCTCAAACTCCAAGCGCATTAAAAGCATCTGTATATAAACATTGCAAACGTCTAGAGCGTTCGATAAACAGGAAACGGGTCGTTTTGCATGAAACAGCGAGACGCGGCGGGTGGCTTAATATCCCACAGGAATACTGCAATTTCACGAACATCAACAAACAAAAATATTATAAGCTAATATATATAAAAAGCTTAAGAGTTTGTTTGTTTGTACGCGCTAGTCTTAGAAACTACTACTTGGAATTGAATAATTATTTTAGTGTATGATAGTCAATTTATCGAGAAAGGTTCTAGGGTTACTTTTATCTGGAGGAAATATATACCAGGACTTTTATCCCGGAAAAACCTTTTCACGCGGGTGACGACGCGAGCAATACTAGTAAGCTATAATAACAAAGCGCCTTCCAGACGCTTATAATAGTTCACGGTGAATGGCGTCATAACAATTTAATGCTAAGTTGTGCGTGCCTCAAGATGCTTATGCTTTGTGCAAGGAAAATTGTATGTTTTCGATAGACTGTTAAGTGAATCTGCCTTTTGCTGTGAGATAACAAGGGCGGAAAAGCAATTTAGTTTTAATCTGCGTGTTTATTAATTCTAGAATATGGTTCGGTAAATTGACTCCATGTGCAATGCAGTGCACAAAGATTATCTATTGGTAGTATATAACTAATTGTATTTACGTTTGTCAATAATTTATTTTATTATTATGCGGGCCTACGTAACAGCTTCTTTATGTTACGATAGTCGGTTTAGATATAGATGCGAAGATTGCTTTACTAAAAAGTATTTACTTGTTTTTATTAACTATGTCGACAATGACAAAGACAGGTAGTGCATACTTAAATACCTATGTAAAAAATCCGGCCTAATAATTGAAATCACAAATCAAAACCTCACCGTTTGCCGGTCAAGCAATGAGGCGCATAGAAACTACAGCAGCAAAAAATAATATTTAATTAGCAAAAAGATTATTCAGCGGAGAAAATGAATCGTCTTCAAGGAATAGCTTAGGAAGTACAAAGCTTTGTTTTCCGTTTAATTACAGTTCATAACTAATTAAATTATCTCAAAGCGTTTATCAGCAGTTTGCAACTGACTACAGACTTCTGGTCTTAAAATATTTTTGCTCCAAGGTTTAGTTTTATGCTATCCATACATACATAAACTCAAGTCTTTTTCCCGGAGGGGTATTTTTATATGAGATTAATCTACTCCAAACAACATTGAAGTGATATTTTTCAATTAAGAAGGTTTTTGTTTAGTCTATTTCATAAAACTTACCACTGGAAAGTGCTGTAGTGCGTGTCATTTTTTACTGTTTAACCGATTCTCATGAAAAGTGGTTTATTTTCATAAGATCTGTATCTGTATCAGCCCAAATACGTCCCACAGCAGGGCACGGGCCTTCTCTACAATCGAGAATACGACTCAGAGGGGTTTAGGCCACATAGTCCGCCACGCTGGCCTAATGCGGGTTGGCGGACGTACATACCGTAGAAATTCTTTAAAATCACTACGGTATGCAGGTTTCCTCACGATGTTTTCCTTCACCGTTAAAGTGCATGGTGATTGACTAGCTATCAACACACATATAACTCCGAAAAGTCAGAGGTGTGCCCTGGGATTTGAACCTGCGACCGCCGTGAACATGTAGGCAGCCGCGTCTGGTCCGTTACCAACAGGCCACCACGCTATATGGCCTAACCCCTCTCAATCGTACTGTCGATTGTAGATGACGTGCCAGGTCAAAAACAAGTCACTGATTTCAATTCTAATATTCATATAACATAGGCGCCCTTGGTCTGGAATCCTTGATTTGATCTCTACCCTTAAATTGCAACAAAGGCATTCTAGGATCTAGACTAAACTTGGCAACACATTACCAAAGTACTTTTGATCTTGGCTCGACCCGTAATCATCCATCCTTAAATAAACAATACGTAACACCTCATCCTCACCTCATCAAAATATCACGTTACAGAATCACAAATTCATTCCGGGACGCCAATTATCCGTGAGCGCTCATTTTCCAACTCATTCCCCGGTGTAATGATCACGTGGTGATTTTGACAGTTACTCTGCCCCCCTCTATGCTGGCGGTATAGTAACGTGGATTGCACACTATCCTGGTGTTGCATTGTTATATCTTAAAATTGTTTTATACATATAAAGGTAAAAAATAGGCATATACATACATAACTGCCTCGGTGGCGTAGTTGTATGACGGTACGGTTACAAAGCTGAGGTCTCGGGTTCGAGACCCGGGTCGGGCAGTGATATTGGATTTTACTATTCATTAATTATCAGTCCGGAGTCAGGAATCTGTGCCCGATATGACGATAGGCTCGCCCCCTATCACATCGTGGGACAGAACATACAAGGCGAAATGTAGGTGTCCTGGTAGCGCCTCTGCCTACCCCATCGGGGATAAAGGCGTGAGTTTATGTATGTATGTATGTATACATACATATACACTAACCTAGCCATATATAATACATACCAAGAAGAAATAAGACTTATATTAGAAGGAATTTAAAAAAACTTATTTTGTTTGACTCTCTTTTACCCTTTGGAAAGAACATAAGTTTGGTTAACCTTTCAGAGACATAGGTAAGTATAATGTAATAATTATAAATAGTTAAAATTAAGATACATGCTTTCTATTGTAGCCATAAATAACGTGAAATTTTGACCATATATCTTTCAGGTCGGAAACATATTTCTAGAGCAGACCTATTCTCTTGGGGCTGAAATCCTATCTGCTTTCGTATCAAACCACCATCTTCGGCATGTGAGGTGAACGAACTTAGATTTTTTTATAAAACATGCTCAGTCCTATTTTGTGTTCTTCCTTTTTTCTCCTTATATCAGAATGAAATTACCAAAAAGTCCAAAAATATATTTAAAATATATTGCACATTTTCTATCGTCAATATCTAAATTCTCGTACAGTGTGAACACCCTTTAGGGGCCTGATCCAGCGCGGTTCAAATGCAAATGTCAGTCGTTAACATGCATTGCGCGGAGTCGGCCGTCTAATTAGGAGAACTACCTTGACACCGAATGCAGATATCATTTTGTGAAATTGCTATGAAAGTTTAGATATTACATTGTACCCACTATTACTGGAAAATTTTATGGACGATCATCTTTACTGTTATGTGCGAAATTATGTTTAGCTCGAGAGTATTTTTCTAGATATTGTTTCAAGTTGGTATGGAATAAAATTTTCTTTAAGGAGTATTTTTATTATAGTGAAATTTTAAACGATACTGTATTTTTAACCGGTAATAATACGTTTTGACAGAAAATTATCTGTTGAGTTACTTACATCCACACTTCGCTAAACTTAATTCTGTCTCGATACGAGTATGTGACCGGGGGCGAGCCTATCGCAATAATGTGCACATGATTATATTATTTATCTACTCTATTAATAACATGAATATAGAAAAATTAGTAAAATGGCCGATATCTCTGTGCCATTCTTCAGGAACGCAGCGTGATGTTATAGCCGAGAAGCCAAATGTGACATGACAGGCCGCAAGCTTGCTCCCTACTGTGAAATCCATGTTTGTTTAAGACTGAAGTATTATTGAAGGCTATTGGTGTATTTTAAAAATTCAAGCGAAAATAATAGATCACAATAAAAAATTATAATACATCCAAAATTAATTTCCAACTGCATCTAAAAATATAAACAGGATTTATAATATTAGAAAAAAAGCAATATATAACTAGTTTAAAATTTATTGAAGTGGCAGTTAGGGGACGCAGTTAAATTAGTTCTTCAAGCTTCTGGAATCGACGGAGCAAGTTTCTCCCCACCCACCTCCCTATAAACCACCCTTTTACTGGCGAAACGGGCATACATTAAAAGTTTACCGGCAAAATATCAACATATTATTATATAGAAAAATCTCTATTCATAGCTATTGCGATTATGCGGCTCTGTTGTTTAGACTCAGCTGATACTCTCTGTAACTCTTGTAAATAAATGGTATTTTATTCATTTCTTTCAAAGTATTTGCATACTCTTGTATTGGTTTATGAAGCGTTTATTAAAGTCTGAAAATAGTTGATGATTTTTTTGTTATATTGGCCTATCAAGAGATTTTAATCAGCTGGTAAATGACTGCCTCGGTGGCATAGTTGTACCTAGGTACGGTTACGATGCTGAGGGTCTCGGGTTCGAATCTCGGGTTAGGCAAAGGGTTATTGGATTTTTATATTCATTGAATTTGTGGCCCGATGTGGCGATATATGGACGGAACACACGAAGCTAAACATGGATTTCTTGGTAGCACTTCTGCCTACCCCTTCTCGCAAAAAGGTATGAGCTTATGCATATATGTAGATTGTAAATGCAATGCAATCGAAATGGCGTATCCCACTATAATGTTGGCCTGTTTATAACCGGATGTACACAGGCCGAATTCGAAACGTGACACGCTTGCATGTGTTTCAATGACGGGTTTTTCCCCATTATCAATTACTTGTTCTCTTCTTCATCCTACCAGCTTTTGAGTCTTAGGCAATCTCGCTCACCAAACAAAAACCAAAAACAAACTGTCTCACAGAAAATTTCACGTTAGTTTTCTGTGAGACAGTTGCAGTCTATATTTTAAGGGCTTATTTTATACACAGCTTTGTAATTTTTTATACTCAGAATAATGGTTTTTAATTCTAACACAATACATTTTGCTATAGGTAAATATTTTCTACTCGTTGATTTATTTACACAGCCCCATCTTCAAAATATAACTATATTCTCAGATATTTCAATCGCCTTACACATAATGGATAATCTTTTGCAAATGTGATTTCACAAGAGCAGCCCTTATTGGCAATTTCACGAATTTATTAGTTTTCAACGATACCCAAAGTGCTCTCGTCTTAACGTATGCGTATTCCACTGCTCCGAAATAATTAACTTTAGCCATCTCTCGAGGTAATAGATAATCTACATAAGCAAATATGCATACCTGTGGTATTCTGATTGTACTTATATATTTATACGATTATACAGGGTATATCAAGACTGCGACCGAAATTTAACCCAGGTGGTAGTAAAAGTGACTTCAGACACAACGCAACTAAAATTTTCGCAAAAAAAATCAATTTTTTTTTGGTAATTTTTTACTTATCTTCGTATTTGGGTGATAAATATATAGTTTTCCTAAAATCATGATGTACACCTTTTTATTTTTTAAGACGCAATGGTACGTTAGAGTTTAAATTACTATTTTCGCAATAACTAAGTATTTACTACTTAAACACAACGATTCTTTAAAAATTAAAAAAAAAATCTGTCATTATTTTGGGAAATTTTTATTTGCATTGTGTCTGTAACCACTAAAACTACCACCCGGCTTCGTTTTCGGTCGCAGTCTTGATATACCCGGTATATGTGAAAGTTTAGATTGGAATCTGTCTTTGATTAAAAGTCAATGGTATTTAATATAAGATAATTTGGTAGATCAGTATTGTTGACCTCTTTGTATTATTAATTTATTTAATACAATTTTTTGCTTATCTAATAGTAATAACGCGAAAATAAATTAACTGTTACTATAATTTTCACTAGAGGATATCAATCCCATAGAGTATCGAATATATCTGGACGGCATTGGACTTCGCAGTCGCTATTCATGCTATATTAAAAAAAAAGAAAATGACAAAACTTATAAGTCATTATATATTAAAATTTTCTAATACTCCTAAAATTATAAAGTGTGAAAACAGGTGTAAAAGCAAACTGTACAAACACTAAAACAAAGCAATTTAACAGCAATTAACATAAAAACAACCGACCAGTCATTTTGACCTCTGAAATAGTTTGCATAGTTTAGTTTACCAATATATTTGAGTACCTCCCTCACTATAACACAGGTCATGTTATACTGTGTATCAGCGGAGTAATTAAGTTATGAGCATAAATGAAGGGTCTATTGCTGTCAGGTAATTAGTTTAAGCGTCAATTCGTCTCGACATTGTCGGTAGGAAATTGATAAAATAGAGAATTTAGGAACAATTACGTGTGTTTATAATGCAATTTGAAACGCTATTTCGTTGCTAACTCGCTTTTGGATTGTTTGATGTATGATTGTTATTGTGTATCTAGAGAAATATATGTAATGTATTTTAGATCTATTTTAAACGGTTTTATTTAACTTGCCCGGTTTTTTCCTAATGTCTTATTGTATGGATAGCTGCTGATAGCAGCTAATTAATAATTAAATTGAGAAGAGGACTTTTTTATATAAATCGTTGACCTTTTTTAAACAATGACAGAATTCCTACACGGACAAAAAATACATGCAAATAAGAACTACTAGAGGTATAATAATTAATAAAACTATTTTAATTTTTAGTGCCTGTGTATTTTTTATTTAAACATAATAAGTAATCATAAAATTCTGCAAAATTAGACCTAAAATATTTACAGAAATGTATCGGATATTCATTAAATAATCAAAATACATAAATCAAATTAGTAAACAATTAACTGCGTCGTTTTGCGATATGACCATCCCGAACTTGTAACAGACCCTTTCCAATTATTATAATTAACTGTGAGAGGAAGTGACCTCTAGGGATTTGTGAAGGGCCAACTTCGTAATACCTCGGCCATTTTCGCAGATTGATGGCAACAAGACAAGCGACTTACTCGATATTACCCTTAGAAAGTTTGCATAGAGTGCTCTAAGTGACCATCTCTTTAATCTGATGAGAGGCTTGGTTATAGTTTTAGGGATTAAACATGGTCAAATTAATGGGGATAGGGCCATTAGACTAGGTATTAACTTGTATAATATGTAGTGTACGTAAAATAATTGCATAATTAGTACGATAAAACAAATAATGTTACTAAATTTTTCTTATTGTTATTTTTTTTAAGCATTAATTATACAATATGTTTTAATTTATGTTAGTATGTAGGCTGGCGTTCGCATGTCACTCAAGGTGACCACTGAAAACCAGCGTTGCGCTGTGGCTCGCGTCGCAGTGCAACAATAAGCTGAGTGGTCACCTACGGTGTCACATTTATGCGACGTACAAACTCCTTTTTATTTTCTTTTTGTTGTTAGTTATATATATAAATTTATGTTAAATGAGTGTGTGCGTCATCTTATTTGTGACTAATAAATGAGTTTTCTTTCTTTCTTTCTAAAATTAAAATTTATCGTTATTAAAATCTATCATCAGGCACTGGTTTTAATTTTCTGCCACCCTCATATTCATCTATAATCGATTTACATAGTATTATACACTTGAAATTATATCATAAAGAAGAAAAAAAATCGTTACGTTTATTATCATCGTCAGCTATCGGGCAAAAACTTCTCTATATACACACCGTAATCGAATTTAAAATTAATATTCACACGAAGCCATTAACAACACACAATTAAATTTATTTAATACCATGTTTAGTACTCCACTCACTGTTGCCGAAATAAAGTAAATATAATAAAAAAATAATAAAAGCTGCACACAAAGTTAGCAGTTTCAACAATGGCAACTTCGGTTAGTCAAAAGTTGGTACGTTGAGAAACTCTTAGTCATTATTTCGTCTTTCAGTTTGCAGACTCGCAAATATTTGCCCGATGAAGTTGGTTCATTATAGTTTTTATTTTCCGTTTTATCATGTCGGAATGTGATTGAGTCTAAACAAGAGGAATGAATTCGGCGAATGCGGACTAAAACAAACCGCCAATAAAACGTTCGCGATCAATGTTGACTTCTTAAGTGGAAAACTTGGGATAGGATAAGCAAAAATCGCTTTCTATAAATGCTTGGTCTAGACGAGTTATTAAAATTTTATTTTCGTTGCATTCGGTAATGTATTTCTAATAAATGCTGTTTGTGGTTTTATTAAGATAACAAAACATGCATTTTTCATGTTTATTCGAATAGTGTTCTAGATTAATTTATTCCTCTTGTATTCGATCCTCACCATTCGTGTGAGGGGTCATTGTTGTATTGTTTAACGAATATATATTTATTCGTGTCTATTTTTTATATTTTAATATTGTCTTCATCTGTTGAACTGACTGAGATGAAATAATACGATGATATTACACAGGTATATTCTTTTCTCGATAGTAATCGAACTATAAATCGATGCTCTTCCTAATCGATAGATAATGTTTCATTGGATACAGAAAATTGTGATTTAACTTTCCTTCTAAATGGAGCGTTCAAGTTACCCTCTACTCTCCCCTACATGCAGTGTAAGTGACACTTTTCACGAACTACCTTTATTTCGACAATGAGTTTTGATTTTGTCACACGTTTCAATCAACTTGTGTAGTGTAATGAAAAGTAGCGGAGTTTTATGTGCTATATAATATTTTTTCTATATAATTGTACTAGGTATAAGTATACTAGGTTATACACATCTGACAACTAGACACGGTTCTTCTCTGCCTATTGACCTTCTACAGTCATAAATACCATACTTTAAATAAACGAAATCAACAAGAAATTTACCCATTTAAACTATTTTTGTATGTTCTTGTCGGGCTCCTAAGACTCATATACCTTTCTTGTGAACTGCACTACCAAATTCGAAATGAATTTTTCAAATCAGACTAGTTTAGAGATAAGCCCATTCAGAAAAACGAACTCTTCAGCTTTAATATATTCGTTTAGAAGTGCACTGTACAATAATCCATTTTTCTAACATCAAAACCAATTTTCTTTATATACATTATGCACTCATTAGAAATTAATAGAAATGTTTTATTAGCAAGACATGAATATATTTGTTAGCTTATTAAATATAATTCTCTTATATTAAATACGACGATTTTTCTATTTTCGCAGCTAATACGAAACATTATTAACGTTGCCAGACAAAGAATGTTCTGAGAAACATATTTTCAGAAAGGTCTTTGATTAAGAACAAAATCATTAATAACTTATGTCTCCAGAGTTATTAAAGTGATACAAAAGAATGAACTGTGCCCTTAATTGCGAATTTTAAAGGTGAAAATATAATAGAGGAGCATAATAGTCTGTATTTAATTTCAAATTTGGGCATTTGATTGAGTTACAATTTCGCGAGTTCATTGTGTTGTATTTAAATCAGAAAAGTTTGCAAAGAAATATTTATTTTTTAGAATTGTAACTTTTTAAATCATATTTTTGTACCTGTAAATTGACTTTTTTGTACCAATTAGTGAGCAAAGTTGATCTTTTTTTACACTAAGTATACGGTAAATAGTGGATTTTTTCTGACGGATACGAGTATTATACGAGAAACAAATATTGGTATTGTAAATAAATTCTAGTTTGTATTAAAATATTGGGAGTACCCATGTTGGAAGACAAAATCTTGAGCCTATTAATTATTACGACTGCTTAATACTATCTCGGAACATATTGACATATTTCATTGCAGCCTGCCTAAATTCACTGAAGTGGCACAAAGATGTATTGAAGGAGGATTTTAAACATTGTTAAATTTTTGTCGTAAAATTTTTGTTAGATATACCTGTTACGTTTTGTTTTATAGTGTTAGTTTATCCTATGTGTATTTTAAGTAGTTTTGTATAGAGTTGCTTAATATAATGCCGCCTTAGTTTTAAAAGCTGTCATGACATTATATTTAAGGTGAATGAATAAATAAATAAACAAATAAACAATAAGGCGCTATAAAAATGGAAAGAGAAACCAAAAAAGAAAATAGTAGGTACCTGTTTTTGAGGGAGTTTCATGCGCCGGTTTTTCTTTTCCGAAGCGGAAATAGTATTTGACTAACCAAAATATATTTTTAAAGACTAATGAAATAAATACAAATACATTTTCGTTTGGACCTATTTATCTACAATTTCAAGACAAAAGGGCTTATTTTTTACACTAAATAAAAATAGAAATTAGTTACTAAAACAGCAAAACTTTTTCCACCGTTACCACTTAATTTAAAACGTCAATAGCACGTGTTTCGAAAAAGTAAAAAAGTTTGAGCCACGATGAATGGCACCTTCGGGAGGCTGATGTATTGTCGATGTTCATACGAACAGCAATTATTATAACGAACTCCATTTATAAGGGTCAGAAGGGTTAGAATTATGTTAAGTTTATAAGTCCTTTGTCTTGCTTCTCGAGCGTAATGAGTATTTATAGAGTCCTGTTATTTACTAGCCTCTTTTGATTAAACGACTTTAGTTCGTGCTTAAGTTTTTGTCAAAGGAGAATTTTCAATTTCTTAATGTTTAATATAATATTTTGTTGAGTTTAGTGTTTCTAAGTGAACGTTGAAAAATGTAATTTTTTTTGTATCTAATTTGGTACGCCTGAATCTTGATTTTTAATGTTAAATGTTAGCCTTGATTAAAAAATGCTCAAGGATACATATCGATTTCATATTTGCCTCTGCACAAATTATGCACCGATAAGTTGCCTCACTCCAAACTTTTCAGAAATGATCCAATCAGGTAAATAAAAACTCGTTCAATTTCGGCTTAGCCTGATAACCAAAATTCGGGCAATATCCGTGATGCAGTTGGTTACGATACCAACTAAGAAACGAGACTTTGCAGGTGTGATTCTCGCATCGAGGCAAATGGTTGTCCGGTATACATATTGATCCCACGAAAGAAGACTTGAGATATGTGAATGTTATTCGTATTTTTATTTATTGTCTACAAAAGAGCCCAGGCCATCACGATTCACAGCTCATGCTTGCTATTATTAAACCGATCAGATAATATAACGATCAAACGATATATACAATTAGCAGCTCCATCAGAACCAATTGAATCGCGAAATTAAACCCACATAATTCAATCGACATCAAGCAATAAAACAAAACTCGAAACAAATAAGTGTTCGCTTTGAGTTTCTTTGTTTTCATTCCACGTAAAATCAAAGAGAATTCGATTTCAACGTCAACCTGTAGAAATAAACAAGGAGAAAATTTAGTTTCGTAAAGTTGGGTGCATTTTAACATATGCGTTGCAGGTATGGGTCGGACTAACGAATCCCGGTTGCCTTGCGAATACATGATCGTGTCAACTGTGTTTTTTAGTTTTGTTTGGAGGGGACGGGTGTAGCGTAAATCCTTGTTTTGTTTCTAGAATATTGTGATAAATTGCGGGAATAGGGAATATGCATGGAATTCAAATTGAGACCAATTTTTTTTTGTAGATTCTTTATTGCTTTAGATTGACATCTACATCAATATTTTTTTAATTATGTACTTTTCAATTAAGAAAATAATTATTAAAATCTGCATAAAATGAGTGCAAAATTCAAGGTAGTTGAAACGCAACTCTATTGGTCAATGAGAATTTGACGTCACAGTCTAGTAAGTTAATGTCAACAAGTGCATATTTGTTCGGTATTTGCGATTGAATTAATTTTTGTTGTAATTTCCTAGCATATTTCGGAGTGATATTAATTGTTTCTACTTAAAATAGCAAGTACGTTTCCAAGAATAATGACTGACAGTGGTTATGTAAAGGAGCAATCGGATAATCTTCCTAAAATTGATGTTTTTAATGAGCACATATTTCGCATCTAATCCGAATTTTACGGCTGCTGAAATCAGAGGTGTTAAAGCTGCAAGGTACATTATAGATATTTCTTGTACATAGTTTTACAATACTTATTTCACAAATTAATGGTTAGAAGACATAACATAACCTAAAACTGGAGTAAAACTATAACGGTTTCTTAGATTTACGCGAATGTTACACATTGAAATAAAACTATTTTTACGGATTGTAGTAGATATTTCCAGAGGCTCCAAACAATAAAACTCCACCAGCTCGTTATCAAATATTTAATCAAACTTATAAACTGCCAATCTGGCTTAGTACAATATAACAGGCTTATATCCTTTTCCTTTCGTGTCCCCGCAGTGAATGCCTCTCCTCCGTTTTTTCAAAATCCAAATCAGCTTGTAACCACCACCACTCTGATCGTAGTTTATTTTTTTCCGTGTTGCCAATTTTTAAAATAAATTACTACTTCAATTATTAGTTGTTATAATATATTTATAAAGATCAGAGTGTTGGTTTATAAAAATGATTGTAATAATTTATAAACATATGTATCCATTGGTTTAAATTTTTAACCTTACACTCGTCCGTCCTGACACTGTGTATGCCCTCATACACGTATCAGGTGATAACCTTACACTAGGCCTTAACTCTAAAAGCATAACTCATAACAAAACAATATATATTTTCTTTTCAAAATTATACATTTCTTCTGTTTTTTTTTTTTAAATAACAATGTAATATACTGATTATAAACAATTCATTTCTGCTTTAAGTTAATTTTGTAATAAAGTACTTCCGAGTACTTTTACAAAGTATAATTTCAGTTTTATATGTATGCTATTACTGTTTCATCATAACACATTAAACTCATCCTCAAGAATGTCTCTCTATTACAACTAAATCAGTCAATTCTTAGCTTAATCGGTAAACAAAAATGTTACCTGTAGACAAAAACTTAATTTATTTAATAAATTAATTTTATATATAGTGGCTTTATTTTACATAGTAATTTCATTTTATACAGTTAATATCATTTATATAGTAACATCATTATATAGTACATATTTACTTCATTCTTAGTATAACCACCAAACCAATCGATTCTTAAGGACTTACTGTACCATTCTAATCTTATGTGGTCAAGGTGCGAACCAATCAATTCTCGCCCTTAGACTACTATTCTAATCTTATGTGGTCAAGGTGCGAACCAATCAATTCTCGCCCTTAGACTACTATTCTAATCTTATGTGGTCAAGGTGCGAACCAATCAATTCTCGCTCTTAGACTACTATTCTATTCCTATGTGGTCAAGGTGCGAACCAATCAATTCTCGCCCTTAGACTACTATTCTAATCTCATGTGGTCAAGGTACGAACCAATCAATTCTCGCCCTCAGACTGTACTTATTCAAATCTTGTGCGGTCAAGGTGCGAACCAATCAATTCTCGCCCTCAGACTGTACTTATTCAAATCTTGTGCGGTCAAGGTGCGAACCAATCAATTCTCGCCCTCAGACTGTACTTATTCAAATCTTGTGCGGTCAAGGTGCGAACCAATCAATTCTCGCCCCCAGACCTGCAAATGAACAAAATCCTTCTGTAGTTTATATTATCATTACCTATTTGTCTGTATACATGCGTATGATTATCGAAAATCCATCAGATATTAAAGGTGATAAAATATTAATCATATTAAAATAAGCCTTATTCTCAAAATTAGCTTGTATCATTCTCGGAGTCACTACCGTCATCATTAACTGAAAGCGCAGCAACATGTATCCAAGGTCGCATACGATCAGCAGCGACAGTGGTCCTGCGCTTATTTTTCATTCCCTCAAAACCGGGTATAGGTATAATCCGATAGCGGTCATTTCCTAAAACTTTCACTACTTTAAAGGGCCCTTCATAAGACGGCATAAGTTTTGTACTTTTGCCATCGTTATTAAACGATGTCTTTAATATCTTTACTAAGTCCCCCCTTTTGTAAATACAAGCCGGCTTTCTACCCTTGTCGAAATGTTCCTTTTGTTTTTCCTGTTCTCTGTCAATCCTTATTTTAACTTGCTCTCTTATAACACTTAGATCAGAGCTTTCACTAGGTAACCTTCTAATTTCGTTCATGACCGGGTTTATTTCACTACTCATTTTTATACCAAACATAACCTCTGCTGGTGCCTTGCCAGTAGTCTTTTGCACTGTATTATTAAGACCCCATTGAATAATTCCTAGCTTTTTATCCCAATCCTTTTCGTCATCTTTAAGGTTTAATGCGGTTAGCGAATTGAGAATTGTGCGATTATATCGCTCAATTTGGCCATTAGACCTTGGGCTCGCCACTGCGTTTAAAACATGCCTAATTCCTTTATTAAGACAAAATTTCTTAAATTGATGAGATGTAAAACAACTACCTCGATCACTAATTAGCCTATCTGGATTACGAAAAACATAGAACACATCTTCTAGAGCGTTAATCACATTTTGTGTATTGGTATTTCTAACAGATTTTATGAACACAAACTTGGTAAAGGAGTCTATTATAACCAAAATATGTGTATGTCCCCTCTTAGATTTTACAAACGGCCCAACGTGATCAATGTGAAGAGTGTGGAAAGGTAGTGCTACCTTTGGTATTGGATGTAATAGCCCCTCACGTGAATTAGTAGACTTTTTGGCATAAGCACATTTAATGCACGCCTCTACGTATTTCTTGACGAACCGAGCCATTTTTGGAAACCAATAATGGTTTTTTATTCTCTCTAATGTCTTTTCGAGCCCTAAGTGACCCATTTCGTCATGACACATTCTACATAGTTGCCAGCGGGCGCCCTTAGGAACCACCCATCGAGTACTGTTTTTGTCTTCTAAATACCTGAACAGCTTGTTATCACGTATGACAAAATTATCCCTAATATATTGCAATTCCTTCTCATCAATATTATTGGATAGAATATCACGAATCCTACATAATTCCGTATCACCTAATTGGAGGGTTAAGAGCCAATCATCATCAGTGATATTCAATACGGCTGGTATGTGTTCGCAGAAATGATCCTTCTCTAAAGGCATTGGGTTTCGCGATAGAGCATCAACATGTGCCATTTTTATACCTGCCCTATATTCAATGGAACAATCAAATTCTTGAAGTACTAACCACCACCTAGCGATTCGCGGAATCAAATCTCGCTTTTGAAAAGTAGAGCGTAACGCACTACAGTCAGTCACAACCTTAAATGGCTTCCCCAGCAAGTATATTCTAAATTTCTTGAGAGAGCATATGACAGCCAATGTCTCGAGCTCATAAGAGTGAAAATTCTTTTCTTCTGGGGACGTCTGTCGACTGTAGTACGCAACGGGTTGGAAGTCGTCAGTACCTTGTAAACGTTGCAACAAAATGCTCCCTATTCCGATTTTACTTGCGTCCGTGTGAAGTTCTAAATCCGCATAAGGGTCATATATGGCTAATAGTGGTTTTATCGTAAGACTTTGCTTTAGGTTCAGAAAAGCTTGTTCCTGGGCATCTGCCCATTCCCAAACAGTATTCTTCTTTAGTAATCTACTAAGGGGGTGCGCGATTAATGCAAAACCCTTGACAAATTTGCGAAAATAGCTCACTAATCCTAGAAATTGCCTTACTCCATGAACGTTAACCGGTCGCGGGAAATCAATTACACTTTGTATCTTAGTACTACCTGGCTTAACACCGGCGCTGCTTACCTCGTACCCAAGATAGTCAATTTTATTTTGCAAAAAACAGCACTTTGTTAAATTGAGTGACAAGTTTGCGTTTTCAATCAACTTCATTATATCCTCAAATCTATCCAAACACTGCTCTGAAGTTTGACCATATATTAACAAATCGTCAATATACACCATAGCCTTACTGTAACGATCTGAACCGAGAATGCTGTTCATCATGCGTTGAAAAACAGCAGGGGCATTTGCCAACCCAAACGGCATTCGATTGAATTCGTATTGACCGTCTGGAGTGACAAACGCTGTGTAACGCTTGCTGTTTTCGGCAATGGGTACTTGATAGTATCCAGACATAAGGTCTAATGTAATGAACCACGCTTGTCCCGATAACCTAGCGATTTCGTCTTCAATAATCGGCATCGGATACCGTTCTTTAATGGTTACAGAATTTAGCATTCTGTAGTCCACGCAGAGTCTCATATTACCGTCTTTCTTACGAACCAGAATTATGGGGCTGGCGTATTCAGATATGGATTCTCGAACTATGCCAGCTTGTAACATTCCTCCTATCATGTCACGTACCCTATCCCTTTCGTGATGAGAAAGCCTGTATGGCCGATACACTATAGGCCGTTGACTGCTTAATTCTATGTTCATTTCTGTAACATCACTGCATCCCAACTCGTTTAAGGAAGATGCGAAGCAATGTCTAAAGTGATTTAAAAGACTGACTAATCTATGTCTATCACTAACGGTCGCGGCTTCCCCGATTTGTAGCTGATCTTCCGTTATTTTATCATTGGAAATCCTACTGGCACCACTATCCCCTACTCCAGAGGCTGTTCGGTTAAGCTTATTTACTGCCTTAATCTTTTCCGCTCGACAAATAATTGCGTCTCGTTGTAGTAAGCATGGGACATTGCAGGGTGTTATAGTTACATACATTATACCGTTATTAACTGGATAAATACCACCACAAATAAAAAATTGATCATTCGGCCTACCCACTAGTTTACTTGTCAGTATCACTTCCCCATTATAAGTCGATTCTGTTAACACTTTAACACTAGTGGTTCCGTGAATCTGAAGGTGGGTATTAAACCTCCCTTTCAGGAGTGGTTCTTCTTCAATCAAAATTTCTGATTGCGGCAACTCGGTCCCTATGTCCAAGAACTGCAACGTTGTCGCATCCTTATAAACTATAATGTGAGGTTGTTCGGTGAAAGATTGCCCTATTAGTATCGGCTTATCTAATAAGTGGTCGTCTACAATTTTACAAAGTACCCTTGCACTAACACCGTCAATTATCAGTTCGAGGACAACACTACCCGGTGATTGTACCAAATCATTACCAAAACCCTTCATGATTGTTGGTACGTTGTCGTGGGACCTACCGATCTCCTTTGCAATTGAATTCTTTATTAAAGTAATCTCGCTCCCAAAATCAACAAAGGCTTCAAAGACAATACCCTTGATCCTAACTTGTTTGATAAATTTTGAATTTGGGTTGGAAGCAGATATACACATAGTTTTCTTAATAGGATCCGAAATCCTAACGTTCCCCGGCTTACTAAAACAATTTTCGGCTTTGTGTCCTACTTTATTGCATGTATTGCATTTTATAAGAGGTTTTGGGCACTGAAGATAGGGATGTCCCCTTTCTTTACAATTGAAACAAAAGACACCCGGATGAGAAAACTTTTTCGTATTTGTATCCAAACTATGGCTACCAGAAAAATTTGCCTTATCCATCCCGTTCCTATTTCTAGAGTACGAAGGTTGATACAAAGTAATAGAATCCCTGTTACTCATTAAGAACTGCAGTAACTGTTCTGGTTGAGAGCAGCGCACCGCCAACGCACTAGATTTCATGGTTCTGTCACTGATTCCGTGAATGATACAATCGACAGCGTGTTTACCAGTAATATCACACATATTCAATAACGCTAATTTCTCGTAATAGTAAGTCTCAATAGGTTCGTTAAATTTACTTTTTCGTTTGAGCATATCCTCCAAGCATTGACCGTAATTGTGCTCGTAAGGAAAAGCGTTTGTTAATTTTTCCTGCCACTCCTGCCAAGTGAACCTAATTGTATCTAAACTTTCAAACCAAGTTTTGGCCAATCCTTGGAGTTTTTGCAGTGAAAAATGAATAGTAGTCCTATCATCCCAACCATACACAGAAGCGCACTCATTAACCTTTTTTAACCATATATTTATTCTTTGATTTTTAACAGAAGGGTCAAAATCCGGGAGAATGTTTTTGTGGTCTATATTTTTGGATGATTGCGTATTCTGTGTTGTCGGTTGCGAATCTAGACCCTGTTTTATACTTTTAATAATTTTCACAACATCGTTAGTAGAGAAAGAAGGAGTACGTGACCTGGTATGTTTCGCACGATGTCCCCGTTCAGCTCCTCGATGTTGGCTGGTGTAGGCGCGGCGGGTCTCGATGCTCAGCCGACGTGCAGATCCCTCACGCTCCCGCAGAATATCGCGATTCCTTTGCAGCTCCTGCTCCAGCTTCTGGATCCTACTCCGCTCGAGTTCCAGCTCCCGTGCACGGTTCCGCTCCCGGGTACAGCTCGACTTCCGGGCATGGCGTCGCTCTCGGGTGCGGCTCTGCTCACGACGGCTGCGACTGCGCGTAAGCGAACGGCTAGGACCAATTTCGCTTCGACGGCGTGTACGGCTACGTGATGGGGTTTCCAATCTACGCTGTTCAGTTTCTTGATCCATATTCTGAACACTCGAACAACAAAAATGTAATGTTAATGTGGGTTCTTAAAAATAAAAATAAAAAAACTTACAAAAACTTTAACAGCTTTTCTTTTGTTCGATGTACCTATATACGTATTGAACTAGGTACGCGCATCATAATTTGAGACATTCAATCAATTTAAATATCTAATATCCAGAAAAATCTGAACTTGAAACATTAGTTAACCTTTAAAATTTTAGTAACTACCTACATTTAATTTTATTAAATATATTTTACATTTTAAAACTATAAACTCAGAACATTAAGCTTAGCAAGTATTTCAAAATGTTAAATGTATAATACGTATCTTACTTACGTGAGTATCCCACTTCTGAGATGTAGTAGATATTTCCAGAGGCTCCAAACAATAAAACTCCACCAGCTCGTTATCAAATATTTAATCAAACTTATAAACTGCCAATCTGGCTTAGTACAATATAACAGGCTTATATCCTTTTCCTTTCGTGTCCCCGCAGTGAATGCCTCTCCTCCGTTTTTTCAAAATCCAAATCAGCTTGTAACCACCACCACTCTGATCGTAGTTTATTTTTTTCCGTGTTGCCAATTTTTAAAATAAATTACTACTTCAATTATTAGTTGTTATAATATATTTATAAAGATCAGAGTGTTGGTTTATAAAAATGATTGTAATAATTTATAAACATATGTATCCATTGGTTTAAATTTTTAACCTTACAGGATTTTATCGCGATTTGGTTTAATTTTTAAATTTTTTAACTTCCCGACGTTTCGATTGCTTTTCAGCTTTCGTGGTCACGGGGCGGACTGAGGTATTAGTCATCCGCCGACTAGAACATCCTGCATATTAATTAATCCACAAACTACTACTATAACTTCATAAATCATAAACTCACGCCTTTATCCCCGAAGGGGTAGGCAGAGGCGCCACTAGGACACCCACATTTCGCCTTGTATGTTCAGTCCCACGATGTGATAGGGGGCGAGCCTATCGCCATATCGGGCACAAATTCCTGACTCCGGGCTGATAATGAATAGAAAAATCCAATATCACTTTGCCCGACCCGGGACTCGAACCCGAGACCTCAGCTTTTTAACCGTACCGTAATACAACTACGCCACCGAGGCAGTCTATAACTGCCAGTACTATAACTTCATCTATTATAGGGATCAAGTTGTGATCCACACATGCATGAGGTAGTAGCATATGATATTCCCTTAATCTACTTATGACAAGTTGATGGAGATACCATGTCTCTTCTCATGATTTTACACCACTTTTTTCTTACTTCCACCCCTCTCGGAAAAAAAAAAAATACTTTTTCGTGTGTATTTATTGTTGTATTTTTACATTTAGGCACAATACAGCACTTATAAGTCGGTTTTTTACTTTGTTCCATTGTAAACAGTCGTAATATACAAAATATTGATAAATTATAGTGTACAACACTTCCACGCTTGTTTGTTTTATTAGACTATGACGTTTGAAAGCAATTTTACAATTTATTATTATTTCAGAAATGGGGATGATTCAAATCACATCTAATTCTTTAGTACAAATATTTGGTCTAAGAGAGTTTGTTAAAAATCGTTAATACATTTTTGACCTTCTTATTTTTAAATTATAATAATGTTTCCAATGCTGATCTATAATATTTTTACTCTACTTTTACGTCACCTTTAATATACTTATTTTGAAAAAAAATACATAGAATAGCTAATGAAGCTACTTATTGTAAAGACTGATTATTTTTCAAGAGCTCTTTAATTAAAACTAGTGCACAATAGATAACTTAACTTAACTAAGACATCACAGAAGATCAAATAAAAACATACAAAATTAAAGTATCTGTTAAATTCTCAAAAACAAAATCAAAAGAACGCCAAAAGAGAGTCTTAATTACTTTTTAAATTATAAGATTTTTTCTATAAATTAGTATTAATTCTTTGAAGTCTGGAAAGAAAACTAATTAACTAAATGAATGTGTAGTATGTGATTAAATATTTATTTGCCGACGAATGGGGTTCCCATTAGGTGTTTGATTTCCATGAATACATTAATTATTGCATAGCAATCGTACTTGAAATTTCAATTTTCTAAGTAAATTTGAAAGTAGATAATGACTGCTGAATGTTTAAATATTAATGTTACTTGAATAAATGTACTTTTATTGTATAAGATGAATAAATTATGTGATTTTGAAGACCATTATTCATGATGTAAATTGGTGTCATTAGAATTACTTCGGATGCATATCTTGAAACTTTTATATAAATTTTTTGCTTAATCTGTACCGTTTTTCTACCACCGTTTATCATTATAAAACGAAATACAACTAACATGTCATATTTTACTGATGTGAATATATTATGTACAGGTTATATTTGCAATTATTAAATGTTGACACACCACAAAATCTATTTCATTTAGATTCCAGGATTAATGTTTCAATCTCTCAGTCGTAGAGCAAAAGCACTTAAAGTGATTCCCGCTACCTATGAACCTCAATGACATTTGTAGGTGCGATGGTCTTACAAAACAGGAGCTTGAAGAGGAAAAAAAGGAAAGGAAAAATAAGAGATCGGATATACTCAAGCAACATTTTTGTTGTGTTTCGTTCAGTAAATAAGATAATCTAAACGAAACACGACAGAAAAGTCGTCGCTATACGTCGGTTTTCTGTCAAATAGTGATCAAACCGACCCATTCTTACAATTATTTAGTTCAATCTGACTAAAGTATGAATCTACAACTTTCAAATAACGTACGCAGGCCCTGATTGAAATATAAACAAGAATAGAAAAAAAAACTTCAATATTATTAATAAAGTTGAGAATTCTGTAATCGGATTTGCAGCGAACTCAGTGCCTCTCATTAAATAAACTGAAATGAGACTCGATGATAAATTGTCTCGACTTTGTGTTAATATTTCAAAATTAAGTTCGATTTATACATGAATTTATGAATGAAAATGAAGATATTTGTCCTGGAATAGGCGGTGCGATGATCCGTGAATAACTTTTGGTCTTATATAGGTGAAACTTTTGGGGATCAAAAACGGTTTGGTTGGCCTTGGCAATCTCCACTAATTGCAACCGGATATTATATGAGTCATATTTTCTATATTATGATCTTTTTTGCTTTTAACTCATCAGGATTGTTGCGCGATGTTGCGCTTAAAATTTAAAATGTTAAGCTTAACACCTTTTTCAATAACTACTTTATCAAATGCATTTTTTTTAAATATTCATATTTATAGTCTTCACTCCTTAATAAGATACCAAGTCTTGTGTCGTGGATCTCAAAAACTAAGACATACTTTTTGGTCTCACAATAATCATACCAAACAATTAATTTCATTACAGACATTTGTCGCGTTACGGGATCCAACTCGCAGCCTCTCGTATCACAGCCGGCTTTCAATGATTCCCTTTGAGGCTGTCAATATCAAGAAAAAACTTCGGATCAATACATACACTTTCAGCGTTTTTTTGTAATTATTTGAAACCTTCAACAGCAGGTCGACGTGAAGCGAACGCCCGCGCTCGAATAATTTTCACGTCAAGCACAATAAATCGCTACAACAATGATTTTTGAGTGAAATGTCAAAGTTGACGTTGCACTGTGACGCGTTACGCGACAGTTCGTTTTTCGTATTTTTATTGGAAGAAATATTTACGGTCGTGTAATGGGATTTTCAGTTTTAACTTTTTAGCTGTAGGGTAAAGGGTTGATGGTTGATTGAGCTTGACCAGGATAAAATGTATTAAAATTGATAATTTGACTGAAATATTTTATGTTGGGTAGAATTTAAATGAATCTAAAGTAAAAATGACCAAAGCCCTTGACTTTCAACATTTATATAGTAGATAATTGAAATAAAACATCATATTAAAATGAATATCCTCGACCACCAAACCTTCGACTTATATTAAATAGAAAAAATAAATATTTGTATCTTTCAAATACTTATTGATACTTAAAAGCCTCAAGAGACCACTAGGTACTATTAATACCAAATTGAGAATTGCGCAGTAATATTAAGTTAAAACGTTTACCTTGAACGCCACTAGATGGCGTTAGTAGACTTGTATCGTCTGGAATTCTTAAAGTAACTAAGATGAAAACTAAGGATTTCCAAACGACTGGATATTTTTTCATGAACATAAACATAGTTTAAAATTTTAAGATGAAATCATACTAAAATGGATCAGATAATGGTTAACACACTTTTAGGGTGTTTTTTATTCATAAGTAGAAGTAATACATAAAAAATAAAATATAGGAAATAAAGAAAATTCTTAAGGTTTTAAATGTTGGTCCGAAAATAAAATGTATTGATTGTTTTAACAAAGCACACAAACAGTTCACCTGGAATAAAAATGATTTTACAGCCCTTACCACCTAATTACACCATTTACCTATAATACCTTAACAGATAAAAAACCGGCTCTAGCACCATGTTTTCACGAGAAATGAATTGTTCCTCTGAGTCCACAGTTGAAATAAAATCCATCAACAGGAATCTGTTTTCATTCCCTTCGCAATAAGCAGAAAAAATCCCGCTCATTCATTCCCTAATTACAAAAGAAACATGGCGACTTCTATGATCTTCGTTTGTTTTCGTACATCCTCGTGATAAACAGTGGGAAGAGGTTTGTGTTAAAAGAATTCATGGAGAGCAAGTATGTTTTAACGTAGGTGGCTAGCGAAACGTGCAGCTGTACCTAGGAGATGTAAAAATAATCTTATATTTCTACGAATTATTTTTTTGCAATTGAAATAAAAATGTCTCGGTGGCGTAGTTGTATTACGGTACGGTTACAAAGCTGAGGTCTCGGGTTCGAGTCCAGGGTCGGGCAAAGTGATATTGGATTTTTCTATTCATTATCAGCCCGGAGTCAGGAATTTGTGCCCGATATGGCGATAGGCTCGCCCCCGATGACATCGTGGGACGGAGCATACAAGGCGAAATGTGGGTGTCCTGGTGGCGCCTCTGCCTACCCCTTCGGTGATAAAGGCGTGGGTTTATGTATGTATGTATGTATGAAATAAAAATGACTATCGTTATATTTTTAAGTTTAAACTGTATTATTATTATGACATACATATATAAATTCACGCCTTTTTTCCAGAAGGGGTAGGCAGAGGTGTCAACAGAACACCCACGTTTTGCGCTATGTCCGTCCCACAATTTGATAGGGCGCGATCCTATCACCGTATCGGGCACTAATTCCTGACTCAGAGCTGATGATGAAAAGAAAAATCCAATATTACTTCGACCGACCCGGGACTCGAACCCGAAATTTCAGCGTTTCAATCGTATCGTAGTACAACTGCGCCACTGTAGTAAAGTACTAGTATTATAATTGTTAAGCAGATATATTTACTTTTTAATCGACTATGAAAAACGACACGGTGCTATGTTCGATTGTATGTACTTTTTATAATTTACCATTTTCCTTGATTTTTGGTTAAGCAATCATTTGTTGAATAATCATATTATAGTCCGAAATTCTGGAATATTTATCAATCAAATGATATACATTAAAATTTAAATCGTTGAAAGTAGGATGTTATTTTTCCAATCATTAATGAAAAAATAATTAATCTGAAAAGTTATTTCCATGACTAAAATAAATGATAACTTGCGTTAATATTGAGGTCTATTCAAATTAAACATACTGAAGCGTCGGCAGACCCAAAACGTATTCCCTTTTATGTCGTCAAAGCAACAGAGTTATCGCAAATGGCATTATGGTACGTGGAGTTTCCACTGGAAATTCATTAAAACCTGTTCTTAGTCAAATGTTATAATTTATTTAAGCGCCAAAAATACCCAAAAGTAATACCCATTGAAGTGTATTTAACGTTGAAACGGGGATGTGGATTAGTGATGAGCGGGGATTTTATCGATGTTTTAAGTAGCAGTAATATTATTTAAATGATATATTAAAGATTTTTATAAAATTAGAAAACTGTAGCAACGTTGGACTATCATGAGCTGTTGTAGTAATAGGCAAGCTCGACCTGGGTGGTAACATAATCTCACAGAAAACTGATGTGAATCCATAGCTTTGCTGAAATATTTTTTCCGATGAGTGAGATTGTCGGAGACCCAATACCCTTAGTTTTCCTTCCCTTTTACCTCATTTCAGGGGGTTATTATATGATTAGTTACTATTCGACTGGTAATTTGCTTGTTTGCTGGTTTAGAACTTAAATTACATTACATTTTTGCCGATTGCATTTATTATACTGAGGATATTTTGGGGTGTGTATGGTTTATTGAAACTAGGCATTAAACATAAAAATTTCTATAATATCTGTCGGGTTCAAAACACTTATTAGGGAACTCTAAAACAATATTGCACTGAAGCTAAAATTTTTGTTATCGAAAATATTTCCATTAAAGGTTTTTAATAGCTCACTTATTTAGCGAATCACGTACTCCAATCAAATTAAAGCTTCTGCATAGTTTAATGGAATTTTGTTGATATTACAACGTTGCAGTAGCGAATATTGACTTCTATAATAAATAAACATGCAAAAGTGACACGAAGAATCCATTTTTATTTAAATTAAATTAATCGTGGTCTCAATTGTAGAGGAGGCCCTTGCTCTGCAGTGGGACGTATAAGGGTTGATACAGACACAGCTTAGTTAAATTAGTACGGTTAAATCAATTACGCTAATTAACAACATGCTTAAATACTAAACTATATAAAGGTTTTTAATAAAGAGAGGAAAAATATATCAATTACATCTAAAATACAACAACAAACACTTGAATTAATTATCTATCTCAAGACTTTATATATAGCTAACAGATATCAATTTCGTGTCCTAAAATTAAGGGACACGTTGAATCCACACAACTCACACTCAAGAAAAAAATAACTATACAATAAATACATTTGACTTAGTGGAGTTAGTATATCCGAGATTTCTCGTGTAATTGCCAATTTTTAGCATACTTACTTGCATGCTATTCTCAATATTAAATTATAAAACTAATTATTAATATTTCACATGCCACAGTATCTCAATTCAGTTTACTTTTTTACAGCAATTAATCGGTTTTTCTTGGTGAAAAGATTAGATGATTATGAGATACTTAAAATTTCTAGAGCGACTTCGCGGTTAAAAACGAAAGTAAAAATGTATCAGTTCATTTCTTTATGGCCAAATAAGGAATATACACTAATGGAGTATTGTTTAACTCTGACGGCCTTAATCATAGATACATTTAAAACCTATTTTATTTCTCGAATGTTTTGTCTTCTTCGCTCAAATTGAATTCTAAAGTCGTTCGAAAGGGACAAAACATTCGATAACTAAAATAGGTTTTAAATCTGTCCATGAATAAGGCCATGAGACTTTCAGCATCCTTTGTAATATTTTATAAAAACGCTCGATTCGTCAAAACACAGATTAAATAAACACAAGAACGCCACGGCACTAGCTCGTCTCGAGGAGCGTATTACCGTATAAATAATTCAGCATATCTTCCTCAACGTTATGTCATTTACGGTGTTACCTTTTAGACAAGTATTTACACAAAAGAAGAGCGAATCAAAAATGATAATTACATGCAAATCTTGGGATCGTGAGGCGCTCGACGCTATGAGAACGGGCTTTGCTTAAAAGGTATAGAGATAATACTTTTTGTAGGAAACATAATGAATAAATAGAAAGGAAATTGGTTTATGTATGTGTGTTTTTCATTTAAATATTTAAATGGTGTATGTTTTGTTTATAGCGCAATTGTATTGCTGCTTTTGATATATTTTTTTTATTCTGGCAACACAAAGTGATTAGGTAAATTACCTAAGTATAATATTATCCAAATTGAATCCAAATAGCGAGGAATCTTAGAGAGATTATCTCTCGCCGGGCGACATTAAGATGATAGGTTTTCCACAATAATGTATGGTTGTTCTCTATTTGAGCGAATACCGATATCTTATACCAGTTATTCGGAATTTCCATTCATCGAACAAAGTGCAACGGCAATAGCTGTACAGCGGTTTCTATGAAATAGTGATACCATCCTTGGCGACCCCTCAGCTATTGGTGTAAGCTACTTTATAAGTTTAGCGATATGAAACTACGTTCTACCACTTTCAAGCTGCGTATTTCTTGAATAATAAAATAATAATAAGCTTTGTCATATAATCATAAATTTCGTATCAAACACAACACAAACAAAAAATACAATAACTTTCCAGTAAGTGCGAAATATTGAATTTATTCGCATAATTTAATGTAACGTATGAAATAGTGCTCGGTAAAGAATATAAAACTGCTAGAGCCCACTACCGAGGGCAGCGACGACGCAAAAACTTATTTTACGATTTCCGTTCGTAAACTATCGCTGTTGGACAGTTAGCGTGCGTGAAATTTATTATTTATCGCACTTGTTTCTAGTTTTTTTATTGAAATGCCATAAATATTTGATAAATTCTTTATATCTACATAGAGATCTGTATTTAATTGTATAGGTATTGTTGTCTAAAGGTGGTTTCAAGCGGTTAAATGACAATTTTTTTTCAGCAAGGTAGTGTGTAAGCAAAGAAAGAAAAAAATATTATTATAAAGAATGATTATTAATTATTATTTTAAAGAATTTCTACGGTATGTAAGTCCACCAACCCGCACTGGGCCAGCGTGGTGGACTATATGGCCTAACCACTCTCAATCGATTCCCTCGATTGTAGAGTAGGCCCGTGCCCTGCAGTGGAACGTATATGGGCTGATATAGAATATAGTGTGTAAGCGCTATTGTATTTCGGTTTCAAAAATATTGCACCTAGTAAAGCTACTCCATATTAATAGACTTCGGCTTATATGTGTGGGGTGACAAGCGCAGTACAAAGGCACCCAGGGCTTACTATTAAGGACTACTAGATCCTGCGTAGTGTTGGTCTTGTTTGTGAACCGGAATGACGCTTGCTATTTAACGAGTAAGTGTCGAAAGAAACAGTCCAAGTCATTAAAAAAATATACATACATAAACTCACGCCCCTTTCCCAGAAGGAGTAGGCACAGGTGTTACCTGTTCCTGATATGAATATAGGTTCGCCCCCTATCACATCGTGGGAAGAAACATACAAGGCGAAATGTGGGTGTTCTGGTGGCACCTCTGCCTACCCCTTCTGGGATAAAGGCGTGAGTTTATGTATGTATGTATGCAATTAATTAAATTTTGTATTTCTCTCCAGGTTGCAAACACAACGCAATGAGCAACGAGATGAAGTTATTGGAGAATGGAGCCTACATATTTGCCCTCAGGTACTTGATCATAATTAATTTGACCGGAAATCTTGGTGATGGATCTAAATATCAATAAACATATTGATTTATTGATTACAATTTAATTTTATTTGATATGAACACAGAGCAAGAATAACAGTATTCACACATTTCGACAAAATAAAAACTATTTTATTTTTCTATAAGTTATGTGGATTAACTTATTATTTTCTTAAGAGTAACGTTATCGAAAATCTAAAAAAGGAAGTATTTTATAAAGCCGTTCATAAATAATCAAAAATTAGGAAATAGATACACTATAGAGTAGTAGTATGGTGACGTCACCGAAATTAGGAGATGTCGATAGCCCCCAGTACGCCCCCGCTCTTACTCTCTCTCGTTCTTTCGCTCCTTTAATCATTGTTCAATTAATTTCGCTGTAAGTTAGAACCTAGTTCGATTAATTTTTAGGTACTTACAGTAATTTATAAAATTAACAAACAAAAAAATCCTAATTGCGAATAATTTTTATTTCCAACAATTTTATCCGCCGTAAATGATGCAAATGCTTACAACCAGAACAGGCGACATCTAGCATTAACACAAAAATACTTTAAATTACAATTAAAAATAATTTACTATAATAATCCGCAGAAAACAATGTCACGAAATATGCTTGCATGCAAAAAAAAACGACAACATCAAACACAAATCACCTTATATCGTTTCCCATGCCTCCAGTTGACACACTACGTGTTACTTTTAACAAAGGGAAAATCCGTGTGAAATGACATAGGCTGACAGCATCCAAACGAGCGTCGAACATTATCGCAAATACCCTTAACTCGATTCGTTCATATAATATTCATGACGCGGTGCAATCTTTCAAAAATTGACACCTTTTTCGGCCGGGTTCGCACCCTCGTTCAGAAGGACAAGTTTTTTGTATTGGAACCGGTGAATAAATTACTGGACAATGGGAAGCAACCACTGTTCTAATTTAGAGATACGGGATGTTACGGGTTTATTGTTTTGGAGCGGATTTTTCGATCGAAGGAAAATTCTACGGACGAAATTGCAATATGTCGCTAAAACCCCACTGCGTATGACTTATTTTAAAGAACTGAAGAATATAAGTACTCGAAAAGTATTTTTATTAGCTTTTTTTAAAATATTTTTTCTTTAGGACTCTTATCTAACTAAGGTATACGTAACGTCAGTCCGATCGTGCCCTAAACAATAACAATCAGATAAATAATATTTAAACATTTAGAATATTTGGCAAAGACATCTCCATCCACATTCAACCTCAAGACTCAAGACCTCAAAAGCATTACGATCCTTTATTTGAACCAATCTACATGAAGCTAACATTCCAAATCCACGGACCCAAATTAACATATCAAGTATGTACAAGATACCTTTCCATTAAAGATATTGGTCAACATAAACCCAGTGGGGAAATTTTTAGAGGGTTGACCTATGTACACATTACTTAGTAATAAAGCTTTAAAACAAATAGCGTGGTCCCGCGGGACCTCTCGGAGATCAAATAAGCAGGAGAGGTGCGGACCGTCCTACGTCACTCCCAAACGCGTAACTCGAGTAGATTGTTTGTTCGGCGAACATGGATTTTTCCACTTGATTGTCTGATTTGATTTCGTTGAGAGTCTTAGGTTGCCACGCAAACACTGATGTAATCATTGAGTTTGGATTTACTGTTGTATGCGACTGTACTTTGTTTTTTTTTTGTAGTGGCCAGTTGAGAAGTGCTTGCATGCTGTCTCAGACTTAAAGTAACTTGCTTAATCAGGCATCGCGTTAAGGTCGCATGATATGCAAATGAAATTGAGTTGTGCCCCCTTTTATTTGCCACAGAACCAAAACATTTCGTGACGATCACTTTCCCAACGTCAAAATGTCAATTATTTGTATGAAAAGTATGACTTCCCTTCACGTTTAGTAAACTGTAATTGTTCTTAGAGTTTGTTTGCGAGCCTGTAATTGTTCTTAGAATTTGTACGATGAAGTTGCAAAGTAATATAATTCATAGAAATTTAAAATATTCGCGCTAGAGAAACCGAAAATAAAATTAATTTCTAATATTTTTAGATGTTGAGTAAATAATCTACAATTTATATTAGTTTCTTAGATTTACGCGATTAAATAAAACTATTTTTTTACGGATTTTATCGCTATTTGGTGTAAGATTTAATTTTTTAACTTCCCTACATTTTGATTGCTTTACAGCTTTACAGTCCGCCCCGTGCATTCGAAAGATGTAAAGCAATCGAAACGACGGGAAGGTAGAAAATGTAAAATTTAAACCGAATCGCGATAAAATTAGTTCTATTTCAATCTAAATACAATATACTTGTGTTAACTAACTACTACTTAGCCAATTTGCCCTAATGTATAATTAATTAAATATATAAATTGATCCTGCGGTCAAACTGTTTGTATAGTTTTGCAGGACACTTAAGTAGATTATAAGTTTATTCTTTTGTTATTAATAAATAAAAAAAAATAAAAAAAAAACTAAGTGCTAAGAATCTATTTAGCTTAGCAATACATAATTTCAATAGCTGATCTAAACTGGATTCTGAAAATCTGTACAAAGACCGCAGATTTGACAAATCCTGTATATCACGACTAGGCCAACCAGACAAAGAATATTTTTCAAACACAATGTCATATCCTTGTAGGGAGGGCGAAATGGTATTTTCTATTAAGGTTTATCGTATTTTACGTCGCCTTCCCCGGCGTCTCACGGCGACAAGCGTTTCGAATCTTCGTCATTGTCCACTTGTCATTAAGTTTTTGTCTTTCCTCCCCATCTTTACTTCATGCGTCTTGTGTTTGGGGACTACAGTTGAGAAGAACAGCGGGCAACTTTGCTTTATTTGGTTATTTATGATGACTAGTAAAATATCGGTCGTTTGTGTATATGAATTTAAAAAATACTTAGGATTAACGGAAATTTCGCTGATATTTTATATTTTTTTTAAATTGACCGTAGTATATTCATATACAATTTTATATAATACGTACAATTTGTACATAATTAAAATTACACATAACTGGCCAAAAATAATGTGAAGATTATTAAAAAAAAATTTATAACATTTCTTTTTATTGAGGCTTTCTTTTAGGTTTTTTTATTTATATTAGTAATTATTTCATCAATTATAATTAGTTCTTTACTAAAGACACGGGCAAGCATTAACATTACATTAAAGAGCCTACTTACTAGTTAAGAACTAAGTTTGAAATCATATTTTCTGATTCATATCTGTATTTAAAAAATCATAATAAAATTGAAAAAAACTGTTTTCCGAACGGGATGCCCGTGTGTACAGCACTCAGATTTAACGACAACCAAAGTCGACAACAAATGGTCGCGGATTGAGGGCGCATTTGTTGCAGATTTATTTCTACCCGACATCCGACACTACCAGGAAATGCTATTATAATGGGAATACATTTTGACAGCACGCTAATTTGTCACGATGTACCGGCTACGGTTATTATGTATACCCGTGTATGTATGAATTTTCGTATCATTTGATTCAATATTTTGGATTACAATTTAGTATGGTGTTGTGGAATACAAATTGTGTGAGACCAATATTGTTTTAATTGAGTATGATCTCTAATAAATTATTATAGTAATGGATGATCCGTAATGATTTGTGTGGTATAAAAATTTGGTCTACATTAAAAAACCAGAACGCAGGCGAGTTTAATGATTCGATTTTGCGTTTTTTATTTCCAACAAAGAACTTTACTACTAAATTATTGGTTTAAGCACCTCGTATTATAATTGTACAACATAATTTCGGTTCTTGTAGATTACTACTAGCTCATAATAATTTATCCAAGACTAAATAGAAAAACAAAGTGAATTCCAACTTATTCGATTCTCAATGGTAAAAATTAATGAAGAAATTCTGACGATGGTTGTTAGAGACGGTGCGGACTATCCCAGTGGCGATCGAAATTATCTCGCATTCGTGAAAACTGCTGATGCCTTGTGTGGTGCGGCGTATTAGAGGATATAGAGAATCTAGAAGCGGTAATAATTTCTAAGGCACAATTTTTTTCAAAGAATTATTTGATCGACATTACTTTCTGAATGAAACCTTCAATAACGAAGGATAGGACGTCACTGGATGTTGACTTCTTTCTACACACCGCTATGAAAATCTTTGGTAGATGTCTAAATTCAGATGTGGATTTCCTATGAGAAGAAAAAAGTAGTGAAGTGGTTAGCAGGTCAAGTGTACCTTTAATACTTAGAGTTTCGATGTTTTCCTTCACCGTTATAGTGCGTGGTCATTAAATATCAATACACACATTGAAAAGTCAGAGGGATGTGATTTGAACCCGCTACCGTGAAATTGTATGTAGCGTCCGGTCCACCAATAGCCCACCACGCACTAGACAATATGGCTGGATTATTATTATACAGGGTATATCAAGACTGCGACCGAAAACGAAGCCAGGTGGTAGTATTAGTGACTTCAGAAACAACGATATTAAAAATTTTACAAAAAAAAAATCAGCAACTTTTTTTTGTAAATTTTTACTTATCCTCGTATTTGGGCGATATTTACATAATTTTCCTAAAATAATGATGTGTACCTCTTTCTTTTTAAACACGCAATGGTACGTAAGGGTTTAAATTAGTATATTCGCAAAACTAGGTATTTACCACCCAAAAACGATGATTTTAAAAAATTCTAAAAAAATATCTGTCACTGTTTTGGCGAAATTTTTATTTGCATCGTATTTGTAACTACTAAAACTACCACCAGGCATCTTTTTCGGTCGCAGTCTTGATATACCCGGTATGTTATAGGGAATTATATTAACACATCTTGCCACATTCATTATCCACGTGGGACGTGATGGTGCAGCACCTAATGATCGGCGTGGAGCGTCCGCGCTAACTCGATTACCAGCCACGAGTCTCGCATCCTAATACACAGACACTATTTTATACACATTATTAGATCATCTTATATAACACTCAACATCTGCCTGTGTAGTGTTTTTGTGTTTTGTTATGGAATTAAACATTTCACCTCGTTTCTTTGATCATGTTTAATGAAGGTCTTTATTTTATTCGTATTTTTAACGTCATACGTTAGTTAGTTAAAAATTAGTTAAGGAGCTGATTGTGAAATAACCGACCATAGGTTTCATCTTCTGACGAGATAGTAGTTGCATATTATATATCCACAAGTAGGTATATGTTAGCCCGATATGGCGATAGGCTTGCCCCCTATCACATCATGGGACGAACATACAAGGCGAAATGTGGGTGTCCTGCTGGCGCCTCTGCCTACCCCTTCTGGGATAAAGGCGTGAGTTTATGCATGTATATGTTATGGATTTGGTTGTTGTGAGACTGAAAAGTTTCTTATCCTTTTTAGTACGTCATGATCGAGGATTTATATCTCAATAAGAGATAAGGACTATGTGTGCGACTGCTAGGTGTGATGGTTAGACGTATTTTTTCTTAATTATATTAAAATAATTATAATTTTATCGATCGTCATATACATACCAGACCTGGTATAACATTGAAGTATGGTAATTTCTAGGACCAGGCAACGGAATAGTATATCAGGCATCAATAAAATAATTTTCAGTAAATTATAATACTTAATAAACTTAAACATTAACTATCGAACTTAAAAAAGAATTTCTATAGTATGTACTCGTAAGTCCGACAACCCGCACTAGGCTATATGTGGACTATATGGCCTAACCACTTTCAATCGATTCTCTCGCTTGTAGAGTAGGCCCGTGCCCAGTAGTGGGATGTATATGGGCTGATACAATACAAAAAACTAAAATACATAATGTATCTGGAGGGCGTTTTCTATACCAAGCAGTCACAGTTTGTGTAAAAAAAAAATATGGAAGTTCGCCTGGAAAACACATTTTTACTTACTCCAATTTTTTATTCCATTCTTTCGTTAAAATATTATGAATAATGAAATTTACTCATATATTGAAATTTATTATTATAAGACTTATTTCCTAAAATCACAATGTGAATGAAAATTCCACATACATTTATTTGCCCATTTAAGCTATTACCGTTGTTTAACTTCAAATCTTTGGAGTACAGTGTAAATATTTACTCTATGATATAATCTCTCCCTACCTTCTTGCACAAGATGTGTTCAAACAGTCAATTTCTTTGATAAAACTACAGAGTTTCAAACAACATAGACACTCTGTGATATTATTTTTAGTATATCTTTTAAATAATTTTCAACTTCTTTCCACGAAATGAACTTACTATTTCATAATTTTGCTGCTTTTTAAATGTTTCTTACAAGAAATTAATGTGTGCGATGATTATGTTAATCTTGTTTAAATAACATACATACATAAACTCACGCCGTATTCCCAAAAGGGGTAGGCAGAGGTGCAACCCAGACACATGTTTCGATTTGTATTTTCCGTCCCATGATGTGATAGGGGGCTATCCTGTCGCCATATCGGGCACAAAATCGTGACTCCAGGATGTGATACGTGATAATGAATAGAAAAATCCAATATCACTTTGGCCGACCCGGAATTCGAACTTGAGACCTCAGTTTTGCAATCATACTGTAGTATAATATCGCCAACGATGCAGTATTTAATAAATGGTTCTGTAATAATTACTAGACACAGTAATCTGAATCCTTATAACTTTACGCCGATCAAAACACGTCCTAGTTATATTATGTTTATCACCAGTACCTATTCTATGGCACCTCTAAACAATCTTTGATCTTCAGATATCACAAAAACAATTGGTATTAGTAAATTGAGACATTATTTAAAACTCAAAAAAGAGCAACACAGCCAAGAACAATATTGAAAAGGAAAGCCTTAAAGTATTAAAATACCGAGTCGATTAGTCGCAGAAAGCGACAGTTAAACTACTGATGGCGCCTTTAATGGCGTCTGCCGCGTATTTCACTCTTATTATCTATTTACAACCCACATTTTATTATTGGGGTTAAGATGGAACAGGGTATAAAAGCTGTAGCGCTGGGCGGGGCAAGGGCGAGATCGGACGGTCGTTAAGGGATGTTTTTACGACCATCAAACTATACTTTGTGAGATGGCATCCGGCAGTAACATTTCAAACTCGTTGGCGAATTTTTGCTTAATTTGGCAGGTGTTTTGTGGGATTCCAGGTGGTGGGTTTGTTTTGCTTTCTTTGGTGATGTGGTTAATCCATTGTTAGTTGCCAGTGGATTTTTTATGTGAAATATTATATAAATATATTTTTTTAAGTTACATATTATTATAGAATGCTTGCGTGAACACTTGAAATAATGCGTTATGTTTTATAAAGTACAAATAAATACATATTAAACTTTCAAAATTATAATATTAAACTAATAAAAAAAAACACGTATAAATTTCATTCGAAATTTACCAAAAAATTCAATATCAATAATTTACGGCTGTACATCATCGAATATTCGAGACTCCAAAGAACATAATATATTCAGAATGCAGATATTCAAAAAACGAATTCCACGAACTGGTACAGTCGCGCTCAAATCTGTTTTGTACGTGTTCAAGCAGCCAGCCCGTGTTTAGTGTTAATGAACAACCCTTTACGTCTCTTTTGAGTTTCAAGAAAGGTTTTTTTAAACAAAACAAAAACTTTTTGTGCGCAACTGGCTCGCGATGTCGACTAAGTGAATGGACTTAATTTACACGGAATATTTTCACGTTTGTATAGCTAATTTGTACGTGTTAACGTGTGTTTTAATTGAAACATGTTTGTCTAGTTTCTAAGTTCGTTTTTATGCTGTGTTGAACGATTTGTAAAAACTTGTAAGTTGGCTGAAGCAACTTTATAATAATTTTCTTAGATACAGAATGTTTGCCTTCAAGATATAGTTCTAAATGCGCTGAAAGGTAATAATAATTTGGTTTATAAAATACTAATTATTTAACCTGCGTTGGTGGTTGGTTAATCGTCTTCGGCTTGCGTAGCCACCGTACAAAATTGTGTAAAACTATTCGTAGCGACAGTCGCACGAATATTGCGTTCATTTACCCACAACGGCGACTCTCGTAAGTCAGGCTCAACAGTAGAACGCAAAGAAAACTTGGCGATTTTTATGAATTGCTTGTCTTTTAAACTAAAAAAAAACTAAAAAATAATTTTAATACGTGACACTTTTAAATAAAATAATTATAAAAATGTCCCAGACATAAAGTATGAACATAAAACAGTTTAATAACACGTAGTATGTTAATAACGTCGCGTTCAAAACATATTAAAGCATCTTGATTATTCAGAAAGCGTTTTTAATTAAACAAGTCTGCTGAAGTTCCTGCGAAACATAAAATTTTACAACCCTTTAATAAGAAGTAAGTGTGCTGTTAAATTCTAGTTTCGACGACGATTATTAATTATTATAGACACCGCAGTACATTTTATAGCCCTTGTTTTGTGGGGTAAGCCTTTACAGTTATGAGGTGACACAAATATTGTAAACAGGTCAAAGATATGATACCCTGGTAGCTCGATGGCTTATACGTATAACAGTAAGAATTTAGGTTCGATTTTACAGGTTGGTTAATTTAATTTTGGTGGATTTTATAAGCGAAGTTTGGATTGGATAATATTATCCTAAAGCCTTAAATGCTAGGGTCAGTGGAAATATATATAAGTAAAATAAATCTTGTCTACCCTTACCTGTTTGTTTTGAGACTTATTATAGCAGTGGAATGCCTGTAGCCTGTCTTGTAGCCAAAGAATTATTACTTAAGCGAATATGACGACGATAAAAAAACTGAAATGATAGATTAAAATCATGTTTCATCTGCCCCACTTAAAAAATAGACAAGGTATTATGTGATTCAACAATATTATGTAAAACACATAAGACCTTCCCATGTTGATACATACACGATAGTACATAAACATCCTAAAAATACCGCATTAAAATCCAAAATATTCGCACAAAGGGCAGTATTAAGTGGGTGATAAAAAAGACACTTTTACTGTCGCCCCTTTAAAAGGTGGCGGCAACTTTAACAGTAAAACCAGCGAGGCGTTACAGATAAAACATTAAAACCCGCCACTATATCTGAACAGAAACAATGTATTTGAATAACAAGAAAAGCCTTTGGGAGTTTGTGAACATACTTTTTTGGTGAGTGGCTAACGATTGTTTGCATAATATAGACTCTAAAGTAGAAATCACTCTATTGTTTACATTGTGAAGATAGTTTTAAGAAAATCGATACAACTATTCCAGCTTGCTTGAACTCGGGTATAGGCTAGCTGCGGAACGCAACACGTATATGTGATGGTTAATTAACTTTAAAAATTAATAATAAAAATAAATTTTCTTTCTTGTTATTATTTGTAGTTTTGATTATTTTGGTCATTGTAAGAGTCGAGACACGGTCGTCTCCCCTCCTGGAGGTGGGCGCTAATGATTGCGACACAGTTCTACCGAACGAATGCAGTTGTTAACGCACACAAACATAATCTATTAATTTGTAACAATAAATATCTGAATTTTAATCTAAGATAGATTTTTCACAAAGCGGTATGGTGGATGCCATCTGGGCGGACACAAATATACTGCCAGGAGCATTCAAACTTCAATCAATATAATTGAAAAGGAACGAGTTGTTCATATTTTGGAAAGTGATCAGCGCTAAACGCTGTGTAAAAAAATCTCCTACAGTTGGGAATAAGTAAGAATTAGCTCAACACAGGTCAGGACCTTGCTACTGCTGTTACATAAAAAACGAGTCATACAGCAGCATTCCTGCACTTATTCTGTGATCAGTGAGATAGCCGAAAACTTTTGAACTTTCGATTCAAATATTTTTTCCCCTGCCCTATTCTTTCACAACCTCAAAGAGAGACAAAGAAACAATGTTTTTTCAGGATTTGGAGTAATCGGTAGTAATAGTAACAATTTGAATGAACGAAGTCTCTTGGTGTTTTGTTTTTTGAATTAAAATAACAGTAGCTGTCTGTTGTTTCTTAATTCAGAGACAATGTGTATTTAAATGCTTAGATTTACTTGCGTAAGCAGCGGGCACCTCTAATATGATATAAAGTGTTGTGTTAACACTGCTTTGGCTATTAGTGTCTGGCAAGGACTAAGTGAAAGTTGAATTATACCCGTTTGTCTAGACGTCCCATTGTTAAAAAACAAATTAATTTCCCTTTCTATTGCAAGGGCAGTCGAAAAGTGCTGTACGTGAAATTTATGCCCTCTATTGAATTATGGAGCCAAGCTGAAATTGTGAAAGCGTGAATTAACCAAAGCACTCGAAATTAATGTTTGTTGTGAAAAAATCTAGAAAGTTCGAGATAATTGCTAACGTTTTGCGATGTAAATTCCAAATTTAGTTTCGCTGTTCGGATTTATTGGTACGCGAAATACGAAAACATTTTAATAAATTCGAATCGGGATACTTGCAAATTATTTTTAGGAAAGTTTTTAGCTGTGTGTTTTTCTTTTCGGAGAACCATTAATTTTATTTCAATATGATTTTCACCAACAAGTCAAATTATTTCGAGGTTTTAAGATTTAATATGCAATAGTTTTATTCCTATATACCTAACATTAAAAACTTTCACATAAAAATAATATTGGATCAAATAATGATGTTGACATTTCCCAACCCAATTTTCAAAGCAAATGCAAAAAAAACAATAATGAAAAAAACTTACTATAAAGCAAAAATAACAGAAAAATCTGCAAAATAACAATTTCTAGCTAAGCAAAAAACATCTATAAATCCTAATAAAACAATCAATGTTAATTCCGTTGAGTGGAACAGTGATCGACGATGTTTTATGACGTGTTCGGAAGCAACAGCGTGTTTATTGGCCATCCCTAAAAACCCAAACAACATGCGAAACGGCTTTGGGATTTTAATGTTTTCAATTATTGGGATATCGGGATATTCGGGTGATTCATGCGACAACATTCAATAATAGTGGGTATTGTTTCAAATTCATTCTGTGTATGTTCCGATTAGACCAGGCCGGCATAATTATGTCGACTGGTGTGACATCACTCATGCGTGGATTTATTTAATTTCTGACTCAGAGCTGATAATGAAAAGAAAAATCCAATATAACTTTTCCCGACCCGGGATTCGAACCGGAAACCTCAGCTTTGTAATCGTACCGTAGTACAACTACGCCACCGAGGCAGTCAAAAATACAAGATAATTAAACAATTAAAAAGATTTTATTTTATTTCCATGTTCAAAAGCTAATTCCAGTGTGCCAATAGTTGTAGCATACCGACATAATATGTAAAATCATAACTCGTTTGCAAAGTCACATGAATCCACAAAATGGATTGGGCCGTGAGAGCCCGCATTGGTGCTGATTGGGTTAATTGGCGAAGGAAGTCCCAGGCGTCGTGTGATCGAAGTGGATGGCTCCGACTCGATGGGCGCTTAGGAGATTGCATTTCCCGCATCGGTGGGAATATTGCGTCTTTGCTAGTTTTAAATTGTTTGATTTTGTCATTCAAACCTGTAATAGGTATCCTGGGATTTATATGTAAGATGGTAAATTTTTAACATTGGGCATACATAGACACATACCTACAATAAAAATAGGAATTGTTGTAGTTGTTCGACCTTTCAGGTAAGCATAGGCTCTTTCTTCATAAGCCGTATTGGTTTAAAAATTATACGTATATTGAATAAAGCTGATACCTGTACGAGGAAAACGTCCAGCTGAATGTCCATTTATTGATTTCTAATTTTAGCCGCAAAAGCTGGATAATATGACATATTAAAGAAAGAATTACTCTATAAATAAAATGAGATCCCCTATCTCTCACCGTTTGATATTTCGATCACGCGTTGAAAAGGTAAACGGAAGCATATATTACAGTGACGAGGCATTTTCATGACAGCCTATAGCGGAAAATATCCTCGATAATCGGTTGAAAATCCCTGACATGTTGACAAGAAAGAGTAACTGGTTCAACTGAAAAACTTTTTACAATAAAATAAATAAGCTTTTATTACTGTTTTATAACAGGTTGTCTTTCAGGCAGACTGCAGAAATGTCATGATAATCTACCATAAATAAGTTGATATTTTGTTGTTAATTTATATTCTAACTGCAATGTAGTCGCCGCCGAGCTAGGATAAACAATACTGAATTTACAACACCTCAGGAATGTATTTTAGGGGTTAGGGTTGACCCTATATTGGGCAAAAATTACCGCGACTGGTTAATGAAATCAAACATAAGTTGCGATTCCTTTAACAAATTGCCCTGTCTTACAATTGATTTAAAAAAATGATAGTATCCTAACCCCGGTGACAAGTTATGCTGTCGTAATACCGAAAAGCCTTTAGAAAAATAAAATGTAAAACCATTCAGAGAGTCCTAAATTTAACATCCCTTAACCAGCAGTTTCACACATTGCACAAGGTTTTAAAAGGACTCTAAATACTGTCCCCTACTGGCCGTTACTAAACGTTCCTTTATTTATTGAACGGAAACCCTTTTGTGCCTTTAGATTCACTCACTCTAATGGCCATGTTTTGGTCTACTACTGTGCGGCTCGCGCGATTTTAATTATTTTCGTTCAATTTACGAGTGGCTATTAAAGGAGAGGTCCCTTGCGACCCATTAGAGATCCGTGCGAGTCTTGTTGATAACTTTACAGGGCTGTTTTATACGGGGCTACAACAGCGTTAATCAGGGGTACAGATAATTGTGCCCTGATGTGTGAGATATGCACGAATACTTAATGTTGGGTATTCATCTATTTATTTTATTTTGCTGTCATGTATCATGCGGTGTGATTGCCAAAGTTGTGATATGATACACTTTTCCTCATCCCATCCTTTTTCCTTTTCCTATATCTTCCTATTTTGAGGTCAGCACCTTACCATCTATTCAATCTTTGTAAATTTTAATGCACGATGTTTATCACCCACTAATAAGCGAGTCGATTACGAGTTTACAAGACCTAAATAAAAAAGGATCAGGCCATAGTCTGGCTACAATCATGTAGCTGAAATTGGAAAATAATATATGAGATATGACATGAAAGTAAGGACGGTGTTAATTAGTCAATGGTCGATGCAAGAGTCTGGATAGTGTGAAACTTTCTGGTGTTGTATGTTAGAAATGTCTGAAACTTTGGCCCGCAGTATGGTTTGTCTCGTATGGCGAATTAGCAACTTTTGTTAATAACTTTACTAGAGTTAGAGGAAGGCTATATCGGTATGACAGCAAATATGTACTGTGTGTAGCTTGTCTTGTTTTTAATTAAAAATGACCAAGACGGGCCAAAGAGTGGGTTCAGACATTTTTTAAAATGTATTAGTTACCGGGTATTTGATTATTTCTTTAATTTGACTCGAGCTGCCTCCAGGCAGATAACAGATTGGGAAATTTAAAAAAAACTATCTTTTTCTAAAATATATTGTACCTTAAAATATATAATAGACTATGAAGATTATTGCTTAGTAAGGAAGGAGTTCCACATTACTTTTTTGACTAAATCAAACCTTATTTTATTTATGTATTGAAATTGTTTACGACCAAGGCGAAATAAATTTAGCTTCGATAAGTTGCGACATGAAGAATGTAGTTTGAAAATTGCAAAGCGAGTAATATCACACAATGCAGACGCTAGATTCCATCGAACTTTAATATTCCTTGTAGTCGCTCGATTGCATTTTATTTATATCCCCATGTATCTCCTCCGTGACGCATCGTCTCACTTGAAATACGTTATTTATCATTTTTAATTTTAATATCTTCAATCTTGTAATATATTACTTATAATTCATTCTTTAGATCAGATCTTCCGCATGTTTCATCAAATGATTAAAAGTGAAATTGATTCATGATGAGCATCATCAATCCCGTTTCGTCTTTGTCAATATAATACTAATAATATCAAAGAGCTTTCCAAATAAAATTCTAAATGTCAAATTGCGACAAACGGACGACCCTCGCGATCCTTCTTTCATATCTTAAAAAAGAATCAAAATCGAATGACAGACGAGATAATCCGAGAACACGGGTTGGCAGGTAAATAGCTATTACCCGCTCCGTTGGCGCAGGCTAAGATAAGATTTGACAAGCTCCCGACTCTGTCACGCACGCCGCAATGTCTGATTGATGGAACCGTCGAAAACCCCCAGACTATGACGGCTTCATTTCATGGCTCTTACAATATAATACCCTACAGCTCCCATAGGGTGATGGATAGTTCACTCACGATAACATCACTTTGTAAAGTACCTTATATTGATACTTCAAAATCCTAATGAAATTTCGTGTACAAAGTCCGAATGGGATTCCACAACATCGCATTAATATTCCAGTTACAAATTGCGAAGCTCTAAAGAATTTCGTCATGTGAAATAATTTAACTTCACAACAAGGCTCCTTTGACAGAAATTAAAATCTGCCTCGCTTCCACGATAATTTTGATTCGCTCGTAAGGACGATTGCTGCTTTTTGTCAAATCGTAGATATTATTCATTAAACGATACTTTCGAGTCCTAATTATGAGGGTCTCCTCCTAAAACTTTATTCACAATTGGTAAATAATTATAATCATCACCCTGGCTCCCTTTGGTGACTTCACAAAAAGGCGAAAGTACAAAACTTTCGGTTACGCCCTCTTGGTTATTAAAATTTTCTCTTCACAATTTGTCTAAACATTGAGCTGTATGCAAAATTGTACCATCATGCTTAGGATTTAAAGTGAATTATTGCTTCCGGAACCTTTTCAGATAACGATCAAAGGACGGTTTGATTTTGCGGTGATAATTGTGGTTGAATCCTTAATTATTTTGAGGGTAAACTTTTGCCGAAGTTAATTTGAGGATGGATGTTAGATTCCTTTTAATGGACACTCTTTTAGGTGACTTCCAATTTATTTGGTCCAATGGAATATTCATTAAAGTCGACGAGCGTGAACCGACGCCTTTTTCGCGAACACTGAATCTCCCGTTGCCAAGTACCTTTGAACGTACCTGAGTGATACGATTTTTTGCAGCGCCGATACAAAGAATTTAATTTTGTTTAAAATAAAAGATAGACTGGTGCTCCCCCAGTGCCGAATATACACCGGCAACGATTTTGTTACGGATTTATAGCACACCAACCCCACCCTTTTAGCATTCCCCTTGCAAATCCCATTGAATACCTACGCGTAGCTATATCTAGGTTAGGTATGGACCTAGGTTTGGAAGGGTGAGGGTTGGGAAGTAATTACCGGGGGGAAACATCAAGTGTGTCAGAGGGAGAGTGTGTTGTAAGGACAAAAATGCGAGGGCTGGCAGCGAGGTAAGTGTGTCGCCACGCGTCAGTTCACTGTGTCACTGCTGATCTTTTCAAGATGTTTGCTCTTGTGCGCATATATACATCTAGTTACCTTCCTACGTACTTTTAGGAATATTATGAACGCTTTTTTTCTTATGGTTTAATTTTAAAATTAATTAAGGTTTTATCTTCGCTTGATTATTATTCTTGCTTTTGATTTATATCGTCTTCGTTTTATACATTTCGAAATAATTTAACAGTTTTACGGTTTAACTAAGTTAGATACCATTAATCTTCTGTTAATGAAATCATTGATGAAGAACTATAACTTTTAAACAAATGCTGATTTAGGAAAGCTGAAAACAAAATGTGTTATTACAAAAATTAAAATTAAAATCATAATGTCATGAAAATAGATCATACCATTTTCTCCTTATTTTAAAGTTTATTTATTATAGATATTCACATAAAACAGAATATTTTATTGCAGAATGAAATTACTTTCGTTTAGTATTCGCGACAAGACCCTAAATGGCCTGGGATTAGCAGCCCTGCGCCGCTTTTAATAATCCTTTACAGAGTATGCAAATACGAATACATATTGATGTAAATAATCAAAAGATAGCATTATTAACAGATGTTTTAAGGATTATTAAAATGATAGACGAGACTATAAAACCAGGAGCAATATATTGGAAAATTTTAATTTTTAATAATGTCTAATTTACCTTTCTGTAGTGATAGGGTTTTAAATACCGATGGTTGTTTTTTTAATATACCTCTCCGAATCCATTTCTGTCATAGATTCTAATAAAATAGGTCCTAGGCATTATGTTTGTATACAATTGACATCCAAAAATAATGTGGTCTTATTAAAACCCAATAAATTCTAACGAGACGCAAAATGAGTGTACAAAATATTGTAGCCTATATTTTGTATTTATTCGTTCTATATTTTTTAATCAAATAAAGCAAATTATAGTTTTTTTCCACCTACGAGTATAACATTTTTCATTTAATCCGGTAATCAGTTATTGTTAAGCATATACTAAATTGGTGTATATGTAATTCTCAATATAAAAAAACGTTGTTCTACAAGGCCCAAAATTTTGTTTTTTAATTAATTTACTTCTCCTTAAATATTACGAGATGATTCCATTGATTGTGTTGATGATTATGGTTTTCTGTATAATAAACACAACGAAAATATAATATCAAAGATGGCGTTACACTCAGGGGTTAAACCACTTACTCATTGAAGACTCAATTTAAACTCAGTCACATTAATGCTACCCATACAAAATACGAAAATGTAGATGTTAATTACCAGACATGTACCATTGTAGACATAGAGACATAACTGTTTCCCCGCAGTGACAAGTCATTTGTCACGCCGGAGTATTAATAATCATGGCATGGTGAATCAAACCCAGGTACACTGTATTCCCCGATGAATAACTCATGAAACATCGTGCATTATTCAAATTCAACGTATAACCCTATTTTTAGATTTTTATTGCGATCGCTAGTTTGCGGGATTTTTTGCAATTTTGTTATTGCGGATTTTATAAAAAATATTTTTGCGATGAACAGGGCTTTTTTTGGATTTTTTAAGGCTGTTTGGTTGTTTTTACGATGAGTTATTGAATATTTACAAATTGTTTCAAGACTTATTGTAAATATTGAATTTTTAAGACATAATATAAACAGAGATTCCATGGCCAGTGGTAAGATATTCTGTCTATTTAAAGACTACCGTATGCAATAGTAGAAAACGGTCAAAGCGACATACATATGTGTATGACGTATATGACGTACGTCGCGGTTTCGTATATGACCTGTGTATATGCATATAATTATATGTATGTATATAATTGTATCCATTGGATAAAACAGATCGTCGTTAAATCCCCCAATGTAACTTTCTCTCTAGCGACAAATCACAAGCAATGCCCAAGGTAAATGCAATGCAGTTCGACTATAGATCTCTTCGTCATGAGATCGTAATTTTTCATCGGTTGACACAATCATACCGACTATATCCGGATATTTACAGAATAAATCCGAGGTACGACACACTTTTTTTTTTTTTTTTTTTTTTTTTTTTCAATGAATGGCGAGACGAGCATGCCATTCGCCTGATGGTAAGCGATACGACCGCTCATGGACAGTAGCGAAACCAAACAACACCATGAATTACAAGGCAATGCTTGGAATTCCACTGCGCTCGCCATCCTGAGACATAAGATGTTAAGTCTCAATATGTCCAGTAGTTACTCTGGCTACAATGTCCTTCAAACCGGAACACAACAGCGCATTTACACTTACCTCGATAACTATGTCGAGTTCTTAACCCTTATGTACAGTAGCGATGCGGACAGATTTGAATAACACAAGAAAATGTGTACCTAATTATATACACAGAACAGAAAAATACATTGAAATAAAACTATATGTTACGGATTTTATCGCGATCAGTCCGCCCCGTGACCACGAAAGCTGTAAAGTAATCGAAACGTCGGGAAGTTAAAAAATGTAAAAATTAAACCAAATCGCGATAAAATCCGTAAAATATAGTTTTATTTCAATGTGTAACATTCGCGTAAATCTAAGAAACCATTATAGAAAAATATACATGTAACATAAAATTCGACGTTTTAAATTCATGCCAAATCTGTGTGCTATGGATGTGGTGATGTATTTATCAGTTTGATTGTATCGCGGGGTTGGCGAGGGCGGCACAACCCTGTTGCCAGGGGGTTGCTAGCTGACGCACGTTAGTCTGGCTACGAAATACCTATGCCAACATTCATAATATTTTTGGGTTTATTTTTGCTACACAAAGGGAAAGCTGGAGTGCATTTTATACGGTCTACGGTAATGCATGAAAGTATCATGTTTTTAGGAGGTTTTATTTGAATTGTTGGCTGTATTAGTTTATATTGAATTTCTAATTTGTGTCCATAAGTTCACGCCTCCATCCCTGATGGTGTAGTCTGAAATGCCAGTTACAATTAGTACAAAGAGCGTTTTTTCGTCTCAATATGTGATTGGGTACAACATCATTGCCTTATGTCATACAAATTACACTTCCGGGCAAGACATATGAGATGTAACAAGGTGAATTTTGAAGCAAAGCGAACTTTGAAGCATCCATAAGATTAAATAATATATGTTTAATTGAACTAATAATATCTCAATATGATAAGTCAAGTCGCCACCACGTTTTGAAGCCGAAATATTGGAAATACTTATGGACATTTTCTTCGACTCCGTGTACCCATACAAATACAGAAATATGTTTCTGTATATTTTGTAACATTTTCAAATATTTTCTTTTATTCTCATAACAAATTAATTTTCTTGCCTCCTGTTTTATAACTCAGATAATTTACATAGCTTACCTGTTTAAAAAAAGGAAAAAAAAACAGTAGACACTAACAAAGACAGGTCACACAATATGTGAGAGCTAACCAGAATTAAAAATACTGACCAATAAAAAAATATGAATTAATTTATCTCAAACGCATACTCTCAAACCCAGCATTCGTAACTCATCAGAACATGCTATAGACACTCTGTAGGTATTAAGAGCAGATTAGACTAGGGGTCCTGCGCACAATACCGTTGCTAGGTTACCGGGCACCAATACCCAAGGTCAAATGTTTTATACGCACATATAGACTATCGAATTATGCGAGGGGAGAACCCCATGTACTTTGCAATCGATTCATTTGGTACTCGTGTCCACCGACAGTGCCTAGATTAAAATGTTCGATGTTTAAAACCGACGTTCTAAAATTACGTTGCGAAATTACGTTCTATTTTCAAATGTAATGTTTGGATTGCTTGTTGATAAGTGATTATGATTGGTTGTCTTAGAGTGTTCTTTTTTTTTAATTTAGTGAGTCACAAGGTCAAGTTTGTTGTGAATTTGCGACCTGTTAAAACGGTGGAAGCCAATTATAATTTGAGTTGGTAAGTTTGCGGTTTTTATTTCAGATATTTTGCTCATGTATATTTCGTCGTTGTTTTTGGAAATATCATACAGTAAATGTCGATAAAAATTAGATGCATGTGATTCATATTAGAATTTCAAAAATTATTATTTTGCAATATAAATTAGTATATTAGAACTTATTCAAATGTTTTCCGTTTCTTCCTTTGAATTCAAATAAAGAATAGTAGAATTGATTTAAATTAAGTTACGATTTTTAGTTCTGCTCTAATTAGAGTTATTTTCCTTACGATCCAGCCAGTTGCAAAAAATAAGAAACAATTATGAATAAAAAATCGAAGGTTATTTTTTTTAAACCTGAACTCCTCCGGTTTTATAATATGCACGGATATCTATTGTATGGTATTTACGCACGCGAGTGCGATATTAATGACGATTTCGCGCTTGGCCGAACGCTATCGTGGATGGCAACCGTTTGTATTGGTGCCACGATCCAGCGACCGCGGGGTGGCTCTGATTTCATTACGTGATTTATTTTTTTTCATCTCCCTCCCAATCCAATAAATCCCAGCGGCGTTGGCGGGTTAATTAATAATTTAAGGACACGACGTATTCGCGATGCAAACTCAGGATATCGGCTAATGGAATTCAGGTAACAATTTAATTTTAGAACACCCGCTGAGATTACGGTAGTTTTTCAAATGTGTGAGAATTCATTATCGGTGATTTCCGTTTGAATTTGAAATTGGAATATGGCAGTTTCATTTGACGTAAATGTTGATTGAAGTCTGGCTAGAAAAGATGGAAAAGCTTAGCTATAACTTGTAAGTTATTAAGAAAACGTGAAAGAGGTACTGTATCTTTTACATGTAATTTCACGTAAATATTTTTATCCTCTTTGGACACAAAAATTGTTCATATTCGCTAAAACAAAGTTAAATATGCACGTTCCAACGTCTTAAAGAAAGTTTGTATTGTATTGTTTTGTGTATCTTGTGTCACCTGTTTGATATAACAGTAGTGGATGACATTTTAAGCTACAGTTCTATGTGATATTTATTATCAATTCTATATCAGATTTGTAATTAATGAAACGTGGAATTTCTTGTATTCCTTTTTCATTGTTGTTATTCAAGATAGATGTGCCGCAAAAAAGTGCCATGATTGACCCTTACCTACGTGCAGCTAGAATTATATTTAGCCAAGTCCAGCACTTAGTACAACAAAAAGGCAAAGGCAATAAAATACATTTTTCAGACTTGCGTACTATAAAAAAAGCGATTGTAAATTTCTCTCTCAGAAGAGTAATTAAGCATTTTTCCAAATTACAACGGGACAGTAGTCAGGCAAATGCACAAGTTATTTACGACTCCAATAAAGTGAACCTTAAAATTGTTAATGAAAAGGTATTAAAACACAACGGTCCCCTCGTAAATAACCCGGTGACAACACAGGAAAGAAAAATACCAAGCGGATTTGAACAAATTGCACTCGCTACGAAAAAACGATTAGATAAGTATATACATATTATTGTTTTTTTGCACCGAATAATACTATATTATAGACAAAACACTGAAAACAGGTATAGAAATAACCAAGATCTTTTCGCGTTTGATTACTAATACCGAAAAATAATTCAATTAACTGGGATAAGCAGTGAAAGAGATCCGAGGTAATAATAATTGAATAGGAAATTAAAACAATTTTTTTGTTAGATAAATTATCATAAGGTAGGAGAATTAGTGGTAAAGAAACATATACAGTATGTGATTTCCTACAAATATGTTATGTAATATACTTGCATAGGTGTTCGATGTAAAAATTAAATTATTTATGTGTTTGGTGTTTAATATTATTTATTTTTTAAGTTGCACACGGCCAGTTGCTATTTTATATTTACCAAATTAGTCAGTATTTAAGTGGCTTTTTTATTTAATGTGTTTACATAATAATAAATAATTTAAACAAGCGATTGACTCACTTGATAATAAACGCTATGTCACTTCCCCGAGGCCAAGCAAACCTTAAGAGCTTTTTGAAGATCTAACAGCATCTATAAATATTTGTGCAATATATCTAATTAGTAAACGAACGTCATAACATTTAATAGAGTTAAAAGGCCACAAACAGCGTTGACTTATGACGTATACAGTATACACTGATGTACCGACCCTTCGCTCCGCCCAACACATCTGCCTCAAAGGGCCCTAAGGGGTTGTACTCAATGAATACAAAGTTATATTGATTGTACTCGACCAGTTTATGTCCATAAAGGTATTCAACATCTTTGTTATGGTTTTATGAATATACTAATATTTTCCTAAGTGTTGAGATGCTAAAATAAAATAGGTATAAGCCTAAGTGCATGGTTATAAGTCATTTATCATCTGTGACGTGTGGCCAAATTTGGAACTACAAATAAAAAAATATCCATTTTACGGTTTAAGATATGTTTTCATAATTTAAACAACATGCGTTAATGCTCGTAATTTAGTACTAACATGTCTTATGTAATAAAATGAGAAGAGGGAAAAACTATTTTTATTATATCGACTACAGCGCTTTCGGCGACAAGAGATCGTAGATGACCCGTAGGATATTTATACCTGCCTGCCTCGGTGGCGTAGTTGTACTACGGTACGACTACAAAGCTGAGGTCTCCGGTTCGAATCCCGGGTCGGGCTAAGTGATATTGGATTTTAATATTCATTATCAGCCCGGAGTCAGGAATTTCTGCCCGATATGGCGATAGGCTCGCCCCCTATCACATCATGGGACGGAACATACAAGGCGAAATGTGGGTGTCCTGGTGGCACCTCTACCTACCCATTCTGGGATAAAGGCGTGATTTTATGTATGTATGTATATAAATAAATGCTCTTATATTAGTTTAGTAAACTGCACCTAATGGTCATTATAACGTTGTATACATAAAGCATATCGTCTATCGCTATTAACAGATGATCGTCTTTTTTCGGTCGATAGTATACCGATCTGTTAGAAACCAGAAAAATACAACTCATATCGGAACACACTTCCATTGGTTAGTCTGGAAAATTTTCGATTTTGCCTAAAGTGGTCACTATCTACATCTGATACCCACCATCAGAAAACCTTAACCATAATCAGCTTTAAACAATATAATATACTTTCAAAATATCTCGACGGCATTTTGAAACTTAATCGAAATCTTATTTCAGCTAGCTAATGTACCGTGAACGGAACCAAACCCTTGTAATACCACGTAAGATATTTCAGTCTTACAAAGACATAAAGCGATCACATTTTTATAAGAACCTTATCAATATTGAATGCTTTATTTTATGTTCGTATGTACTAAAGAATAGAAGCAAAGTACCAAGTTGTTATAGAAACTACATCTTATATGAAGTACAATTAAAAACAGTCGTCAACATTGAGATCAGTAATTTTAAAAATAATTTATTTTATTTTAGCAACACTAGAACAATTATTAAGCAATCTCCCACTGCTTAATAATATAACAAGATTTTTAGGGTCGTTATGTCCAGTAATTACTAATTGCAATGTATTCCAAACTGAAACAGTCCTTATCGGCAGCAGGCAGTAAGCAAGTGGTATCTATGTGTAAGTCTGAAGCTCTGTTTTTTGTTTATTTTTATACCATACATAATTGCTGCGTGTCATCTACGTATAATCTAGCTTTGTCACACTCGTAGCCGGGATCGCAGGAAGTTCACTGCTGAAAATACCATTTATCAATCTACTACACAAATAGCCAACTGAACTTACACTAAAACTAGCCAGAAATTCGTTACCGAATCAAAGATTAGCTAACGCAATCGAACTCCAAAATCCACAGCAGTCAGATCATTGGGCATTGGAATAGTTTAATATATTCCGTGTCCGGCGGTCTGTTCCCGCTTGGCATTCGTCTCACGTCCACATTTTCCTTTTTTAACAGACTGGATGTGCGCCGACTGAAATTACAGTGTTTTCCGCCGACTTTCCTGCTATTTTGATTCGTCTATTCTATTTCTGCGTGCCTTGTTATCACAATTCCAGGAACGGTTCGTGTTTCGTCGGGTTTACGTGTAAAATTATTTTTAGTTTTCACTTTGAAATGTTCATAGGTATTTCTATAATGTTTTCATGTATAGCAGATATAGGTTCAGGTACCTTTATTTATTTATTATCTATTTCATTATTATTATAATTTTAAACAATAGGAAGTCAATTACCGTAGGCCTCCCCTATGGAATATACCCACCATGCTTTGCAGGTGGATTGGCGACCGCTAGAAGTATTTTCTAATGGTGATCACGGAAGTGCTCATCATGTGACCACACCAATTCCGCATTGGATTTTTTACCGCCATTAGATTTTCAGACTTTGTGCGTTGGCTAATACAATAGGTTGCATCGCTGGCAAGTTAAAGTAGCTTGGAATTAGGAAGATGTTGTTTGAAGCATGTTGTACCTTAATTGTAAGCTAAAATATATTGTGACTGCCTCGGTGGCGTAGTTGTACTACGGTACGTAGCTGTACTACAAAGTTGAGGTCTCGGATTCAAATCCCGGGTCGGGCAAAATAATATTGGGTTTTTCTATACATTACCAGCCCGGAGTCAGAAATTTGTGCCCGAAATGGCGATAGGCTCGCCCTCTATCACACCATGGGATGGAACATACAAGGCGAAATGTGGGTAACCTGGTAGCGCCTCTGCCTACCCCTTCTGGGATATGATGTATGTAAAATATATTGTAGATTATAATAATTTAACATTTAATTGATTGAAGAAATCTGTACTAATTGCTTTTCTTGCGTTAAATTAAAATCACATAGGCGGTAGTGATGAATCACCGTCAGTTGACGTGCTTCTCGTTTGCCGGAACTATGCAATAAAAAAAATCAACAATGAAATACCTAACCAGGGTATGAAACCCTTTTAATTTGTCCTACCATCGACATAATACTACCAGGAGGCTGAGAAAACATCATTAATAATAACACAAAGTCACAGAACTTCAATACAAATATCAATAGGACATCGAAACATCTTGTAAATGCATTATAATTAATTAAATACTATTTTGTCACTAGTGTTCAAAAAGTTATTCAAATAGCAGACCTTGCCAACATGTTATTACAGAAAGTTATAACGAAGTTACCCGTAGCTACGTATTTTAAAATGGATTTCAACTTTACGGTGCTCAAGTTTATTGGAATTGCTCTTAAAATTCGATTTTAAAACTTCACCGAAGCGCGTACAAACAAACCGTAAAGCAGAGGTCATAAACAGCGCACACCTTACCTGATACAAAAGGAAATTGCTTATTTTACGTCGAGGTGACGGGCCATTCCACTAGCTCTTATTATACGTTTGAAAATAAACACTTTTATGACGTTGAGAATTTACGAAAATGTTAAGAATACGTAATATTGTTTTGTCTGGCGTGTTTGGCTCGTTATTGATTCTCGTCAACTTTGATGGCTTGACATGTATTTGTTTCGTTGGATACTGCCTTCAAATATATCGTAGTAGTTCAGAATGAAAATTAATTATTTTTACTAAATTGTCGTTCATATTTAAGGGGCTGGGTGGGTACCACATGTTTTTTCATTTCTGCCGCCAAGCAGCTCAGTTTGTTAGAACTGATATGGTTTGTAAGATGCGCATTTCAATGCGATGGAGTACTAAAATTTTGTTACTCAGCCGTGATACCATCAGGTGAAAGATTTTATTTTCACGTTTCAGTCCACAAAAGTTTATGCTATAGATATAACTATTACAATTTTAAATCACTACGCACAACACTCGGCTTTTCTCATTCATCATGAGAGACTAGGGAGTTTGTCATTCTTCCAACACCTTCGTATCACCTAAGGGCGTTGACACTATGGTTCAGTAGTTACGGTCTCCGTTCGTGAACAAAGAAAAAGGTTCCCTTGCAGTAATAGTTAAATGCAATAAGGGCTCTTTTTATTAAATTAATTGTGTGTTAAAATTAATTTAAAAGACAAAGTAAAATGCACAAAATAGTAGCTGATTGCGAGCTTAGTGCAGTCCAGATCAAGTGTCCTCTGTTAGGAGATGGTCATCCTTCGTAGGTCGGCGCAATTATGCTGCGCTCGAAACTGGATATTCAAAGGCTAAATACGAAATGCGCACTTACTACGTAAAATTCTAGGGTGAGTTTTATTCCTTCACTTCGCCGCCCCACTGGGTACAAATATCCTACCGTTACTAGAAACAAATTCTTCATATGTGAGACTAACATGTCCTGCGAAGGTTATTTTCATTCATAAAACTGACACGTCAATTATTCTAACTTTTCTCCCACATGATCCATCCTTGACCTCTATTCGACGCGGCTATTATTTTCCAAATTTTAATTATTTGAGAGATCTAAAAAGCTTAGGGGAGCTTAGGCCTTTGCCCAGCAGTGGGATCTTTAATGCTAATATAATTTAAAAAAAAACCTTTCCATGCTTTTGATCCTGGCTGACAGTAATTGCAGATGTGGGTGCGTAGGCGAGTTAGTGTCTATCTTTAAATGCATTACTGTTAAAGTTTATTTCAAAAGGTTTCAATACTATGATACAATAATGAAATTAACGTCCCTTTTGCTCGCTCCTCTGTTTTATTGAGTTATTTTTGATTTCATTGATATTACAATAAAATTGTTAATATTAATATTTATTTTAAAGGCTGCACGTTATTCATTATATATATTGTTTTTCAATTTATGTACCTTGGTTAAATAATTTAATTCAAAATTGTTAAATTTAATGAGAAAAAATGATAATAAAACATGTGCAGCATGGGGGTGGTCACAGCAAGCGATTTCATAAATTTATTTGAAGTAATTATATTTTGAAATTCTATTCAATACTTTAAAAAAATGTTAGCTACGTCATTTCATTTTAATTAAATCCGCATATTTCACGAACAATTGGACGTCGCCTGAAACGCATTTACAACACTCGAATACAGCCATTAATATGTTTATATTGTCTCAATTTGGGGGACTTATTACGAAAAACGGCCGTATTATTTTTATAACAATAGCAAAGCCATTGTCTTCCTATCCGAACATGACTCACGGCAACTTATAAATCATTTATTCTTTCCTCGAGCGACTCGCAGATTAAGAAAACAATGGATGACAATCTATCAACAGGAGTCCATTTAGGTAGACAAAAGCCAAAGCGAGACGATACTGGTGAAGTGGAGCGTTTTATATTATATTTATCTTTAATTACTACACGACGTCGAATGAGAAAAAAAACGTATAAACCGAGCGATCCGCAGAATAATGACGTGATCCGACGACGGGGGAGGCCAGTAGGAAAACAAATAACGATTTTCTTTTGTTGGCTTATTATTCTCTAGAGCATTCATTACTCGTGCCTCTGTGCTATTTGCGCTAACTTTACGGGCTTTTAAGTGGATATATAGCAATATTTTTTTATTGCGTATATCCGACGTGCTAATTATAATCGGAGGTTAGAATGCTTACAAATGCACCCAACAGTTACACAAATATTCTCGACCCCACGTATACATACGAGTCTTGTGTCTTGGGTTATAGAAACTAAAAAAGTCTTCGGTATCACAACACACACGTATAATAAATATAAGTGAATCATAAAAATATTTGTCTTACTGAAGTAATAGAACATGCGCCCTCTGATTTCACAACCAGCGGCGCGGAGGCCATCTTAAATAATCTACGTTACCGCCTTTCATCAGCTACATAAAGTCTAGTACTGAACATATGTTTTTCTTTCTTTTATTTCTATCCCATGGTAGTCGGTAAGAGATTGCCTCGAGCGATACGAACGCCTTTTGTACTTTAATATTAAGTATTCGTTTAGTTATTAAGTTTTATTTAGTGTACAAAAAAAAAAAATTACCACGTGCGTTTTATACTACTTCTTTGGCTACAAATAAAATACCATTCATCAGTAATAGCTATTCAATACCCCTAAAAAGAACAGCAGGACAGACAGAGCACCGCCAATAACATTTCACTGATGAAAACTCAAAGGGTTATAAAATTTTACGAGCGCTCTCTCTTGTGTGAAATTTAATTAGAAACGTGTCAGGACAGTGATGTGGTATTTTAATAATGTCCTGACGGCCCTGGCGATTTATTACTCTAAGGAAATGTTTAATACATCGTAAAGTATGAATTTGAATTGAAATTTTCATTTGCGTATGTGAGGCTATTTTGTTTAATAGCCTGGAATAAATGATGAGTAGACTTTGAAATGTGAGGTCATGGGTTTGCTTCTCGTACTAAGACAAAAATATTTGCATCCACATTTTTCCCGGGTCTGGGAGTTTCTGACATCCACAACACATTTGTTTATTTATATATTTTTTTTTACACTGCCCTCTCTTTCTTCTTCTTATAAATCCATTCCATAGTTGTCTGTAAGACTTTGCTTTATGCGATAAGACCGCCATTTTCGACTTTTTTGTTTTTTTTTTCTATTTCTGTATGTTATTTTTCTGTATACAGTAAAGATTTAAATAAATAAATAAACACAAGATACAATTAACGCAATGTGGTTCGGCTACTAGGACTATGTTTGTGATTATAATGCGTATTTAATAAAAAGTCGTTTGTTAAGCATCAAGACTTAGGATAGCCATATCTGCCTATAATAAGAGCACCGCACAAGAGATTCAAAAACCATGGTGATCTACAAAGCTACGTCGCCTTTCGGTAGCAGTCTGTTTTTATGTGGTGGTGTATTAGGCGCCATCGCAATGTCTATTTTTCCCGCCAAACAGCAGTATAGTAACTGTAGCCAGAGTAACTACTGAACATAATAAAACTTAACATCTTATGTCCCAGGATGGCGAGCGCAGTGGAATAACAAGCATTTATTTGTAATTCATGGTGTTGTTCAGTTTTCCGTCATATCGCTTACCATCAGGCTAATGGCATGGTCATCTCACCATTCGTCTCAATAAAAAATGAGGGTCTGAGCAAAATTGTATCAATCAGCGAATATTATTATCAGCGATAATCATTTCTCAACTTTATACTTTAACGCCCAGTTTCTAAAATCCAAGAGATTTCGTTAGATATTTCGATGCATTTTATGTTTCAGTAAACAAAGATAGAGAGATATAGATATGGTGTATTTATTTGTAGATAGCTAGGTAAGATGAATATCTTTGTTTCGTGAAATATATCATTGTATCGACATAGTAATGGTAGCTATGTGAAGCTCTAGTTAAAGACAGATAGAATATAGAGACCGGCCGTAAGTGGACTACAGTAAACATTACTTTTTGTCGGATGGCCAATACCTCTTTCCACTTCCCATCGTTTTTCTTTCCCGTTCCCCTTCTAATTTAATGGTCAGGCAACACATCTTGCCTCGGTGGCTTATTTGTACTACGGCATGACTACAAAGCTAAGGTCTCATAGTAGCTTATAGTAAAATAGCCTATGCATTGATTCAGGGTATCAGCTACCTCTTCTATACAAAATGTAATTAAAATTGGCCTAGTCGTTTGAGCGGGAAGACTCCTTGATCATCCCACGGAAACACCACATTCTTTCGGGATAAAAGTAGCCTATGTGTTAATCCAGGATATCACCTACCTTCATACCAAATTTGATAAATATTGTTCCAGCCGTTTGAGCGTGAAGAAGTAACAAACACACAAACTTTCGCTTTTATAATATTAGTAGGATATGTACACCCAACAGTCACACTCAAAGTCTTGACCACTCAATAAGATTCCAAGTCTTTTGAGTATAAAAACCATGAGGGATGAATAATATCGATTGTGGGCCACACAATCTCGGTGCGGGGATCGAACCCGCCACCTCTCCATGGCATGACTCTTAATCAACTGCGCCATGAAAGCTGTTGAATCTTTACCATGTAATGTTATTTTAAATACCAAGTATATTAAGGTGTTATTACGTCTCGACGTTACGATAGCAACTGTTAACCGTCTTGTGCACATAAAACTGTTCTAAGAGAAGTTGCATCTTAAACGTCATTTTAATTATCAACTAACAAAAGGAGTTTACGATGTCGAATAAACTCGTCTGAAAGGGCAAGATTTCGCCTTTTATGTGTGTTTATTCTTTTATAGTAAGTAAATATACTTGTAATAGTAAAGTTAGTGTTTTTCTCTTAGTGGGTTGTTGTAATATTTTATCATAACTTTGAGATAGTTTTTTTATAATCAGTATACTGTCTGGCCGGCATAATTGTGTCGACCGGCGAGAAAACACGTCTCGCCTCCATGGATACTTATCGGCATTGTAGTCATTTTGTCGTGTCATATATTATACTAACTGCCTCGGTGGCGCAATTATACTACGGTACAATTACAAAGCTGAGGTCTCGGTTTCGAATCCCGGGTCGGGCAAAGTGATATTGGATTTTTCTATCCAATATCAGCCCGGAGACAAGACTTTGTATCCAAATTGGCGATAGACTCGCCCCCTATCGCATAGTGAGACGAAACACACGAGTCGAAACGTGGCAGTCCTGGCAGAGCCTCTGTCCACCCCTTCTAAGATGAGGGCGTTACTTTATGTATGTAGTATATATTTTAACGGAAACAAAACACGATATCATGCTTAAATACATCGGATGGTAAGAGCAGTTCAGTAGGTACTCATATAATATCCACGATGAAAGATGGTTATCTATCTTGCATATACAGACTGAGCCTAAAACGGACTTGTGCGTGCCAACAGCATAAGCAGCATAAATATACCCATATACTAATACTGTTCAGCACACTTGTACATAACTATTACCAACCTTAACAAATATATAACACTAACAATGAGAAATGTAAATATATTTTCATTTCCCGCGTGGCCTCGCTCGGGACGTCAGCACAATAGTTAACTGTGGAGCGTTTACCGCACGAGCGATATTCTTGCTTCCGTCACACGCAATGTGCTGTCGCGATCTCGGGGACGTATGTGTAGTCATGTAGAAAAAGTATTTTTATTTAAAAGTATATTGCGTAAATCTACACTATATGGGAAGAAGACCTAATGAAGGATGGTGGAAGTCGCTGGATGTTAATTTCAATACGTCATATCAGTTTGGAAATCCTTGGTAACGGCTGTCGAATTTCTGTAGCTAAAGATGATGATAGCGTAAAACCGACAAAGGAGCAATCTTAAACAGCCACAATATTTAGTGATCCTATATTATTATAAATGTGAATGTCCGTTTGTTTGTTACGCTCTCACGCGAAAACTACTGAACCGATTCTCATGAAACTTTGTACACATATTCTTGGAGGTATTAGAAGTAACATAGGATACTTTTTATCCCGAAAAGTTTAGTGTTCCCGTGGGATGAAGAAGGAATTCCGATATATTTGCTACTTTTTTATGCTCAAAAGTATGGGATGGGACTGGATTACATTCAATTAGTGAGAATGAGACGGGGCGGACGGGATATAATTGTACGGGATGGGAGATTTCAAATAAAGTTAATCACGCAGACGAAGTTTGCGGGCAAAAGCTAGTAGACTATAAATACAGCGATAGTTCCGGACTTTAACACAGAAGCTGTCACGCATAATATTACTCCGAAACTACTTTAGCAAACACCGGGCTGAGATTATTGGACTTGATACGGTTATGTACAATTTTTCACGTACGTCAAACATGAATGAAGCTGAAATATGTTTTCATCTCATCAAACAGTTATTACCTATTAAGTTTGAATCACAGATATTAATCTAAATAGATTGAATAAATACGTGTCCAAAAGAAGCTTGGTTTATTTTCTCCAACGATGTTTTATTGAGTCTCATTTTTCGTATTTCTTTATTATTATTTTTTTAATACGAATATTAAAATCTACAAAATATAATCACGGCCTCATTCATAGACAGATTTAAAACCTATTTTAGTTATCGAATGTTTTGTCTTCTTCGCTCAAACCAAATTCTAAATTCGTTTGAAAGGGACAAAACATTCGATAATTAAAATAAGTTTTAAAACTGTCTATGAATAATGCCGTTTAAATCGGTTTTGCGCTAATAGAGACTTTCATCATTAAATTATTGTTGTGACGCCACAGTAAATAGCAAAAACCTGACGCGCTTTGTGTTCACACATTGATAAAAACTTACGACATCTATTTAGATTTATGTCTGTGGTTTGGAAATATACGAGTATTTTTGCAGGCAATTCTGTGATTTAGTTTTTATTCAGTTTATCCCACCTTCGATGTCTTTGAGTTTATTTAATTTCTATTTCTAGTGCGTGACGGACTTTCTCGGTTTTAGGATTGAAATATTAATACCCTGTGTGTTAACTAGACATATTACCAGTACACCCATATTAGTTAAGGATAAGTGCCTAATTGTGAAATGACAGAAAAGTAAAACTAATTCTGTCTAAAATTTATTCTTCATTTAAAAAGTTGAGTATAACCGAACCTACTCTTAAAACTGACAAAAACAGGGGCTGATTATTTGTAGCGGTGTTTTGAACTATTATTATATTTTCTAGTACTATTTTAAAGATTTTCACCCAAAGGGCGTAATGTCTAAAGACAACAAAAAACATATATTGATTCAATAAAAATTGCAGGCAAATGTAAACTTTATCTGTAACATGGAATAAAACATAAAAAAAACCTTAATAATTTGCCATTTTATATTAATCTCATATTAAAATCCACATTGCGCGGCAGACTCCAATCCACAAGCCCACTCAATAATCATGAAAATGTAACTAAATAATGCAAGTACACATTAGGTCTCGCAGGTAAAGGCAGTCTGCGAACGCCCCTTAAATTCCAACGTCATAATAACCAGATACGTTATGTTACGATGTGGTTTCATTAAAGCCTTAGGAAAATGTCTGGCGAGACGGCGTCCTACCGTCTGCTACACTGAAAATGCTGTAACGTTCGCAATTTTAACGTTTATTTTAGTATAACTCGTAGATAGAAGTGTCTTTGTTTCGCGTCTGCTTGTATGTATCAGCCCATATACGTCCCACTGCTGGGCACGGGCCTGCTCTACAATCGAGAGAATCGATTGAGAGTGGTCAGGCCACATAGTCCACCACGCTGGCCTAGTGCGGGTTGGCGGACTTACATACCGTAGAAATTCTTTAAAATCGCTACGGTATGCAGGTTTCCTCACGATGTTTTCCTTCACCATTAAAGTCGTCACGTCTGCTTATATAATATGCATCTTCAGTTATAGGAGCTCCACTGCTGTGCATAGGCGTCCCTCAAGGATTACCGACCTAGTAGTGGCCTGCATCCAGCGAATTCTTGCAAAATGTGTTATCCTCGTATGACATCATGTAGCGACTCCGCGTATATTTGATACTATTGTTTAATTTTTATTTAGGGTGATATCATCAGTATCTTTTTGATAATACGTTATTGCTATATAGATTGAATATTGACATGCTCGATGATATTATTACATTGTTATTTGAAATACCAGGCTTGGTTGGGCAACAACGGGTGTCAGTCCAAGCACGAGATATCCACTTTTCAGGTGAACACGAATATCCCACCACTATTGAAGCTCATGAATTTCAATTACATTAAAATTTAACATGCCTAAGTGTAAGTCACGTACAAAAATACAAACTTATAAAATTATTTTAAACAGTTGAAAGAAAGCCAAGAAAATTGGCATCACCTTATTTTTATAAAACCGCAGAAATAAATATTATTAAAATTTTGAAATAAAACTAACATTCGCTGTATTATTAACAAAGTGGTAAATTAATTCAAGCTTTAGGGAAAGTAATAAATAACATGGATTAAAACATCGCGTCGAGCTCCGTGGTAAACTAACGTCGGATTAGTTTATCTTGTATCCGTAACTTCTTTTTAGAATCTGTATATTAATTAAGTTATGGTGATGATGAATTTAATTACGTTAATTTATCATCTTCATTTATTAAGTACATCGGGTGCAATACATATCCGTGGTATTATGATAGAGATGATTTCAAAATTATGTTACACATGTTTTTAAGGTTAATGTTGAATAGAATTCTTAATAGATTATTGCATGCCACTGTCGTAATTTGATAACATTTCATCAGAATTTTAATTGGTTAGGTTATAGCTTATTTATGTATTATGTACGAATATAAAGATTAAAATGATTTTGCAATTGTTAGATGTCCGTGAAATGACAAAAATCAATTCTTAAACTATAAAATGAACTAGTAATCATTTATTACATCTAATAGGTGTTGATTCGTGGGCTGATTTGAACAATGTCCTTCATGAAAACACACTTCTAACTAAAAATAAAATAAACTTTCATAAATACCGAATCGAGTCCCAAGCGGTTTTAGTTCAATTAGTCGGATAAGTCATGACCGCTCTTTAGAAATATTCTCGTAAAATTAATATGTAGAGAGTGACTCCCGCTAAATGTGGGCAGTATTAAAACGGAGTACTAATAGCGGGGCGAGGGGTGAAGGGAAGGGGGGGGGGTAGTCCCGAGGACCGCAGACTTTATGTCCTCAGACCGCTTCAGAATTATTAATTAACCGAATGGTGATTGCATTCTTGGCCTTGCGGTTCCAATAGTTATTCCACTTCGCAAATTAATAAAGTAATATTTTATGTGTGGAATAGTTCAGACTGTAAGTTTGCGGTACACGTTGTATAGTAAATATTGGTGCAGATATAGCCGTTGGTATTTTGGGAATTGAGACAGCAAAGTATTTTTTTTTTATTACGTGTTAGACGACAGTAATACATACAGGCGGGGTTAGCAAAGGTACCATAAGAGATCGGGATTTGCTGACCCTTTTAAGGCTTCAGGATATAATAGAAAAAAGGCTAAGTTAAGTTGCTACGTTAATAATCATGTATAACAAGAATTATGATTATCATAATATTCTGGCATGGAAGAAACATGTTGAATTCTAGGTGCATTTCTGTATACCTGATATTAATGCATGTCAATATTAGTACATTTAAATGTTCGTGTCAATTAAAAAAAATGACTTTAGCATTCATAACACAACATAAAAACAGTCCAAACTTATCTTTATTCAATAGTGAGACATTCAAGTGTCCTCATAGCACCCACACAATTAAACCTCACGCAAGCAAAATCCCGAATTTTAATAAAATTCCACTTTTTTTCAATTCATTTCAATTCACAAGCAGATCTCAAGATAGGTAAGCACTCACGCAATTACGTAGTCGAGGTTAAATTAAATTTATAACGTAACAGGCGCCGTTAATTTTAATATGTAATTGCATCTTTTTGCCGGCAATTCTTGTTTTCGACACGGGGGATATTTTAGTCTATTTCGGTTTAATTGAACGTTCATTTTCAGCATTTTATTGGGTATCGTATGCGAAATAATTATTGTTCTAGACGTTTTATGATTAAACTCCATTTTACGTAACGCGTTGGCCAAAGCAGCAAGCTTGGAGCAATATTTTTGTTTCCCGCTTTGCAATGGGAGGAATTGGACGGTTGTTTGTTTCCACCTGTTGTTATTTATTTTCTTCTTGATTAATTCTGTTGTAGGTTGAACACAAGCTAGTATTTCCCAGAAATACGCCAAGATTTTGCTTGGAATTACAATGGGTGCTGTCAATCTTGGCTTTTAAATTTCTACACTATAATACCCAATGATTGCTATGTGTGCTGAATATTCTAGAATCCGAAATAAGTCTCTAAACAGCCAAGAATCTGTAGTTGTTGAAGTAGCATAAATAATGCGATAGTAATTAGTAACTGGTATTAAAGTTTAACCAAGCTACAATTCATTTAGAGAGTACTGACAATTCTTATGCGTCTTTAAATATTGTGAAGAAATTATTCAAACAGTTGACATATATTATTCTATGTTGCAATATTAGTTGTTTTATAAGTTACATCATTGTTTCTGTCATTGTATTTGCCTTAATAAATATCCTATCTTTTTAATGAATAACATTAAAACGCAACGATATATATTTTAAATATTTTTATACCTATTTATTATTATACCATTAAGTCGCCACCGAGAATACACATTGTACATTGAATTTATTGTTCTAGACGCCAAGCTTTAACGTAAACAACATTACCTTCACATTTTCAAACATCATTAACTCATACCTTCTTTGATCTCGAAATCTACTTTAAAATGACTTCACACAATTGAATAAAGAACCAAACAATACATTCGGCATTTCCACACGAGACAGAACAAAAAGCAAAACAAACGAGTACATTTCTCGTCTAATTTACATTAATACGATATTCGCGACTTAAATTCTGTTTAATTCAAAATCGTGTAACAATGGAGATTGCTTCCGCGCCGTCGAACAATATGTCTGAACGACTCTGGCAAGTTATGCCGCGTGTCTTGTTAAAATTAAGGATTTAAATTTAAATTTGAGAAGCGTCCCGGGGCGAATAGGTGAAACGAAATAAATATGAATATGAATGGGGAATCAGACAAGTACTGCGAGAACGGGTTTCGAATTATTAACTTTTGGAGTGCACTCGCACGGTACAGTCGGGTTGTAAGCTGAATTTTCGAGAGCTCATGTCTAACAAGCTTGTCATTCTAAACCTCAAATGCTTGTAATGTCTGCTTACAACTGTATTACGCTTCTATTTCCATTAATTGTGTGGTTTTAGGGTATGATAATGTTGTGATAATACAAAATTAATATACCAAATAACAAATCCCTTAAGATTTCTAAACATAACATTTCATTTTCATACTTAAAATTGCCAAACTACCAATTGAGTACTTTTATTACTCATTTTAAATTGAAATTACATTTCAATTCAGTACCTTCAAGATAAAAAATGGTCTAAACAAAAAAACATACCTGCTGTAGTATTTTTAAATACTTCATCTACCTTGTAACCCAATTGTTTCCCACAAACTGAACGTCAATTTCATAAGATAATTCACACGGATTAACAAAGCCTGTGTCGCCAACTGTACCGGGAGCAGACATCTCCAAATCAAGTAGATAGGCCAACGGAGACAATTTGCCCCGGCGTATAATTTGGGTTTTAGGCAAGGGAGTGCAGTGTGACCGAGGGCGCGGCGAATTTCAAGAGGCTGTCCATTACTGACAATAGTTCCGAGCCTCAAGAGCAGGTTTTTGTAACTTTGTTTAGTTTGACAAGTCTTTGTATGGGTTTGCAACGACCTCGATTTTTTGTTTGGATTTTGATTACAAATTATTACATCATTACTATCCATATGTTTCAAATTTAAAGAATCTGGATTCTGTACCGTATCATGTGACTGGCAATATTATACGAATTCAATTATGATTCGGTCACCACGAAGCAGAATTCGTAGGTTAATCATTTTTACTCGTTGTAGTCTATATGCGCAGTATAGAAACAATAAGGATCAGAGTAGCATGAATTGATAATAGAATCCTGTTCCAAGTTACGTTGTCTTTAACAGTTTCCAAGTACGCTGAATTTCCAGAAATAGGACCTGAAAAACCATTAAATAATGTAATTAAATATCATTCAATAATAATCGATTTTGCATTTAACTGTATGGGTATTATAATATTATGTCAAAACACCCTAAGAATGAAAAGTCACTGGGATTTGAAATTTAAAAAAAATCCTATGTCTTGTAGTACGCAAGCTGAAAACATAGAGTATGTGTATACCTAGTTACAATATGAATAATTAAAATTTAACACACGGAAGGATTCGCATATTTTAATGCAACAGCAAATGAAAATCCACGGTCCACTAAAACGATGATAAAAACACAACTTTAAAATTTTATTGAAGCTTTAAAATCCAACATTTTCATTCCTTTTTAATTGCTGGCCCTAACAAAGGAATATCGAATGACGTGATTTTAAAAGGGATTGTATTTTTTACGTTCTGTCTGTCATTCATGGAAAACTAAAAGCTTTTTAGAGTAGTATGGGGTTCCGCTATTTACGTGCATGAATATCTTTTAATTTCCTATGCGGAAACGTGTCTATTCTTAAATTATTTTCTTTGTCTGCTTCAGGTTTTTAATTAAAATAGAGATGCGTATTCACATTTCATTATTAGGCTTATTTTTATAGTAGAATTCTGTTTTAATTTAGATTATGGTTGAGGTTTGTTTTCCAACGACAGTGGGCGATCAAAATGTATATTTTTTTACATTTATTTTATTATCTTAGTAACAACGATATAAAGTGTTTTTACATATCTTAATTTATTTTCTACTGAAATATGGAAGGCTCACAGCTATATAAACCTAGAATAAACTCTAGAATAGGCGACTGATAGCCAATGACAAAACTTCACTTATAGCTTTTTTTTAAGCTAGAGGTGAGAAAACAATTATTATAACTTAAATGATAAACAGCAATTAAAACAAAATTTTAAAAGGAGTTATTGGTTAGTAGAAATTATTTTCAGTAAACCACGATACGTACAAGAGCCTAAACTTACTTTCGAAAGGTTTAACGTCACTAACGACTTCTAGTAATCTTATAATATATAGTAAAGATTTTAAGTAACAAAGAATTCCACGCTTCAAAATATCGCTCTTTGTTCTTACATTTAGTTTTTGACATACCTTTCAAGTAGATTGACGTCACAAAGTCTTTCGCTTCATGTTTCAGACTTTCATCGCTGGCTATGGCGATCGGAGAATTTCATAACATCTATTAAATTTCTTTATAGCCATCTAGATTTCTCCCCAGCGTATTTTCTATCATAAATTCACAGAGTACGACAACTCTCGTAATTCCGAGCGAAGTTTTGTTTGTAAGCTTCTTTAAAAGATAGTGGTCTGTGTAAAAAGTACTAACGTTTTACTCCCGCAATTTTCTTTCTCAGTTGCAGAAACAATTTCTTGTACAGGCTTCCGACATTCCATCGCGTAGATTGCTTTAGGTGATTATTTGTGAAGGCATTGTAGAACAATAAAGATTTATGTTGCAACGCAAGGTGGAGCTTGTTTATCTTATATTATTTTTTTTTTAATTTAATTTTATCGTCTGTTGCTAGGAAATAATATATGAGCAAATGAGATTTCCATATTTCTCATATTATAGCTATCACCTGTATTTTTTATGGAAGTTGCATTTCAAAACCATAAAATTAGAACGGAAATGATTTTATGATGTTATGTACACAAATGAATTGGTACTTTATTCATCAAACTATATATTTTCATCGATTGTTAAAATAATTTCTGTAAATAAAACTGAAGACCCTTCAGGTCAAAGCTAAGAACCCTCTCAATAATTTTATAAAATAAGATCCTTAAATAATGGTTTCTTAGATTTGCTAATTTCAGTTTTATTTCAAGATCCTTAAAACTGAAATTGGCATCCCAGATCGTTCAACCTCAACCTATCCATCCAAAGCATAATACAAGTTTACTTGACATTGCTAAACTAACTTAATAAAGTTAACTAAAGCCAATTTACAATTAAGCGATACACGTGCTATTCCATGCATATAGTTTAGAGGTTGTAAGTGAGAAGCATCGGTTGGCAGCAGATGTTGAGCCCTCACGTGGACCGGAGTTAATTAGTAGCTGTACCGCTGCGGTGTCGAGGTTTTAATAATTTGCAACGGTCCGGCGACCTGAGTTGGGAATTGATATAAATGATTTTGTTGGAGTGCACCCTAATTTAGAAGCTAAAGTTTCACTGGACTCACCTACAATTAATGACTGTCTGCGAGACCTCAAAGTTTATGGAGCTCAATGTGTAGCGCGTTTCGTATTAATAGGGTATCTTTGGGTGAAGTTTAGATTCTTGAAAATTATCTTTTTTGAACGTTCGAATTATTTTGTTGTGTTATAAAAATCTTAGATGGGTTTTATTCTAGAAGTAATTACGGCCTAATGATAAATAATGCTTGTCTAACTTATTGTTCTATTGGTCTAATGGTAGGTATGCATAATATTTTGATCATTAGAATCAAAGAACACTCAAGTAAAACGTAAGATTTTAGAAGATGTCTCAAATTCACGCAACCCCTAGAGTTTCAGATGACTCTTGATATTATTATCATTGAATAAAATAAATAGATACATACATTTACATCACGCCTATTTCCCAGAAGGGATGGCTGAGGTGCAAGCAGAACACCCACGTTTCGCCTTGTATGTTCCGTCCCATGATTTAATACCCCCAAATCGGGCACATAATGAATAGAAAAATCCATGATCACTTTGCCCGACCCGGGATTCGAACCCGAGACCTCAGCTTTGTAGTCGTACCGCAGTACAACCTACATTTTTATCATACCTATATCACATATTTTCATTACCTCCAAATATTTCAGGCTATTGATTAATACCAACGAGTCTTGTCGAGTGTCTGCGGCACATCCGCGTGTCAAACTTAGCTCAGTTATTAACTGGCACGTCAGTTTCTAATTACTCCATTCTGTTATCACCTGCGCCTGACGGCTACATTTCTAACACGACCAGTTAGTGTTGAACCCTTGTGTCGATCGCAAAATACGTATAGAGTTGTAAAAATTTAATTCGTGTGTTTTAACAATAATATCGTAATTATGAGTACCCATACAAAATTGTTGCACGCCTGCAAGGTCGAAGGACGACCGGCTGAAATTGCAGGAAGTCGCTGGATGCGGTCTGCTTCCAACAGGTCGAAGTGAAGATCCTTGGGGGAGACCTATGTTCAGCAGTGGGCTTCCTGAAGAGATAGTAATAGAGAGAGAGATACATAATTGAACACTTACACTATTGTGAATTGCTGGTGATCTGTCGTGATTATAATGCATATCTAGAATGTCATCACCCTTTTACGTAACAAGCGTGTATTATTTGGGATTATGGTAGAATATACTTTTTTCGATGCACAATCGTCACTCAATTCGGGGCTCAAGATACAATGGTGAAGGTGTCAGTCTCACAGCGTCGCGTCGGTGTGGCGCGTACTCGCGAAATATGTTCGGATGACAGGTCTATTATAGTAACGCGTCAAACAATAAGTTTAAGGTATTATTAATGGTGAGAAACGTAGTCATTTTCCTTTTATTTGTCTGTCTATTTATTACCTAGACATAAACCTAAGATATTAGCCTAGTACTACTAGATTAGGTACCTGCTAGAGTCTTGTCATGAGTTTCAATGTCTTTTAAATATCGCTTACCATCAGGCGAATGGCATGCTCGTCTTGCCATTCATCGCAATAATAAAAAAGATAGAAAAGACCTACGCCATAACCCACGACGTTTTCTCGTTGAAGGATTTCACATACCATAAAAATTCTTGCTTTTTGATAGGTTATGGTTATCTTTATGATAGGTTTTCTCACGATGTTTTCCTTCACCGTTAAGGTGCGTGTTAATGTGGTAAAAAGACACGTAACTCCGAAAAGTAAGATATTTGACTTAGCGGCATCATCCGAAATAAAGACATTAGTCTTTTAAAAACCCAAGTATCTACTACTTACTCATATTTTCTTGAGATCACAACATCAAGTGACATTTCTGCAGGCTTTTCGTAATGTTGCGGATACGGGGCGGCCGCAGAGATGTGTGGGCCTGCGGTCCAGACAGATAACATAGCGCGCCCACCGCAGCATCTTCATCTCGGTGATATCCTATACCGGATGAGTATTTATATTCTATGTACCAATAAAAACATGTACCAAAACGTTATATACAGGGTATATCAAGACCGCGACCGAAAACGAAGCCAGGTGGTAGTATTAGTGACTTCAGACACAATGAAAGTAAAAATTTCGCTAAAATAATCGACAATTTTTTTTGTAATTTTTTAAATTTGTCGTCGTATTTGGGTGATAAATAGATAGTTTTCCTAAAATAATGATGTATACCTCTATATTTTTAAACATTCAATGGTACGTAAGGGTTAAAATTATTATTTTCGCAAAAACTAGGTATTTACCAGCCAAACAAGATGATTTTTAAAAAATCTGTCGCTTCTTTGGTGAAATTTTTATTTGCATCGTGTCTGTAACCACTGTAACTACAACTTGGCTTCGTTTTCGGTCGCAGTCTTGATATACCCGGTATATTTTTTTTCTTGAGTACCCAATGGTCTGTTGATAAGAATGACTCAAAGTTAGGAGACTGCGTTATTTAATGATTTAATATTTTTTGAATTCTATATAATATAATACGTGTGAATAATTTTAAACCAGTTTGATTATGATTATCAGAAGGATCGCGAATTTCCACCTTCAGAAAGAGCTGAAACCTATGCGGCAATGGCATAATTCTTACAAATTCAGAGTTTAAGACGTGAACTTAATCGTGTATATTGTTAATAAATTATTAATGTTTTAGAAAATTACACGCACGGTGAATGTATCTGTTTGGTGCTCTAGTCTTTATAATAAACAAACAAACACGCCATGAAAACCACTTTCTAGTTTATACGCAAAATATTAACTAACAAAACCTAATTTACAGTCAACCTCACTCCAAGTTTACTGAGACAGTAAATACCATTCAAAACTCCGACGAAATAAGTGAATAAATGTCGTCTGCCTCCATTATGTCGAGTAAACAAAGTGCATTTGAAGATTCAAACGAAGCCAATCAGAGCGTTCGCTCGAACAATTCCTCATCCAATTACTCTTACAGTTTGTCTTTTAATAATTTGTTAATTTTAGGATACAAACCCTTATAATTTTAATGAGAATAATTAAAAGCTTGGTGTTTGCAGTGACGTTCACGGATTGCTTCCTGATTTTTATGAAAATTTAAATTCATTTTGCTTTATTTTTGTAGCCGTCGCTGGGATTTGTCTCGATATTTTTGTTTGATGCATGTTTGCTTTGACGACATCTGTGTGTAAATGTATGATGTAGTACTTTATTTAAATATTGCTATAGCTCGATGAATCTATAGTATCGGGTCGCCGCCAGTGGGAGGTGGTACTGTCTCATAAAAAATCCCGATGTGAAGTAAGTCTTAATGTTGCGTTTCATTTGCCGGAGTTCTTATACTCGTATATCGGTATGCACATGGTTAGTGACCACTGTATACAATGATGGTGAGCCACTCAAATATGTCTTGTTTCGTGTTGAGCCTGTATGCCATTCGAATATTTAGGTCTGACATTATTAATATTAGATATTAGAAATAAAAATATACAAAGCGAATGTCTTCATTCACTATACTAAAAACTATGTTTTTTTTCGTATTGTATCAGCCCATATAAGTCCCCCACAGGGCACGGGCCAAGATTACAATCGACAGTACGATTGAGAGTGGTTAGGCCATATACTTAACCACGCTGGTCTGGTGCGGACACAACTATATCTAACTCATATTAAATCTGATGTACTGTTTTATTCTAACGTAACACAAAACTAGTCACAAAATCTTACACAATGAGTTGAAAAGCATAAATTACAGACAAAACCTAACATTAATATACAAACATAACAATACGTAGGTGTATTTAATTCGTACATTTGTTTGTTCCCCAACTAGGTAGTCTGCGTCAATAACTCGTCCCCTCATCTCGGCCATACAGACATTTTGAACTTAACTCCGTGTACAGAAACATTCAAACTTTGCAGACAAATTCGATCTGTGCGAGGCGATTCGGACCGTGGCATATGCATATTATGCGTCTGCTTACGCGATTTGCGCCTTTATTCGATACAAATATAAAGGCTGGAATGGCATGAATAAAACCACGTAATTAAAGTTTCATACTTCATGGATATTTGGAAATCTAAATGCTAAATCATTGAAATGCGAATGGTATACGTTTATACTTCGATGGACTTGTTTTGCCCGTCTATAATATTTACCAGTGTTAGTAAATATATCTCAAACAATGTACAATTAGTTATAACAGTCGGGCTGTGTTTGAGTGTATTAACATACAGTATCAATACACGGTAAAAATACACTTTAAAAACGACAACAAGAAGAACACCCTTATTCATATACAGATTTAAAACCTATTTTATTTGTCGAATGTATTGTCTGATTTCAAATCTTGATTTAACTGAATTCTAAAGTCGTTCGAAAGGGACAAAACATTCGATAACTAAAATACGTTATAAAACTGTCTATGAATAAGGCCGTTAATATATTGCAGTGCCTCTTTCTTCATAATTAATTTAAAGTTTGTTTATAGTTAAGTAATCGTATGATATCTTGTTATCTAAAGGCAAGCAAAACACATATTCATTATTTCATAAACTATTTCATAACAGGTAATTCAATAAAAAATGTACGAACACCAAATGCTTTACATTATTAAAAATCTATACTTATATAAGTCTATATATACATAATCTCCTGAAACCAGAAACCTTTTTGCCAGACCGGTCACTTATCTGGCTGACTGAAGAATGGTTCAATTTTAATTACGTCACTCGAAAACCTTTCAAAGATGTGCCAAATAAGTTTTAAATTAAGATTTAAATTACTTATGTTAAGATTCCTTTGATGCTAAAAATATTTAATGTTAAAACATACATACATATGTACATAAACTCACGCCTTTATCCCAGAAGGGGTAGGCAGAGGCGCCACTAGGACACCCACATTTCGCCTTGTATGTTTCGTCCCATGATGTGATGGAGGGCGAGCCTATCGCCATATCGGGCACAAATTTCTGACTCCGGGCTTATAATCAATAGAAATATCCAATATGACTTTGCCAAACCCCGGGACTCGAACACGAGACCTCAGCTTTGAAATCATACCGTAGTACAACTGCGCCAGCGAGGCAGTCAATTTAAATTAATTTAAAAATATTCGTATAATTATATTACTTAACCACCAATAACTATTGAAACTCGATTTATCACTTCGCCTCAGCCTTTCACTAAAGTCAAAGTCACGAAATTACTATTCATAATGCGATGCGTTGCAAAACGCCGATAATCTACTTCCCATTGTTGTCCAATCGCCTGATTTAACTAAGAGGCTCGGGCAGGACCCTAGTTAATCTCTATACACCCCAATACCTCTGAAGGTGCCTTGAGAATTTTATTGTTGTTAATTAAGATCCGCCAGAGGGCGTTAACGTGATTATCTCAAGGTATTTGAATTGTTTACTTGAAATTTGAAGAGATTTTCTGCGTTTTGCTTTTTGCCATCGACAGGGTGGTAGGTATAATTTTGTTCGGGTTAGGTTTCGGGTTACTCGATAGTATTGGAAACAATGTTCTTTTGCTGTGAAAAGGTTTGTCCGCAATGTTTATAATAGCTTTGGTCCAAAATCAACAGCTTACATACATCACAATAACAGATAACAGAAATATATGGCAATTTACAGGTTTTCACGAATATGTGAACACAATAGCAATATGGGTATGTATGAATACGATCACAGCGCCTCTACCGAACGCTTAGCAAACTGATGCTTGCCATATATAACATAATCATATTTTTTAACAGATTTCCTAGAATTAAGCAATAAAAACAATGACCTACATTTCTTCTGAGTGCATTTTTATCCACTCAAATATTTAAAAATATTACTAATATAATAGAAGTATAATAGGCATAAAATAAAGGTCACCATTTGTCATGACAACGGTAACTGTCACCAAAACCACTCTCCATTTAATTAAACTCAATAATAACTTAATTGGTACAACACACATCGCAGCAGAATACGCTGATTCAACTGATAAATAAACCAGAAAGCTAATTACAGCAGTACATGAACAAGAGGTGACAGCTAAGAAGAGCCCGTATTGATTCACTTTCACTATCATTGGGGGTCAGATGCGCGCGGCTGCAGTAGGCCAGTGGAGCAACGCTGCACCATATTCCATACCGCGCTTCCTATTGCAACTCACGTCGGGTTCATTCTGTGAGTGTTATCCAAGATTTTAAACCTAGGAATACTAAAACCGGAGTTGCAGAAGTGATTTTGATTTTTGTATTAATTAAAAAAGTAATTAGCGCGATTTGTGATGAAGTTTCTGGAACAAAGGATTGAACGGTCTAGAACTGTATTTATAGTGTGAAGTACAGCATTTTGTACTTGAAAATACCAAGACTAGTTGTTAATGTGTTCGAAAACGTTGAAAAACTTAAAGACCTAAATAAAACAGTTTGTGATAGGGTTTCTACTTTCTAGTTTATACTATGAAATACGAGTACTACAAAATGGTGTTTATAGAGTGTAAACTCCAAAATATAAGACATACAAGGGCTAAAAATGTAGTACTTATGCATTTTTGCTCATGGATAACTTAAAGCCGATGTTGGCCTGATAGGTGATGTAGGTTTCTGGAACAAACGATAGAAGCTTCTAGAATGGTAATAGTACAGTGTGAAGTGCCAAAGAACCTGAATGTGTTACTTTGTTAGGATATATTGTGAATATAATATGTGCCATTAAAATACTGCATCGTATTGCAAAGTTAGTAATTGTTATAAGTGCTAAAAATGTTTAGTGGGATATCATAAGAAGTTGGGAGAAGAAATTAAAGCTGCTAGTGATTGAACAAGATCCTAAAACAAAAGCTTTTAAGCTTCTAGATGTCAATACCAAAGAAACCAAAGTGTTACGTAACATTACGCACATACGAGCAAACATTACGCATATAAGATTCATATTCATACATCTTTTCATTCCTTCATAATTTCAGTATAAAGTTTTAAGCTTATGTTTTCTTTGTGACAGAATATTAAGAAGTAGCATAAATCCTAAAAACTTCTATAGCTTTTGAGGCGTAAAATTAGGCCAAATAACATTTAACCAACTTATTACGTAATCAGAGGACCCATTCTAATTGACCGGCTATCTCTCTAGGTTTTTTGTTCCGTCCTTGGTTTTTTCTTTAATATATTGTTGCTAACCTAAGCAGAAAAGCCATATTAAGCTGATAACATTTTTCTCATGAACAAAAAAATATATTCTTGTATTTGCATTAGCGTATATACACAACTGAATTCATTTAAACTCCTACATTCTCGAGCATATAAAAATCTACGTATAAAATAGTAAACGAATTTCCCTTATATTCGCGTGCAGTAGCAAAATTTTCTGGACACTACTTGAAAACGCAAATCCAATTTACACCTCTCACTTTGCCATAAAAGTGCAAAATGGAGCATTATGCTCTGGAAAAATCAACCTTTTTCATCGAAAATCTAATTTTGTATGACAAGTATTCCTGTTTTGTTTAGAACATCCACTGTTTTATTTTGTATCAACTAAATAGAAGCTTCTAGATATATGAAAATTATTTTTCATACTACGTAAATCATTTTCAGATTCATAATATTTTTATTCACATCATGCATTTCGCTATCTTCATGTGCATTGAAATACCTTTGATGCTTTTCATAAAACATTGTTTTTATTTCACTTCCGCAAAAGCTTCATCACTGGTGTCATTTCATCTATCAGTAGGTACACGTTTAATTGAAAACAGCAAGGATTTTTCTCAATCAAAACGAAGGATTTCACCAGATGCGCAACAAAGGTATGTAAAACGAATATTGACAGTTCCTCAAAGGGGCTTAAGCCCTTTGTGCCTCATGTATGTGTGAAGAAAAATCCACACAAGACGAGCGCGTAGCGGCTTACCGCCTAATAATGTTTGGATTTCATTTACTTCGCATGTTGAATATCATTTGCAGATTGAAAAAAATATTTTTTGGGGATTACATGATTTGCTCGGGTTAAAAATTTATGGAATGTTACGATAAGACAAGAATATTGCATAGAATATGAAAAAAAATGTTTGTTTTTAGCTCGTTTCTCAATATCTGAGAAGAAAGAGAAGCAATGAAGACAGGTAAGTATTAAGCGCCTGAAACGAAGAACACTACAAAAGAGGGTAAGTTTCTAATTAAGAATTTATTTTAGTTAGTATAAAGTTATATACAATGAAAGTTGATTCGTAGAAAACGCAAGCTTCTTTATCAATTATTACTTTGAAGGATCACGAGCAATTCCTTTAAGTATATGAAAAGGAGTAGACTTTCCTAAAGTGTCATTATGTTTTCGCTAATTAAATTCTCTTTTCACTGTCTTTCATGATTTTTGGAATATTTACAAATACTGAACACTAATTAGTTTTACAAAAAAGAATATTTAAATCTCATCAACATTCTCGATACGTCTATTAATTTTGTTTCAAGAGGTAGGTAATTAAATCGTTGGTATATAATAAAAACCGTAAAAAACCTTCAAAAGCGCTGCTGGAGGGAGTTCAACGGAAATTTTACCAGAATTGCTTTTAGAAGTATTAAAAACGTGTATTTCGATAACAATTTTACCGACAAATGAGATGCGGAAATAATTCGGGCTCTTTTATTACGGAAACGATTTTAAATTTATGTGGAATACATCGTTGATAAAAATAATTGCCTTGTTTAGTTATTTCGTTCATAAATCGAATGTTTGAAACTTCGAATGCCTTTGAAAGACATTCTTGTCATTAAATCGCTATTGGGAATGATTTTCCTCGATATTTTACTGAAAACTTATTTTAGTGTAAGTAAACATTGACGTAATAATAAATCAAAAGCGGAGTAATAAATTCACTTAATACGTACCACTTTGCTTAACATCAAAATGTGAAACTATTAAATATCATTCTAATATATTAATATTATATTTAAAGTAATATTTTAATATGACCATTAATAGAGGAATAGTTTTCCACGTCTTCCCTCTTTTCTATAATCGTGCGATTTTTTGCCGCAACCTGAAGTAGATAATTAGTCTGTTGTCAATCGACACTATCCGGCTGGCACCTACCATCAGATAGACATTATATACTAAGAGAGCCCAGACGTAAATCCAAACAAAAAGGACGATAAAATTAGTGAATAATAAAAATACTTTAAACTCAGATACGACGCAAGTTAAACAAAACAATCCGTAGCAAAGACGAAACAATCCCAAAGTGTATCGAAGGTTCCCGAAACTTTCCTTCAGTTTGCATGTCTGAAACAGTATTCGGAGTTGTAAATAGAAGTGCAGTGTAAATAGCCGAGTTCCCATCGTAAATCAAGCGAGATTATCTCGGAACGCTTCTTCTCGCTGCATGCTTACTATGAATAATTTATGATATACCTTATCGTGCTGTATCATGTAAATATGTGTAATAAACATACGTATCACTTTAAACTTGTGATGGAAATAAAGTGCCGGATCGCGAACTTAGGAAATACATTGTTTGTTGTTTTTCAAGATTACGGTTCGCTTGAGCGATGCGTCTAACGTCTGTGCAAAAATAATCTAAAAATGTTATTATTTTTTTATATTCAAAAGCATAGTATGTGTATGCGTGAAATAGCCTCTGCATAATAAAACACTCCTGCACAAAGTACTGCTGTAAAGTCTGCTGTATTTATCACTATTAAATCGTGTTCAAAATAAGTCTCCAATAAGTTGTTTTTATAAATTCTATTTTAAATGTGTGACACAGTTATTTAGTTTACCCGGAAACAAACTCGATGCATACATTAAAGGATGCAAAAATCATACAAAAGACGCAGATTTAAGATGCAAAATGAGCAGGTTCTATTTTAGTACATTACAAATTAACAAAGCAATTTTCCAAGTAAAAATCCCAAACAGTTAATACAGTGTAATGATTGCAAAAATACCGTTTTGATAAACGAGCTAGAACCCAGATTTATCTGCTAGGGCACGCGCGACGTCGTCCGTTTGCTCCAATAGCGATCCAACGTGTAAGCGCGAATTTATGGACGCAGACGTACTGATAAAAATTGTATCGTCCCCTTTTTATTTATCGCATTACACTGCGAATGGTCCGTGTTTTTGTTTATTCGCTTGTACCGTCACATTTATGTTAGGTTTTAGCGCTTGTATCATTTGGTTTTGGCTTTTTTATTTTTACTTGTTCAACGTCTTTGCAACTGTTGAATGTGCAGATTGACGCTGTTTCTTTAGTGGTGGATTAGTGGGTGCTAAGTGGGCAACATCTTCGGTGATTATCTGAATAAGATAGGACGGGAGGCAACGGCGATTTGCCACCATTGCGGTAATGGAGACCAGGATTCCGCATCGCACACCCTCATGCAGTGTTCTGCATGGGAGGCTGAGCGGCGAGTCCTAGTGAATCAGATCGGGCAAAACCTTTCCCTGCCAGCTGTCGTGTTGGCAATGCTGGGGGGAGAACGCCAATGGAAAGCCGTAGCCTCCTTCTGTGAAACCGTAATGGTGAAGAAGGAGGCAGCTGAGCGGGATCGGGAGAGGGTCGATCCCGTTCGGAGACGAATACGCCGAGGTGGTATTAGTAGTCGCCCTGGCTAAATGAGGCTGTGGACGGGAAAGTAGCAGCTTCCTACAAGTTGTGCTTTTACAAGCTACGCACTGGAGGAACTTCGGCGTGTTCTTTGTGAGGTCCCGGAGTTTCTCCAATGTGCTGATGGAGCAACATGGGGTTTTTAGTCGGTAAAAATCCGGCATTCCTGCTTAATGCAGAAATCCAAGAGGATTTTCCCCATGAAAAAAAAAAAAAAAAAAAAAAAGTGGGCAACATAACATTTGAAATCAAGGCTATTAGAATTAAAGTAATTTGCCAGATAAAGGATTAAAGACATATCGCGGTCTTCTACTATCGTTGCAGTAAGAGACGCAATTTCATCTATGATATTTTATACTGCAACAAACTATCCAACATTACCTTATTCTATTTCAACATTCACGGAAGCATTTGCTTTTATATTTAAATCCGGAGCCAACGTGGGCCACTTTTTAACAATGTTAAAACTGAAACTGTTGGTTCAAAAATTGCTTCAAAATATACGTGCAGTGTTTTAGATATTTTATTTATTTAAAAGAGCTGAGAGTAATCGTATCTCAACACTGCACACGCGGGTTTTTGGGAGCATTTTCACGTTTTTTAGGGATTTTCATTGCGGCCTCTCGCAGTCTGCGGCGAGGTACGATTGAAATTTTTCAAGTGGAAGCGACAGGGCTTACCTCGGACTATCGACATACTGGATTCTAGAAGAGACGGGGAATATTTTTTCCTATTGGTGTTAGATTTTTTTTTATATGAAAATATTTAGTGTATAATAGAAATATTACCTCACTTTTTTTTAAGTAAATCTCCAGAGCTTGGTAGTCTGCTGAATTTATAAGGAAATAATAGGGACTTTATCTGACAACCCGTACTAGGGCAGGTTGGTGGCCTATGTCCTAAAACCTCGAAATTAAATATTGGTTGCAGAGGAGATTTGTGCTCAGCAGAGAGCGGTTATAGGCTCGTACATTGAGATTACTCAGTCATTCCATCCCATTCCATAATATTTTTTTATAAGTTTTTTTTAAATATTTATTTTCAAATTAAAGTTTTCTCATACAATTACAAGACACCTTTTTTTCAAGTTTATATGAACCTCGATGATCATTTTCCATTTTATTCTATCTTCCTCTTCGTCGCTTATGAAAAAATGCGGATTCTATCACTTCCAGGTGCGTTAAAGTCCATTCAATGCCAGTACTTTAGGGTTCGACACAATAAATATACTGCTGGGACACGACTCTGCTGTCTGCGGCACTGGCAATTGAAATTTTATCCCGGCTTTATACCCATCGGTGCCAATAAAATTGTATGAAATAAACAAAATACTTCATCGACGAGCGCTCGCTTTAAACTATAACGTGTTACGATTATGACTCGATGTGATAAAGTGGGTATGATGCTGCGGTTTTTAGCGTGGTGTTGTTAGGAAATAAATTTTGACGTGAAAATGTTGCTACCACTTCTTTGGAATCGTTAATTCGAATCCAGTTGGCTGCTATGCTAGTGACAATTTGACCTAACTATTGACGAATTTTACTCAACGAAGTCAATGATAATAGTTAATGGGTCGTTCCGTGATTTCGTGCAAATTTCGTCGTTCCGCGGGAGTTAAAAAAATGACAAAAATTCAAGAATGTTATTCAATAAAACAAATCTAGCATGCTTTTTTAATGGTATTCAAAAGAAGGCACTTTTCTATCTTGTGTAGATTTATAGATATAGGATGGCAATTATTATACAAAAGAGCTCAACGCGTACTGCTCGGAGCAGGTTTGCGGACCACGTATTCACTATGTTGTTTGTTTTTGGATTACATATAATATGGCAACGGTTACAGTTACGGCTTAAAACAATAAAGTGTACATCAAATAGTAATTTGATAAGAAAATCATTCATTCACTTCCATAATCGTTCATTACCATCCACAAAAATAGGATGGTACGGATGGGGATGCAACGGAAATGAATGATAATTTGAAAGAACTTCTTAAATAACTGACTAAATATACATTATGACTAATTCACAATTAAATAGGATTATAGCCTATAGACAAGGCGTAACTTATATAAATTGTAGTAATATTAAGTGCTACTTCCCCTTTATAATTGAACGGAATGTAATGAACCAATATTAGGACAAAATACTTTCGAAGACACAAAAAACGTATATAATTTCATCAACCTGTAAGACACGGCCACGTTGTTTTGCCGACGTGGCGAACTGACCGTTACGAGCAGATTGCGTCATGACTCACGAGTGAGGATTTACAAAGGCGCCTACGAATTGAACTATTCTAGCGATGGAAGGTAATGACATTTTTTGTGTGACAAAATTTTAGGACCTTTTTTTAATCGTTTATACTACGATTTTATTTTTAAAAACACTATTATTAAAATAATAATTAATAAAACTAACAGATTATCGAAGAATTTGAAGACAATAATGATCCAAAAAGAAATAAACAGAATCAATTCAATTTCGACACACTTTGGACACAGAGGGTAATGAGAATTTCAGGCGATAAACTACGATAAATCAAAACTTAACTAAAATATTGAAACTTTCAATGATACTAGTTTTAGGGAACTTGATATGAAGTACATTCGAAAAAAAATCTTAAAAAAAAAGGCATTTTTTCATGGTTTTATTTGGCTGGATATGTAATTTGCACGAAATCACGGAATGACCCTAATACCCCTTCAACTAATAATGGTTGAAAAAAAAACTAATAGAACCAAAGCTGGACTGAGGAGAAAGTCAAGAATTCTGAGCACTGCTGAAAGACTTCTTCGAGAGAATAATAAAATAAAATATGCTGATGTGAATGCCAAATGTTAATAATCAGTCACGCATTTTAATAAGAAGGATTAAGTAAAAAGTTAAATCTCTATTTCGGCGAAATATTTATATTTTCCTTTAATTCCACTGAAACACATTCCCTTACGCTTATATCGTCTGCTATTTTTCCATTCTCCGAAACACAGAATCCCAAATGTTCTGATACTCGATCACATTCCTGTTTAATTTTGCATCAAGGCGCTATAAACCACAATGGGGTGCTTCTTTAAAATATCGGTTATCCGTGTCTCGGAAGATTGCCTATCTATATAATATGGAGGAGTCATGACTCAATACCTTAAATGAATTGCCTCTGACCTGAATGTAAACTGCGGTATTCCCTTTTCAACTTGTAATTCTTCATAAAGGCCCACGCTTTATCTCGTAACGTTGGTGCGTGAATGTGTGGAATGATTGCTTTATTAGCTTTGAGTTTACTTTGATGTTATTTGATAATGTGATTGCTGAGGTTTTGGGTTTTATCGTAAGTTGATTCTTTAATGACATCTTCATGCGTGGTAGTGGAAATTTCCTTTCTAGGAATAGTGGCTTGAAAATGTTGGGTTAATAATATTTCTTTGGTGATGTTTAGGAAGTTAATTACATTTATTTTGTTGTGCTTATAATTTAATTAATTGTAATACAAAACCCCTTTTTTTAGTTTTTATTTTTTTAGGTAAATTATTTACCGTCCAAAATCTCTCATATTTTACAAAATATTAATATTTATAAGTCCTATATCAAATCATTATGAAATCATACTCCAAATTCACAACTATCTCAATTTTATTCATCAAAATATATATTTTAACTTGTATCTAGTGTTCTAACTACCAAGAATTGTTTGCAAATTTATGAGAAAAACTTTGAGAGACACTCCAAGTAGTTGAAAGTATGATATTATTATCTTAGAGTGGCGTTATGATAAATTATTCATGCATCAGTCAGTGGCGCTCCCGTTCATCTCCTAACATAATCTGTTATGATTTACGTTGGGAAGAAAACGCGATGTTTTTGTAGTGCTAGATACTTGATGTAACAATATTACATGGACGATATATTTCAAAAGAAACGAAACTAAGGTGTTCGCATCCAATTGCTATAGTAAAACTAAGGGTGGACGAATCAAAAATAGCAAAACTACCATACAATTTTTTAATAGGTATCGTCTGCACCTCGACCTCAACGTATACCATGACTGTGTTAGGAACGTATGAGGTAAAAAATATTCGTTCCAATTAATACAGAACGGTGTCCATAGCCCACCTTATCATTCCATCACCGACTATACATTTCATAGTATTCAAATGTATCAGTCAAAAAAATATTCCTTGAAGTGCTATTGAACTCAGCTCACCTGATCGCTCTCGCATCGACCGATAACGTCCCATAGTGACCCCAAAAGAATATTTTAACGTTTAATTTTTACATTTTGATGGATCTTCTGCAAATTTACTTCAGGTATTAATTATTGTTTTACAACTATAATATTTTCTTGAATACAACAATAAATATCAAAACTAACTTTCGATACTGTAATACATTATCAATTATGCAAATGAAATCCCAATAACTACGAGGGGAATCTATCGATGTTACTATCAAAGTCCCGATTGAGAATGGAAAAGCAACATTTAAATTTTCATGATTTATTTACACTTAACGAAATTGTGTATTGGTTGTAATTGCATTTGTCTGTGATAGACGATCGAAAGGTTAAACAAGTTGTTTAAATATATCGATATTGCGAAGTAATTTCAATATTTGCTTACAATATATTCAAAATTTATATTAATGTATGAATTTGGGAATGGAAATGAAATGAATATTTAACACGATAAATGTATCTGCGTGTGTATTTATTCTTTTACACGTGTATTTGAATGTTTGTGAATTATCAATAACATAGTCTTTTTTACGTTTCACGTATTTATATGTGGAGATATCTCATCTTTATTTACATTATACATTTTATTGGTATTGCATTGCATTGACCATAACGTGCATTGCAGTAATTTAAAGCCGAAATTAATAAACGGCTTGAATCTGTATCTAAAGATTCATCCCGAAAATAGACGGATCAAAATATACTTATGGACAAGACTACATTTAAGGGGTAATTTAAGTTATCATGATTGCTTTATTTTCATCATCGATTATCAAATAGACATATACATACATAAATAAACATCACACTTTCCAGAAGTAGTGGGCAGATGTGCAACCAGGACCTACGTTTCGCCTTATGTGTTCCATCCCACGATGTTATGGGGGGCAAGCATATCGCCATATCGGGCACAAATTCCTGACTCCGAGCTGATAATACAGAAATCCAATATCATTTCGCCCAACCTGGGATTGGACGAGATCTGAGCGTTGTAATAGCGCTTAGTACAACTACGTCACCGAGGTAGCCATATTATAAATACATAATATGATCGATTATTAATTTTATCCATAATCATCTTACTGAGTCCAATCGCATTACAATACGTGTATGTACTATGTTAACTAATATTAACACTCTTTTATTAGTTTCGCCTGTATATATGTATTTAATATGTCTGTATGTAGGTATATACTTGAAGTCGATATTCAAAACCATCAAAACTGTCGGATTGAATTAATATTTTGCATACTTGTCAAGGACCAATGACAATCTAATAATTTAAAAAGTACATGTGACCAGAACCTACAGAAATACAACGGGAAATACTGTAAAGTGGAGGGTGCTTACAACAATAATTACTTACGCTTCCTCACCCTAGTTAACACGTTTTAACCATATAATAAATGTGTTTTACTTTATGTTCTAATCTTAAACTCAATATCAATTATTTTTACTCTTCTAGTTGGGTCTTTTATTAAAGCGTGTATTTTAGTTTTTTAAACTATTATTTTTACCTTCTTATAACACCTTTAATGCCATGCATTTCATATAATAATCAAATCACCTCTTCACGTAACATGTCCGTTAAACTTACCTGGAAGCTAGATCTGTTATTTTTCTGAGAATGGAATCACGTTTCGAAGCTACGTCTGGGTTCAGTCAGACCGAGTTTATATCTAAATACACTGTTTGAATGGGCAAAAGTTTGTATATCAAAGAGGAATGTTGTTACAGACGGGAAGTGCTGGCAATCGGATGAATTTCCATATTAAAATCCGTATCGGTGCACTCCATTATGGTGTTCAGGTATTGTGCGCATGATGTATGTTTTCCTTACTTCGCTTGGTAGGTGGTTACAGAAGGGTCGTTCCGATTTTTTCCATATTATTTAAGTATGTATTTTTTACTTTGGCAAATAATTATTTTATTACCATTATCGAAGTATTTTACAAATACATGCATAGATTTTTCATATACTTAATGTAACTGAAAAAACGGAACATAAAAGTTCAGACCGCTGTTTAAAACCGAGTATTTATCGATTTATCTTAAACATTAAATATTACACAAACATTAACACTACCAGTTTCCAATAATTTTGACAAGCTTATTTCTGGAGGTACCCATATAATTCATTAATATGCGTTTGGACAACTCAGAATATACTAAAAATTGGCCGCAATTTTCCCTAAATACTTACCACAAATAAAACAATCGTCAATTAAGCCTTCTGCATACATTTTTCTAGGTTCACAGCTGATGATTTCTCTTGAAATTTGACGGGCGAATTGCGTCGCCAAAACGAGGGGAGTAAACTATTTGCGCGAGGCTCAGGTGACATTGTGATTGATGTACCCGCTTACTTTGCTTAAGACCCTGGAAAAATCACCCTGATAAGCTTACCGTTAAATCTTATTTCATATCGGATGATAATGTAATCAGCTTGGCTGACGTGTGGATGGGTGTTTCTGAGAACGAAAAGTTTAATAGTTTCTGATACATACACAAAACTACGAGTAGTATGTTACTCTTACTGTTCTGTTTGTTGTTGTAATGTTTTTGTGTATAATAATAATTGGATGTATTTATTATATTCTTTTATTATTGTGTTCGAAACTAATTTGTTCGATCTAAGGAATTTAATATTTTTTTTCAGTATTTTCCATACTTTCAAAGGTTTGATGTAACATGGCTATTATGTATCTATTCTATTCTAGACATGTTTTACGATTACTTGTCCATCCTATTTAAATAATGTCTATTTTAATAAGTAAAAATAAATAAATACACCCATGACCCAACAGTCACATACATACAGGTTATATCAAGACTGCGACCGAAAATGAAGCCAGGTGGTAGTTATAGTGGTTACAGAAACATTGCAACTAAAAATTTGGAATTTAATAAACATCATCGTGTTTGGGTGGTAAAAACCTAGTTTTTGAGAAATTAGTAATTTAAAGCGTTGCGTACCATTGCGTCTTTAAAAACAAATAGTTGTACATTATTATTTTAGTAAAATTATATATTTATCACCCCAATACAACGATCAGTAAAAAAAAAAATACAATATTTTTTGCGAAATATTTAGTTGCATTGTGTTTGAAGTCACTAATAATACCACCTGGCTTCGTTATCGGTCGCGGTCTTGAAATACCCTGTATGTGTGCATCCAATGTGATAGGTGGTAACTGGTGGTAGGTCTCTCATATGTGAGAAGCCGCCTGGGTAGGTACCACCGCAATGTCTATTTCTCCCGCCAAACAGCAGTGTAAATGCGCTGTTGTGTTCCGGTTTGAAGGACATTGTAGCCAGAGTAACTACTGGACATATTGAGACTTAACATCTTATGTCTCAGGATGGCGAGCGCAGTGGAATTCCAAGCATTGCCTTGTAATACATGGTGTTGTTTGGTTTTGCTACTGTCCATGAGCGGTCGTATCGCTTACCATCAGGCGAATGGCATGCTCGTCTCGCCATTCATTGCAATAAAAAAAAAAAAATATATATCATTTTAACCTGCATAGATACATGAAAGTCTTCAAATTGTTATAAGATTATTTAAAAAAGTTAATTATTCCATTCGTCAATTAAATATACAAATAATTCAACAATTCCCAAACCCTATAAACAACATAACCAAAATTTTCACACAACGATAGTATTAAACATTCTAAACGGAAAAACACGAACATTAACATTTATCACATTATAATATTATGACTAACTGTTATTTTATGAGCGTCTAATGGTCCGATAAGGGCGTTTTATTATTCCCTAATGGCTTATACCTGTCTTAGAACGGCAAGAAGACGATGCGTTATGACCACGCACACCGAGTTCGCATAATGGATCCATCTTTATTGTCCAATCGTATGGTAAAAGGCTTTATGAAGTAATCGATGGATCATATTTTACTGGTAATGAAATTGCCTTTCTGGTTTATAGATTTCTTGCTAATGGGTTAATGAAAATGAAGTGTGGGTATTTGTGTGTTTGTATGATACAGGAATAGTGAAGGTAATTAATTTTTTATCGTATTTGATTTTTTTTTTAAACTGACCTTATCCAAAATATACAGGAGATCAGCGTAAAATATTTTTTTTATTTTACTCGGCCATTAGTCTCGCTTGTAGAAAATCATTTAAACACAGGCGAATTAAGTTAGTTACATTCTAAACCACGGTACTTTTATAGGTTTTTCCTTCATCAAATTCTTTACATGCGAAAGGAATACGAGCCAAAATAACATCTAGGTTAAATACATTTTATCCTACATCAAGCACTGTTCCTTGGTATATCGATGGTTAATTGGAACGAATCCATGAGTTTTATAAGGCAGGGAACGAAACTAAAAACTAATAGTACAGGTTCCCTGGTACACTCTTCATCATTTATTACTAACAAGCTGATTTTTCGTGAGTAGCTTCCTTTTGACTAGACGCCCAACTTTTTCCTTACAGTAATGTTGGTAAATGGTAGCTTAATGGGGTAGCAATGATAAAACATGTTGATTTGACGAATTTTAAAAATTGATTACTAACTGAATTTTTCTTTGTTGATTATCGAGATAATTATCTAAATAACGTGAAAAAATATTTGTCCTACAAAATATAAGGTTTTGTTAGGGAGTCCCCCCTCTCCAACATGTATCATAAACAAGGTCATGAAAAATTATTACTAACCAGCTGATATTTTTTTTATTGGTTAGCTAACATTTGCATAGTTTACCACCCACAGTGTCCTACAAATTGCGTGGTATGTCATCTTGGTCCTACGCTCAAAAGTTGTCAAAACCGCAGGACTTTTTTTTTTATTAGTAACTGTAGGACAAAGGTATCACGTGATAAGTTAATATATATTTCGTCCAAATAAAACAAAACTATCATATCTTCTGCTTTAATAAATTATAATATACAGACAACCTCCGTGGCGCAGTTGGTTAGACGCCGGATGTGAAACGAGAGGCCGCGGGTTCGATCCCCGCACCAAGACAAATGTTGGTGTGAACCACAAGTATTTGTTTCGGGTCTGGGTGTTTGTGAGACATAAGTCTCTCGTAGTTTCTGATACCCACAACACTAGACTCGATCATAGTGTGGGTGACTGTGGATGTGACTATTGAGTGTATTTAATTATTTAAATATCCAAAATTGTTATATCATCATTTCATAAATAAAGGAAGTCTACCATGTAAATATTGCACGGTAATACGATTCGTCTGCGACGCAGTAGTATGACCTACTTCCCGGCCCTCACCACCCTCGTGCAAGGGGGGATTAAATAACGTTCAATACGTAGTAAGGATACAGGGGATATCGAATTTAAAATATTTTGTATATTGTGACTTACTTTTGCCTTAAATATCATAGTTCCGGGTGAGGGGTGATTCTGAGTCACATGATTTTGAGACGTGCAAATAGACTGTTTTGATTAGCAATATGTTCCTATCATTAACTAACAGGTAGCTTGTAAGTAAAATATTGTAACACTAACAAATGTACTGTAATTGTCTGAGTAAATAAAGATTTATTATTTATTATTATTATTATTTAATCCTGGATAAAGTTATGTAGTACTCAATAGAGTATGAAAAAATATAAGCAGCGTGTATTATTTACGTTATCCGATTTGGTATTCAATCATAAGCGATTGGCTTGAGAATTTTACACAAAAAAAACTTTCTTGTAAATCTTAGTTTTGTCAGCAAATTAAGCAGCATCTTGAAAAACCCATAAACGTTTATATAAGTCTTCTTTCGCATCTTACATGCTTAACGAAGATAATTTAGAAGTAAGAATTAATTATCGAAGCATTCACTTTAAACAAAATCATTTTAACACTACTCGTTCCTTTGTGGAAAATTGATAACACCGTTTCATAAAAGGGAAAACTCGTATTTCAATTAAGTTCGCGAAAGTAAATTAAAAAATATCCCGCAATTAAACACAACTTTATCCTGGGAGTGCTATTTCTTACAACGAATAGTCGCCGCGGGAACTTAAAATGTAAAACCACATTTGCCTTGGAAAAAATAAAATATTTCACAATCTCTGTGACTGCTTTTTAATAAAATGTTTTGTGCGCGAGATTTTAAAGTTTTAAGTTTTTATGAATACGTTTTGAGCATAATGTGAATTTAGTGTTAAACTTTAATATACTTTACAACAATACTGATCGTAATCATAAGTTCGTTGGCTTTGAGGGTTATCTTATGTAGGTCTTAGTACGTGAGGGTCCAGGGTTAGATGGTATCCGTCTAGATATTAACCACCATACTAGGTAGAAATGACGTTATGAATTCAAGCAAGCTTATCAAGCAGGATGGCAAAGTTAACAGAAAAAAGCTTTACGTGAGTCTCATATCGACAAGCATGACGTACGCGATATTAGATAATTTGCCCATACAATAGACGATGGGTTTCTAATCGTCTTAAAATATTGGGATATTTCACAGAAAGACATTTACCGCGGCCCGTATGCAGGCTCCATGAACTAATGAAATGAGTGTTTAAACTTTTGCTGGTGCCAAATAAATTCGTGTCTTGTTTTTTTCGGTCTTCTGTTTTGTTACATCTTTATAATAGAGTTAAACTTTTGCATTATCCGACACGCGATTGGCAGATTTTTCGACACTAAACTTGGTTACAAGAACGTATTTGAAATTATTTTGTGTTTGGCACGGCTTATGCAAAAAATGATGTGGCAAAGAAAAAAAATATCAGTGTACAAAAACATTTTTAGACGACTTCTGAAGAAACACCAAATGTTTATACACATAATAAGACGTATGTCGAAAAGTAAAAGCCATGTTTAATGGGCAATAATAAATAAAACAACCTTAAAATTTGCAAGGTTTCTTTAAGCAGGTGGTTTTCTACAAAAACTATTACACCTCGAGAAAATTTCTAAAGATTAATAAGCCTTTTAGAAAAGTTCATAAATTTTTTAATGTTCTATATAAGCTGAAACCGTAATTCGAAATACTTTTGGGCGACCATGGCGGGTTTGTGACCGCTGTATACGGTTAATACCAATAATTTTACATTTTAAATACAGTATTTTTTTTAAACTTTAGTACAATAAAATGCATAGCAAAGAATTAAAATAGAAGCAATGAAATATTGAGCAAAATCTTATGCAATCAAGCAAATTTAAGATGATATCAATGACTTACGAATCGTGAAACGAAAGAGATATTATGTGTATATGTCCTGAGAGCTGTTTTGCCTGCCTACTCCGGTGGGATACAAGCAGGTGTAAATATGTATAATATCAAGTATGTATTGTATTAATTACAGCCTCCGTAGCGCGCTTAGTTAGACACCGGCTGTGAAACGACTAGGTATTTATTATATCTTAGTGTGGCGTCAGAACTGTGTTACTATTAGATACATGTATTATAAAAACAATAAACATCTAGAACCCTACGGTTTCTATACTCGCTCAAGTTTTAAATCCTCCATGAAAAACAAACATGTACCGTATAGGCGCATGCCACGGTCACGGACGCGTGTCGCGGCGCAAATACGCCAACAGTCAGTTATATGCACAGGTATACGATGAAACCTGGCCCGCGTGGTACTATACGCTGAAATTACAGAACGTTACGGTCATTTATCATTTTTATTATATTTTGTGTTGGTAAAGGAGCAGTGTTTTATATCATCATTATCAGCCAATAGCATTCTCTGAACCTAGATCAATATAATTGCGCGACATTGAAATCGATTCTGGGCTTTTCTCATTCATCCGAGCAAAGCCACTCATAATTAATCATTTATTTATTTTTGATGCATAAGTCGAAGGATAATTCCTCTTATCTCAATGTATTGTCCCACAATACTGTAAAAGGAAACAGAAAATTATTAGCTCTTAAGTTATAAAACTCTTCGTATTTGTTTCCTCCTTGAATTATTTTATTTTGACATAAATACAATCTAGTGTCCCTAAGAGATTCACTGATGTGCTAGTGGTATAGGCACTTAGTGAGAAGATAAATTGATGGGTTTCTGAAATCCATCTAGTAATATATTATATAACATAACCAGATTAGACGAAAAGACAAAACAGGAAAGTTTCAATCGTATTCAATCAAAGTTTCATATCGTAAAACAACCTACTACAAAATACAAAGTAAGAAATCGTAAAAATGCACGTAAGCAAAAGTACTCGCAATCTTACATGTGCAAGCAAGAATAGGATATAAAACTGAAGCAAAATCCAGGATAGCTTAATTTACACAATTAGCAACACAAACTTGCAAGAACATCTTAATTTGTTCCGGTTTAGTACGAGTAATACGGAAAGTTGTACCGCAATGCGCCGCTGCATCGTTTTATTTTGCATATACGTCCCTGCAGACACTATCGATTTTGTCTGTGTTAGGGGGACAGCCTGATAATCATATTATATTGTATTTAAATATATTGTACTGGGGTTCGTTATGCCATATAGGCTCGCGTAGAGATATCGATTGACCTTGGAATCCCCTCGTGGATGGATTAGCCCTTTTTGCGAAACTCCCTTTGTAGACTATTCATTATGTTATGTTTCGGTGATGCAAGGGTGAAATTAAGATTTTTTTTGTTTACGTTTTGTAATGTTTGTGTGTATTTTGTATGCCTAAAATACTTTTTGACCTGATGTTTATTGTGAGGGTACGAAGGAGGAGAATTTTATAGCAGCGGAGTTAGGAATGTTACGTAAGGCACATCGTTGAAAGGATCTTAGAATTTCGTCGTACTTTATTCGTAGGATATTCATTGTTCACTGTATAATATCGTTTTCTCTGAGATGTGTGGATTGATTACCAGCTCACAAAACGTAAGATAATTTTTTTTATTGGGATATTAGCAACTTAATCTCGCCTCAAAAAATTTGCAAAATCCTACTGATATTATAATTGCGAAATGTAGTGTGTTTGTGCTTTCATCACGCTCAAACGGCTGGACTATGAAAAGATTTGATTTTGAATTTAAAAAAAACTTTTGATGACAATTGGTGTGGAGGTACCTCACAACCTGGATTAAAACCTAGGCTACTTTTTATGCCGAAACTCACGTTGAGTTTAAATATAAAACACTACGCAAAAAATAATGTCTCTGACGTGGACTAGACTCAAATTTTATTTGCACCCGGGCGAAGCCAAGCCGGGCCACTAGTCTGCTATAATTAATTACTTGCAATTGATTTTACTCAAATTTTTTTTATATAAAAGCTTTGCGTGTACAAAGCTTGTCTGTTAAATATATCTTGAAAATCTGATAATTAAAATTGAAACATCAAATAGTTAAATCGAGATAATTAACACAACACATCGGTTTACTTCAAAGTCTTGTAAAACCTGCCAGAAACTTTCGAGACACGTCACTGGAAATTTAATGGAAAATAACAATATTTAAGGGCAGTGCACTCGTATTGGCTGCATTAATTTGCGCCCTGTCAGTCTCAGGGCAAATAAACTTAAGAACACATACATCAAGCACCTATCTGTGTGACAGATGTCTGTGCGCCACGTTCGCCTTTTTATTTATTTTCGAATGCAAGTTTTGGCCAAAAATATCGTTTTACTTTTTTGTTCTAGTGAAATTGACGTTGAGAAATTATTTAGGTGTGTTTTTCTTTTAGTTTGGTTTGTGATACGTTTCCAAATTAGTTTTGTTTCGTCTTCAAACGTCACTATGTCTTACGTCACTCCGCGTCATTTTACGGCTATTGAAAATGTAGTAATGGGTAAATGAAAAACTAAACGGATCAGTATTTTAAGCAAAAGCTATAACATATAGTGCTACTACGTATTTTAATACGAAAATAATTATCTAACTTGTTTTCACACTCATATTATATCTGTTATTATGAGTACAAGTTAGTGTTTGCCCAAAGGAGAATACCCATTTTACTATGAAACTTGATATCAGTGCGAAGATATTTGTCCCTCGATAAAACCTACACTTTGTCTAGGAAAATATATATATTTTCAATAAAAATCAACATAATTGTGAGCCAAGCCCGGAGTTCTTGGCGAAATGAACTTGAAGTCCAGTCACTCTGGTAGCCCCATTAATAGTAATGGCTGACGTATCGTAAAATGTGATGATATTTACTATATTTTATAAAAATCTGTCGCCCGGGATAAAACAGGAAAACTTTAAAGTACAAACCATTAAAATGCTCTAGTGAATTTTAAGCAGTATCGGTATCGGGGTCAACGATATTTTTTACCGATACCATGAATGGGCATTTTCCTTTCCATTGTTTACGTTCTTAAATTAAGAATGATTTACGCAAACAGTTGCCAGCAAACATAAGAGAAGCAACAAACATTTCACATCCAATTTATAAGGCAATCATTTTCAAAAGACGCACATCCCAAAGCTGTCCCCACCAAACGCGTCTGCCTGTCAAATTATTGAATTAGCGGTTCGCGGCTCAGGAGAAAATTGAGCGCAAAGCACCTACAAATCACACCGCTCATACTGGAAATTCATTAAATATTAACAAACTTTCTTATAACACATGTTTCTGACTCACATGCAATGATTTAACAACGTAAGTAGTAACAGGCGAACGCTCCAGTGTTAGCGGAAAATAGAATTTGTTGTTTTTTTTACTAATTTAGAAAATTTTTATTAGGGCCTCTTTTTGCATCCGTATTAACAGATAAAGTGACCGGCCAATGCTTTGACAATTTTCTGTAATAATTTGCTTTATATTATCATCATCTTGAGCTACGGGAAACCTACTGGTAAAGATATACCTCCTTTGCACAAGAACATTCTTCACCATTGACAATATTCACCATGTTTATCAGGTGTAGTGCCGAGGGCACAATGCTGCTTATTTTATCAACATGTGGCCGCTAGAGCTTTTTCTTTGGTTAGCAGGGTGCAACGCGAGTTGATGAACATCCCTTAAGCCGCGGACGGTGTTGGAACCACATTATATTGCCATACAAATAATATTTCTTAAGCCTGCATGACTATACTTCACATATTATTGGAATAAAATCCGCCAAAACCTTAAATTTTAATTTCTCCCTCTCCGCTCGCAATCGCACTCCACCCACACGCGACTTAAGCAACCACCCTCCATACTCCTAATTACTAATCGTGATTACATACGCGTCGCGTTACCGTGTTTACGTAGACTATAATTAAAGCAAGTTAATCTAAAACGTCCCTTGAGCTCATACAAAATGCATCCGCTGCGAGGCGCGACGCTGAAAAGACTGCTTGAGTACCTTCCTTAGTGCTTTGACTTGAGAAAGGGTCTCTTGAGAGTGTAACGTTTTTAAAATATCATTCTTTTAATATTTATTGCGTTCTCCAGTCCACTTTTTGGTATTAGAATTTTGTACATGCTTAAGAATGTTTTGGTGTAGTTTTGAAAATAATATTAGTTGTTATTTTCTTTATGAATTATCTACTAAGTATATGCGAGATATGTAGATCCAGTGCCTCTCATACTCACCGGCGAGCGGCAATTTTTTTTTCTCTTTACTTCACACAATTACGAAGGCTTTGCCTTTGATGATTAATAAGTTCAATGAAATGGCCAAACTGCCAACTTTACTATCAAAAATGTAGTAATGTAATTGTTTCGTGATGTCTTTATAATCGCTCTGTTGGACGTAAGTATCCATTAATTTTCTGAAAAGGGTTTGGCCTTACATTCCACGACAGTAATGGCTTTGTTAACTGATGGATTTTATTACACTTAGTCTGGTCATTTTTAAGTACTATATCCAAGTTCAAACTGAATATACCGCTCGGTGCATTTTTTCAGAAACGTCAGTTGAAAAAAAATTGCCACTACCTGTCCTTAGTCATCGTTGTCATACAACTTTCTACTTTGGACGTTCGATGCTATGCTTGTCCTCCACTCGAGAACCTTTCTGCTCCATCGACCATCAGTTCGTCCCGCATTGAACGTTATGCACTACTGCACTACTTCAGTTTAATAATCCACTGGGCTATATTTCTTCATCATATATTTGAGCTCGCAGAATTTATCCAAATCTGGTAGCTGGTAGAACTTATATTAATCCATTTAAAAACTCGCGAAAGTCAATTTAATTAATTATCTTTATTCAAACCTAGAACATCACAGTGCCCTTGAACTTTCAAACAACACTTAAATAATATATTATTAAGTTTATCCTAGTTTTAATCTATTTGAAACCTCAATTTAAATGCAATTTCTGCGTTAACCTGGCGTCGCCATTAATACATATTTAGTTTGGCGAAAATTTCTGACGCCAAACGTAATTATCGTAAAGCAGTTAGATTTGGTACACCGACTGAGCGTTCGATGTAAAATCGAATCAGTGTCTCGCTTATAGTGGTTTCACTTTATCACTAACGAAGGGGTTCGATGGTACATAAACTGGTTAAAGGGCATCTTGATACATGAATATTGATCTCAATCTTCGTTTTCGAACAAACATTTTTTTAATAAATAAATAAATACATCCAACAGTCACATAGATAGTCCTGACCCCACATTAAGATCAATTAAGTCTTGTGTCATGGGTATCAGAAGCTACGAGAGACTTTTCGGTCTCACAAACACCCAGACCCGAGACAAATACTAGTGGGCCTCACAAACATTTGTCTCGGTACGGGGATCGAGCCCGCGGCCTCTCGTTTCATAGCCGGCGTCTAACCAATTGCGCCACGCCACCAATTTTGACGCATCTGTTAGAAAAGCTACCATCGTATGTATTATCTAGTTTGGCTGGCGGTAGGATATTCTTATTCCACCTAGATAGAGCTATGGAAAACCCTCCACAGTGTCTCAAATCAGTGTGTCGTGTTTCAAGGTCAGTATTTTCATCCAGTTTCGGCAAGAGACTAAGTACTACCTAATGATTGTAGTCATTTTATTTTGCATTTAATAACAAAAAAATAAATATTACGCACTGGTCCAAAAGCTACACTATGAAATTTCATGTAAATTATTCCACTAAAAAAATATCCAATCCAATAAACATTTATTCCGTCACTCCAATACAATTTACTCATTTAACGCTCCGTATAATCTGATTGAATTTTAATCTCCGACACCGCTTTGAGAGCTCGTAACACGCTTATTGCACTTGCAGAATCATTTTCGGCATAAGGAATGGAAACGCCTCAAAGATTCAGCAAATGTCTTAATTTCCCGCGGACGGGATTACGTCCCGGGATCGTTCCATCCACTGATATAAATCTTTTAACACTCATTCGGGGATTTAACAGATATTCCCGGGCATCGTGCTAACTCCAACAACTGCAATTAGCTTCACTTGCTAAAGTCCCGGTAATCTCGAATAAACCAGCGAACGAAGTGCTTATCATTTAAATACGCAAATGAATGTTCCTTTTGAGAAGTTTTAAATTCGTTGGGATGTTTTGTTTCTTCGGTTTTAGGGAAAGGTTTGTGAAAAGTTTGATTATGATAGTTAAATTCAATTCTTTGGTAGAAGAAGATACTGATTTGATAAACTATTCTTTAGCAGTTCACGATACAAGTATAAAAAAATTAGGGTTGCTTGTTGGACCTCTGCTTATTCCCCTGAAAATTAACTAATGATTGAATTTAAGTGCGTAATAAAGTTTTTAGGATCTGATAAAGAGTATTTAACATCATATTGAAAGTTATGCTCAAAATTCAAAAGTAAATCTAAGTTTTAATTTTTGATTATATTAATAAAGCTATGTCAAAACTCGAAAGAAGCTTAGTAGCACTGATACTTCACAACTAAATGTAATACAGAATTATTTTTATATTCTCAAATTTTAAAAACCGTGTTACGCCTTTAATCATTTTGTTATAAAATTGAAAGTAATTTTTTAGTCATAATTATTTACCATCGTAAGTTTTTACTACCATAATAACATAATATTTATAACTACAGTTTATATACCAAGTTCTGATTTACAGTTCAAGAAGTTCCAAAACCCAAAGAAAAGACCATTATTCAAAATTAATAATCCGCTAAATTAATTTAAATTTAAACTCTAATCTTATTCGATTTCAGAGGTAGCGCTAAATTACCAACATACAGGCTGCTCCGAAAACAAAACACGAATTATTTTCTAGCCCGAAGCATATTTCACACGCCAAAATGATAATATAATACATTAAAGTATTTTTCTGCAAGCCGATTAAAAGTTGATGAGCATAAAAACACAATTTATCGCTACTTTAAATCAAGTTAATTACTTTTTAGAAGTCATTAAAAAGTGCCAGCAAGTTTTTCAACATTGTGATATTAAAGATTTAAAATTAGCTTGTACTGCACATCTGAAGTCCCTGGGTTATGATTTACGATTTAAAATTGCATTGAAGACATTCAGGTCACTACTCTCTGTAATGTTTTTATTGTCACCTCAGGTTTATTTTGCAAATTCAAATTGTTGATTGCCGCCGGCAAGGTGAGCTTCGGTATTCATTCTTCGAATCATATCACATTAAGGATTTTCGCCAATTGTGAAATTTAAATTTAGAAGAATATTTATCTGATTATCTTTTTCTGAAATTCAATAAACGCTCCAAATTACTTCAGTACTGGAGATACGGTTTTTTTGGCGTGATTTATACGGATCACCGCACAACTTCGACTACACTTATCCACCATAATATAATTGTTAAAAAAAACTGTACGTCGCGTTCAATACACAACCTTGCAATCTATCCATTTCCAACTTTAAAACCACATATAAAACATTAACAGCATTTATAACACAAACTAAAAATAAACCCTTTCAGAACATCCTGTAAATCAAATCCAAGGAGAGTAGAGGTTAGAAACGCGAATTCATGATGACGTCACCCCTTGAGGTATGGCCAATAAATCTACCAGCACGCGGCAACCATGAATTATAGTACGAACCGCGCTTTAAACTAAAACACAATTTAATAATGAAGACACGCATCGATTGTTTAACGACTTCCATAATTGAATTGAAAGGGATATTTCAGTGTTTGTTTTCGGAATGTTTAATGTATTTTGTGTAATAATATGATGGAAATGCAGTTTGTTTTCGAAACTGGTTTATAATGTTTAAATAGTGATTATATAGATGTGACCAATTGTGTTTGAAAATCAAACAAAACTTTTCATCGGTAGTTCAATCCGCGGTAGCAGTGAAACTTCGTGATCTGTGAGATACACAACGTTAAAAAAATCTTAAAGCATTGAAAGAGATAGCCCTATCGCACACAAATTGGATAGCATGATAGGATTATTGACGGGGCCTTGACAGCTATCTAGATCATCTTTTAAAAATATGTTAGTACTTATAACATTATTTCTTCCTGCAACTAGCATCTCTCATTCCATGTAGGGTTTTGAATAAATCTACAAGAACGAAAGTAGATACTAAAATATTCTTGAAAATACCAATACCAATATTATTGAATGTACGCAACAGAAAATTTAAAAAAATAACTTTTGGAGATTATACCTTCTTATTGAATTATATTAGACAAAATAAAACCATTTTAATAAAGCGATTTCTTCGTAAGACGCCTGGTTTCACGCCTACGCCAGTTTAGTCATATAACAAGCTAATAATAACTAAATTGTACAAGACGAGAGACTAAATACATTCAGTTCGTAGATTAAGTTTACATAAAAAATCATAGCACGCTCTAATTGCCGCCAGGAGTACCACAAAGATCTCTGTCCCCCAAGAAAATATTGACTCAGCGTGGTCCCTTTACATCTTGTCTGTTGTTCAAAGCAGATTAATGTTTGTACTTGGCTATTTGCACTGTTCTTCATAAAAATGCTACCAGTTCGGATAAACAGGGGCGTGCCTTTAATAACATTTCGTGTGTTTTACGATTTTATCAACCGTAATCCTTTCTGGTTTCAGCGGGATTTATTGCTTTAATTTTTACATTTGTCAATGTTTGGATTTAATGGAAGGTGTGGGTGATAAATGGCTGAGGTTTGTGCAGATTTGAAATAAATGTAATTATAGTTTCATCAGTGAGTTTAATTTTCAGTTGTTATGGTTTTTATGCAGAATACAAAGGTTCTTTGTTGGACTTCTATGTGGTGCTATTTGTTTTGTATAGTGTTTAAAATTAGCTGCTATCGGCCGTTGATCTAAGGGTATTTAATTGTAAAATCATTCAATATAATTCTCTCTTGAACATGGTATACTAACCCTACGAATTTTCGATTACTTCGCATCCTTATTCCTTCTAATATGGGCTCTCCAACACGGTTGGGGATTTATTCGTTGTAGATGCGGTCCAACTTCGAGTATACTCTGTAAAGCTCAAAACCTACATACACAGTATTCCTTTAATGAAATAATGTTTTATTTCAAATTAAAGTATAAACAGCCCCAAGCAGTACAACACGCAAACAATATCCCTAAAATCAAATTACAAATCATTAAAACAAAATCGAGTAACAATATTCGATACTAGGAAATCATAAGATCGCGAAGTGTTCCAATAGGGGAGCAAATACTCCGTCTTTGAGACATAGGAGTCTGTAATCTCCGCGTCTCCGGATTTTAATTACTTATTGGAAACTTGTGGCCGCCGGCTGTATGAGATCGTCTCGGCGGTTTATTGCGAGAATTCGCTTGACATCCACGTCTGTACCATTGTTGTCTATTTTTAGCATTTGTAGTTGATTACTGTGCTCTTTCTCTTATTAAACAGTGGTTATTGTTTCATTTGGTGAAGTAAGTCTTGCTAAGCCGTTTTAAAGAGTAGTTTGAAAATGGTGTCACCAGAGTTACTCTAATAAAAAAATACATTTAGTCGAGATGGTAGACCAAACCCAAGCCACCTTACATACGAGTATATGTTTGGTCAACCCATGACAAACTATACAACATATTATGGATAATTTATACAAGCACAATGAGGGATTACACTACAACTGGTGGTAAGCTGCTTGATAGAGTTTAAACTAATGAGAAATAATCACATGCTGGTCTATATATTATATAATATAGGAGAAAATTCTGGAAATAATAACATTACAATAATATTCTGCAAATTTTTAAATAAAAACAGTTAAAAAAATGAAAAGCATCAGTATGTATTTATGTGAACTTTAACAAAATAGTTTAGCTATGAAATTATTGTCATTTATGTGCTCATTCGAATTAAGGAGGGCATAATTTTGTAAGCGACATAACATCGAGAAACAGTGGTGATGTCTCATTGTGTCAACATAATACAAGATGCGATTTTGTCGCTGGCGTCAACTTGTATGAAGTTGTCTATCTTGGGTATTCTTGCTCGAATGGATTTGGGAGCACATCCTGTCAAACAATCACGGTCTGTGTACTTGAATATATACTTGAAGATCACTTATGTGTTCACTGCTGAAACGGACGACAAAATGCATAATAATTTTTTTTGGAACTGGCAACAAATTGTTCTGTGGAAAATATTACAATTACTATAATATCAATGATAGTATTGAAAGGTTTAATCTTAAAGAAGAAGCCTAAAACCGACATAAATAAAAGCATACATACATACATAAGCTCACGTCTTTTTCCCAGAAGGAATAGGCAGAGGTGATACCAGGACACCCACATTTCCCATGTATGTTTCGTCCCATGATGTGATAGGGGGCGAGCCTATCGCCATATCGGGCACAAATTGCTGACTCTGGGCTGATAAAGAATAGGAAAATCCAATATCACTTTGCCCGACCCGGGATTCGAACCCTAGACCTCATCTTTGTAGTCGTACCTTAGTACAACTACGCCGCCGAGGCAGTCGCCTCAAATAAAAGCTTTTGTTATTATTGGACACTAAAGATTTTGCTTCAGTTTATTTATGTATCACATCAAGGAGAGCGATATATACAACTGAAGGATAAGTAAATAAAATGTAAACCTTAAAAAACTTACAAGAGATACTTGGAATTGCCAGAACTGGCATTAAGAATAGTACGTTAAACTTCACAAAGAATTCGCAAAAAATCTATAAACAGCAAAAACATGCTCAGAATCGAATAATGTATACTAACGCTGCTATGTATTGTTAAGGATATTTTCTCTAGAGTGAGCGCGGTGCCAATGACTTCTTTCAATAGACCGTTGGCAAATATTGGCACTGAACGCTTTGATCTTAAGTCGACGTTCATTTCGAGCTAACGTGTGCTTTTAATTAAGAACAAACAAGACGTGCTAATCGAAGCGAGACGTGTACATAGGTAAATATTAAAACGTCGCTCCTGGCGCTTGACATTACTGCTATGCTTTACGAGTCATTTTGAAGGTTACATTTTGGTAAATTGTATTATCATAAATCTAAATTAGTTATCGAGTAGAGAGTATTAGATCTGCCCTTTTGCGCTGTTTAAAAGAACACATCATATTTTAATATTATCTAAATTAGATTATGGAACATTTGTTTCGTATTACTGGTACAATATGAACATACTTTTCATACGTTAATATAATACACCAGTAATGATCTTTCATACCATATCAACAAAATCTTGGGGAGTACTCTTTGTACAGATACGTCTCTTTACTATGACACTCTATGCCATTAGGAACGATATTAATTAACTTAGAATACCTAAATATCTTCCAAGTTAGGTATTACCTTGGGTTCAAACCAACGCCTTCCGTGGGATATTCTATCATCTTCCAAATTTCGCTATCTTTTATATTATTTACATCGAAAATAGCAGTGATCTTTATTTAAGACTCAGCCAAATCACGACTCACGATACCTAGAGGTAAATTAATCCGAGCCTTTGATCGCGCAACTAATTTAATTAAGACCAAATCAATGTGCAAATAACGAAACATTTCACTAATTTGAGAAACCGTTCAGGTGTGCAATCTTATTCTCTTTGCGTCTAATGTACTGCTTAATCAGCATTACAGAATTCTCGAATAAAAGAAGAGATGGAACTTTTTTCTTTCCAATGCGCGATTACAAAGAATTCAATCTATAGGGGATTAAGCGACAGAAACAGAGCATTTTGCAATGGAAACGCTATAAGTTCGTTTCGTATAAACATCGTCTAAAACTTAATCACGACTCGTCTCGGTTTTTCTGATTGGAGCAAATTAAATATTTTCTCACGTTTTATTGCTGGATTTTATTTCTATTTATCTAATTCTGATTGGAACTAAGCATTGGTAATTGACAATTTGAAGGCAATTTATTTATTTGGTTTCGTGTATTTTATTGCGAAAACAGTTTGGAAGTTCTCTTTCGAAGTCGCCGTCTACGTCTCTTTCTTTAAATTGTATAAAAGTTGTTTATTTGAAAGTAAATCTTTATTTGTTACGAGTATCTTCTTCGTCTTTGAAATTTGGCTTGAATTTCAGGTGGATACTGATTAACTATTGGTAAAAAAAATCGATTTAAAAAATTTGTTCATGTCCTCCAGAACAAAAAAACTTTCTTAAAGTCTACGTATGGGGTCCCCAATGACAAAGATTCGCAGACACATGCCAGTAAAACCTAGATTAGGTGCCATCATCTTCTTCTAACATATTTGAAATAAGATTTTCTAATGTTAAGATACATTTTATTATAGAATCACTAAAAAAATATTGCAATAAAGTATCGAGTAAAACAGTTTGTAATGTAATAACTTAATATAAATTCCTTTCACATTTTCAATTACGCATATTTACCTATACGTTTGAAGGCGTGAAGTGCGTGGTGGCCTGGTACCGGACCAGACGCGGCTGCTCACATGTTCACGGTGGTCGCGGGTTCAAATCCCAGGGCACACCTCTGACTTTTCGGAGTCATGTATGTATTGATAATCACCACTTACTATAACGGTTAAGGAAAACATCGTGAGGAGACCTGCATACCATATCGATTTGTAAAAAATTCAATGGTGTGTAAAGTCCGCCAACCCGCACTAGGCCACCATGTTGGACTATATGGCCTAACCACTCCCAATCGTACTCCCGATTGCAGAGTAGGCCCGTGCCCTGCAGAGGGAGATATATGGGCTATCACATACCTAGACGACTCCAGTTATTTCCTTTTTTATAGAAGAAATCTTTGTCGCCTAATGACGATCCACTAATTTCAATTAGCTAATAAATTGTACAGCTTCCTCAAAACACGTCTTGGTACCTAATATGGAAGCCGTCGTAACCACAACGACTCCATATGTACTTTAACTCTAATCTGCAAGTCGATAACGTTTTCGGCAATTATCTTAATCGGATCAGATGCCTCGTGACGTCACTAAGCAACGACCGCCAAGTAATCCCTCACCGTAATTACCCCATTTCATGTCATGCCTCGATAAATGGAAACATCGTATGTATATACAAAAGTACAAGGCAATAACATGCTTTCATTACAAAATATATTATGAGAAACGTATTTTATTTTTGTTAAATTTTATTGACGTGATTTTTTATTACGCTGGTTCTGATTACCTGTCCATAAAGTATCAAAACACTTTAATGTGGATTATAACCTAACTCTCCGTCATAGTCCAAAAATATTTTACAGCATTTTAGAACACAAAAAATACTCGAAGTTGCTTTCGCAAAGAATTTGAATAAACTTTCAAATAAAGATAAAATATGAAAAGTATACGAAAATATTTTCACCAACTTCATGAATTACAATTCGGAGCTTAGACGCATGGCCGGCCTTATTAATTTCACGTTCTCAATCAAATATGTAAAATTTATCTAACTTGGAGTTCGTCGACCGATCGGATAAAGGGCACAGTTCAAAATACTTTGGAGATGCCAGTGCCAATGCGCTTCAATTTCCAATACGTTGGTAAATCCAAGGCTAGAATTCAGCCCGCTGTAGGCCGCTCTGTTCCATTCAACCCGCATTGAAAAGCTTTGCAAATTCTCTGAACTTGAGAATTATAAATAAGAGTTCTTTTCTTAATTTAAACGTGGTTTTATTTTTCTTGTAAAGTTGAGATGGTGTTATTGCTGTTTTATCCAGGAGTTTATTGGTTTAATTTTTTATAGTAAATGATTTTCTAATATTTTGTGTATGTTGTTTTATACCATAGTACATAATTACAATACATAATTACTGTTAGGTTTCCATCACGTCATTCGCACACTATTAATCCGATTGAATTTAGACTTAGTAATTTCGAAAGTTCTTGCCAAAAACCAACTGTGAATTATCCTCGCATAATGAAAAAATATGTATTTATAATCTAGGTGTAGTGGGATCGATCTTATGGAGTTTATATTAAAATAGATTTTCATCAAAACTATTGGACCATCATTTATAAATAAATGAAATATTTATCAACAGAATCTGCAATTATTTTTATCTGTGAGAATCGATTAAAGATTGTGCTCATTGAACCGCGTACAAATGGACGTTTCTGAATCAATTCGACCTCAAAATATCTCAGAGCAACAGATACCACGTTATATTGATAAAATGACAAAACCAAACGCGTAAAGACTTAACCCTCGCGGAGTGAGGCATTAGACACGTTTCATTGGCTTCTCAAGTGCTGATGGAACTGATTGCCCGGCTTTGCTTTCACAATACCCCCTCACAGACTTACAATATTATAACAACCTGAATTTCGCCCATTGAAAAACTAACCTTAAGCTATCTGAGTAGAATTGGAAATTGCGTGTCGATATCCAATTGTTTTATTTGGATATTTGAAAAAGAATTACTGCATCTGCTTAGCCGGATTTCATGTTTCATTGATTGGCATTGTTAAGAGTCAAGGATGGGGACTTTTCGAATGTTTCGTGATGTCGGATTTTCAGAAAATAGGCACAATTATTTGATAACGGTTTTTTTGTAAAGAGGGCACTTTGATCCTTATTTTAGATATCGGGTTCCATTTCTGATTGACATGAGGTTGTGTTGGAGTTGAAAATACTATAACAAATAATAGTTGAAGTTCTGAAAAGGATCACCCTTGTTCAATGTAAAGACGACAAAAGGTGAAAAGTGTACCTAGAACAATTGGTATTCAGGAAAGTGCAGACCTTCCTCCACCAGTCTTTTCTTGCTCTTAGCAGTTTGTAATACTGGCGACGCACCTTAGGTCCAAATGTACTAGTAGTTCAAAGGCAGCCGTAATATTTACGTTTACGATTTACTTTTCAAAATACTTCATTACGATTCAAAATTTATTTTTAACGAAGTAATCTATATTTCAACAACTCATGTTTCTTCGACGCAGAATCATATTCAATCTGTAGCTATAAAATGTAATAATTACAATACAAGGGTGGCCTTACAAAAGAAATACACAATAACAACACGACATTCATATTCCTTGATGTAATAACATGTGCGGACAATCGAGGGAAAGAATATGAGACCTGTGTTTAATAGATGGACTCAAATAAATGTACATATTTTATGTTAGGGGACTGCACAAAGGATATTGAAAGAATAAAGAAGTAATGATTTTATTTCATGTTAATCTCTGTTATTAGGGCATTGAATAGTCTGCTTAAGCTTTAGTATTGAATGGGTAAAAGGGATTATACATTTGAATTGGATTTTAGTTTTTTAAATCCAGTTTAAAATGTTATAAAAGAAATAATAGCACGCTTAGAGTCCAGTAAAGTAACAAAGAATTTTATTTGAATTTTTAACGCCATAAGTGCTACAATAAAAGTAATATATTTTAATTAAAGTACGTAAATAATATACATTAACGTATATTACAAACGAGTTTATATATTACGCTGTTATGGCTTAAAAATATAAACACGACGCTACGAATTATGAACCAGAAAGTATTATAATTTTTATTTATGAGATATATTTTTTAAATACTGTATTTATAAAAGTGATCTATTTAAAAAATTAAACATATATTCTTATAACATAAAAACCTTATATAGTGAGGAAACCTGCATAACGTAGCGATTTTAGAGAATTTCTACGGTATGTAAGTCCGCCAACCCGCACTTGGCCAGCGTGGTGGACTATATGGCCTAACCACTCTCAATCGATTCTCTCGATTGTAGAGTAAGCCCGTGCCCAGCAGTGGGACGTTTAAGGTCTGATACATACATAACATAAAAGTCTACTATTTATAACAATAGGAAGCAGTATATCTAAACGTATACATTGAGAACATTGCCCGCAAATCCGAGGCGCTGAATAATTGGGCAGCGCTGCCAAACATGTGTAAGACAATTCAGAAGAAAGGAACCTAAAAGTAAAATCACAGACTCTCTGATCACACTTTTATTTCGTACAATCAATAAACTAAAAATTAATCCAACGCAATAAAAATTACACAAGACAAGATGTCAAAATCTAACACATACTTTTTCCCAATAATTCTATTTTTCATAATTTCCTAGTCAATTGACTTTCTTTAATTTATAGAATCATGACAAATGGTCAATCGATTTACTTTAAACATTATTGAAATACTAATATTATTCTAATTTAATTTATAACAACAACTAAATAGTCATCAAATATATTAATAGTAATTCTCAATTTAAAATAACATAACAGTCGGCCATTCTGAATTTTGCGAGTCCTCTCGCAACTGAACTTGCATCATAGACAGAAAATTATAAACTGATAACACTGCTCGAAATTAGTTAAATCTGTTAATATATCACTGCTTCGGCCATCTGATTATTTTAAATTGTTCCATCAATTTCGTAGCCACAAAAACAAAACAAAAAAAAAACCTCTTACATTCAAATCAATCATGTCAATTTCCTTTCCCAATCAAATTTTAATAATTAATAATCACGACAATAAACAATATAATGTACATTACATCCGTTAATAATATAATTAATATAACATCCATTGTGTTTGGCATACTCCTCATCTGGGCTCACGCCCTCCTGTGTATGCAAACACTCCAATTCCACTCCACTCACTATTATGGTCAGATACTTCCCAAATTGGCTTATCGGCCTCATGCGTATCTGACACATACATACATTTCCACGTTTGTATCTTGCATACTCCTTAGTTGGCTTATCGGCCTCATGCGTATGCAGATACAATGACAATCAGATATCCAAATCATATTTCATTATCGGAATTTTTCCCTGACCTCTCTGTCCCTTCATTAAAATGTTCATCATCATCAACGTCTCTATCCTGTTCCAATTGTTTTTCCAAATCACTTCCCGAATTATGTTCCTCATTTGACCCGTCGCTCTCAGTATCATTTAAATAATCGTGCGTGAAAATCAACCAAGGATGGATTTTGTCTACGGAAATAACAATTGTATATTACCGATTTTGTTTACGCGTCAGTAGAGTATCATCAATTACATATCGATCACCATCTAACACCTTTACTACTCTATAAGGACCTTGAAGCTTCGGCTTCAACTTTTTTCAATTTCCATCATTAGTTGTAATTTCCCTTTCAATCCTCACTAGGTCTCCTTCTTTATACTTCTTTCCTGTTTTACGCTTTTGGTCAAACATCTCTTTTTGTTTATTTTGTGTTTTCCTTATTTTTGTGTTAACTTCGTTCCGTACTTCCTACCTTCTAATACCACTCTCACATTATAGTAAAGTTGATACAATACCATCGCCTTTAATTCGTAACCATAACCCAAATAGCACTTCAGATGGACTTTTACCCACAAACTTATTATTGGTTGTGTTTAGCCCCAACTTTATTTCTTCCAAATGTTTATCCCGTTCTTTTTCATGATAGTTATAATTTTTAGCCGCTAGAAACGCCAAAATAGTTCGATTATATCATTCAACCTGACCATTAGCTCTCGGTATGGCTACTACATGTAAAACATGACGTATACACAAATTATTCATAAATTCTTTTAAGTCCTTACTAGTGAAAAACGTTCCTCGATCACTAATTATTCGACTTGGTATACCAAACAGACTAAAATAATTGTTAATAGCATCCAGAGTCGTTTTAGGTTTAGGATTTTTCATCTCATATAGTATTATATATTTAGTATAAGCGTCTATCAGAATTAATATATAAACATTTTTATTCCTACTTGGTATAAAAGGGTTAAGGAAATTTATGTGAACTGCGTGAAAAGGAATATCAACTTTTGGTATGGGATGTAGCATTCCTTGTCTCTTACCGCTGGGTACTTTGTGGTAAGAACACTCCAGACTGACTCTACATATTTCTTAACAATTTTCCTCCTCTTTGCGAACTGATATAAACTGTTTAATTTATCTAGCGTCTTCTCTACCCCAAAATGATCCATTTCATCGTGATTCCTTTTCAATAACTGCCATTTCACTCCCTTTGGTACTACCCATTTTAATTGATCTCCTACAACTCTATAAACCTTCCCATTCAAAATTTTGCAATTATGATGTATGTCCACAATATTTTCTTTGTTTCTGGATCTTCTAAAATATGTTTAATTCTAATAATTTCTAGGTCTACACTTTACATAATGACTAACCAATCCAATCAAACCAAATTTTGAATGGTCAACACATCAAACACCGATTTAAATTCTTCAACCCCTTCTATAGCGTTTCTATTAAGTACATCAATGTGGCTCATACGTAACCCCGGTCTTAGACAAAGTTGTCCGCAATGCATTGCAATCGGTAAGTATGGTGAATTTGATCCCTAAATCGTACACTCGTTACCTATTTAGCGAAGCTATGACCAAAGTTTCCAATTCAAACGAGTGTTACTTTTGCTCCGTGCGAATTAGTTTGCCGAGAATAATATGCTACTGTGCATTGTCTGCCAGCAGAGTCTTCTTGCAGAAGCATACCCGCGATACCAGTTTTACAGGCATCCGTATGAATTTGCGTTTACGCTTTAGAGCCATAAATTGCTAATATTGGTCTATTAATTAAATTATTTTTCCAACTAGTAAACGCTTTATCTTGTTCCAAGGTCCATTACAATTTAGTACTTTTTTTAAACAATTTAGTAAGAGAAGCCACTATAATTGCAAAATATTTCACGAAACGTCTTAAAAAACTTACTAATCCTATAAACTGCCTAACTTCGTGTTGATTTGAAGAATTTTTATATTCTACTACTGCCTGCGTTTTTCCACTCCCCGGACGAACTCCCTGTTCCGTTATTTCAAACCCTAAATAATAATCAATAGCAGTATAAAAGAACTTACATTTCGATGCTTTTAATGTAAAACTGGTCGCGTGTAATAATTTAAGTACCCGTTCCAATCGCTCCATCCCTTGTTTGATATCTACAGAAGGTATAATCATGTTATCCATAAAAGTGAAAGCTTCTGTATTATGTGACGCACTAAATATTTTATCTATAGCTTTTTTTTGGAAAACTGAGGGTGCATTTGGTAAACTAAAAGGCATTCTTTTAAATTCGTACTGACCGTCAGGCGTTACAAAAGAAGTTTTATCTTAAGAGTAGGAAGCAATTGGTATTTGGTAATACCCGGAAGTCAAATAATATTTAAAACCCCTAAGTTTATCTATTATATCTTCCACTCTAGGCATTGGATGGTGTTTATTTACAGTTTTAGAATTTAATGCTCCATAATCAACGCAGAGACGTTTGTTGCCCGTCTTATTTTACACCAGAATTATTGGACTAGCATAACAGGAAGTCGATTCCACTATAATACCGTTATCTAACATACCTTGTATCATGTCCTTAACTTTTTCCCTTTCACTATATTCCAACCTATATGGTCGATAGACTACTGGTGTATTATTTTTTAATGAGATAGTCATTTCAGTTAAATTGGTGAGCCCCAAATTCGAGAGACTAAATGAAAAACAATTCTTGTATGTCTCTAACAATTTTTCTAGATTATATCTATCCAACATATTCAAACTATCACCTATATTTAATGGTTCCTCCTTCAATATTTGTTCTCGTAATTCTAAGTTGTTTATATTTAGTAATTCATCAAAAAGAAAACCTCTGGTTAATAATTCATTTTTTTTAAAGATATTTGAAAAATGCTACAACTTAAGTTTATCAACATTATATAACCATCCCCTTGTTTATATTATATATACCTGGCAATATATTGTACATACTACGTTTAATATTTCTTAATGACCCCTTACACACATTTTGCCTGTTGCCTGCTCGACCGCTGTGACCGGTACGGCAGTCATAAACTCTATAAACATCAGAAGTTACAATCAATTTTATCTTTTATTAATGTCTAATTTTGGTTCTTTGTATAATAGTAAATGTTTCGTTTTGTGCAATAAAGGAAATTAATAAATAAATTTCACTATCTAAGGTAACCCCGTAGACCTCTAAACTGACGATACATTTACCTAACAGTTTATTAAAGAATCACTAAACCCCTTAAGCGATGGTAGAGCTGTTTCCGTACATCTTATACCCAATTCCTCAAAATCATCTTTCCAAATTAAACTGCACTGACTCCCAAGATCTACATAACAAGTTTATCTTATTATATTAATTTTTATAGGTAATACATAGGTACTTCTTATCCATAGATCGTACAATCTTTACCTCAGATACTGTCTCACCATTACCCCTTGTATTTAAATTGGTATTTAATCTCCTACATGAAACGGCTTGATGCCCCAAACGTTTACATTTACTACATGTAATTAACGGCTTAATACACTTGAAACTAGGAAGACAGGTTTCACCACAATTGAAACACTTAATAGTATTTCTATTGTTGATCATACTCTTATTTCCGTCAGTTTGAGTTTCGCTCCGTTTCCTTAAAAATGATTTCCTATCGTTCACATCATCACATTTCACAGCTTTTAAATACATTAAAAGTTGTTCTGGCTGAAAATAATTTGTTGCCTGTGCTCCTAAACGTATCCCTTTATCATCTGATCCATAAATAACGCAATCAATGGCTTTCTTTTCAGCAATTTCGCATCAATTCAATAAATTCATTTTATGATTAAAATATGTTTCAAATCATTCATTATACCTTACTTTCCTATCTAACATTTCATGTAAGAGTGGAGCATAATTTTGAATGGTGGAGAATATTCTTTCTAATTTTCCCTTCCACTCTGCCCTTGCAAAGTCAACAGAGGGAAAACCCTGATACCATACATTTGCTACTTCAGACAATTTTTGGCAATGCATAATGAATGATTTGTGTATCATTCCAATTATAAAACTTAGCGTATTCTTTGACCTTGTTTATCCATGCATTAATAATTTGCTCTCTATATGACGGGTCAAATTCAGAAACTACATTAGCATTCATAGAAAATGATTTTTCTGATGACGTGGCTGGCAAGGACTTTAGTAATTCTAAAAGTTACCTACTCGTAAATTTAATCTTAGTATTGTCTTCACACACGCGGTAGGACTCACATGACCTTGTCCTGCTGCGGGATCTCTTACCCCTGTGAGTAGATCGGCTTTTCCGGCTCCGTTATCCAAATGATGTCGCACTGTTGTGCCCCCGCTTGCGATTCCTCTCACGACGTCCTTCGGAGGCAGTCTTGCTCCTTGACCGGTTGCTCCGCTCTCAACATCTGCCAAAGGTAAAGAAGGTTAATTTCGTTTCATGTATTCGGTGTTAACATTCATCATAACGCTTTATTGGTAAAATGTCTGATCAGAAATTCATTCGTAGACGTGGGTTATTTGTCTCTAATTTTTAATATCCCACTTCTGAACTGTAAGACAATTCAGAAGAAAGGAACCTAAAAGTAAAATCACAGACTCTCTGATCACACTTTTATTTCGTACAATCAATAAACTAAAAATTAATCCAACGCAATAAAAATTACACAAGACAAGATGTCAAAATCTAACACATACTTTTTCCCAATAATTCTATTTTTCATAATTTCCTAGTCAATTGACTTTCTTTAATTTATAGAATCATGACAAATGGTCAATCGATTTACTTTAAACATTATTGAAATACTAATATTATTCTAATTTAATTTATAACAACAACTAAATAGTCATCAAATATATTAATAGTAATTCTCAATTTAAAATAACATAACACATGTTAGCAGTCGATGTTGTATAATTTGTACAGTCACCTTTGTTCTCGTGAAGGCAATATAATTACGGCAATAAGCTAGTTTGTCTGACGCGGCCCTCTAATGGACGCCCTCTGTTCGCTTTATCAAGGTCTTATTACGTGATAGCATGGAGATTGGCATTGCCATTGATGGAGGATATACGATAATTTTTATTTATTTATTATTTAGTATAAGTTTATTTTTATTTTATAGTCAAACAATTTAAGGACAGACCTTAGAAATCTTTATAAAATATCAATATATATAGTAATTATTTCTTTAAATTGCACGTTATTGACCAGAAATATCCGACGAACCATGAACAGTATATTTTTCCGGGGTTAAATTTAATAACATCACTTTTTTATTATGATGAAACCACAAAATAATATTTTTTTCGTCTAGTCTAGTTCAAATAGTACCAGTCAACACAATTATTTTGACCTGCTCAAAACCTATACACAAATTTGAACAAGATCCTTGCTTGGGTCACTATGACTTATTTTCTACCATCATAAACAGTCGTCGCTATCCCATCGTACACGAATATCCACAGGAGGATAGCGATCAATGTCTATTGAATTTTGCATACAAAGCGTTGTGACAGGAAGTTGCCTTAATAATACCACGGAGGTCCGAGGCACAAACACAATTATTGCCGTCCATGTCGCAATATGAGATTTAAGGGCAAATTAAGTGAATTAGAAAGTGGAGACCGGTTCGTGTGGCCCTCCACCCCACTTTAACATGTCTATTAATTTAGTATACCTATTACAAACGATAATAGGACCGCGGACTGTTGGTTTCAAAAGATGGCGTCAGTGTAGGGACGTTAGAGACTTCCACTAAAAAACTGTGGGAATCTAAGCTTTGAGCGTTAAGTTTCTAAAAATACTGCAGCAAATAATTACTACTACCTTTTCATATGATACCATTTATTATCATAAAATGAAGGTAGTCATTTTAAAACGGGTGTCTAATGCGGGTGTCTTGTACCCCAGTTCGCCGCGTGACCACGAAAGATGTAGTCTTTAAGATCTAGAGAAATTGAAATTAAACTAGTTAAAATAAATAGTTTTATTTTAATTGTAATATTCGTGTTTACGTAACAAAATAGTATATATCTACATCATAATTAGCTACAAATACGTGTTCCAAAGATTTAAATGTCACTGTTTTGGTTTCGGTGATCGTTTTTGTCGGTTTCTCTTATATTTTTTAGGGTACTTCGGCTATGTTCATAACATATTTTGGAAGACATTATGAGAAGTTTACGCGTTTTAATTATCAATTTAATAATGCCTTGACGACCTATTAAAACAAGTATAGTATTTAGTGTAAGCTAAAACAGAGTATATAAAGGTGTAACGTCTTCCCACACCGAGGTAATTATTTGTGCCATTAATAATTCTTCCATCCTCTCCACTTATTTTAAGTTCTTCGGTTTGAACGATCTCGTACAAATAGGCCGGGACTGAAATTGGTGGCATGACAACACGGCTTCTTTAGATCAATGTTACACAAAACGTGTCTTTTATATTTTATAATATATTAAGACTTCAAATACATATTATAAGAAGATATTAAAACTAACACATAGTATCATCAATGGTTTAATTCTATGTTATTAATTGTTGATGATATCTTATTGTTTCAGTTAACAACGATGACGCAGGTAAGTACTTTTTAATATTTCAGCAACGGAAACCGGAATTTTTATTCGTCTATTTTGTAATGTGTTGTTTTTTCAAATTATAGGTTGTAATAAAAATAGGTATATAGTGTCTACAGTTTAAAACAGCACTAACATGAATTACACTAAAATTTGAACACTTTAAAGCCTTTTAACGTTAAATATTACACTTAAAATATAAATACTAATCCGAGCAGACTTAACTAAGTTCATTAAATGATTTACCTTAAAATTACTATCTGTTAATGTGGTTGGGTCGTTAAAACTGAGCAGTTATCGTAAATTTCCAGACCTTTGGTAAAAGCGTCTAATACTGCCGAAGTGATTAAGCACTGTAAAATATAGACAAAAATATTTCAAATAAATTTCTTAGTTACGACTGGGTTGTAATTAAGAATTAATGTAGTTTTTATTAGCGGTCTTTATGACTTATTTGCGTTAGTCGATAGAGACCGCATGAGGGGAGCGGGAGGTTTCTGTTTAAGCATGCTATAGAGCCCGCGTGAACCGTTTGTCTAAGTTGATGCAGCCGGCAAGAGTTGATTATTTTCATTAGAAATGAATTTAACTCCTCCATCGAGGAATTATGCTAGTCAGTTTGGAATATACACACTGTACCCGACAAGCAACACATTTGCGTGTGCATTACTATGACGGGATTTCGACCATCCTGTATGTTGCTGCCTACCCGGAAAGAATATGGTGCCACCGCCTTTTGGGTATCCAGTCTCACTGACAACAAAATGCAACAGCGAAATTAATGTTTGACGACAGTTTTCCTTGAAACAATTTTACACTAGTCGAGTAATTAGTAGAATAACTTTAAAATATTTTCATTTTAAATAAACTCCAAAAAACATATAATTCCCAATGCAACTAAATTCTATCCCAAGAAATTGTCAACAAAACGAATCCATTTCCGCACCCAAAACTAAAACACAATGGTCCAAATTAACTGGCCGTTTATTGCGTACAATTTACAATTCGCCGGTCAGTGGAAAGACCTTAGGGTTGCACAATAGTGTCCCTCGCAGATCTTGGACCGGTTGAACAAGGGTTTTTGTCCCAATTACTGACGGCGTAATTATTTCCACCAACAACTATCATACGAATGTGTAGGGGACACACAATACGCCAATTTCGTGATGAAATTGATTTTGGTGTAATTATGTGGGATAACTTTCGCTTCTTCGGGTTTTATGAAGTGAATTAAAAAAAAAAATTTCATTGCGATGAATGGCGAGACTAGCTTTCAAACAACACCATGAAATACAAAGCAATTTTTGGCATTCCACTGCGCTCGACATCCTGAGACAAAAGATGTTAAGTTTCAATATGTCAAGTTGTTACTCTGGCTGCAATGTCCTTCAAACCAGAACATAACAGGGCATTAACACTGCTGTTTAGCGGGAGAAATAGACATTGCGGTGGTAGCTACCCAGGCAGCCTCTCACATATGAGAGACCTACCACTAGTAAACGTATTAAAACTACAATGTTTTAGAAACGGCTGCTGCACACTATTTTGATGTGAGAAACCAGGGGTCGCAGTAGTGTACTGCACTTACCGTTAGACGCATTATAGCTACTTTGTCTAGGAAGTCTAGAAAGTTGCATTATTTCGAACTAGAATAAATTTGGCAATCATATTATCAAATAGGAATTATCATATAGGACAGTCTATTGAAAATAAACTGGGCACTTATAGGTACTGTTATTTAGTTACTCAAATTGCATTTGCTTCACTTTTGCTGCTATATCAGCCGAACTCAACTCAGTGCTTTTCAAGCTACAGAAAAAATAGCTATTTTTGTCATCGAATAGCGATCAACAACAAATTCGATGTCGCAACAACCCCGGCTCAGACCGAAAAAACTCACTAACGACTAAACCGTAAATCTCTGTACCAATAATAATATTAAGTTACATTGAAACACCACCAGCCAATTATCGCTATACAAAAATTCAAATAGAAAAGGAAAAATTAATTTCTCGCCTTTCATAAAGAGCTATTAGGAATTGGCCGTACACTCGTTTAACTACGGCTGTAAACATTAATCAGCGCAATAAAGACTCTTTCATAGGAACGGAAAACTCGTGCTTTTAACAAATGCTTCCAATCAGAGCCGCTCCTTTCATTTCTAACACAATGGGTCTGGCAAAATGCGAAATAAGATCCCTAATGAAAACTATCGTTGGTTCTCGTTATAATCTATAATAGCGTCTATTGCGAATGATATGTGGGGGTTCAATTGAATCTTAAATGGCGAAAAGGTTTTAAAGTGGCCGACGCAAGCGTGTCATGTTTTGAGCTTAGCCTGTGATTTCGTATTTGGAATGACATCTCTCCAGTGGATCAGTAACCAGTGCAATTCAAAGACAATTCTTTGAATTGCACTGCATTTTACCAGTCAGTGCATTAAAGTCACTGAGAATTATATAATACTTCCAGAATTATTATATCAATTTACAAAGCAATTGTGGCGTAGAGGCATGCCAAAATTTTCATAAAAATCTTAATATTCCACATAAAAACATTATTCATTGAAAACCACACATGTTAAGAAATATCCTTTTATGGCGACATAAAACACCGCCGGACCTTTGACGTCAGCGTTTGTGGCCGGAAATGGAAGGGACAGGGCGGACAGCTTCCGGTCCGGGCGAAAATCTCTGACAGCCGGCAAAAACAATACAGTCACTGACCGTATTGGAAGGATATTAGGATACGTTAATCATTGTACACACTTTTGGGGGCCGAAAAATATTTTTTACTTCTTATAATGTCGTATGAACGATTTTGTCTTATGTACCTCTAAATTTTCGAAGTTATCTGTGTATGAATTGGCAATTGTCGCTAGCTTGGGTATTGCTAGGGCTATGTAAAAACCAAGTTTTCCGAATGCAAGTACAAAAATGTGTAAGCTTAACTTAACCTTATAAACCTACCCGGGTTGGATAATAATTGGCAAAGTTACGCCATCGGCTTTACATTATAAATTAATACACTAACACTTAAACGAGCACACATTCAGCCTCAATTATACAACTCATTTAATTGGTATAACAATTTAAAATTACTTTATACAACTACAACTTTAAACGAAATCTTATTTTCTATTCTACTCGTATTCTACTACACCGAAACCTATCTTCAAGACCGTACTCTTTTGTACAACAAAACTCCATAAAGGAATCTTATAAAACATTTTTCATAAAACATAATATCGAAAAGGCTTCACTGTCTCCTCCAGGCGTACTCAATACGTTTCGTTTCAAACAGCAAATGACGCCATTGAGAAAAGCCTCAGATCCAAACGAATAATGTTCGCCATACATCTCTACAACTTAATACACTGGACGGATCAAAGGGCCACATACGGAAACGCTGCCAGCTTAGAATAAACCAATTATGAGTGAAATATTAGGGATCAGTCCGGTACGGGAGTCTTTGATCACACGGACCCGCACATTTCTTTCTCACAGAAAGCCACAAGCGAAACTCTTAATAAATTACAGAAATTGGTGGCCACCAGACTAATACCTCCGGAATGGGGAATAAGCCGGTCATAACGTCGGTTAACTGCGCGTGCCGAGTAATCATTTCGGACAGGATATTTACTTCCGTCTGTTGTTGTGATATATGAGAACGGGCCAGCTTATTAAAGGATACCGCGCGCAGCAAGGAAATCATTTTTGTACGTAATGAAATTGCGTGCGGAAAGTAGTCGCAGTATAAATAAATTAAGAGCGATCAGCGGTGTGACGACCGAAATGCTACTCCGTTTTCAATTACACTGAAAGCCGGGGACGATATGGATATTTTGTGAAATGGGAAAATAATCGAATTTTGACTGAATAATGAGAGGACCCTCGGTGCGCCGATGAATGGCGGACAGACCAGCATGGCGACACAAAGGGTATTTAACTCGCACTTAGTACTTTTTGTCCGGCACCCCCCGCTGCGCGCCACCCCGCCCCCCTCGCCGCCCCTCTCGATTATATTGTCGTTATCGCCCTACAACGTATGCAGAGCATAACATGTATTATCTCTATTGCCAGTATCCATTTACCCGATTCCGTTCGCTCCTAATCCTTTGATTTATAATATCCCGTTGAAATATAGCCGCTGGCCGCAATTTATTTAAATTATTCCAACAGTCAATTAACGAGATAGCTTTTGGCGCGATATAGGTCGCGATGCGCCCGAGCGTAACAAACGAACCGAATTTGTTCATTAAAATTCACAAAGTTATTAAAACCCGTATTTTTTCGCCCGAACGAGCTGAACATTTTCAATCAGAAACTGTTTTCGTATGTCAGCGTTTATGAGAAAACTTATTTCATATGTAAAAGTGGAAGAAAATTTATGGATCCTTTTTGCGTGGTGCCCGCATGCTTATTAGTGAAGTCAAACACACCTTTATAAAGTGGGGGTCCCTAAAATATGTCTGCGTGTATTTGAACAAGTCGAACTCGGTGCAAACATTCTATTGATACAAATAATTATACGAGAGAGCGATATTTCAGCGGCGGTTTCCGCATGGCGCGGGGTGAGGCAGAGTTAGTTAACAAACTTTTTCCCATTTCGTTAAAAAGCAACGAGGATTAATTCTGTTGTCAGCCGTAATACTTATTTACAATAATCCGACTTGTGGGAGAACTGCGCATGAATTGTTAGAATAAATTTCATTTTCAGACGAGTATGCGTAGGGTGGGGACCTGCCTTTTTTTTACATGTCGATATTATCTAATATGAAATTGATTCAGTACTTTCTGAAGTTTAACACCCAAAGAAAACATTCTAAGTAAAACTACAAGATTCTCCATTAGAAAATTTTATAAGTTACATAAAACAGCACATAACCAGCGTGGTGGAATAATGCTTAACCCAACCATAGAAGAGACTTGTGCATTCCTGGGATCACAAAATAGTATTTAGTATAAAATACGTTAAATGTAAAAATCTATGTTGATTTAACGCTTGAGGCCATTATAGAAACATATCGAAATTTAAAAAATCGTCAACGTCCTGTTTTTTAAGTCAGTTGAAAAAATATCTTTAACCAAGCAATTACCACCAAATTTTTAGCTTTTTTTAACATCGATATATCTACAAACGCTCTAACCCCAGCCCTAATTCACCTACGTATGCAGATCGTAAAACCACGCTTTAAAAATTAGCTACGTGCTCCTCTCGTAGACCACGAAGCCCTTTTTATAATCCCTTAGAATGTTCTCTGTAATGTGCGTCCATTCGGCTGCTCGGTTTATCTTCACCGCCCGAGTAATTGGGGCCCAAACATTAAGAGTAATTAGGGACCGATGAAATATTTATCGAATTTATTTTTACTTGTTTAGGTGTAGGCTAGGTGTGTAGGCTTAAGCCGACGTCTACAACGCTCGTGTAATGTGGATTGGCAAAGTTAAGTAATAGGTGTATCCAGACTGGGATTCAGCAAAACTATATTGTATTTACCACCCAAACATAGAACTAAAAATATCCAAAAAAAAAATGTCGCTATTTGCGAATTTTTTATTTGCATTGTGTCTAAAGCCACTAGAAAACCCACCTGGCTTCCTTTTCGGCCGCAGTCTGGATACACCCTGTATAAATTCTTATAGAGATCTCTATGTCATGCAGCTTTCGTTACTATATTGATTATTGCCTATGGAAATCGGTAAGACTTGTAAGATTTACTACAAACTTATTTACATATTTATCTCACCAACGATATTATATTGCATCGGACAGTAAATATAAAACCGGCCAGATAGTGTTCCAATATTAGAAGGTAATACCGTCATTGTCCTGATTCCAAAGCAAGGCGAATTTCAATGCTGTTCCAAGCCAACTCGCCTTAAAGTTATTGGCATTCATCATCATTCATCACGCTGGGAATAGATTGGTAGATAATTTAATTATTTTCGTAGTCTACTAAATTCTTCTTATTTCCGTGTATTTTGTGTTGCATATATTTTCAGTTCGAAATCTTTTTATTCTTCTATTTTTTTTGTTTTGAATATTATAATTAGACTGTGCACCATAACAAATGTCCTTAACAATAAACCTGTCTAAAAATAGTTCAACACCAAATATACAAAGACGAAACTCCTATTTGACATCCCAACTCATCACAGCAACACTTACATTAGCATACTACGACGCCAGATCCCGCGATTAACATTTTTATTAAACAAGGATCATGGTTAATCCTTTTTTATTCGACAATTAGAAACGTTATCGCGACTGTGGGGCGCTCGTAAAGAGTTGAAATGGTTACCTATCGGCTCTAATTAACCAAATTGTACCTTTTAGATAGCGCGCCCTTTGATTACGTTAGAATTTTTTTACTTTATGGAGTGTTAAATGTACAATTTCCTGAAGGCTTATCGCTGTTAAAATGTGATCGTTTTTGATTAATTGCTTTTGATTTTGTATAGATAGGAATAAAACATGGTGTAGTATATTGAAATAAAACTAATTTCAACGGATATTATCGCGGATTATATTTTTATGGTAAAATATAGTTTTGGTGATTATGTTTGAAGTATAAAAGTTAGCGATAGTCGTAATTAGAAATGGAAATGTTTGCCAAGCCGGAAGTTTTACGTCACTGTGCATATATTTCGTATTTGGGTGCATATTCACAATTAATTAACGGTAGTTTTAGCTGTGAAGGAAAACATCATGAAAAAAATTGTATTCCTATCTCTGTATAGTTTCTTTATTGTTAAGGTTTGTGATCTATCATACAATAAGGAAGAGACAAAACACATCATAAATACTTATAATATATCTGTTAATACAGTGCAATTGGTGTTCTTACCGCCTTTGGTGGTTTCCTCCAGACAATCTATGGAAAGACTAGAACTACCGGAAGCAATAATACGAGAGTCATGAAGGACTCAAGAGTCGTGATTTTCTCGATTTCTAAACATAACTCGATTCTTATCGGCTTGCATTTTGAAAATATTCGCCCTTGACTACTCAAGAGAATACTTGCTGTCCATTTAAATACTCCTGCCAATTTCATTAAGGTACTCAGTCTCATACATCTCATTCCCGTAAACCGTAGTTTCTTTGAACGTTGATATAACCAATCCGACAGAATTACCTATAAAATATGAGTTCATACTTGATACGGTCGTAAAGCATTGGCTCACGATATTATAGGTAGTAACATATAAACGGTGGCCAGACAACGTGACCAAAAAGTTTAATTTGAAATTCGGCAAATCAGTTACGTTCATTTAATTTCCACGTCTGTCCAATAAAGCTTTATCTGTGAATACATATTTTAAAATAATGAATTTCAAGTAAGCTCTTGCAAATTATTACTTATATCTGCAAAATTTTATCGTCATTTTTAGTGGCTTCTTTCGATCCATTACTCTTTAGAATTTCGTACCTGCGTGTTAAAGTAATTTAAAAATTTAAATTGATATTTTTATAGTTGTAAGGGTGTTGTTTGAAAGTTAGCTTGCAGAGATCTCAAAAGTGTAAGAAACTGCAGATTTGCCAATTAGGCGTAGGAAATCGTTCCAATATCATGATTAGGTATCGCTTCTAAACTACATTATTTATACTTACAAACAAAATACATAATTTAACCCGAATAATCATTGCAAACCATTAACCACTTACACCATAAACAAATGTATTACCATTATAGAAACTTATTTATACCTTGCCAATATTAAACAGCCTTCAAAATACCAAATCTATAGAACTCAATAAATCAAATACGGAAAGGCTAGTCAGTGCCATCAGATAGTTAATTAAAACACATCGCTGTTGCAAACAGTTCCTATAATTTGTACAGCGTTGAATTTGTGGCTGATACAGTAATAATCATGTTTTATATTAAGAGTCACTAAGCATCATTATTTGTGCCCGATTTGGCGATAGGCTCGCCACCTATTACATTGGGGGACGAAGCGCATACGGCGAATCTTTGAGTCCTTCTTCTGTTCAGTCCGAAAAAATCAACTAGAGCTACAACTGGTGAGAGAGGATTATTTTGCCCATCGAAATAATTATGTCGGCCAGTACAAAATGTAATCTACAGGCAGGAACCAAAACAAGACACTTCCGCGGATTATTTAGACTGGTTAAAGGAGGCCGCTATTCGGGAAGACACGAAAATATCTTACTACGAACTAAATATTATTCACGATTTTCTTTTTTACTCTTCACTGAATACTTCAATATAGTAATTTTTACTTTGTTAAAAAAATCATGCTTAAATACGTGTATAAATCTAAAATACCTACTAGTTTTAAATCCAATAAATAATCACAGACGACCCACCGTAAGAACTAACAAGCACTGGAAATATGAAAAAGACAAATCGTATTCAAGTAACGCAATAATACCTTTCCTTCAAATGCAAATATCGACGCTCCCACGTACGACTTGATTTATTACATTCGTGTCTCACACCTGTATTTGCCGTTCGGTGGAGTCCTGAGATGTTTTCTATCAGATACACTCGGGTTTGTGCACTCCGCCCCTGGATTTTTACTAGGCGCGCTGAACGGGTGCAGTGACGTAAAAATTTAATAGCTAGTTAACTCTAATATAACCAATGTAGGGTATTTTTAGGGTATTTTTCTTATGTTCCGCGGGATTTTTTTTCTCGTGCTTCTTATCGACATCATTAACAGATATAGCATACCTACTGGGTACCATGCGGGAATCCACTTTCATTCCAAAAGCGACTTACGACTAATTATGTCATGCGACCTTCCGTAGATTATAATATTTAGAAACGAAATCCAACACTGTGTTTGCATTTGACTATATATCTTCATTGTTCCACGGCATTCTTTCCGCTCCAGTATAAGCCAAATAATTTTACTCGGTTTAGTTTCTATGATTTCGTTTTGGACATCTCCGATAGACAAAACGTCTTGGCTATACTTTACTAAGCATTTCTATATGAAATTTGTCTTATTGACTTCAATAACACATTTGATAAAAGAACCTTTATTTCATATGCCTTTGCCATAATATTTAAAACAAAACTATACTAATGAATCCTAAAGGACGTACATCAAACTTTCCATTTCACGAAACGACGGCGTGTGAAAGGTAATTTCTCTAAACCTGGCCAAGAGAGGTAGATTTATGTCCTGGTATCCATCGGGTTAGCCCCAATTAATCTCAACCGGCGACAACCAACGGCCGTATATCAAAAATACTCAGTGAACCCGCCATTTTGCCTGCGATAACAATCACTATAAATTCCTAGGAATTACGACATGTAATGTTAGAACTTTTTGATTGCTATCTAGAACTTTGCAGTTATAGAAGTAATGGCGTGGGAAAATGTTGTTTTGCAATATATAAAAGTACTGCTAATGTCGTAACGTTTCTTTATAAAGTTACCTATTTTGATACAATATGTTCGGAGTTGCAAACACTGATACTAATAAGAATAACTTTTGTCGTGGGTATCAGAAACTACGAGAGACTTTTCGGTCTCACAAACACCCAGACTGGAAACAAATACCTGTGGATCACACATATATTTGTCCCGGTGCAGGGATCGAACCCGCGGCCTCACATTTCACAGAGGCTGTCAAATAAAACTAGGAAGGACTTTCGTTTTCAGTTTAGAACATTAAGAACTATTTTTTCATTACGTTTGAAACGAACAGTGTGTGGAACGAACCTACAGCCTTTGATTTAATTAACTTGTAAAATGTTGCAAGAATGTAAAATATAAATTGGTCCAACTAAGTGAAAATCTAATTAATTCTAACTCCTACCTATTTTATTTCCGATTTAGTCGAGACGAGTTCAAAGCCAAGAAGTAACTGTCCCCTAGAGGCTCGCGTAGTTTCTTAGCTCGGTGTTATTTCAATGGGCCCCAATGTTAACCACATTACCTAGGAATGGTGATGAATTTGTGGGCGGTATAGAAGTATTTCTGCTGCAATCCGGTTTTCCACTATTTTAATTTGAGGGAACATGGTCCACCTTATTGTTCTAATGCCGGTTAGTTGACGGATGGACTATAGGAAAAAATGTTGTACGATAGATATAATTATTATTTTTGTTTTATTTTATAACTTAAAGTTATCTGCATTTTACGTCAATACTCAATAAATCGTAGAGATTTCTAACTAAGCCGACCTACAGATGATTAATTATCCTCAATTAAAACACGTCTCGTTTTTACCAACGTATCTCCAGACATATAATGACCCTTAAGTCGTTCTTAGCACAATTAATTAGTATAATACGGCAATTCCAAACGCAAATCTGCACGAAGTTAAGGCTAAATGAATTATGTTTGTTCTTAAAGGAGTTATCGTCCAAATTATCACTGCAATAAAATTAGTAAAGTTCTCGTTTTAGCGTCGTCACTAAATTATACTTTTGAGTTGTTAAAATTTTATGATAGCAGTTTAATTCGATGCGGGGCATTTTGAAAGCGACACGCCCACTCTCTTTAGCCGGGAGACAATAAGTTTTTACGAGCTGAATAGAGGCGAAGATTGGAAAAAATTCAAAGCACTTTTTGTCGAAATTCGTAAAAAAATGTTTTGTATTGTGAGTGGCGCACAATGGTGGATGGAGGAAATGAGAGTCTGGGCGTAGCGGGCTCAATTTAACTGTCGCTCGGTCTGCCGCCCGCCGCCCGCGCGTCGCGTCTCGCCGCGCACTACGTCACTCGCGTATTGTGCGCTCGCCGCCTACTGTTGCACAACGCCACTGTGGACACGATACTATAATATATATTGATTACATGCTATAACTTTGTAACTATTCCCTTCTATGAAACAAATTAATGAAAGTGAAAATAATCATATGCCACAATTATTACCACATAAACCTTTGACTTTCGTCGCTGACTTAATTTGTAAGAGAAATATACCTAATATTTCAAACAATACTGTCAAAGTAATTATAATAATAAACTTTACTGACTTATGTATTGCAAATTTTAAACAAATAATCCTATTACCATAAATATTTACAAGAAAAATGTTTACCATGATTCAGCTAAATCATTAGCTAAATATTACTATCGCTTGTGATAAAGAGCAGGAACACAATGTATGGCTGTTACTCGTAGTTTTATTCCGATGAACGGAGAATTTTAGACGCATCCCATATGAGAGCTGTAATAACATTTTGACGTGAATGGGCACGCATGGTATTTTAATAAATCCCCTCATCAACTTATATTGCAACTGCGCATCCAGAAAATGAAACACGGTCGCTAATCTAATACGGCGGCACCGTGCTTTGTGCCGCACGCTCCGCTGAAATTTAATGTTTCGCCCGCGTACATACAGCGGACCCTTTGAAGGCTTCCATATTAGCCGCCTCCTATTAGCATAAAACCCATAATGGCACCACCTAAGCTTTTAATTAATTACTGACCAGATACCGGCAAGCACCGCACGCTCATGTATTTTTTATTCAATTTGCACACGAACAATGTAATTAAACAATACACCGCGTAGTTTTTCACTTTTTAATGTGCCAAAGCAACTGTTTTTAAAAGCGACGGCGACGTTGAAAATTCTCATAAATATTAACGTGGGGCAAATAAAAGCATCGGCTGAACAAACAATCTCCGGTGAAACTAATGTATGCGCCGTATTTACTGAAGTCGCTTTTATGTTTGGCAACGGTTTGATATAAAAATTACTTTTTGGTTGGCTGTAGAGATGCTGGGTGAAGACACAATTCGCTGAGATCTGTTCTCCCTCGGATTATGTGTGGCGTGACGTTGCCACACTCTGTTTCTGTGCTACTTACAGATATGATACTATGGAGCAGGAAATATAGGGGCTTGTGTTCGATGATCGCATTATTCAATCAGGATGAAGGTAAATAAAAATCATGACTTTATACATTTCTCTTGAGAATATAGTGTAGAAAAAGGCTAATCTGAGTGCTTATGAACAAATTGCTCGTGAAGTACAAAACAGTGGAATGGAAGATTAGGGAAAAATGGAACATGAATAGTTAGAGAGCACCAAAGACCCAATAAACTTTTGCATCCTTTAATAGCTTTCACTCCTTGTACTCCGAGACTAGAAAGCTGTCTACCAATCCCCATTTTTACAACTATAATATCGTAATAGACGCATCCGTCTATTACGATATATATCCGTCCAGTCCGCCCCGTGACCACGAAAGCTGTAAAGCAATCGAAACGTCACGTCGGGAAGTTAAAAAATGTAAAAATTAAACCAAATCTCGATCAAATCTTTTATTTCAATGTGTAACATTCGCGTAAATCTAAGAAGCCATTATCGTAATAGAGTTTAAACTCTATTACGATAATGGTTTCTTAGATTGCCTCAGCCAATTCCCACAAAACAAATATATATTCAGTATTAATCACAGATCTAATTGCTTTAATATCAACCGTTGCTCATAATAAAATATCAATTAGAGCGAGCACAGCCCTACCATGACCCGGATCTTAAATCTTTCTTTTATCGCTGGCATATGTAGACGTTTGATTCCACACCCCTCATGTTCCTTTGATTATTATATTACGTAAAAGAGGGCAGGAAAAATCGTGTTTCGTGCACTTTTTGTAACGTTATAATCTATTTATCGTCAGCATCTGGTAATGAATGATGTTTTGCATGGTTGCCGAGTGTTCCCTAAAAGAACATGACATCGCTTTCATGTGAGTGAACAATCAAAAACGAATTTGCATTACATTTGAGCGGTATTATTGCTTTTGCTTCGTTTGTTGGCGTATGGGATTTTGCGCAGAACATCTCATTAAGAAAAGAAATGTTTTTTGCATCAGTTTAATTGTGAGGAACATTGTTGATGCCATCTTTTCTATGCCAAACACAAATATTGATATAATTCATTCAATAATCATCAATGGGACGTTATAAATGTCAGTGGTCAATCTAGTGCCAAAGTTTGAAATTGATTTCTAAAGTTGATTCTATTTACTTGTTCTATGAAGCAGGGCATTTTTAAAATCATCAATGTTTCATCTCATATCTTTCCTGCATTATACTTATTGTACAAATGAATTCTAACTTTATTTCAACACTCTACAGCGTGAGCAGCGACCGTTTTTACAAAAGCTGGAAACGATAAAAAAAATATTTACTTAACTACTGATCATAAATTCACAAAATTCACTCCCAATAAATATATCCATAAACATCACATATCAATAGAAAATAACAGAAATATGAAATGAGCAATTCCGCCTCAAGCTAATAACGAATAAACGTCAATCCTTAAAAACAAATCAATGTTGAACGTTCACGTGCACGAGGGAACGGTACAAAGAAAAGCAATTTAACAAAATAAAAAATAAGATATTGGAATTGGGAAGGAAGAAACAAATGATACGGGAAATACTTAAATCACTGCTGTTGATGTGTGCTTCGAATGGGGTCTTCAGCTAAATTGCAGGGTTAAAATGCTTTGGGGTATGATTGTATATGATGTATGAAAATATTAAGAGAAATTCGGTGTTGTCGCAAAAGAATTCTGTTCTCATAATTTTTGATATAAAAATCGTCATGGAATTCAAGGAAGTTGACTGGTCATTTCAACTTTTGCAACTCAGGGATTGCTGAATTGCATCTAACAACCAGGAATAGGAACCATCCATAACATGAATTATTAAGGAGTATCGACTCACAAAATCTTCGCAAGGAATATAAATTTATTTGCATAATGTGTAATTCATAATATTCAACACCAGAAGCCCTAGACATACTTTAAATACTATCTGATTTAGGTAAATATATTGAATATTTTTTTTCTGCTACTGTTGACACGTCATTTTCTCGGCTTTTCTAAAACAAATATTTTGCACAAACCTGATCACTTTGTAATCCTGGATTGCAAATCTTTTAAATAAACGTTTAAACGAACTCTAAAATCGTTGAATACATTATTCTCATTAATTTGCATTCATAGCACCTACGTAGAATCGAGAATATTTAAATAAATCAAAATCTTTATTTAATACCTTGAGATAATATATTTTAAGCGCGAGCAGAGTATTCGAGCCACAATTCGAGCGATGACAAACGGCACGGCAAATATAAACCGAATTATGGAGATTCCATTCAAGAATAGAAAAATTATAGCCTTTGTTCACATTTATCTCGTCAAAGTAGCTTTATGGCGCACTATCGAAATTGCTATCGATAAAAAAATTGTGTAACATCGTCCAATTGAACATAAATTCACATAATTGCGCTTTTAATGTGACGTCTCATTGGGCCTTGCTTTGTTTTTTCACAGATAAGAAACACCGGGTCACATTGTTATTTTTTTAGTATGTTTAGTTTCACAAATTAAGTTTAGAAGTAGAATTACTTACGTAAGGTGAACAGACGTAATAAAGGTCATAGGAAAATCTTGAGAGAAAGCTATGATTAACAAACGCTATATGGCTTATCATGATTATTTACTTAAAGTCCTTTGTCTATACATCTATTGTTACTATAACTCACTAAGAAGACAATGAAATATAACTATTCATTAACTTAATCAAATATGTAGCCTAACCTGTGTTAATAGATAATATTTGTAAGACTCTTGATATATAACTCACTCAGACAGTTATTGACTCGATTGATCAAGAAAGACAATTAAATGTAGCCATTGAAACTATAAATGATATTTGATCTCAATTTACAAGCATTGTTTCGGTTTAATTAGATGATGAAAATGTGTTGACGAAAGACGTCAATTTTCATTCTTATGACTAGAAATTATAAATATCTGAAAGTTATAAAATATAAAAATAAGTATAATAAGATGTTTATTTTATTAGCGCACTGTTGGCATATAAGTGGAATACTCAAAAACAAAACTATAGCACGTTCGGCCCAACTTTTCGCATCTCGACCGTAGCGAAACTAAAGTCGTAAAGTTTATGCAGTGACAACATATTTCTAAAACGTCGAGCCTTTTATTAGACGGTGGCAGATGATCGTTGAATCCCCTTTCCTCGGGAGTTTAGACTTGAGCCGGTCGCCGGTATTGCAAAAGTTTTCAGCTCAACGAAAATACACCGGAACGCTTTCAAAAGAGTAATAGTACTAGGAGATTTTTTGCACTGATTCACTCACGGATTATGTTCACACATGCGGGGCACTACTTGCCAATCAGAATCCTTTGAGTATCTGAGGAGGATATTAAAGGTCCATTCCTTTGCGATGGGTTCGTTGGGAAATAAATTAAAAAAGCGATACATTTCCGTTGATGCTCCGCATAATTCAGACTGCGGATTTCGTGTTTTGATTTGTAATTTCTAATGGGATTTGAGCTGGATGATAGGAAATGGACTTCAAAACTGCGGTTACTGCTTTTTGTTCAATTTTAATTTTATGTTATTATGATTAGTGTTTTTATACAAGTATTACTGATTTAAAATATGTCATCGCGTCAGTAGTTTAATAAATTTACTACTAAAAATACTATAAACATAATCTACGTGCTATTTCGTCTATCCAACGTTAATCATTAGTAGTCTTGTCCTACCAGCTATTAGCCTGCATTTATTGCATGATTTTACATTTAACCAATATATTATTATTGTTTTAAATATAATATTAATGCTTACTTTTATTTCAAATATGTTAATCATCGTAAAATTTTAAAAAGGCTATCCATGTAAATATACATACCTACACTTAAAGACGAAACCTTTAAGCGTTGTGCCAACTGTTTAGCGTTACCTCACGAAACATTTGAACAAAAGAACTCATTTATCATTATAATTGTTGACAATAATGTTTACAGCAACGTTTCAACTTGACAAGACGTTCGCAGGGACATAACTAAAGCAATATTTATTTACGATCCGCAAATGTATACTACGACGTTTGCACTTTATGGTTGCAAACAATCTGTATTCGTTGTACGTACAAGTTGTAAAAGTTGGTTACAACTGGAGACCGTCTGGGTCTGTCCAGGTGCACAATCAGATAACAGACAGACCTGACAATGCCTAATCAAGAGATTTTCTTTGTTCGTGGTCACTCTTTAGTGCATTGTTTAGGGGTTCAACGCACTTGGCTACTTATGCTTCGGTTTCTGCATTGATTGCCTTATTTGAATGTTTCGTTTCGTCTTCTTATTTTGAATTAATCTTGTGTTTATCTTTGATTTCGTCTTTACAATTTGTTTTTATATCTGCAATCTCAGTAGTTAATTACGTTTCTGTTTAAATTGTTCCAAGATAGCAATTTTGTTGTAGTTGCCATCTGATTCCATTCTATGAGCATTTTCTGAATAGGCAGTAAATACATTAAAAATCCAGTTCCATCATTATGCTATGGGGAGAGTTTTGAAAATTTTAATATTATTTTTACCACAAAGCTAAAAGTCCACAAATGCGATCGCAGGTACAGTAAGCTCGGCTTAGCGAAATTTCAACTCCACTTCAAAGTCGCTTTAATCTATTAATACCACACTGGATACAAACTAGCCGGATTGCGTCTGACGTCAACTTTATATAGGGATGGTGTAATTGGCTTTTATGAACCTATCGATCCGAGTGCAGGGTTGTTAAATAATGTGATTAGGATCAGTCTCAAACCTTGCCTGCGTTCGTATTTCAATACACTGGTAATATGGTATAGATACAGAATCAATATACTGAGACAGTTGATTACCTCGCCGGCATGAATAAATAAATTAGTAATAAATAAGGTGGTGGTAGGTCGAGAGACCGCCTGGGTAGGTACCACCGCAATGTCTATTTCTGCCGCCAAACAGAAGTGTAAATGCGCTGTTGTGTTCCGGTTTGAAGGACATTGTAGCCAGAGTAACTACAGGACATAATAAGGCTTAACATCTCATGTCTCAGGAGATCGAACCCGCGGCCTTCATAGTCGACGTCTAACCAACTGCGCGCCATGGAGGCTGTTTATTTTAACGACCTAGCCGGAATTGCTGAACCCGAATCGTTTAAATGGGTCACAATGAAGCGTTCTGCCAACATCGCATAAGATGCTATCCCGATTCAGTTTCCAGAAATCTCACACGACGTAACGCAACAATAAAGCTTTTAGTTGACACCGGTTTTCGTGTAACAATAATAATACCACTCCGTCGAGCTGATCCATCTGTACTATATTTTTAACGATCTGCTAAAGCTTACTGTACTATATACTGGGTATGTCAAGACTGCGAGCGAAACCGAAGCCAGATAGTAGTTTTAGTGGTTACAGACACAATGCAATTAAAAATTTCGCAAAAAAGGTGTCAGTTTTTTTTTGCTTTTTTTAAATGTCGTCGTGTTTGCGTGGTGAATACCTAGTTTTTTGCGAAAATAGTAATTTAAACCATTGCGTCCATTAGAATAAAAATGTGCACATTATTATTTTAGGAAAATATGTGTTTATCACCCAAATACCCTGAAGTCAATTATTCAACCACCAGGCTTCGTTTTCGGTCGCAGTCTTAATATACCCAGTATGTGAAGTTAATATTTTGGTATAAACATAAACAAAGAGAGAAAGTTACAGCATATGTCATCAAACTAGAGAAATATGTTTCCGACAATAAAGCTAAAATGAAGTAGCACACGAGTAAAAGAAGCAACATTTTAAAATTGAAACTTCATTACGCCCTCGCAAAAGAAAGACTTCGACATAGACAGAAAATTGAACTATATGAGTACATTCCTTTCTTTAACAGCACCTAAAACAAAAATTCCGCCACAAAATATGATATTGTTATGAGTAAAACTAAAACTTGAGTTTAAAACAAGCGTCTGACTAGTTAAAGTCTAGACAAAGCGAGTTGTAAGGTTTCCTGCCAATTGAACTGCTGAGATGCCACGTTTCTTCTATCTAAATATTTCCTTGCAATTAATTTAATTTAGTTAACAAAGGGGAACTGTGCGGAGTTCTTATTCACAATTAGTGAGACATAGCTGCAATCCCAACAAGCAGTGCATTGGTGCTTTGGAGCTTCATCGCGATTGGCTCGTTTTGTTTCGTGTTCGCGTGAAGAAATTTTCTCATTGTATTTTTGTGCTGTTTGTCAAACGTCTTAGAATTTTTTAAGATGCTTAATGTTTACGTTTAAGTGAAGCAGATCGTTACGCGAAATGATCTTGACTTTGATATACATTTATTTCATTGAATGTAAGTTATTAACATCCGAGTGTATAGCAACCTTACAACATATTGAAATATCCGATAGTGTGTGTGTGAGCAGATCGGGGTGAATACGAATCCCGGGTCGAGCAAAGTGATATTGGATTTTTCTATTCATTATCAGCCCGGAGTCAGGAATGTGTGCCTGATATGGCGATAGAATCGGCCCCTATTACAGTGGGACGGAACATACAAGGTGAAATGTGGGTGTCCTGGTAGCACCTCTGCCTACCCCTTCTAGGGACAAGGCGTGAGTTTATGTATGTATATAACACAAAATCATAATGACAAGTTCTATTAGCTCTTTGATCATTCCTAAGCATACTTTGCCATAAGTCAGTACTTTGCCTTACCATCGGCCAGCCATTAGCCGTCCTCTAAGCATAATATGAATTGTATACCTTGTTGGTATGAACGGTATAGCTGCAGGCTACAAGAGATATCGTTGAATTTACGGGGCAGTAAGCCGTAAATACATCGACGGTGGCCCTCGGCCAACATCGATCTCAATGGCGCGAGTGCCTTTTGTTTTGACCAGGGCAAGTGGAAACTCCGATTACATATTCTTTTCAATATGAATGGATTTCATTTGTTTTAATTTTTCTGGATATTTTTGACCAGTGAAACGCAGGAGTGGAAGTTTTTAAAGTGAATTTATTGCCGAAACGTTTATTCATTATCATTGGCCATACTTTTGTAGGATTTTATATTTGATATCCTAATAATTGAATGCCATGTCCTATTCTAAATGCGCCTACGTAGCGCCCATTTCTACTCCCAAATGCCAAATTTCTATTTAACAGAATATGTGCTTTATTCAAAATACCCGACATTCAACTTTTCGAAATACACAATATGAATATCAATAGCCGGATTAAACTTAAACCATAAACAGTATTTAATATCAGCACACACCAGTTATAACTACTTCACTGAGCACGACGAAATCAGAACAAACGAACCCCTTGTACGAATTTTATTGTTCAGCCATAAATGCCAGGGCGCTTATTATTTTTCCCGTCATAAAACAACAAAATAATATTGTAACAATAATGTGGAGCCCCCTAATCTCGACGAGACGTTCTCACAACGTTTTATTACATATTGTTATTCATTTTTATACAATGCGGTTGTTTTATTACTGGCATGTTATGTGCGTCTTTTAGTAGAATGTTGATCATGTATCATTATTGAAAAAAGAGGAGAAATAAAAGTTGATGTAAGGGAATTACTTGTGACGTTTCTTCTTCATAGCTACAACAGCTTTTGAAGCGATGGTTGTATTCATTCACAATTAAATTAACGATCTTGTAAAAAGATTTGATGGAAACCATGAAATCTAGTGCATATTATAGTATGCAAAAGCCGGTTCGATGCTAGTGATAATATCCCTATATTTCTTAAACCAGTATAAAACTACTCTTTAATGTCACCTTCCTATTTTTCTCCTTTATTCTGCCTCCATAGAGCGGTAATGCATCTATAATGTTCACGTATATGAATAATATTTGTTGCGTCGGTAATTTCACTACCAGTGAAGCCGATTCTTGATTATAAAAATTTACCTGGCGTTAAAAACTTCATTTAAACTTTTATTATTATTTATTCCATCTCGAAACGAGACCGACACGTCGCCAAACGCTTTGACAGAGCACTAAGGATTTTATATCGCCCCGCGTCATAACTTGTCACGTTATAAAAATATTTTATATGTAAATGCTCTCCGTAGAAATATAACCGCATCTTTATGACCGCTAAGTTTGGTTTAAAATATGTTTGCGCTGTGGGACGCCTTTGGACTACAAATATTTGCAACCTTAGAGTATTGAGGCAGAATTATATGAACTGAAAGCTGTTTGCATTTAAGTATTTTATAACTTAATGTTGAAGAGAGATATTTGGCTACCAATGGGACATAATATAGACTCAAAACAATAGCTCACACCACAGGACCCATGTAATTGTTTATCCCGAGGTACTTAACATCTGGCTTCTCCAGTTGTATATCTTTATATCGGAAGATAATACCTCTCAGCTCAATATTTTGTTACCCGCTATGCTGCGGAGGGAATTGGATAATTATTTGTTTCCAACTCCTCCTATTTGATTTTTCTGTCTCATTACTTTCGATGCAGGTTAATGACAAGCTAGTGTCCCTAAAAGACTCACCGAGCTCCAGAGCTCGGTGTCAATTCTTTTGCGTGCCACTGTTGATCCTGGCTGACAAAAGTTGCAGTGGTGCGTGGGCGGGAAGTCTCTAGACTCAAAACAATAATGTAATGTAAACAAAATAAATGTTCGGGAAACGACGTAACGTCTTCTCGTCCAAAATACCTCAGTACCTTAAATCGAAAGTCTTCGATAGTTGGGTGATGTCATACGGCACCGAGACGTTGCCTCTCACTATGGGCTCACTCATTAGGAGGCTCAAAGTCTCTCAACGAGCTATGGAGAGGGCTATGCTCGGGGTTTCCCTACGAGATCGAATCAGAAATGAGGGGATCCGTAGGAGAACTAAAGTAAACAACATAGCCCAGCGGATTAGTAAGTTGAAGTGGCAATGGGCGGGGCACATAGCGTGGAGAACTGATAGCTGATGGGGTCAAAAAGTTCTCGAATGGAGGCCACGTAGCGGAAAGCGCAGCGTAGGACGTCCACCCACAAAATGGTCAGACGACCTGGTAAAGGTCGCGGGACGTCGCTGGATGCAGGCTGCCTCCAACAGGTCACTGTGGAAATCATTGGAGAGGCCTATGTTCAGCAGTGGACTTCCTTTGGCTGATGGATGGAAATAAAATAAATGCATCCAACAGTCACACTCATAGATTTGATCCCAGTATATGATACCAAGATTTTATCCAAGTGGTAACAGGTATGACATAGAATTTTTACGAGAATTTCGAGAGCTATGTGAAATTCGTATATAGGCGGGCTGTGTAGTGTATGGCCTCAGCCCAAAGCCCTCTTAATCAATTTTTTTAATGTATAGGAGACCCATACTCATCAAAGCGTATAGACTAATGTAATAAAATAAAAGTTAAAAATAATGTTATTTCTGATTAGCTTTGAATAAATGGAAATCCTTATCCTTTCATTCATGACTTTCAAATTACAGAAATCAGATCACTCACATTTTCCATCCAAAATGTTTCTAATCCACATAAACATCGTTAAAGTTAATTCTGTCGCTTTTATATAAACATACATACAGAAATGTCCTTATACGAAATAACATTAACAGTAATTGGGAACGGCGACAATCAAATTGCAACTCAAAGGGCACCCCACTAGAAATTAAATTTGCATGCACCACGGTATATTTTGGGGCGCAATATTATCTTCTTCACATCCAAATAAATGAGAAAAAAGCGGGGTCCGGCTGGCGAACTTTTTAATTCGTAATTGCAGGACAGCGTCCAAGCTTTAAGCACCATTAACTTTTTTCCTAAATGTCTATGTCGCGAGGCCCCATACAAAATGAAATGGGACATCCTATTATGCACATTTAAATTAGTTTCTGTGATTGTAATGGTCTCTTTTATTTGCCTCTTGCTTTACATTGCGTAACTTCAATGGAATTAGTTATAACAGTATTCTACCGAGTAACCAATGGTCAATATTGAGGCTTTATTTTTATGCAATTATTTATTTTGTCTACATGGGTTGTTGGTTTAAAATTTGAACTTCGAACAAATTCATTATATCCAGCCAGTACATCTCTATGAACCAACATAATATTTGTTTTGGTGGTATTATATGCGTATGCGGTATAATAGAGACCACTAATACGGGTCGTATACGCAACAATGCGGTGTATGGAGTTAACTTTTGATTTACCTCATATAACCTGATCCTGTCTTACAAGAGTTACAGTGGCGGGTGTGAGGGCGGGACCATCTCTTTACCACATATATAAAGAGATCTAAATCTTCAAACACAACATGGCAAATTAATTAAATTCTAAACCACAGCAAAAAAGTCCAGCTAACCGATTTTACCACTTCTTATACAAACTTTAATCATTAAATCGATTCCTAGCGAAAAGAAATTGAAACTTCCTACAAATAAAGCACTCAACATTTCCAAAAATCCCCATCTAACTTAACAGATAAATCGCACCTACATTATTTGCTTCCCGGAGTGAATCAGGGTGCGCGAAGCATTGAGATATGAGTATTACATATAGAGAGGACAGTGCAAACAATATGAGCAAAAAAGAGCGGTACACGTGCTGCTTCTTTTTTGTCTTTGTCACACTTCCGCAGTAAGACTATGTTCCTTCTCGGTCCATTGTTTTCCTGTTATTCTGTCGGCCTGGCATATGCATCCAGATAGTCTTCTCGTCAATTAATCTAAACTGTATAAAACGATTGACAGTCTCCATAATTACCCGCTGCTTATGCTAGGTCAACTGGTTGGTACATAGTGCGCAAATATTTCGATCACATTGTCCGCTCTGGTTTAATACCTCAATGGCAGCATTTTCCACTTGACAATTTTATTGCAAAGTCCGCGACGTATTATTGGGAGCACGAGGGCTCTCGCAGTTCCCTTACGCTAGTTATCACATTTTTTTGATGCGTGCGGCTTTTTCTGTCCACTTCACCCACACTTTATGTGTTTTGCTCTTAGCGGGAATTAAATGTTCTATTTTGTCATTTTGGTTGTTATTGTTGATAATATATAGTCAATCTGACTAGGTTTAAATTGTTTTTTTATATTTTACAAATTTCAATGTAATGTTTGTTTTGGTACGTTCTATTGCTATGTAATATTATGTAATATTATTTCTCTGTAATACTCGTGTCGCTACTAAACTTTATAAAATGTTCACCATTTTCGAAAAAGACATTGTGAATGACAAAAGTATCTCATTATTATCATTACCCTTTAATACGATTCTATAAGCAAAACAAATCGATCTCATTTTACTTACATTTCAATTATAACTTCACCCACACCGTTATATGAAATACAATCCTCAAACAACACCATAAGTTTCATACTTCCAAGACACGGTGTCTTCAAACGCACTACTTTATGAGTTCCCGAGCACCTTAGTCGCGCTTTGATTTTCCCCTTTTTTCGGCAACTCGAGAGTCCTCGCCACGCTCCCTCAATTTAGTAAATAGTGCGCGAGTGTCCGGCGGGTGTGTTAAGTGTTTTCTACGAATTTCCTGTTTTATTTGTTGACGCTTTAGAGAGGTTTGAGGGAATCATTTGCGATTTGGGAAAAGCGTTTTAGGACGCATTATTACTATGTGTACAGCACTGTATTAGGAAGTAATCGACCACTGCTAAGTGGACTCCTGGATAATTGAGAGTTTTATAAGAAAACAAAGGTCTCCCGCGCTGGTCTACGCCAGCATGGCAGACTTAGCAAATATTTTTTTGTAATCAAAAGTATGCAGGTTCCGACGTTGTTGAAGCATATGATATTAACTAAAAATACACACATGACTTCAAAAAACCTGACGATTGTGCACTGGAATTAGAACCCGCGACTTCCCCGGAAAAGAAAATACTCGTAAAAGCGAGAGACAAAATATTGAGCTAAGAGGCACAGATGAAATAAATATATAGCTGAGGAGGCCAGAACTAAAGGACTGTGAGTAAATATTTACAGCTCTAAGGTGCGAGCTGCTTTTGTTCAAATAATGACAGAGTTAAATAAATGCTTATTTATTTAACAGCGCTATTGGAATTAGTCGTGTAGCACCAAAATAATAACGGCGTGTACCACGAAAGCACAAAGGAAGAGCAGTAATTTTCTAAGAAGCGCACCGGGTCTAAGGAAATTACTCCAGTCTTGGTTATTCGCCTTTGTGCATTGTGCGAGTCGCTTTGTTAATCTTATTCGCTTGTGAATGCAATCTTTGTGCGAAGGAATGTTTGTAATTATGCACATTTCATTTCAAACGCGGAAATTTTGAAGATTCTTGTAATACAACGCAATGTGTCGTGTTATGCTTACTACTGTTCTGTAATAATGGCTTTTTTTGTACCTTAACTTAGTTAAATTGTAGTTAAATAACATGTAAAATTTTTCGTAAAATTCATTATAAGAAGATGCTTACTTGCTATTAATACCTAATTTAGATACCATTCACGGATTTAAATTGTAAAGCAAGTATAACAACGGCCCTATGTGCCCCAATGTTTGAACTGCACATTCCTATCTGCAGTTTTCAATGTTCTCAAACAATAATACATCCTTACTACCTTTAACCCTCTCTCTGATAAAGTATCTACTAAACACCCCCATCAGTACTCATTGGGCAGTTTTAACTATTATCCATCTCAAACGTCCTCAATCGCACATACATAATGTAAAAAGAGTTTCGTGTCCAACAAATAAAGCGTATACTTGTTCACATACAGATAGACGGCAAAGATCTCACAAACTCTTGTAGTTGTACTTCTAAAATACAATCTCACTACATATAAAAACAAAATAAAAACTGCACTGGTGTCACATAAAGATTTTTATGGCACAAACGGGCCAATCAATTCTTTTATTGCCAATGAAAACGATATAATTCAAATTAGGTGGTGCTTGGAAAAAGTGATATCGTAACTCGAGAGTCATAATTAAATTCTTAATACAGTCTGTACATAAATCCGTATGACGTATAAATGTGTTATTTGAATAATATTACAATTTGGAATCGTTGGAACGACGAGTTGGCGGATCCATTTGCATACTGGCGATGCAGTGAATTGGGATACAGTATGACAAAATAACATAGTTTAAAGCAGTACACAAAATATTTATTTGAATTTTTATAATATTAATTCTGTGTGTTTTGTTTATGCATTTTTTGGTATTTTTTACAAGGAATTCTAGTAGCTAATTATTTATTTTTATAAGTCAAGGACGCTACAAATAAATTTCAATAATGGTCGTTGAAAATTTCAAGGGAAATCTGGTATTTAGTGATAGACAAATTATATCTGATAATGAAAAAAAATTATAGTTATCATTACTAACTGTGAGCTCAGGACTATATATTATGTGACTGTTGGGTGTATTTATTTATATGTTATTTAATTCTGATGATATTGTTACATTTGTGCAAAATGACACATAAAATTAATTTCTGCTGCAATACATAAATAAATAACTGAATAATCTTGAAACTCAAAATTTAAACTCTGAATCCAATTCTCTGTGGTGAAATTGACCCGTGGAGCTACTTATAATGCAGTTTTCGCATATGTTTTCTAACTTTATGAACGTTAGAGACTTTTAGTTCTGAATAATGAGTTTTATTTCTGTGCGGATTAGCTTAAGTATTTTCGTTGCTTTCAGCCATCTTCATATGCAGCGTGATATTATTTTTTTACAAAAGAGCTGAATGAAAATTTTAGAATTTGAATGCTTGTTTCAAAAAACGGTCAAAATACTGAAAGTTAGGTATTAAACTAGATGCCAGATCAAAGACTACTTTGGAATATCATATTTTCTATAATAATACATCTCGTATTTAATAAAAAATACTATGTAAGTAATATACTGCTATATAATATAATTTACGAAACTAGTTTAAAAACTGCTGACTCTATACTTCAAATGTAGTTTCAATTAATACTATATGGTAGTCTAGTTTCTCGTTTAGTTTATTTCAATATATCTTATATTTTCATGTAACATTCAATACAATAAACAATTCTTATTGCCTGGTAACGATCATGTTTAATGTCGTGTAAAACCACTAAAACACCACACAAAAGATAATTAAAAAGCAAGAATTTAATTACAGCAAAAAATTAGAAGCTCGAATTATAATAGCAGCGAGGTGTTTCAAGCGTTATTAACTCCGGCGTCTGCGTGCCGGGGATGTCCGGCTTTTGGTCAGCCCAAAAAACTGTTCTACCCTCATTAATTTCACAGGGGAATTCTGTATAATTAGCCCCAGTACCTCGATCATTAGCTTGAGTGAAATTATAAATAGAGCAATGAATAAAATTAATTTATAAGAGTTTTGTAATAAATATATTTAAAAAAATTGAATTGTGAAAACGTTTCGGGTATCCGCATTGTTAATAGGTCTATGACAATTATGAATGTCAAGTCCGCACAACACTAGACCAGAATGGCGGTCACTAAATCGCCTTCAGTACTAAAAAAAAGTCCGTGACCACCGGTATACCACATGTCATTTGATGTAGACAGAAATACATATAACATGTTTGGGATTATTTTACTACTTTGTTACAAACAATTATTTAGTTTTGTTGTAAATTATGTTATGTTTAATGTCAGGTTCTTTATTATTTGGTTGTATTGTGTTTTGTGTCCTTTGTGCTAAATAATATAAAAAAGACACTACTGTGCAAATGAATAAGTGGCTTACTTAATATAAAAGGTATAACCAGTAGTGAATAAACACAAATGATTCTTATAGACAAGGTGTGTTGCCGATTTTTGGCAAAAGTAATAGTTGGAAAGGTATATACAGATAACAGAACGGCAAAATTGCTAGTTCACGTCGGTTTTCCGGTTATACCACTGCGGTCGAACTAAGCAAATATGATTTATTTAAGAACATATAAAGCGCTACTTCAATACTTATAAAAATATATAATAATAAACCCATAAATTGACAGAGGTTGACTGGGAGAGAATGCCTCAGGCATTAAGTCCGCATTTATACGTTGTATAATAAGCATAAATAAATAACTTTAATACGTTTAATATTCAAAATCTATCAGCGTTTACAATCTTCACTGAGTTTCTCTACGATACCCAAGCTTACGATGTGACATGACAGCTCGTCTAAATCGTCGACGAGGCACAAATGTACTTCGTAGTCGCCGCAAAATTCATGGGTCATGACGTTTTTCACACTATCTAGCGATACTTGCAGGTCTTCGATGGGATAATCTTTCTGGAAAATAAATTTTATTATGATAATGACCGTGATTTTATCCTCGTAGAATTTTTTGAAGGGCTAAAAGTAAAAGTAGTAAAAGAACCAAGAATCCAGTCAAATCTTGAGACTTAGAAATAAATCATAATAATCCCTAGGACTTTTCATCATTAGGGAGTAAATTTTTCCGAATGTCTATTAAGCTACAATAAAATAAATAAATACATCCAACAGTCAAATGCATAGTCCCTCACTAAAATCGCGTTTTGTGTCATGGGTATCAGAATTGACGAGAGAATTTCAAGTAAAGCTATACTCAGAATATCCCTCTGGTAGACACGCAGCTAATCTATAAAACAACAGGCAGCTAGATAAAATACGGTATAAAAATATTATATTATTGTAGTTTACAATATGCATATTCTTGGTCCATTTAGACTGCTTAAATTAAATGTTTACATGTTTCAGTAAAGGTTGCCTGTAAGAAATTGCCTAGTGTGATAAAGCCGCCTGTTGTACTATTATTATGCCATGTATTTACTGTAAATGTTTCTTTTTGTGCAATAAATAAATAAATAATAATAATAATACAGAAGGCAGTATTACTGGATACGGCATGCATTGTGAGGATGTTCCTAACTTTGTCTCCCTAACCGCTGGTGGCTTGGCTCTTGACCATCACCACCGGAGGGTTTTTTTTTTGTATTTTTGTATGATATGATATATATTTTTATAACATATACAGGGTATATCAAGACCGCGACCGAAAACGAAGCCAGGTGGTAGTATTAGTGACTTCAGATACAATGCAAGTAAATTTTTTTTTATTGTACATACTTATCTTCCTATTTGGGTGATATATACATAGTTTTCCTAAAATAAAGATGTACAGCTCTTTATCTTTAAACACGCAATGGTACGTAAGGATTTAAATTAGTATTTTCGCAAAAACTAGGTATTTACCACCCAAACAAGATGATTTTTAAAAAATTCTAAAAATATATCTGTCACTCTTTGGCGAAATTTTTATTTGCATCATGTTTGTAACCACTAAAACTGCCACCTAGCTTCGTTTTCGGTCGCAGTCTAGATATACCCGGTAAATGTAAAAATAAAAAAAAATGTGAGAAATACAATAAAGAGAATAATAAATGGCCTGTTAAAATGCTACTTACAACGGGTATAGGGCATTCAGTAACCCCCAAACTTTCCAACACGGGATACCAAGGTGCATCCGTATTCTTCATATTACTACATATGTCCCATCTGGCTCCGTTCACGAACTCCTTAACACCCATGTCTGTTTCCTTGTATATTTCTACTTGTAGCTGAAATGTGGTTACCTTTTCTTAGTCTTACAAGATATTTTTCTATTAAAAAATACGTATCTATAATTTTCCTATATATCATCTGCACCTTTTAAGGTCTGTAGAACAATGTAAACGTTCATTATTATCGTCGTGATCACCCATTTCTTCGTCTTCGCTTACAAGAAACCACTGTTTTACATAGGGGATATCTACAGCGAACTGTCGCATTGGGACTTTACACAAAACATTACTGAAATGTTATGCGTCGTCCGGCTTTAACTTTGCGGCCCCGTCGGCCATCAGTTCTAAATGTTAAATGTGTGGCAAAAGTAGTTGCTTATTTTGCTGCTCTTAAAAAGTTATGTTGTTAATGCCCTTTTGTATTTATGTTCCTTAAATGACCGTTTATCAAAGGGTAAGTAAAATTCACAGAGGCTTAATTCCCCTTCTTTTTTAAGAGGTCTGCAACGAATCTACGGTGCAAGTATCGCAGATGTTCATGGGCAGCGGTAATCGCCAACTAATAGAATGAGATATTTTCTCATTTGCCAGAATATGTGATAAAATATATACCCCAAATCCCTCCTCTATTTCCTTGTGGAGCGATATACTCCCTGTCATGGTCATGCTTTCTTCTTCCCCCCCTCCGTCGCTTGTACCCAGCTTCAATCCCTCGGCATTCAACATTATGTTGTCGAAATTATCGCACGAGTATATGTCTTCCTTGAACGCTGCCACGTATTCAATCTAGGAAAGAATAACAAATAAGGAAAAATTTAATTGGAGATCATCGTTTGTTGCTAGTCGAAGTTCTGTCATAATGGTTTTATCGCTTTGCTGTGCAAGTACAAGATTTTGTATAAATATTTTTACGTAGCATAACATAGGCTAACTATTTAGCAATGGAGAAAAAATATATTTATTTATTGTTACTTACTTCACAATCCTCAGCCCAAGCGCCATATAGCCACACTAGCGCACCAACCAAGTTTAAAATACCATAAATCATTTTCAAAGATATTTACAAACACGCGGTATTACAACTCGTGAACGCTTTTTATAGGACATACGATAGAGATCTTTATTGTTCACGTACATGGCAGATGATGCCTATCGATTGCTATGGGATATTACATACACGACATGTTTTTCTGTCGTTCAAGGTCATTAGGTTTAGTTTTATTGACAGAATAAACAATGTAATAAATTAAAATAATAATGTGCTTATTAATAAACGTTGCTAATTGCAGAAAAAAATGTTTTTACAATAATTTTGCCGTTGATTGCTCATGTTTACGTCCATAATATACATTCTGAGTAATTTGACTTTAATTTGTTCACAACTCAAAATGTTTTTTTTGTTGTCAATACAATTAATCTTTTATATATTTTACAAAAACATGATGACTGACAATTATTTTATTGTTTCTAAATAATTTTATGAAGCTGCTATACTTGATATTCACTAGAACGGTGAAAGAAAACATCGTGAGGAAACCTGCATATCATAGCGATTTGTAAGAATTTCTATGGTATGTAAAGTCTACAAGCCCGCACTGGGCCATCGTGGTAGACTAAACCCTAACCCCTCCTAATCGTTCTCTCGCTTTTAGGGGAGGTCCATGCCCTGCGACGTACATAGGCTAATACACGTACACACGAACATGTTATACTTTAATGGGCATACAAAAACTATTCATTGAATTTTCATCACATCATCTTGCGTCAAAGGCGTTCCACTGCTGATCATAGGCCTCCCTCAAGGATTTTCACATCGGACTAGCGAAAAGCGCAGTTTAGACGTTCACACATACGATAAACAGACTTCATATTAATCGTAACAGCAGTGTAAATGCACTGTTGTGTTCCAGTTTGAAGGACATTGTAGACAGAGTAACTACTGGACATATAGACTTAACATTTTATGTCTCAGGATGGATTTACTGCTGTTCATGAGCGGTCGTATGGATCACCATCAGGCGAACGGCAAGCTTATCTCGCCATTCACAGCAATAAAAAAACATATATCAAATGTTGATAAGGTTGGGTGAAAGTCCATGGATAAAGTTTTCTATCACTATGTCTACATGCTGGTAATAACAATATGCAAGCTCGTTATTTTTTCCACCAATCAAGATGCTTTTTTATGTCTTATTACCACCATCGACCTTTTGAATCTTTTCTGCGATCTTTACCACAACTTTACTATATAATTCTAGATTCCACTTCCCTTAAACGCCTTTGTACGAAAACCATTGTACCAAATGAGAAAACTCTCAATTTATTTATCTCTGTAAGATGGAATACGAATTGATATCGTATCAATAATTCTTCAGCGGAAAACAAATAAGTGGGGTGTGCATCGGTATATCATTTCCAACAAAGTAGTTTTATGTAAATGACGCCTACTTTTAAACAGTCGTAATTTTTACGTTCCGATTGCCGTTTCCCCTAACCGTATATGTTATCTTACGGGAAATAAATGAATATATTCACAGTTATGATTTACCGTTTATTTTTTTCTACTTTGTTCTAGTTTGGAACTCCGTTTTCCCGTTTTTCATTCACCCCTATTAGTATAATTCAGATGTGTAGATTTTTAATGTTATATGTGACTTTTAATATTATGTTCCATTCGATTCGGTAAATGTTAATACTTATTACTAGTTTCAAAATAGTGATTAAATTTGAGATAGACACGTATAAGTTGAACTATTGTGAAAATGTTATTGAAACAAAAACATTTTATGAGAAATATAGAAGAAGACTTAATTGTATAGCGATATTTTAATATTTCCCATACAGAACCAGATAATGGTATTTTTTATATTCCATTTCGATATTTTATAATCAGAATTTGCGTATATTGTTTACGAGAATACAAATTCTTTCACATCAAACAAGAATGAATTTGAGAAGTTTTCGATAGAAATTTGGAATTTCCTAGAAGTTAGTAGTTTGTACCTCTAAATAAAAAGTAATATCTTGAATAAAAGTATATTCTTTTGCTACATCAAAGTACAAGTTTTCATTCACAACATGTTGTAAGCTATCGGAAAATGTATATTCTTTTGCAATATAAATATAAAGGCTTTAATTCACAACGCATAAAGTATCGAGTGTATACGAAAGAATGTATTATTTTTGCTCCAATTGAAAACAGTCTCAGTGGGGTATCGCGAGCGAAATATTTTACGCCAGATAAAATATTCAATTTGTACCATGTTTTATTTTGCCACTAAAATTACTATGGCGAGATTTATTATTACGCACGATATTAAATTCTGACGACAAGTTTATATCAAATATATTTTTAATTAAAATATTTGAATAGATTATGTCAATCGCATGTGTCGACAGAACAAAGGCTTTTTTTTTTATTGCGATGAATGTCGAGACAATCATGCCATTCGCCTGATGATAAGCGGTATGACCACTCATGGACAGTAAAATACCATACATCACCATGAATTACAAAGCAATGCCTGGAATTCCACTGCGCTCGCCATTCTGAGGTTAAGTCACATTGTGTCCAGTAGTTTCTCTGGCTACAATGCCCTACAAACCAGAACACAACTATACATTTACACTGCTGTTTGGCGGGAGAAATAGACATTGCGATGGTACTTACCCAGGCGGCCTCTCACATACGAGAGACCTACCACCAGTAAAATCTCTCTTGTCAGTGAATGCTCTATGTGAACTACACTGCAATTACGAGTATCATCATAAAGACGCCAGTATAAAACAGATATATAGATAGTTATATCCAAAATACCTATCTCATTTTCCATTCAGCACTCAAACTTCGAAACCAAAAGAGCGTCATATGTAAATTAAATTTGATTGACTAAATAGGGTGTCCCAAAAGTCATCGAGTTCCGTCGGTACAAAGATATTCAATTACGCGGAAAGTATCATTTGCATATAGGTGTTGGTGACAATCAAGTTAAGTGGCGCGATGGAATACGGTGCGAATAATTAAATCGTTCGGGTAAATTTTGCGTAGGTTTATCCTTTGGGAATAGTTTTGCTGTACGAAAAGGAGTGTGATATTTGTATATTGATATATTTTAATGGATGTCATTAAGTTTTGGGGAATAATTAAAATGGTAGTATCTATAACTAAGGTCTTAGTACGGATTTCCAGTTCTGACTTGCTATTTCGTATGAGTTATGTGAATTGAAAAATTGTTTGGTATATTGGTATGCCTATTCGGGAACATTATTACTATTCACAAAGTTCACAAACTTACAAATATATCTAGAAATATTAGATTTTATTTTGTTAAATATTTTTTTTTTATTATTTTAACATTATGCAATATGACATATGGCACGAAACGCAGAGGGCGAAAAATGATTGAATTGCAAACAAATATTGGCGGAGACTATTCAATTTGTCTAGATTTAAGGCTGAATTGAACGAGTTATTAGGGTATATTTGTTTATGATAAATTTTGCTTTTTATGTATCGTTAATATTCAATGTATGTAACTACTCGTAGCACATCATACTAGTCAAATAAATTATAACATTGATTAAAAATCAAAATTGATATGGTAATCTCAGTACCTCAAATAATTTTATGAAAAAAAAACTTATAAAAGTAATCAACACAATTGTAAACAAAATAAAACAACGTAAGTAGTTCGTAAAAAATATTTATCGCACTATATTATTCACGTGGCTAATGTTGAGCATTATGTTTTGATATTAAAATAAACAAACCAGTAGTGGGAACGTAACACAAAGTCAAAACATATAAACATAGAAAGCGTCAAAGATTATCACAATCATTATCGCGGGTCAGAGAGCAACCTCCAATTAACTACTTATATAGAGGAAAACAAGTCTTTTGAATGCACTAAGACAGGGGTTCCCAAAGTGTGTGCCGCGATGCCCTAGTACACCGTAGATATAAGTGCCGTGAAGCAGTTCTTCCTCACTCAATTTATTAATTTAATTTTGTGCCTATCTAACCACCTAGTGTCATTCTACCTATCTATTTCGACTTACTAGATGGATTCGGGCGTCGAGACAAAATAGTAGTGTATGTGAACAAAAAAGATTGGGAACCCTTGCACTAACACATCAGCTACATGATAATCACTGTTTGAGATAGGTCTCACACATTGAGGTGTTATACTGGAGCGGGCTTCGGGAGCAAAATCTCTCCGCAGTACGCTTGTACTAACCAGGACCGTTAGAATCCAGACAAGATAGACAAAGCGTCATTGCGTAAGAGTAACAGAGATAAAAACTGCCTCGGTGGCGTAGTTGTATTACGGTACGGTTACAAAGCTGAGGTCTCGGGTTCGAGTCCCGGGTCGGGCAAAGTGATATTGGATTTTTCAATTCATTATCAGCCCGGAGTTAGGAATTTGTGCCCGATATGGCGATAGGCTCGCCCCCTATCACATTGTGGGACGGAACATACAAGGCGAAATGTGGGTGTCCTGGTGGCGCCTCTGCCTACCCCTTCGGGGATAAAGGCGTGAGATTATGTATGTATGTATGTAACAGAGATAAAAACAGTTTCGTTCCCAGTGCCCCCCTACTATAATACCTCAATGGTCTCCCAAAGATTTCCAGATGTTAAAAACTATCAACAGTCTGCCTTATCTTTTATCACACATTGGTTGATCTGAGGGTAGATACTATCCAATCACTGTACGCAGCGACAGAGGTGTATACTCCAGGCCATCCGTCTTTACCGCAGCCGGAACCGAATGAGACTATTCCGATGGTCTCCCAGATGCCTTCCGATCTCAACTTCATTAACGGACCGCCGGAATCTCCCCTGCAAGTGTCTTCAGCGAAGGCTCCACCAGCACACAATTGTTTCTCATTCAAATTAGCTCCTAAGGTCCTGAATTTCGCCGCGCAGTTGCCCTTGTCGAAGATTGGGAGTTTGAGCTTCTGTTTTATAGGGCTGTTCTTTCCTGTAAAATAATGAATTATTGACGGTAAATTAGAAACTGCCCGGATAACGAATACCGTACGCATTGGTTACGAATCCATCATAGTGAAACCCGTAATTATCTTATTTAATATAGTCAGGCCGACAAAATTGACGATTATTTTATAACCGACTCACTCACACACTTCGGTGTATACTTTATCTGGGCAGTACTGCACTTACCATCGGGTATATTTTATGTCAGTATGCCCATATTTGATAGCTTAAGGTTATACGGCCGACAAATGTTTATTTTGAAATGATAAATTCGTCGCAATTCATGGTCGACAGTTGACCTCTGACACCTTGATAAAACTGTTGAATATACTTCCTTTAAAGATTGTGTTTCTGCGTAATCATTGCATAATGCATCAATACTCTATCAAAGGCCACTAATATGAAATACAAGAGAATTGTTTATTCCGCCTCGGGCCTAATTTGACGTAATTCCCAATGAATGTCGATTGAATTTCCTAGAAATGTGAAACACGACCATTGCCGGGCTATAAAATCGATAGTACGCACCACTCAAGGTTTGTCCCCAACCAGCAACGTAGACGTCATCGCCTGCCGACAATCGCTGATTACTGTCCACCAGGCATATAGGTTTCACGTAGTCTGAAATGAAAATAAAATAGATTATATTGCTCTCGCATTTTAATATAAATTATTGGCCGAGTATTAATATGAAGTGGTTTAGCTTGAGACAAAAAAAATTGCTCGTTTGCATATTCGTTTTATAGAAAGCGAAGTAACAAATTATGAATTCACTTTGTTGACAGTAAAAGTGTTTACTATATCTACATTAGGCCAATGAAATAAGGGTTACACAGCTAAATACACAGTCCTGATCCAACATTAAGAAATAAGTCGCGTGATGTTGCCATCGGAAACCATCCAGATAAAAAAACAAGTAGGTACTTTTAGAACACAAACATTTGCCTTAAAAGAATGGAACTCGCGGCCTGCCGTTTTAAAGCAGAGAGTCTTTAACAACTACACCACAGAGATTGTCATGAAAAAGTAAATGTGAATCTTAAATACATTCATGATTTGTTCAGAGAGCTTTAAAGTATTCCCAGTAAATAAAATATAGCATAAAAATGAAATTTGCATCGGTGAATTTTTTTAACATTTGCAAAGGGTTTTCAATGACTGGTATTTTAAAATGTTGACGAACCTCTTTCAGACACGCACTGACAAATCAAGCGAAATAATATTTGGAAAAATAAATTACAGCGTAGCTAAACTCAACGATACAAACTAAAGCAACATTCAAATACATTCAAAAATATCTTATTCATAAATGTTGAGTTTCAGTCACTCCGTAATTTTCAATGTCTAGGACTCTAGATTCTTTATACAAAAGTTTTTTTAAACCAAAATATGATTTTTAGCTCATAAAAATACGGCTCATTTAAGTAAAGAAATCAATATACTCTAAAGCCTAAGTTAAGAATATACCAAATCAAAAATATATATTTTTTAAGTTTCTAACTTAGGTACCGATATTAAGGTCGTCAAATATACTTTTTCTATTCTTGTCATTGTATCCTCTTTCACTTCAAAATTTTCTGCCACCATTGTTCACCCTGACACACAAATCCACCCAACATGTTCTTTACAATTACTTTTAACTTAAAAATAAATCAGTTTTACTTATAGTTATACTTACAAGTAAGAGTGGCTCGTCGCGCCAATCTTATCAGACCTATATCATCTTTTCTGTTTCTGTTCTTATCAACATATCCTTGATGGGGGTAGCCAGCTAACACGGCGATGTCTTGTGGAGGATCTGCACAGTCATCCTTTACGCAATCAATGGAGGTCTGGGTGTCGTATTCACCAAGACGTGCTGTGTGTCTGTAAGTAATAATATTATTGTCAAAACATTTGAAAGAATGTTTATGCTTTTCATCATCATTGTCTCCGAAATTCGTTTTTGTACAACTATAATATGTTGTCCTATAGTTTATATAGTTTTCAGTCTAGAATTTATATTTTATGGATAATTTTGGTAATAAGTAGGGTTTCAGTGAGAATTGGTTAAAGTTTTGTGAATGCCCTCATAAGCTCCTACTGGAGAACTACCTCTTGCTTAGCTTCGTTTAGATCAAATGATCAAACTAGATGCGTAAAATGCGCAAATTTCGTAGTATTATTTGAAGATATTTAATGTTATTTTATAAGAACAAATGTTTATATTTATAGTATGTTAACTGCTAAATTTGGTGTATGTTGTGTCTACCTATAAGTAATTGTTACACTTATTTAATATATACGTATAATATGAATGCAAATGTTATTTAGTAGTAATTGTATTAGTGTAAACAATTGTTGGTGACCTAATAAACAAAATAAATAAATAATTAAAATATATATATATATATATCTGTAACGCCAATTTTCCTCCTCATTTTATAGATTCTTCATGCTAAACCTACCAAGAACCTAAATTTACCTTCTACAGTTAATGCAAAATAAGTTTTGTCATGATTCATCAATAGGGGCTTAGATAAATCAGTTATAACAATTTCCTTGTCTATGAGAATGGTATAAATTTGAAGAACTTTGACAAAACATCGAAATTTTCCTTAACACAGTATAACAATTAACTTGAGGTTTTCCTTACGAATAGCAATATGCAATGATTTGTAATTACTTCATTACATACGTCATTCACGTAATTTGTTTTTGTAGTACTCGAGACGAGATTGCGGCATTGCATTCAATGGCTTACGTGATTCTACACGCGTAATTAATTTAAGGATTAATATTGTAATATAGAAATAACTACTTATATGTATCGTCAAAATCGTCAATCGTCGATGTGGACAATAATTTGTTTCCAACTTCTGTTTGTTTTTTCTTTCTGAACAATTTCGATGCGGGTTAAAGACAAGCTCGTGTCCCGTAAGGATTTGCGGAGCTCCGGAGCTCAGTTCCAATTCTTTGCGTGCCACTACAGGAGGAGGACTGACAGGAGTGGTGGGAGTGGGGAGGAGTGGTGGCTATGTGGACGGGAAAGTTTCTATATTATGCAGATCGTAATATCCATCAGCTCATTGGACACTGTTATGCTATCATACGTTTAATGAACTTGAAACGTAATACAGTTTCATGTCACTATGCCGAGTTTTTCTTTGTCACTTTTTGGGTGGATATGAATACCATCAGCTTCAAGGTCTTCAATAATTTTCCTCACCGAGCTTAATGTAAAACGAAGTTTTTACTTCAAGTGTGATTTTTATGAGATAGTTGTGCTGGGGGGCTGATCTATTTGTACTGTAGCTTTAGATACCTACATCAAGATTTTAAATTCTATAGGCCAAATAAGCAATGAGTAGCACCAGTGGCACTTCTGCCTATCAAATCAAATATTCAGGCACGAACCTATGTGTAATGTGTATGGTATGTGAATTCCGTCAACCCGCACTACGGCAGCATGGTGGACTATGACATAAGCCCTCTCAATCGAACTCTCCGTTGTAGACATGTCCCGGATACAGCAATAGTGTAACACATGTAATCCAGTACAGTTGTGTAAGTATAAAGATTAGGTCAATACTTACAAGATGCCAACAGCTCTTTCTATTTCCCCGGTGATACAATGAGCAGCTGTCAGGACGTACCGACGGTTGATCAGGACTCCTCCACATTGATAGCTAGTTCTGCCGGTAGCTGGTGAAGAACATAATTAAATGATAATACAAAAGTCACATACATAATTCTGACCACCCGCTAAGTTCCAAGTCTTGTGTTGTGGTTATAAGAAACTTTGAGAGACTGTTCGGTGTCACAAACACCCAGACCCAAAATAAATGCTTGCGGAGCACAAAAACGTTTGTCCCGAAGCGGAGCTTGATACTGCGTACTCTCGTCTTACAGCCGGCTAACACTGCCACGGAGGCGGTCAAATTCACTATTAAGAGCTGATAACCTCATGATCAATACTGCATAAATACTTTTATGTAATTGCTATTAAGTATACAGAGCTGTAATGGATTTATATCGAGATAAATCAGCTGATGATGTTTTGTGGACTAAATAATCTAGTCATTACTGTATGGCAGCAGTTCTAAACTTTATAAAAAATTATATCTGTGGTTCTAACTGTATAACTCTGAAACTAACATCATACGAGTAATTGTTATGTTAATTGTTTACACATAACTGAATAATATATTAATCGAATTATTTAACGTAGTATGCAAAGGCGTCGCGACCATATAAAGTAAAATGTCTTGAATCTAATAACAGATAATGATTGAAATAAATGGACTAGTATTTTCTAGACTAGGCTGATGACAAATTACCAGGAAATCATTGTGATGCAATCACATTACACGTGCCTGAGAATGTTTATACAAAGGCAACTAGATACACACAAGATAGAGCAGCTGACAATTAACTTAATATTGAAAAATAAAAACAAAAAACATGGTATGATTTTGATTTTGAGCAATTTTGACCTAAATTAATAAGAAGTTGACAATGTACTTTCATCTTGTATTATTAATTATTCAAATATTGAAACTGTTATGGAATGAAAATAATGGAAATATCTAAAATGGATAAAAAAATATGGGAACGGATAAATTTATAAAAAAAAATGGACGAACGGAAAAATAAAAATAAAATTGGCTACGCAAAAACAACAAGAAGAACTCTATGATACAAAAGCAAAAAAACAACAGACCCGTCCGGATAATCAACAAAGGCAAACCAATTATTGGTAATAAGAATAAATTGATCACGAATTTTCGAGATAAAATTGCAGCGCAATCAATAAAACAATCTGAGAACTAAAAGTAAAACCAAATTGAACGATTTATGTTAATTTAGTATGAAAGCAAATAATTCTACATTAACTGAGAGAAAAACAAGTACTCAGCATTTTATTGAAAGTATGTGTTTTTCCACGGCATTGTTAACATAATATGCCTATTTTTAAGCGTAGTCTTAAAGTAATGACTAATTGAAAGAAGGAAGGGAATGAAGGATTCACTGAAGATTGTCTATCTAGACAATTTGATTTGTCTTTAAAGCATAGTCTACTATAAACGAGGGAAATAGGCAGAACGATAATGTATACCTACCAACCTAAAGCCTACTAAATCACTATTAATAAAATACATCGCAAATCATCATACGATGGATTGCTGTGGGTTAGATTTTTCTTCATTGGTTCTATTTTTTGTTATTACATTACCTAAATTTAAACACATTAAAACATTAATAGTAATTACTTTAAATAATGTATAGACGCTAAAGTTAATATTTATTAAAACTAGTTTAAATGTTACATGGTCAAAGACACATTTTATTATTGCATGCCCTTTAGCTGCAATAACGTGTTTCATCAAAGAAGCGATAGCAAGTTTTTAAATGAATAATTTAGTTAAGCAGTTTTATGTAGTTGATAAATCATCAACACATGAACCAAAAGTTTGATTGTGATTTGTAATTCAATTTTTTACAGGAACTCTAGTTTTGCAAACATAAAAACTACAAATAGTACCAAAAAATCTGCAATAAAAACCTTGTCCCTTGATATCTATCATGCTAAGATAAGTATGATAGACTTAACACTAAAATATTTCTCAGGACGACGAGCTTAGTACAAAGCCATGCTATTCTTAATAGTAACAAACTCTGAATTGCGTTACTCCTGTTTATTGACGTATAGCATTCACCAACAAGCGTCTGCAGCATCTGCTCGTCTCATAACTCTCGCCAATAAAAGCCTCTTTTTTCTACTCTCTTTATAAATTTGCAAAAGTCACTTATTATTTTATCACCAGCTTTTAAACAAAATACTAAACGTCCAGTAAAGTCTAGTATGTACTCACGAGTTCTATATCCAAGTAGTGCCATCCAAGGAAACTCGTCGAGGTCTGTGAACTGTCCGCCGTATATCCGGTCGCCTTCCATGTCGATACCACAGTCATTGCGAGGCGCTGGGAACGAATCTTCATCGAACACTGGGTCTACGCCGCCCTGCACGTTTGGCGCCTGAGTAATCGGTGGGGATTGCTAAAATTTGAAAATATTTGGTTAATTTGTCGTCTTTAAGTAAGTAATCAAAAGTTGGAATTAAGTTGGTGCAGTTATTTGCCTACACACGTTTCAGTATACTGGTACAAACTCAGACTTACACAGTGGATAAGCCCACTGCGACATAATTTCAAACGAGGGCAGTTTTATAATTCAAGTTCCTGGTTTTACCTGACGATAAATCAATGAACACCTTCACAGATCTATAATTATAGTGATTATAACTGTTCCTGTATGTCTTGAAACATTATTTTCTTGTTCTTATTGAGGCGATGAGGTCGGCGGGTTTGTATGAGTGCACGTAACTATGCATTTCCTCGTACTTGTTTTGTCAAGTATAGAGCGATCTTGTAGAACACATAAATTACGTTGTAAAGAATACAAATCAAAGCGTACGTGATCACTGGTATCAGGATGATCTTATGCTACTGCGTTCCTGTTTGAAATACAATTTATTCCAAGATCTTTTAACATTTGTATAGAATTAACATAACGCTGTGAGAATATAAAATCATGGGTTAGAAGCAACTGCCTACTATAATGTTTTGTCACATCACCGATCGAAATCTAAATTGTAAAAATTCATGCAAGATTTTTTATATATGTATAAATTAACTACTACGAAATATTGTCTACCTACTAGACCCATCTACTAACAAGAGAAAGATGTATATTAGTAAAGCCTATTTTTTTATTGAAAACTAGCAATTGAAACTGATCATATCAACATTACCTTCAGCGACAATTCGCCCACTGCTGAAGAAAGACCACTCTCACAAACACATTACATATTCGTAAGTTTATTAAGTTGCATCTACAACTATACCTATGTATCTTATCCATACAAGGATCCTATTAATCCTCAAATTCAAAACGGTATTGTAAAAAGTCTTACCGTGGAAGGTGGGTTGTTTTGAGCCGGCAGTGGTCCGCAGCATACTCTAGGAATATACTGATCAAATCCACACTGTGACTGCCGTAAGTAGCTGATGACATGACTCGGTAGAGGGCGCTGTTCAATCGCCTTCAACAGCGGTTGACAATCGTAAAGGGAAATGCAATCACTAAAGGCTCCTTGCGGTGTTGTGCATGACTCTGAAACTGAACAAGGAAATACAAATGTAAAACGTGGGTTTCAGTTCTTGTGAGTTAGAAGAAAGGAGACGCAAAATGTAGTGGTGGATTGTTCGTGTTCACCCAGATATCGATCATCGTATAAGGTGGTTAAGCCTTCACAGTGACCAACGCTAGTATGTCGCATGTCCGGTTCCGTGTTATTTTCCGGTTTTGACCTGGCCGGTATAATTGTTTCGATTGGTAATGGACACATTGTACAATTTACACCCAAAAGCATTACAATGAAAACATCCCAAAAACTAGCCTCACCCACTACTATAGCTTGTGAAAACCAGGTCAACAATATTACAGCACGGTGAGAGATGACACCGAACACATAGCTTGGAAAAGACAGAGGTACGCTCCGGTATTCTAAACCGCGCATATAATTTCGGCAGCCGCATCCAGTTCATTATTAACTGGCTACCACGCACTTGCAACGAAACTAGTCACAAAATAATATAAATTATTGACATTGGAAACAACAATTGTCCGTATTACCACATGAAACATTTCATGATACCCATATAAACCCTATTGTGTATTTCAAAATAACAATGATTTAGATTTCTAGTATTTAAAAGAAAAATAATAAAGGGTGTTCTTGCGCCGTTACTCTTTCATAGTTTTAACGTGTTTCTAAGGGATGTGAAATTGATATTGCTTTTATTAAGAAATACTGCAACTTTTAAATGAATATGCGGGAATAAGCTTTTGATGGTAGTATATTATTATATGGTATGGTGTATGTGTCCACCCACATGGCGACCACCGTCCTGCGGTAACAAACCCATCATAGCGACCCATATAATATGTTGCATAACTGATTGTGTCTTTGGAAATGTGTATTCTGGGTTATTTTGAATAAAGTACGTATTCTTCTAGCAAATAAAGATCTAGCATTTGTGAGTAGAAATGTACGCTACGTAGCGCATTTAGAGTGGGTTTTAGCATTCAATTATAATATGCTTCTATTAGTTGCATATATTACAAATAAATGTGTCTGTATATGATAACCTTTGCATCCAAGTCATTTTTATTATCTAAACACTTTGTGGAAATGCCCATGTTTTATCGATCATGAGTCCGCAATCATATGCTGAGTGATAAAGACACATAATATGGTATGTAGTGTATGAACATAGGGGTTTAATTATTTATTTTTTCTCTTTACTTTAAAATTAATAATTCAGTTTCATACATCTATCGATACAGGCTTCAGCTCGTTTCCTCATCGAATAAAAACTGCATCAATATCGGATACATTATAAAATATTAATTTCGATATTACAATGATAAATTTACATACATACATAAACTCACGCCTTTTTCCCTGAAGGGGTAGGCAGTGAAGCAACCAGAACACCCACGTTTCCGTTGTATTTTCCATCTCACGATGTGATAGGGGGCAACCCCATCGCCATATCCTTCATTTATTGGAGATATTGAAATATATCACTGCATTAATACGGATGGTAAATGCTGTGCTTTCTACGTAGAATATAGATCATTCGTAAGCCGACAAAATAATTCAGGTTTATATGAAAACGGCTACCACTGTTAAATTAATGTACGTATAATTAGGCGTACGTCGCAATGTCCTATCTGTGGCTATTAAATTAATTACGAGTGTTTAAATCAATTAGCCGACATAAGCCTCGCACTGACATATTTGGTAGAGTATTTTGACTTCTGTTTTAAAGGCACACTATTCTTTATTAAAATACAAAAAAAAAATGCATACGAATTTAAAACATAGAAGCGAGTCAACTAATGTTGCTCACTCTCGCGAGTGGAAACGATTATAAGATAGGACGACTCCACTTCCCAGGTCAAGGATCCAAATTGGTCGGAGTTTTTTTTATTCCATTAAATGGCGAGACGTGTAGGCCATTCACCTGGTGATTAGCGATACAACCGCTCATGGACAGTAGCAAAACCAAACAACACCAAATCTTTTGTACATGCCTGGCATTATAATAGGTTCGCCCGATATCATATCTTAGGAAAGAAATAACTTCGGCAAATTATGACACTAGTGGGACGTCTGCCTACCCAGAGTAACACAGGCGTGAGCTTATACAGGTGTGCTAATGTAGAAAAAATCTGTTTTCTCATAATAAACATGAAAAAGTAGGTATTAAAATGTCTATACGAATTCCTAAATACCAATGATAATAACTTTGAAATAACATTTGTGCATGTTTTCAAATCACGTATCTAATTACCTCAAAAACACGATGACGCATACTTTGATTCGCTGTCTCGCTTTCAACGGTACGATTATAATTTAAATAAAAACTAAAAAAACAGGTATTTTTTGTTTCAGCGCGTACTACACAATCAAGTACCACCGCAGTGTCTATTTCTCCCGCCAAACAGCAGTGTAAATGCACTGTTGTGACCGGGCTTGGAGGACACTGTAGCCAGAGTAACTACTGGACATATTGAGACTTAACATCTTATGTCTCAGGATGGCGAGCAGATTGGAATGCCAAGCATTGCAAATTCATGCTGTTATTTGGTTTTGCTACTGTCCAACATTCTCTTTTAAGCCATAGACATAATGTATTTCTTTAATATTGTCACAACAATTTTAACACACCTGGTGATAAGCCTGAGGCAATCTAAATTGAGTATCCATAGGCGAAGGATTGTTATCACGACATTATTTTGCCGGCTCAAACCGGACATAAACAGGCTGAACTTGAAGTGTGAAACGTTTGACAAGGTCATCGCGACGGGTTTTCCATCTTCTTATACAGTGATTGCTATTTAAGAAGATACAATATGACTTCAGATTGAAATTAGGTATAAGGAAAACGGTATAGGTGTATAGTTTTCTATTACTAACACTATGGTGTTTCGTTTTCTAATAAAACACATTTGCAATCAACTGCCAATGTCGTAGACTTGAAATTCCAGTCAATAAAAACATAATAAACGCCTTCATACAAAAACATACTTATGTACCTGTTTGGTTTAAGTTTAGAAAAATAGTTGGCGTGTTGGGATTCCCTATTAGCTAGCACAGAAGGCTAAACATGAAGCAAAAATATTTTTTATCTTCAATAATGTGGAACTTGTCTACAAACTTCAAAACTTTATTACATTGAGATAAGGTAATAGGTAATACCGAGATAAGTATAAAAAATAAGGTTTGACTATTTTGTATCGTACAGAATTTCTTCCTGTACCAACATAGTTCGAAAACTACCAATTTAGTCTCTTTGTTAATAAGTAACTTACTAGTTTCATTATGTAGATAATTCGATAATTTCGAAACAGGGCTATAAAACGTCAAACGATTTCAACACATCCTGGCGAACTCGAAAACATTAAAAAAAACTCGTCTGAGCAACTTACGTGCGCATGTCCAATAAACAGCAGACACAAAGATCACAACATAATTCCTCATTTTGTCACACTTCACTGAACACTATAGCATAAGTTATTAAATATATTTTTTATATTTAAATTATTAATAAATAAATTAAAATGCGTACTACTCGCTCGTCCGCCTTGCTATACTGGGTACTGGAGGTCAAGTCGGTTCGTTAAATACTTACAAATACGTTTTGTTGTTCCTATCATGGAGTACCGCTCGCATAAAAAGCTGTGTGAAATGACTTGCGCGTTATAATTTTTTATGGTTGTTTTGTGACGTGATTTTGCGCGAGATAGGATGGCATCTTTAATACATTTCTTTTTTTTTTACTATTAGTCATACCTACACAAAAGATAATATAATGGGTTATTTTCAATTAAGTATTCAAATTTTGACAGGAGGGTCAACATCATGAATATAATCTATAAGTAAAATAATATAAGTTTTTTTTTTCAATATATTCCATAATTGTTGTCCTCACAAAACAAAATACTTACATATATACAATACACACGACCGTATAAACATGACTGACTGACGCGCGTCTGTGTATAAAAATGACCGGTGACCTTGCTTATAGTAGATATAAAATACAGAGTATAATTTGATCATTGACTAGGATATTTTGAAATGGAAATAAATCATATTATTATTATGTGAAAATTTGAATATTTTCGACCATACTTCAATTAATGCGTTAATGCATATTATCTTCACTTAATATATAAAATGTGCAGTAATTTAAAAATAACCCTGTATATGTTTTACACCAGCTTACCTTGACATTGAACATAATACACCTGCAAATAAATATAGTATTATTGTAGGTATTTGAAATATTTAAAATTTATAATCTAACTACAAGCATAACACATGTTAATCGTCAAGAAAAACGATAAATTCATGTTACAAAATAAGTTACAATCACAATTGCGAAAATTCGTAAATTATTCTGCAGACCGTACTTAGTCATTCATAACAAGTTTCTTAGTATATAGCATTATATCTCGCGATGTGAATCATGGATTTACCCGGGCCTTTAAAATATCCTCATATAAATTATACGTATTTTCGATAATAATGTGATAGATACATGTCTCACATATTCATAGGATAATGTTGTACAAATTGGTTCTAGTAATTGAAAAAAAAAACACTTTTTTAGTTAGAGGTCAACCTTTTATTTTCCCCTTTCTTTTTTAAGATTACCACACACTAGTGCTCACTGAGAAAGCAAAAAAACTAAAATAAATAAATGTATTAGTTTATTTATTTCAATTTCGTTATCATGAATGATTTCCTCCCGTTTGTCCCAGAAGTCATCTATAATTTATCAATGGTAGATGAAGCCCATGCACAGTAGTGGGACGAGTATAAGCTGATGTATTTTTATTTATTTTCATGATTTCCTCCATAATTATTAGCAGACAACATCAAAATATATTTTCTTATTGCTCAACAAATAAGAAACATTCATCAGTATAAACTCAAAGATATTTTAAAGTTATAATGCTTGTATGCCGTCATTTCTGTCAGTCTTCTTCACAATCCTGTTTAGAATTTTGTATAGTTACAAAATGTAAAAAAAATTGCCTGTTCGTCTGAAATATATTTCAATTTAGATTTGGATCGCAAGCATTCTCTCGGCGTACGTTGAGGTCACAGAACTTAAGATAAAAAACACACCGTGAACACGGAATCCAACTGGTTTACCTTAAATATTACCTTCGTTTCTCAAATTTGGATTTTTTTGTTTTTCAAAAACTGTAGTTCGTTCGACCTTTCATTGGCCTCAAGAAACCCCCGTTTCCTTTTTGTATAGTATATTGACAAGTCACGTTATGCAATTGCTTTGTGACGTTAGTTCGATACTTTATTATGCATTAATGTATCAGTTTATTTTTTTGCTGTTCTATTATACAAACTCGAATTATTACTATTTCGGATTAGGATCGATAATTTGTTTTTGGCACAAATTACCACTACAGTAGCTCATGTATTTACTCAACGCTTTTTAATTTTGGTGAAATTAAGTTAGTCAGTTATTTGGCACTGCACTACAATGCGACTTATGGCAAAGCATTGCAATGCATATAGCCAAAGTCACAATGGAGTGAACTGTAATTCAGAAGTATGAGACCCTAATAGAACAAAAGCCCGTGGCTGCCAGACTTTCATTTTATATAAGCTGAAAGTTTGTCTGCGCATGCCGCTAATATAGGCATCGTGATGTATAACATGCACCCAGCAGACATGTTACATTATGATAGATAGTACGAGTTCATTAATATTGTATGTCGTTATACTATTTTTCCTTTTACATATCCTGAGTAATGAGTGTGTATGCATAATTAATTTTATGATTAAGTTGTAGTCAATGTATATTATTACCTATTTTATTATCTCGTTGGATACGTTAATTCGAATATGGAGGTATTTATTAAAAAAAATGAATTGTAGGAACTTAAATATTCTATAAATTATTTTTAAAACACTTTTTTTTTGTTTTCAGCGGTATCCTAACCAGTCAAAGTAAGGTATGTTGGACGGCGTTATTAAACGGTACGACTGTTTTAACTATGCAATTAAACACGTAACGGCAAATATAAATATTTTTTTCTTCATTTTGAATTTCCAAGACAATTTACACTCATTTAAAACACGTAGCAAGCGATATAACTACCAATATTATTATTGAAAAATACTCAATTCAGCGTTAAACTTGAATAAATTAAAAAAACCTTCACATTTATAATATTATTCCAGCAATATCTAAGTAAACCATCACGCCGCAAAGCATTAAAAAAGCCCATGTTTCATAAACAAACACGGCGCTACAAGTTTTTTCAAACGAAATCGAAGCTAATTAAGCGCATAAAATCACTATGAGGTCCATCGATAATTCTGCGATGTTTATCGCCATCGATAAGCATCGATATTATTATCGATAGATTTGCCCAATATCGGTTCGACCCAGTGCCCAATCAAGCAAATTCGTCCCCAAGTGGAGCGCAATTTCCTTCTCGCAATTCGCTTAGCCATTAACCGCATTAACTTTCATGTCTCGTCTACTAATTTTATTGGCTCCCCAATTCCAGCCCTCGCATTTGATTACGCACTCGTTAACATAGAAAATAGTGCATTAATTACGTTAGTAAATAATTCTTAAGATAATATTTGGGTTGTATCGTTAATAATTTTGGCAGTTTGTTTTATGTGTATTGTGAATGCGGTAATTGTTTTTGCAATTAAGCCTCTACATTACGGATCTAATTCATGAATTATAAAACAATTTTTATGGATTTTTTCCCAGTAGGTACCTACTTGCGAAAATTGTTTCCATAAAACTATAATATAGTAAAATGGAATTTCAAAAAACTATTGTGGAAATCAACTTAAATTGATTTATTGAAAAATTAATAAAAAACTAAAAACGTATTTAAAATAAATATCACTAAAAAGTAACAAACAAAATATTTTTCATTGTACTTGTAGATGTTGATTAATTTACTTATTGACTTGACAAGCCAAGAAATCATAATCTATGCGTAACATATTGAATTTTCTAACCAAAATCTCACACAAAAGTACACCTCACGGAAACCTCAAGGTTCACAGCCATACACAATGCCATTAAACCTATAAGGGCAATACATACAATTATACATTACATAAACAAACCAGTTCTTTCCCTATAGCAGCTACTATTTATCAGCTATTGATGCAATACATGAACTAATTATAACGGTGATGAGTCTATAAATACTCGGTAATATGACTACACGGGAAAATTTACAGCACATTAATTTAACAACAACAATTAACAACAATATTAAATCATAAACGCTTAATACAATTTAACTTATTCTCGTACCGCGGGATTACAAAATCCCCGAAAAATTTTACTGATATTCGTGGCAAAAATATTTGCATTATTTCAGCATTATTATTGATTTAAATATAAATGTAATGTAATACGTACATGACTGCGAATATGTTTAGAATAACGCAAATAACACTTACTCTAGCGATGAAAGAAAACATCGTGAAAAATCTTGCATACCACATAAATTTTCAAGAGTTACTGGTATCTGCTATGTGGTGGAGTCTGGTCTGACTCCTCTCGATCAAACTTTTGTTTGTAGAGAAAGTTGGTGCGCTGTAATAGGCCGTAGATTAACGGAATTATCATTAGTAATATTCACTTAATCATTGTTGTATAGGTCGTCGGTTTCTAAAGTAAGATTAAATCTGGAATTTATCACGTCACTACCTACTTTGCCATAAATTCTACATCAGCCCATATACGTTCCACAACAGGGCACTGACCTCCTCTTACGAGAGATTTCGAATGAGTGGGGTTAGGCCATATTGTCCACCACGCTGGCCTAGTGCGGATTGGCGGACTCTACAATAATAGAAATTCTTACAAATCGTTATGGTATGCAGGTCTGACCACCGTGAACATGTTGGCAAACGCGTCTGGTCCGTTACCAACAGGCCATCATGCACTTCACATACATACACAAACTATATGGAGCACAAATTCCTAACTCCGAGCTGATATTTAATAGAAAAATCCAATATCACTTTGCCCGACCCAGGATTCGAACCCGAGACCTCAGCTTTGTAATCGTACCGTAGTACAACTACGCCACCGAGGCAATCAACCATGCACTTTGCCATAAATTATTTCATTACAATTTATAATGGATTTTACAATATCAATTGTTTTTGTAAGTTATCCCTATCAGTGCATATAATTTTATTTAATAATGTATAATATGCACTGTTGTTGGCCTTGTTGGCCTCAGGGAATTTCTTTGTTTCATTGGGATGACATGCCACAGTCCACCACGCAAATTTGTGGGATTTGGTAGGATCACATACCTTTTCCTTTAGTAGGTTTTCCATTAGCATTAATGTGATCAATATACAATTAATTATGTATTAGGAGACAATCGTGATTTCAAAGTCTGTATTATACATATAATAAAACTAATTTTCACGTATTTTATCACGGATTTGGTTTAATTTTTTTACTTCCCGACGTTTCGATTGCTTTACAGCTTTCATGGTCACAGGGCGGATAGAGGTCTTTATAAAACTTTCATGTTATTTGAATAGACCTTTAATCCGTTGACTCAATAATAAAGTTCCATTGACCTTGAATTGTGGATATATTTTAAATAAATATTAGAGATTGCAAAATAACATAAGTTATTATTGTAATTTACATAATATACATTAATTACTTAATCACTCTTATGTAATTGCTTAGAAATCAAGCCTATGACTTGAGGATTTTTTCCATTCACATTTTTTGGTATCAACACATACCGCAGTGCTCAAGAAGGTATAGTCAGTAAAAGTTGAGGCCCTGTGTTCGTTTCCCAGAAAAGGCATTCAAATTAATCCCCTAAAAGATAATATAATAGATGAATAATTAAATGGAAGTTCATCATGACTTAATTTAAAAATATGGAAATTAACTAATAAGTTTCTAAGATGTCAAGAGGAAATTCCATAAAGCATGGTCATTCGGATTTAAAAACTTTCCTACAAAATTCTTAGAATTCGTTTTTACGAAGAGACGACATTTAACGGTACTAGGATATTCGAAATCATCCGGATAGCGACAACCATCCAAGATGGTGGAAAACCCTAATAAAGCAAACATATCAGGTCTCGGACTCTGCGTATTTTGTGCATGTCTCACCTGCGAATATTGGGATGCACTGCACGTATAATTAAGTAAATTGAGCCACTTTGTCGTAGCATAACATACGTGAATATTTTTAGTAGAACTCGAAGATTATAATGCTCAATAGACAAAATTCTTTACACTCAAGAGTTAATCAACTGGCAAATACCCAAGCATTAGCGATTACATCCAAATGACCTTTAAACAATACCCTTAACAAACACCGATGGTTTTTCACTGGAATGTTGGTAACACCGAGAATAAATTCCTGGACAAATCGTGGTGTTGTAAGTGAGGCACGTATTCAATCGAACGCTCGGACGGAGCGCGGGCTGGGGGCTTATTAACAGTCCCGGTCGACATCGTTTGACAGATATTGGACCACCAGCTATCCGAGAATTTTATTCAAAAACCGGATAAAAAGATTGAAGTGGAATTTGTAATCTTGAGTTTATTTTAGAGATGCAAAAATAACACGTAGTGCAGCTGATAGAATGGGTTTGCGTGACACCAATTTGTTCGTTGAATGTGGTAAGAAATTCAAATAGCATGAAATCATATTTGGTGGCAAAAGTCGGAAGTTTTACCGTGGATCGTGTAAGTACTTACGTCGTCGGTCCGAAATGTAGCCATTCAGCTATTAAATTGCATTAATATTAATCCACCTTCCACCTCATTTAATAGGCCATTGCAATGAACTTATTTTGTAACTGATGTAGACATAAACACATAAAAATTAGCATCATGGCAAGCAAGTAAGAAAAAACTAAAATCGAATTACGTTTTATAACCGCATCTAAGAGAATTATTATTCTAAGAACCAATTAACTATTTGCCTGATGCATGTTAAATTCAGACACCCTGACTCTTTTCGTATTAATACAACTAAGTAAATATTGATAGTAAACGTTTCTTGGAGCAACCAATTAGAGTCTTCTAAACCACGATAGGTAAAAATTGTTTCGTCAACGGATGATTCGACACAAAATCTATAAAACTTCAATTAAACACAAACATTGACCGAAAAGGTAAAGTCAAGATCAAGTCTGCTTGACGCTCGCCCACTTCACACAGATGCCAAGCAAAATTACATCTATTTTGTGAATCATATTGTATTTAATCTATTGTCTACCTAAATGTAGCAACTTTATTACAAGAATGTAAACATTAATTCAGAATAGATCTGGTGAGATGATAACAATGCTTTTCAATCTTAAGAACGGTTGAGCAATTTTTATTTCTGTATTAAAGCAATAATTAAAATATGACCTGGCTGATCATCATTTAACAAAATCGAACTTTCCGTTGCTGGTCTAGATGTGCCATACGATGTCTGTTGCTGAACGTTGAGGTACTCCTAACATTTCGGCCTTGACAAGTTAGAAGCAATATATGTTTTTTTTTTCTTTTACTGCCTTCGTAGGCTGACAAGCTGACAGCCTACGTTATGGTTAGAGGCCAGCGCTGCTCTTGGAATTAGCCAATGACTACTCTTAAAGTCTCGGTTAAAAACGGATTTTTTTTAACCCGGATTACCTAGGATTTAATCACGTATTCCCATAGATAAAATATCACCAATCGTAAAATGTCGAAAGCCAAGCCGTCGCACAAAATACACCCCCAAGCTATCGGATTCAGCGAGATGCCATGATAAATTGGCGATCTGAGCCATTGGAGCGGTTGTGGCCTGCTCGACTGTCTCAAAAGCTTACGTAAATAATACCAAGGAGTTCAAAATACTAGATATTGTATCTAAATGTGCACTATAAGACGTCATTTGATACCGCAAAGGTTCTTGAACTTTTAAGAAAGTCATGAATAAACGGGTACTTCAAAATCACTAAATATAGATGAACCATTTCTTTATGACGTAGGGAGGTGATGACGTTAATACAGTCATGGCGAAATTTTCTTACTTTATCTTTTCCGATATGTAGGCCGTAGCACGTTAAATAAATCGTTTTAAAAACATTTAATATCTGAGAATTTCGATGTTTGTAATAGTTAAAAAAGCAAACCTACACTTGGGTAATACCAAATACATAAACACCTCTTACTAAAACATTATTGACTTAAACCTAACTATATTACAGACCCACTTTATCAGAATATTGAGGTTTTACTCATTAATGAAATTGCTTATTTATATTTAACAGATTTCTGCTGTTGTGTAATTATGTACAGATTAAATTATCCATTTTCCACAATCTGCTGCTGTATATATCCTTTTATATTATATTGAAGATTAAGGATCTTACTCATAGTATTATGTACATATATAGTTTTACATGTATATTTTTAAGGATAGGAGCTGAGTTTTTTATACATTTCTGCAGCATGACAACTACCACCATTTCATTGAAAAACGAAGTAATTCACGATTTTCAGCCGAAGGGAGCTGCTATCCAGATTAGCAACTGAGTTATTTATGCAAAGGATACAAAATTACATGCCAATACCTATGAGTTTCCTACATCAAAACGAAAATATAAAGACACTCTTGGATGAGCTGAAAAGAGAAAGACAGACGAACGAATGACGCAAATATAAAGCTTCCTCGTTGACTACAGAACCCTATCAATAACGCTACGTAAATGCATTGTAAATCAAAGCTGATATATGATAGAAAAATCTTCAATATTTAAATTCCGCAAAATTCTCCTCCCACCCAAATACCTAAAAATATCGGAATATAGAAAGAGACAAGAGGCATGAGCAGCCACTGTCAGACTGGTTATCGATGACCTCCGAATATTATTTATTGCCGTCTCAGGGTGGGCAACGTTCGAACACTTGACGCTCCTATTTGCGAAAACACCTACGAGCATCGTTGATTTATCGCGATTTAGTGGCTGAAATGTTGTTTTTTGTGCAATCTTTCATGCGAGATATTTGCAGTTGAATCCGATTATACCGTCGCGAACTATCGCCTTATAAATATTCTCGGAGGTACTGAACGAGAGGTAGAGGTAGAACGTTTTTGTGATTTATGTTTAATTCATGTTAAATAAGAGTTAAATATGTTGGGATTTGAGTAAAACGTGAAGTTAAGTTCTACGACACAGCTCTGATATTAGGAGTAACAATATCGATGATTATAAAAGTGTATACACGCAGCCTAAAGAAGAGCTTAGCTTGCAAGTTATTCACATAATCGTAAGTTAATTTTGCCATCTACTATGCATTTAATAATTATGTATAATGAACTTAGCATATGCGTCATGCTGTTATCTTTGTATGGATTCTAATACTTCCTAATAAATATTGTTTTCGATGATCGATAGCAATGAAAGAAAGTGATGGAAGAACACGTACCAGCTAACTTAAGACGTCAATAAAGTGGACGGACCACCTAATGAAGGTTGCACGAAGTAACTGAATGTAGGCTGTTTTCCACAGATCGCTGGAGAAATCCTTGAAGTAGCTTTGGTCAGAAGTGGAATTCTTTTGGTCAATCATGATGATGAAAAATTTGTCACTTCTATATCATTAGGTAAATTAAGAGAGTAAACACTTTGAGTGAAAATTGATGTGGGGAAATCCTGACCTATTATGAAATAAACCCGGCTGGTGTACATAAAGTATTGCAATTATAAACGTTGCCATTGCAATACCTATACAAAGTTCATTAGCAATCATCATAAATTAATAGCCAACAAAAATAATCTTAATTTAAATAAACAGGATACGAAAAGGGAAATACGTGCAAGATAAATTAGTATAGGTAGTGTTGTTGACGATAAGACAACTGACTCGAATGTATACCACATACCTAGATTAATCAATGCATGTGTGCGACTGCCTCGGTGGCGCAGTTAATTAAACTCTATCACAGTTGGTATCTTCTATGTAAAAAAGCAGAAAGAGTTTAATTTAACTATGCTGGCTTAGTACGGGTTGATGGGCCTCACATACCTATGACATTTTAAGGACCACTCACAGGTATAGTTTGTTTGTTATGACTTCTTTCGATTTAAAAATTAATATTATTATGACTGCCTCGGTGGCGTAGTTGTACTACGGTACGACTACAAAGCTGAGGTCTCAGGTTCAAATCCCGGGTCGGACAAAGTGATTTTGGATTTTTCTATTCAAAATCAGCCTGGAGTCATGAATTTGTTTCCGATATGGCGAAAGGCGTGCGCCTTACCACATCGTGGGACGGAACACGCAAGGCAAATCGTAGGTGTTCTGGTAGCACCTCTGTCTACCCCTTCTCGGAAAAAGGCGTGAGTTCATTTATACATACTCACGCCTTTATCCCCGAAGGGGTAGGCAGAGGCGCCACAAGGACACCCACATTTCGCCTTGTATGTTCCGTCCCACGATGTGATAGGGGGCGAGCCTATCGCCATATCGGGCACAAATTCCTGACTCCGGACTGATAATGAATAGAAAAATCCAACATCACTTTGCCCGACCCGGGACTCGAACCCGAGACCTCAGCTTTGTAACCGTACCGTAATACAACTACGCCACCGAGGCAGTCTATTTAGTAGTATCTAGTAGTTCATTTATGTATACCGGGTATATCAAGACTGCGACCGAAAACGAAGCCAGGTGGTATAGTTTTAGTGGTTATAAACACGATGCAAATAAAAATTTCGCCAAAACAGTAACAGATATTTTTTTAGATTTTTTAAAAATATCACTTTGTTTGGTTGGTAAATACATAGTTTTTGCGAAAATACTAATTTACACCCTTACGTACCATTGCGTGTTTAAAAATAAAGAGGGTACATCTTTATGATAGGAAAACTATGTATATATCACCCAAATAAGATGATAATTAAAAAATTACAAAAAAAAGTTGTAGTTTTTTTTTTCGAAATTTTAACTTCCATTGTGTCTGAAGTCACTAATACTACAACCTGGCTTCGTTTTCGGTAGCGGTCTTGATATAGCCTGTATATGAGCGCAACATTAAATTATTCGTAAAACTCAATTGAAAAATCCGATCAACATTGTCATTGAGGATAGGTAATAAACATAAAAAATATAACTAAAACTAGTAAGATTAACACTAAGAACCGTAAACAAAACAAGTTCAGTTACGCGTGATGTTTATTTTACCAGAAATTGGTCTTACAAATCGCACTTCAGATGAAAAGACCAACATTGCAATTAAAAAAGCATACACCGACAACATTACCCTGAGATTTTAAAAGGAATCTAAAAATCGATCCGGAACGTGGAACTTGCAAACAGTCATTAGAACTTAAAGACCATTAATATGGAAACGATGTGAATACGTTTTCGTTAAAAGGTTTTTCAGACTGCGCACATTGATATAAATGAGTGTCGTCCGGGCATCGAACAGTGGGCATAAATCAAGTGTAACGGAATGAGGTCCGCTCGTTTGTTTGTTGTCCGATGTAATAAACGATTGTGGATCGGTCATTTTCTCAATCAAGTCGTCCAATGCTGATGTCGCTTCGAATTCACTGAATGGAAACAAATCAAGTCAAGGACGGTGTTTTTCGATCTTGTTAGTGACAATTGGGTTTAAATATAACTGTTCATTGATGTATTTTGTAAACAGAATCGTTTGTTGATAGGGTCAAATTAAGACACTGACAATTCTTATTGTCTTGTTGGTGAATACTTTGGTTAGTACTTACTTACTTAATAGTTGTATTAAGGTATACACAGCCGAGTGTGACTATATTATGTTTTATCAGCTAAGATCACTGTAAGAAAATCGATCAAACTTTTTGTTGTGGTATTGTTTCGTTGTATTTTATATTTGTAAATTTTATTGCTGCATCAAATCATGACACTAAAAGAAGTTTAGTTACATATTTGCTCTTCATAACAATCGCAATCAAAACGGGAGTTTAAATGCTAGCTAATGGTTACTGATCACAGTAATTACAAATGCCTACACAAGAAGGTCACATTGCCAACTTTTGGGACCATAAGATCTTTTTATTTAATGACGAAGCAAACCCGAATTATATTTATTATTGCTGAAATACTTAGTCTTTAATTTAAGAAAGCTCTCAATTGAAGTATTTCTTTGTATTTGTCAAATATAGCGCTAACAACGATGTCTAAAAATGCTTGTTTCGTCGTGCCTGTCGCTAGGGCTCGCCAAATAGAAAGAAAGGATTTACCTTTGAATACAAGATTAATAGCACTACTCGTCTAAAAACAAAGTTTCATAAATGTAAAATAGATACTGCATAAACCGAATTAAGCTCTTACGTTCACGGTCGGTTTTCAAATGGAAACATAACATTCTGAAACGTTTCATTTTTCTTTTATTGGTAAAGTTTTATGTCATTAGGTCTCTATATTTATATATCAAATATATATCTGCCTCGGTGGCGTATTTGTATTACGGTACGGTTACAAAGCTGAGGTCTCGGGTTCGAGTCCCGGGTCGGGCAAAGTGATATTGGATTTTTCTATTCATTATCAGTCCGGAGTCAGGAATTTGTGCCCGATATGGCGATAGGCTCGCCCCCTATCACATCGTGGGACTGAACATACAAGACGAAATGTGGGTGTCCTGGTGGCGCCTCTGCCTACCCCTTCGGAGATAAAGGTGTGAGTTTATGTATGTATGTAAATATATATCTACAATATTACACGTGTTTTTTTACAAGATAACAAAACTCATATTAATACCTCTCAACAAAGTTCTGCGAATACAATTTTACTCACAACAAAAAGTTTGTTTACTATTTAAATAATCTACAAAATAATAATTATTATAAGCTAGTTGAATTCTCTTTTTTATTCAAACAAGTATCTACTGTATTTGTATCACCCCATACACGCCCCACTGCAGGGCATGAGCGTTCTCTACAACTGAGAGAGTATGATTGACAGGGGTTAGGCCGTAGAGTCCACTACGCTAGCCTAGTGCGGGTTGGCGGACTTTTTACACACACTAATACTATAATGCACCATCGAAATTCTTATACATCGCTATGGTATTATACAATTTTCCTCACGATGATTTCCTTCGCCGTTATAGTGCATGCCGATTCACTAACAATACAGTATCTATACACACTTGACTCTGGGATTTGAACCCGTGACCACCGTGATTACGATGGCAGCCGCGTCTGGTCCGTTTACTATCAGGCAACCACGCATTTTACAAGTACATACATTTATTTTGTTCGTTGCATATTACAAATATTTTTTTGTTGTAAAATGCCAATGAGTTGGATATCTAAAACTCGTCGATTTGACATTCAAACTTGTTTGTATACTAGCCACGTGTACCGTATAAGGAAAATTCAAAGAAAATTATGAATCAGTTAAGATCGGAGACACAACTGGATTGCTGATTACGCATGTAGTACACGCCTATCGTAAAACTATTGACGTCACAAATAGTTTCCTGACGTCATCGTGTTATTTACATGACAGTATTGTCTATGTCACCACTGAACTTGACATAATAATACATACATACATACATACATAAGCTCACGCCTTTATCCCAGAAGGGGTAGACAGAGGCGCCACCAGGACACCCACATTTCGCCTTGTATGTTCCGTCCCATGATGTGATAGGGGACGAGCCTATCGCAATATCGGGCACAAATTCCTGACTCCGGGCCGATAATGAATAGAAAAACCCAATATTACTTTGCCCGGGATTCGAACCCGAGACCTTAGCTTTGTAGTCGTACCGTTGTACAACTACGCCACCAAGGCAGTCATAATAATATTAATTTTTAAATCGATAGAAGTCATAACTAACAAACTATACCTGTGAGTGATCCTTAAAATGTCATAGATATGTGAGGCCCATCAACCCGTACTAAGCCAGCATAGTGAATTAAACTCTTACTACTTTTTTACATAGATGATACCAACTGTGATGCAGTTTAATTAAGTGCATATTATTCTTAAAATATTTGTATCAATTTTATATTTTCGTCAGTTTTGTTTTTCTTTTGCACGACAAAGGGACTGCAGTGCACTAATTATGTCATACCACTTGGAGTCAAGTATACAGGGTATGTCAAGACTGCGACCAATAACGTAGCCACGTAGTATTAATAGTGACTCCAGACACAACGCAACTAAAAAATTCGCATATTTTTTTAAATTTATTACTGATTTATTTATTATCCTTTATTGCACTATAAAGAAACACAATTACAATGTTATATTAAAAAAACAAAAAAGTACAAAGGACAATTATCGTCTTGTTTACCATCAAACACGACGATATTTAAAAAAATGCAAAAAAAATATCTGTCACTTTTTTTGCCAAACTTTTGATTGCATTGTGTCTGCAACCACACCACACCAGGCATGCGACATATTTGCGTAACAATTATTATAAGTTTTTACTTCGTGTAAGGTGGTTGTATCTCTTAATTATACTCTCGATTGTAGATGAGGTCCGCGTCCTGCAGTGGGACATATGTAAGCTAATACAGATACTGATGGTGGTCGTTATCCGGTGGAATATGATAATTTGTGAGGCATATAGATATATTATACAGACTGTATTTTCTTAGTATTTGTATATTGTCATTGGGAAAAACCATCACATTCCGGCATTGAAGCGGTGATATAAATTTCAATCGTTTTGTATAAAGTTCCTTAACAGTTTCTGTGAACAAATTAGAATTGAATCAGAAAATATTCTTCAAGATACATTGTGTTCTAGCAACTAAGATTAAGGAGACTGTCCCGCCCTCACACCCACCACTGTAACTCCTGTAAGCCAGGATCAACACCAACTATTATTTTTCTACAATTCATTATTATATTATTTATGTTTCTATAGCATCAAATCCAACTACTATTTTTCTACAATTCATAATTCATAATTATATTATTATTTATGTTTCTATAGCATCAAATTCCTGATATACCTACATTTCCAAAAACAACAATATTTTTTATCGAAACCTGTATCAACAATTCATATTTTTAGCAACTTTTGGAATGTAAACAGCAGCCAGACGGTCGGAATTGAAAACGGCGCGCAAAATGCATTTTTTAAATAAAATAACAGCGTTATCTGGGAAACATTTCGCGTTCCCACTCGGCGTCGCGTCAAACAGCAGGAACCGCAGGAAATAGGAATCATTATTTAATGTCAATGTTTAACTACATTGCTCCCCGCAAATGGGCCGGTAATGATTCTAGTCGAATCCCGCCAGTAATGTTTAGAGTAACAAGAAAATTAACTTTCACAACTTTTTCACCGTCGCGTCCCCTAAACAAGTTTTATTCTGGGAATAACAGATTGCTCTTGATTTTATTGGAGAGTTGATTTACGTGTTTTACGAATTCATTGTATTACTAAGTTTATTTGATTCATTTATATTTTCAATCTTTTAAGAGATATTGGAATTCTCGTATTCTTATTTAATTATAGGAAATGGAATCGTCTGCAATTGGAGCCTAACGCATCGACAATACGAGAGTCAAATTTCATCATTGATTCGATTTTGATTCAAAATTATTTTGCATAGAACATACTTCTATGCAAAATAATTTTATTGTAAAGCTATTTAATATAGAAGTACTAAGTAACAGTAAATAAGGATAATCCATGTGAATAAACTTGACAGCCTCCGTGGCGCAGTTGGTTAGACGCCGGCTGTGAAACGTGAGGCTTCGGGTTCGATCCACGCACCGAAACAAATATGGTCACTGGTCTACAGTTATTTGTTTCGGGTCTGGGTGTTTGTGAGACCGAAAAGTCTCTCGTAGTTCCTGACACCCTCGACATAAGACTAGATCTAAGTGTGGGGTCCTGACTATGTATGTGACTGTTGGGTGCATTTATTTATTTATCTAAAGGACACATTAAGAAAAATAGAATACCTAAGTTATACCTACACGGTTTTGTGGATAACGGAAATCTTCTAAGAATGAAAAGGGTTTAAGCTGTAGTCCACAACGCACGCCTTGTATGAATTCGGGGATTTCAAATACTTACTTCTAAGAATTCTGAGGTTCGTAGGTTACCTCGCGATGTTTCACTTGACCTTTGAGTGATAATTGACTATGAATACACAGGTCACTTCAAATATAATTGATTAGTTATACAAGGCACTATGTATCATTCAAAGGTTAGGTTATTTATCGAGGACGTTCTTTGACAGCCTCCGTGGTGCAATAAGTTGAGAGCCGGCTGCGAAAGGAAAAGACGTGTGTTCGATCCCCACAACGAGACAAATACCTTTTTTGAGGTGTGGTGATCCCTAAAAGTCACTGGTAGTTTTTGGTAACCACGACACAAGGCGTGATATCTCTCTGCGGGATGAGAAATCTATACATAATATATGACTGCTCGATGAATTAATTTATGATTTTTTATTGTTAGTAATGACTCTTACCATCAGCTATTAGGTATATCACGTTCTCTTGTCTCTTCTGATGTAAATAAAAATAGGTACCTATAGGTCTGTACCTATGCATAAAAAAAGTTAAAAAAATCACATCTAATAAATCAAAATGTACCTATCTATTAATGTTAATGTTAACATCGCAAAATATGTATACAAGGTAAAATAGGAATGCTAATCGCAATATCTTTTACAAAGTTATAAGCGATGTTACTGGCCAATAAGTTTATTTAATATCATGCGACGGAGAGGACATCAAAAGGCGTACGGAGGACGTTATTGAAATCTGATGGCTATTTACCGGCGAGCGTTGCATAAACAGCTCCCAAATGTTTATTGACTTTGACTTTATATTGCCTATAACATAACAATTTGGTTGAAATATAATGGCAATATGTAATATTGACTTCAAATATATAATAAGCAACGACAAAATTCAATGGCTATTTTAAAGATTTTCCGTATTGATTTAGCAAATCGAATAGATCAAACCATATTCATATTTATTCTTGTATTATAATAAATACACCCACTAAACTATTAAACAATGCAAATTGAATTAAGAAGGACCAAAAATATCTATGATGAAGAAAGACATAACCATCACTAATAAAATAGTTGTATCTATGAAGAAAACCAGGAGCAAAATCTTAATTGAAATTATTACCTAATCCTATATGCTGTTTGCTGCAAAAAGATAATCATAACACCCAACATATAAACACATAACCATTGGACCTTCTGCAACATAAGGAGCACACGGAAACAAAACACACAAACAAGATTAAGCGCGAACAAACAATACCCTAAAACATCCTTACATCCTCAGGAGATCAGGTGCACGGCGCAATTAAAGCGGAACATTTAAGGGTCCTGCATTAACACCTATATCTCAACTTTATTGTAACATAAAGAAAGCTAGCTGTAAAATAGAATCGCGTAGCGTGTGTGCCGCCAGACATAAAAGGGAATTAATAAGACCGTTTCGCGGAGCGATTCAGCAGACAGATAGCCCGCTTAGTTCGTATAAACCTCGCAAGATACACGTCGAGATATTGAAAGTAATCGATTCTAAAAGCTGTTTCGTTATAAACTTCAATTTGCAACTATATTGGTAGTAGACTCTTTGAAGTTTCTTGTTTTATTGGATGTACTGTTTTAAAGGTTATTTTGCGTTTTTTGCTGCATCTCGGTATTGGGATGTCTGCATGGGAAGTTTCAATAGGGATGGAGGTTTTGTGCTCTTTTGCTAATCCCCCGTGACTATCCTGCGTTTGCAAGTCCAAAATTTTCTAGATTTCCTTTAAATGTTTTGCACCAATCAATTTTTCTTTAGTAAATTAAAGTATCATGTCTACACCATTTAGAATCAAACTTGACCAGAATCGACTCATGCATGGCATATTTTCCTAGCTTAACTTGATAATCAATTTTAAACTGTCTGTCATAGCTGTTACCGTTCACATAGAAATGCCTGTAATAACCATATCAATCAAATACTGTACCTAGACGTCGTTTCTCAGAACTTGCTCGTGTTTGAAAGCACTATTACCAGGCTAAGTACAATACCCGCCCTATAGATAGATCAAAGCACAATACACCTTACAAACACCGCCTCTCTTTACATACACTGAGTTTACGTAACAGCGAATTTAAAATGTAGTTGCTATAACAAAATTGCAAGGCGTTACGGTGCTCGCAAGGAAATTGTTATTCATAGCCCTAGACCAGGTGGGATAAATGAGGCGCTTGCGACCTCTAAATCACCGGTAAAAATTCAGACTTTGTTTATCTTAAGCAATTTGTTTGTTTAAGATTTAAAAAAAACTTGACTCGGATTTATGCGGAATTATTGTGTAACTTTTTGAGTCTTAGTACATTTTAAGTGTATTTCTAACAGTTAGTTTCTTTTGAGCACCACCTTGGAACGGATTAAACATGAGTTGTAATTTATATTATCTCTTTGATAATAAAAACTGCAGGTAAATACACTCTAGATTAGGTTTCCTTGAATTATGGAGGGCATTTATTATATACAAACTGCTACCCACTTGTCACTGTCATAACCTCTCCAACTCTCAAAATTACTCTTTACTCGAAAGTGAAGACTGCTCGATTGAAATCTCGATCACATCCCTACCCAACAATATCCAAATGCACAATTTTATCGTCACTATAAAAGTAAAAAGGATGTAAACGGTACCCTTCATCCACGCTCGCTATCGAATGTTTAGATTCGCCATCAAAGTTTCTGGCACTCAAAAATCCATTTGAAAAATACTTTTATATCTATCCATAAGAGAATTGGCAGTTGTAAAAGAGGGCGTTTATCTGTGTCGAAGTGCGGATAGATGGTTATAGTAGTTAAATCTAAGGTATTAGAATTACGAGCGCGGGTTATTCTAATATCAAGTTTACGTTTTGTTGTGTAGGGAAGAGATGTTACGGTAGTAGGGGTGAGGTTAGTGTGCCTTAGAAAGGCATAATAGAAAATGAAATTAGAATCCTTTAGAGTAATTACGTTCATAACAAGATCCTTCGTCTTATACTTCAGCTTAAAGTAGTCTACTGCTGAAAATATGTCGCCTCTAGGATTTCCACAATAGAAACTAATTCTGGGATTTCCAGGATCAGTTGGAAAAGTCCTGTATTCTGCGACTTCCTGCAACTTAATTTAGATCTTTCATCCACGTTGAAAATGGACATCCTACTTTTCTCGAACCTTTGCTCTAATAATGTAAGAAGGCCTTCACTGCACGGTGATACTCAAATGGCCATAGGATGCGGTAGTTTCATTTATTCAATTCGTAACTATGTTACTCCCACAGCACTGAACCCGTAGTTCAAATGGTGATACAATTTTAAAGGCAAACTTGTAAAATCAACGATAACTTGGTCGTCTTTAATATGCATGCCCGAAAACCCATATCAAAAGGCATCCCTACATATTAGCCATAAAGCGATGTTATATTACACAAACATAACAACTTTGTGGTTAGTTTTAATCGTCAGTCGTAACCATTTACAATTGCAATAATAATTTAACTCCATAGAGGGATAGACGAATCAAAACACGAAATTAATGTTTCTACGAAATCTTATATGTAATTTGCATTAATGCCATAGCTTCTGATATTGTTATTGTATTTTAAAACGTATAATGTTTTACGATAACTGGTTCATTTGGAAACTAGATTTGGATTGTGTTCTACTTGGTAGGGATTTCGTTGTTTCATGCCATTGGATAGGTAGCGATTGTTGTTTGGACTATGCATAATTAATTGAACTGGTTTAAGATTAAATTCATGATCGAATTCTTTTTTTTATTTTACACATAGATATTTTTGAATCAGGTTTCTCACACTATCAGACGGGTTTTTTGCTGAATTTACTTTTTGCTATTCATTTTCTTTTTTATGTCCAGAATGTGAAAACGAAGCCTTAGTAACTTCGGACAATGCTACTAAACATTTCGGAAAAAAAACTACTTTTTTAATTTTTTTACTTATCGTTGTGTTTGGGTGGTAAATAAAATAGTTTTCCTAAAATAATAATGTACACCCTATTATTTTTAAAGACGCAATGGTAGGTACGCAAGGGTATTTTTCTTGCAAAATCTATGTATTTACCACCAAACACTTTATGTTTAAATATATTTTCAATTTCTGCATATTAAGTTGAAGGTACAGAATTCTACTGCAATTGTAATCTAAAATATTCTCTCGAATCAACTCCGTTCCCCTTCTAGGAATTGAACCCATACAAACTTAAACTCGTACATTTAATTAGCAGCTTGAAGTTAACCTAAGAAACAGCTCTTTGATACTTTATTACATGAGCTAAAGTTACCTGGCTCGCGTGCAAATCCCAAGGGAACTATTAATTTTCCTGGAACTTAATCTATTGCAATTATTTCAACATACATTTTACACGAGAGAGGAAAATTCGAGACAAATAGTTGAGGTTTTAATATTTGAAATACTACGAGGTAAATTATACTTTATTATACAGATTACAGGGTATATCAAGACTGCGACCGAAAACGAAAGCCAGGTTGTAGTATTAGCGACTTCAGACATAAGGCAAATAAAAATTTCGAAAAAAAAAACGTCAATTTTTTTTTTGAATTTTTTACTTATCCTCGTATTTGGGTGATTAATACATAGTTTCCCTAAAATAATGATGTACACCTTTTTATTTTTAAAGACGCAATGGTACGTAAGGGTTTAAATTCCTTTTTACGCAAAATCTAGGAATATAGCACCGAAAGACATATTGGAAAAATTGCAAAAAAAAATCTGTCGCTTATTTAGCGAAATTTTTAGTTGCATTGTGTGTGTAACCACTAAAACTACCACCTGGCTTCGTTTTCGGTCGCAGTCTTGATATACCCGGTATATAATTACAAGCAAGCGAAGTGTCGGACGCCCACTCTCAAGGTGACACTCTGAAGGATGACCTGGAAAGGTCGCAATAAATCGCTAGATGCAGGCCGCATCCAACACGTCTATGTGGCGATCTATCAATGATATATAGAGCTGTGAATTTCCTGTGGCTGAAAAGAATAAGAAGATATAGGTATAAATAATTAAGTTCTCAAGCGAAGACCAATTTAGTTGACCAAGCACAAGGTAGATAGATGACTAATTGAGGCAAGAAGTAGGAAGTCACTAAATGCAGGTCAATTTACACCTCATTAAACATCATCATGTAGGTATTCTTATGACAGTCGTATGACCCCGGTCTAGTCGACCCATTCGTATTGATTTAACTTTGACGCGCTACGGCAAAGGAGATGTTTCATTTTGGGCCGTATTGTGTAGGTACGTCTAGTACAAATACTAGAAAAAAATGTGGAATTCAAATAAAATACATTTAGATTTCTTGGACAACGGGGGGCTTTATACAAAAATGTGATTGTTTTAGTACAGAAGCAATATTTTCATCGATAATCTGTCCTCCATGATGCCTAATTGTCATTTCGTTCAAAAATGCGCAAATCCATTATCTTTAACTTGAATATATGTCTTATTTTTAAAAACCCGCTACTAATTATAATTGTTTTCTATATATTTTTCTGTTGATACTATAGTCCATAAGTTGTCAAAAGTTGATATACATTGTTAAAAGCGTCACTTTTATTATTATATTTATATTTCATGAAAATTTAAAGAACGAAAATGTTTGACATGCTGCAATTCCAAAACAATATGGCCGTTATTGTCGCCATATTGCTTGTAGTGTTGCTGTTCTTGGCTTGATATTTATTTTTGTATAAAGTTAATAAGCAACGCATAACAGTAAATAATACGGAAATCGAAAGCCAATTTCACGAACTATATTTCATGTACTGTACAGCACTATGGCCCAAGGTCCATACATTTCTGGACCATCTCCTTTCTACCGCTTGATACTTCGAAAACTTACATAATCATTGACAAATTCTGACCACTCTAAATCGGAATTTCGTTTTTAGAGGAGTCCCGTGCTTAGAAGTCCGTGATTATGGGCTGATACTGTACGATACATTCACAAATCGCGTTTTATAAACCTTTCACGACAAGGTCTCTACGTATATTTATATTATCTACATATCATTTCAATTAACTATTGTAACTACATGTTTGTTCTTGTTTTTTTTTTTTATAATCCCATAGTCCCCCATGTTCATTGAATAACACCCAATTTGCTAGATCAAAAAGCATCCGTGTCAGTAACTCACATATATGACGTCATCTGGCAGGGGTGTGCGATGACGTCACGCACTCATCCTTAGGGATGTGAGTCAACAGGTCACCCTCGAAATTACTAATATGTGCCGAGATGCACTCGGCGAGGGATGATCAAAGTACCACTTTGAGGATAAAGATTGATTAGTTGTTAGTTGGTGAGATAGCTTTTTAATTAATTTTAGCATAATAAAAAACGTTCGTCCAATAATCTTAGCGTTAATAGAAAGCACACAATGTTAAGAGCTATTTAGCTAAAAAAAAAATAATAATTTTAATTTTTGATCATAGGATTACATAATAAAAATATTACGCGAGAGGTTTAAAACTTCAAAACATACACAGAATTATCTATATAATATAATACAGTCGCGAAATAAAAGGCAAAAAATTAGCAATTACATAACGGAATTATAGTGCGCAATTTCTGTTGTACAGGCGCTTCGGTCCAACTATAAGAATGTTCTATATAGTATTGTACCCAATCGCTTAAACTCATGTGAATATTAATTCCTTAAATGCGTGATATTAATTACATAGAATCCGCATTAAAACACAGAGTATTTATTTATTACCATTATACACTTATCCTTTCAATCTAAATACACTCAATGCGTGTAGGCTTCGAAATGCTATGAATAAAAAGGTAGGCGTCGGGAATCCATTTAAAATGGTCGATGTTACGCAAACTCCAATCACGAATCGACAAATGGAAAACAATAAACAATATGAAAAACAAAAATGGAAAACGGTTCTGTAAATAAAATCTGTAAATAAAGAATAAACAAAATTAAGTTCTAGGTTGTTTTTGACTTAAAAACCCGGTTCGCTTAATGGCATGATCAATAATTTGATGCATACCTAAGTTATCTAAAAACATAATTAATATAACAAATGACATCTTTAGATTTATGTGTAAGGTCTAGACATTTTTTGAAATAGGTCTTACAAACATACTAGCCACACATAGCAATAAAAAATAATGAATATAAAGATGTCCCACTGTCTCAAAGAAAATCAACGTTGAGCGAAGGTTTTTCTTTTCTGCTTCGTTCAGTGAGTGAAATTTTCGTAGTTTTAATTTTCTACCTATTTTGAGATACCTGCAACGCATTTATGACCCAAGTGACGCGGACAATGAGCTCCGTTGATCACTATCAGTAAACCGTCGCCTGATTCGCTATAACTACCTATACAGTAAGTAATATAATTAGCAACGAAATGCTCTCCATTTTATTATTTTTTTATTAATTGAATTATAAATACAAACATTAGCTGATATATTCCAGCTAAGTGCACAAGTCTGGCTAACTCTCGGTTACAAGCGTCGTCGTCGCAATCCGCATGTCGGCAGCCAATTTTCTCAAATAGCTAGCCACATACTGAAGCACGCTTCCTTCCTTATATCTGTCGCGCCTCAGTTGGTGCGTTTTGTATTTGGTAACATTTTACGACATTTTTAAAATAAATTGCGGTTAATTTTAGAAAATTTTGGCACGTATTATGGAAAATTTAATTACTAATGAGGGTGTACTTAATGTAGGCACTTTTGTATACGTTTGTATCAGGGTGTCAATAAGTTTGTTGGGCTAATGAGTTATTAAGGTCATAGGCACAGTGACTTGCCGCCAGAAGCATATCTGGATTATCTTTTGAGTGTATGTTCCTACTAATAAGCTCTTCTAGGCCCGTTTCACTATGCAGTGTCATGTGATTGATGTAAAATGTTACATATATATTTATTTCATCAAAAATACGACTCGAGTATAATCTACCTAGTGATGCAGTAGTTGACAGCAAAAAATAAAAGCGCAAATGAAAAATGCACACGTTGAGCCGAGCCCGCCTCAACGAAATTCACATTTCATGTTTCCGAGAAAATATCAAGCAGCATCTCACAAGAGGATTTCTCGTGATAAGCCAGTTCTCACATGTAAATATTGGTCCTCGTCTCATCACATTTATGAAGGTATCGCGAGAACGGATTCGCCGGCTTACTCCATGTATGTACACCCGGCTTTGCACTTTATGAAACGTGCTTTTATGTAATTTGTAGAAAATTTAATACAAAATATAATTTTAGATATTATCCTTCCAATCGAGATATTTTCGGCTCCATCGGCCAATATTCGCACTATGTGCCCTCTGCCCACTGCCACAAAAGCATACTATAGATAATCATATACATAATATACTCAGCCTAGCGCACTGCTAGACGTAGGTCAGATTTTGAGGAGCTCACATCCATCCGCTACATTCACCTTTTATTTACCTAATTAATATTATGTATGAAAAGAAAAATCCGTAGGTTCAAGTTTTTCTACTCCTGGATTTAATCCTAGAAACCCTGTTTTACAGTATTGTGCTGGAAATAGCTTAACCAAACAGCCATTGTGTATTACAATATTAATTCTTAATTAATACAAAAACATTCCTTTTATTAAACCAGACAAAGCCCACCTTCGAAAACAACGAACAGCTCTCAACGTTAAGTACAAACCCATCTGAAGCATTTCACGCACATTGTAGAACATCGAACACGTATCTTAAAGTTCCTAACTAGAGATTTCCACTTTCCACGTCCACTCCGGGCTGACAAACGTTTGGGACTCTAAGAAACTTGTTTGAAAAGTAGAAAGAACTCGTTGCGAACATGTTAAGGCTACGACGCAGGGCTGCCGCGAAACCATTTCTGCGAAACTTTTTGTTTGCGCCAAACTATTGTGTTTTGTGGACAGCCCTGTAATCGGTAAAATTAAAGTTTACTTCTTTTGTTTTGTGCTTTGGATAAAATAATTGTGTTATTGTGTAAAGTTCCATTAAATAAAAAGCTGTTTGTACATAGAGGCTATCTTAGGACCATGTCTAGAAACAGGACAGGCGGTTTATTTAAAAAAAAATGCCAATTTTCACTTCGATCGCAGTGGAGTCTACTAATCCATCCTAGACTTGTGGTCTAAGTCGTAATTAACCTCCGTCATAGAGTTCAACAGGATAGTATTATTAGGGCGTGGACCTCCTCTACAACTTGGGTTTAAGGAATAGTGCACCAAGTTAACCCAGTGCGGGATAGACTTCACAAACTATAGCAAATCTTGCTAAAATCTCCATAATATCCAGGGTTTCCCACAATTTTTCCTTTCCGTCAACGTCACTAAACATGATAGTTTCATAAAGAAATTGTCTTGCCAGTACAGCCCTAAAGAGTCCCAGGCGAGGTTCAAACGAGGCCCGGTCTGCGACATCCACTCGATTTAATTTACATCTCCGCGCCAATTGTTCCCAACTCAGGGTCGTCGAACGGGCAGGCGCCGCTGCTGATTTATTTTCCCTCAACATTTACTAAATGGATTTCAGTTCCTTCATATCAGGGCGTTAACTTCACAGAGCAGGAGGAGTTAACAAGGAGTTAGTTTATTATTTATAAAATTCTACTAAAAACATAAAAAAGAGTAAATGTGGGTGTCCTGGTGGCGCCTCTGCCTAACCCTTCTGAGATAAAGGCGTGAGTTTATGTATGTATGTAAAATTATCCAAAATGAAATAGGAGTCATTTTTAACTGTAAAGTGGAGGAGGTCGATTGATTGTTTACTATACTTATAGCACAGATTAAAAATGTTGCAATACATTGTAATTACTTACAAAAACTTACGCATATAATCCCCAAAAGGTATGCTAAGGTACCCTATTACCATCCACGATTCACCGAGGTTATTTCTGTCCCAAGCCCATCTCCACATCGGGCCGAATTCTAGTCCTAAGCAACTTACTGAGTTCCCAACTCATAGTGCCTGTCTTTTACTTCTCTTAAAAGCTCTTTTCATGATTTCATCTCCATATGTTGCACAATCAATCTATATCATTAGTTAACGATGGGCTGCCTCTTTAATACCAAGACTTTGAGACAAATTGTAGACTTAACATCTTATGTCTCAAGATGGCGAGCGCAGTGGAATTCCAAACATTGCCTTGTAATTCATGGTGTTGTTTGGTTTTGCTACTGTCAATGAGCGGTCGTATCGCTTACCATCAGGCGAATGGCATGCTCGTCTCGCCATTCATTGAAATAAAAAAAAAAAAAAAAAAAAAAAATTGGTAGACTATCTCGTTGGCTTAACATAGTTTAGTTAACTTCACACAGCTGCTAAATGCCATTGCTGGAACTAATTGCTCCAATCAGACTATGATTATAAATATAACAAAAAAAGTTTGGCTTGGTGTTTGAAGTAGATCAATGTAAAAGGAAACAGCATGATAGAGACTGAGCGAGCTGGTTTAAGACGCTAGGTAATTTTTACTTAACTACGTATAAAAACATAAACCTTAGGAATGTACCTCAAAACTCCGACCTGTTTCATCGCCTTACTATTCATTCAAAAACATACAGAACCCATTTACCGCTTCGCTATCATAAGAGAAATATGTTACCTATCCACAAATTCCAATAAGTATAAATTTTCCTGTAATATATTGCAATTAATTTTACTCGTTCCGAGAATGACTGACTACAAAAATAACTATGGGCAGTGGGCACATGTGCATATTTTTTCCTTTAAATAATATATTCTTAATTATCTTCATTGTTTAGTTTACGATGTTATGTTATAATAAATTAACTTCTTTGTTCTAATTTATTGCCAGAATATATTATGTTAATTTTATTAGACGTTTTAAATATGTAGTAATTTAGTTCAAGGTGATGAGGCTACCTAATACTTATTAACGATTGAAGAGATTCGCTAGATGCAGGCTGCTCCTAACAGATCGCTCTGGAAATTCTTGGGCCTATATTTTTTTTATTCTGGCACGACATTGTGACTGCATTGCGCCTGATAGTAGGCGCAGATGCCATCCAGAGTATCGAATGTCATCAGTGTAAGGATAGAACCTTCTATATGTTCTGTATTTCTATTCTGCGTTCAGCAGTGGACTTCCTGGTGCTGTAAATGTTGATAGTTGTATACTAAACTTTTTCTTTATATGGCCCTTTTAGTATTTTACGTTACGTGGTAAGTACACGCGAAACATAATACGTTAAATAAACATACCTACAGTCAAAAGTCATACACGTAATCCCTACATTGGCATACGTGCCTTGTGTCATGTGTATTAAACTGCTTTTGTAATTACAGTCTCACAACATCCAAAACCAGACATAAACATTTGCAGATCATACAAATATTTGTCTTCGTGTAAGGATCGAACCTGCTACCTTTCAATGTACATCCAGTAAAACATATTATGTGTTTATAAGTAAATACACCCAACAGTCACATACGTAGTCCTGACTCCACACTGAGATCAAGTCTTGTGACCTGGGTATCAGGAACTACGAGAGACTTTTCGGTCTCACATACACCCAGACTCGAACCAAATATTTGTGGTTAACACAAACATTTGTTTATGATTCCTAGCATGCATCAGTTTTTCTGAAGTAGTTTACAGAAATCTTAGACTGTCACGAACGAATTCGACGCATAAAAATCAGTTAATAATAGTCCTTCATAAAAGACGTGTCACTTACACAGTATTTGTATAGGCGTTTAAAATATCTGCTAGTCGATTCATCTGCGAGACGTACGAAGTGAAATCACTAGTTCCAGGATTAAAACATTATCTCAATTAATGTCTAGACATCGCATAAGCATTTATAACCTTGCAATGAAATCGAAACGGCATGCGCAGAGTATCTGTAATGTTTTTGGTACCTAATGATTTGGTGCTTAAAAAATATTCAACTGTTTCTATAGTAGAAAATCTAATTATAAGAATTGGTAAATATTTTTAACTACTAGCAAATCAGACTGCTTTTTGGTCACAACTATTTTTCTGTTTACTGTTCTGGTTAATTGAATACCTCTGTAGTAAAAATCTAATTTCAGTTTAGTTAAAGTTATTCGTTCTCTGCGTGCAATATTCACGTCTCCGTTGCTCTCTCCCTATTATAATCGATTATCCCCATGTGAAAAATATTCGCAAGAATATGTAAAATAATTGTTTGAGAATCGACAAAACTGGACAAACAAAAAGATAAAAAGAATACCGAACAGATAAATACATTTTTTCTCATCATTTAATGTACATATATCAAAAACTTTGCTCGATATCAACCGGAATAGAGCCATAATTTACAACCAATACCATCGTTAAGATTCTTTACTCAATAGATAAAGCAACTTAAAATCGAGAATGTAGCATATTTTAATGAACACAAAAAAACAATGAAAACAACATATTTTTAATCGCCGACACGAAAGGAAACTCTATATTCGTGCTACATTTCAAAAATAAATTACATTTCAACATATGAACTAACAAGACGTGATCACGTATTATACTCGTAATCCATTCAAAAACTCCTATCAAATTTCAAAGATCAAATTATAAAACCGTATTTTGGTTCCTTGTCGCCATAAATCTAAATGATCATAGTTATACATTTTTAATACTCCAACCACGATTTGTCGCATAATCTTGATGCATACAAAGCTTCGACAACAGATTTTCCTTCACGATCTTGACTCGAGATCCGAGATAACAGTTTGGCTCTCGGCTTAAACAAGCTTGCCGGTACATGTACTGGTATTTTGTCACGGTGTCTAAACTCTAAACCCGTCGTTTTGGCATGAACTGGCTTTTTGTATCTATTGTTAAGGCAGCAATTTGTACTAGCATCATACGAAATTATATTTAAATCTGCCTTATCTTCTTCGACGTTTTGCTTATCTAGATTTGGATTTTTCACACGGTTAATTAAACCAATTGAATATTTAACATGTATTTTAGTGTAAGTAGAATGTGCTGATTTTAATCTGGCAGATTTCACCTTGATCTGTTTAACACCATTGTCTGATGACTAGGATTGCCCTTGATAAAAATGCATTCATTCATTTAATAGTTACAAAAATAAGTTATGCAGAAAAATAATAATAATAAGAGCATTATTGATATGCAACAGAATATGTTTTACTTCTTCCCACTACTTTTCTACAGTGGTTACAAATAAGTAAGTTATTAATTAAGCTCTGAACATGTTTCTGAGTTAAAATCTTTATTTTAATTCAAAATTAGAAACAGCTACAAATAGCACTAGTAAATAAACGTTCCTAATAAAATACTATAATATAGACATACAAAGCAGTCTAGACAATCGTAACCGAATGTTTTCCGCATCACAGACATTCGACACGATTCATATAGTACATTGTTTCCTTATACAAAACCAGAACTATAAATTCATATTAACCTCACAAAACAACAAAGACACGAATGGAAAGGTGGTATACTCTCCTAATGAGTTACGCCTCCAAGTCGATTTCACGAACTTTGCCCGCTAGTAATAAATTGTTTGAACAAAGAATCGGTTCTTCGTTCACAATAAACAACGGGGTATAAAATTTGGCTGTCGCGCATATTTCTTGTTTTTCTTTGAAACCGAAGCGGGAATGATGCTACGGTATTGCCCTAGCGTGCCGTAAACGCCATTCTATTAATTAGACACCGCTTTTGAGAAGAGCGTCACAGTTGTCTGCGCAGTGTTACAAGATTAATGATTATCTAGAGCTAATGTCTAATCTTATAGCTGATAATGTTCTGAAGTTTATTTAATTTACTGTGTTCTTTACTTAATTTACCATAACAAACAGCAATATTTTATGAGCTATTTTTTTTTATTTTCAAGCACAATGCGTTCATAAAATCGACTATGAACCTATTGAGTTGTAACTTATTGTTAGGTATGGACTTAAACATAATTTGCCCAGTAATAATACATACACTTGTGAGTAAGGCGTTGGGAAAATGTCTACTAATATCTTATTAATAAACGATCACCAAAATTCATCCATACTATTGTAGCATTACCACATCTAAATTAAATTAAGCAGTAACTGAACTTCTAATGTATAATCCATATCAATTCAATTGATCCAAAACCATAATCTATATAACATGAATGCAATGAAACTTGTAAAGCTTACTAATTATGAAGCAACTTCTTTAACGTCCGTAGTTAATGATCTCCTGTCTTCAATCGCTTTATTTTACTTTCATAATTACAAACAGTTACAATGGTCTAATAATCACACTACAACTAATTACTATTCGTATATAATTTATTACTTGTCATTGTTTTTGGAACATTTAGTTTGTATCTAATTATGAGTAATTGGCTACGATACGTTTTGGTGATACTAATTATGTTCCAATCATTAGGAAAACGACTGGTGGTAAATATACCGAACAGTATCACCTATCACAACAATAAGACTGCGCCTTCCCCCGATTATTTCCATCTGGCAGCAGCAGAAAATCAGAGCTGCTTAAGATTGTCAAGCACTAAGAACTAGGACCCATGCCCTTTATTTTAGGAACCTGTGATTAGCAATAAAATATTTATGGAATGTTCAGTTGCATCAGTAGCGAGATTTCATATGTTCATTTTGATAAATTGAACGTCGTCTCATTACGCAGCATTCATGCCGCTTTGGTGGTTTATCGAACGTACGCCGCTATACGAAATATAAAAACAATCAATTCATTATTCATCCCTTAATGCAATCGATTCATTACGAGAGAAAAGCTGGCCTCCGAAGCCGTTTATATAAACAAAGAAATTTAAAACCACAAACATTTGCACAAGCGATAAGCCTCTTTCGCAACTTCTTCACTGGACGCGTTTACACTGTGTCTGAAACGGAACGTATGACATCATCCGCAGCGATTTTCGACAAGGCTCCTTTGTCTCCAAAGTCAGCGGCAACGGTGTAAATCAGCGCTGTGACAGAACCCGTACAAATCTGAAGGAATATTTTTCGCCTCTCTTTGTCTCGAAGTCGTTGCGTCATTAAACACGCATGCTGCCGGCGATATGTGCTGAATGATGAAATGGTTTCACGGCAACATTTGTTTGTACAGACCGAAGATAAATAACCACTCGTGAGACTCAAGAGGCGGTTTGATTAAAAGGAAAAAAATGTTGATGGCCGCGCTCATAAGTGTGTTCGTTGCTATTGAAATTCGTAGTCGCTGTATTGAAATACAGCGGTATTTACATTCGTGCCACGCTTGAGAGGAAGTGTTTTGATAGGTTTTTGTTTTCATAGAAAGAATTATGGGTTGGTTGTACATGAGTCGTAAATTGGAAGTAGGGGACCTTAAATATACTATTTTCGGACATGCAACGTCTAAATAGCAGATCAAAACAATAAAAATGTATGTATGTATATCGTGATTTACATATCTATGATACCCCATTTGACTGTGAAGATCATTGGTATCGACTTAAGTAATAATATTACCACTTTTTCCAGACATTTAATAATAAACCAAGATGGACTCAAACAAGATAAAGATTAAGCAATTAATTATTAATAAATTATACAAGATTTTAGTAATAATTATTTTTAATTGCTTTACCACGTGACTGTACTGTGTATGTAGCAAGTGTAATGTGCGATGTGAAAATGTAGTCAGACTCAATGCAATGAATAAATTAATATTAATACTTAGCAAAAAATGTATTGTGTATTTCCTCTTTATTTTAATCTTATTATCAATAAAAGCCATTTCTCAAAACTTAAACTTGCATTTAATAAGTAGGCCGAATTTTCAAGCAGACTACCGCCTTTTTTGTTAAACAGTTATTATTCTGTCATTCGGGAACAGTATCTGCCTTTTAGTTAGAAATGAATAAATAATAAAATAAATACACCCAACAGTCACATACATAGTTCTGACCCCACACTAAGATCGAGTCTGTCTTGTGTCGGGGGTATCAGACATATCGTAAGAGACTTTTCGGTCTCACAAACACCCAGACCCGAAACAAATACTTGTGGATCACACAAACATTTGTTTCGGTGCGGGGATCGAACCTGCGGTCTCTCGTTTCACAGAAGTCGACTAACCAACTGCGCCACGGAAGCTGTCAAATAAATCATGCTATGTCCTTTTTTTGTATTCGTGACAGCGTTTATGCAAAATTTCATTTAATAATGTTGAGTAATAAAAGCGCAAAAGCGTAACAAATAAACACACTTTCGGATTTATATTAGTTAGGATAACATTCGTCTGTTTATTACGAATTTATTAATATATGAAAGTACATAATCAGGCATTACATACAAAATTAGCAGAAAGTACAAAAGGAGCATCTGTTCATAGTGAACCCACCATCCCAATTTCTATGTGACATAATCACAATACTGAATCTTTCTGAGTCTTGGAGATTGAGAAATGCATAATTCGCTGTTGTTTTCTTTAATAAACACATAATTATTAGAATATCTCGTGTAAGAGAAATTGAATGAATAAACCAAATAAAAAAGGACTTCGGATAATTATTTTCTATGTAAAAGTCTATATTGCGAGCTGTTAACTCAGGTTCCACTTTTGAGCAATAGAGATTTTCTTAGTTGCCAAGATGTTACCTACAGTGTATGACTCCCTACGTTTATGAAGTAAATACCTATTGAAAATTCCATTGAATCGTATTCATACCTCTTCTTCCGGTTACTTTCATTGAATTAGCAAAATCAACCGTCTATTATTATTGAGACTTGACCTAAATTCATTATTTCTCGTGGCCTCATTTCTCACTCATATTTATGCTGCAAATATTTTTTATTAGTCATACAATCACAACTCATACCTACCGTACTTATAACAATACCTATGCATCATATACATTGCAAAGAAATCGTGTTTGTACTTCAAATCCTTTTCAAGGACCTTACTTTAATACGCACTAGTCAGACCACAATTAAAAATATTTACGAAGTCTGCGGTATTAAATCACGTCATTGTTACCTAAAGCTAAAAGTAGGTACTGTTCCATGATTTTTACATTATTTCTTTAAAGTTAGACTAATTTCGCATTCTTTATTCGTTTGCATTCTTCAAGGTTAGACTAAAGCTTACGGAAAATAATCTAGTGCTTTATGGACTAATTAGTAATACAAGAAAATGTGATGATTTTGATATTTGCCTCTGTACTGTACTGTATTAGCCCATATACGTCCCACTGCAGGGCACGGGCCTGCTCTACAATCGAGAGAATCGATTGAGAGTGGTTAGGCCATATAGTCTACCACGCTGACCTAGTGCGGGTTGGCCTATTTGCCTCTACTTAATTAAATCAACCTCCCTCATTTTTATGCGCAAACTTGATCTATTTTTATTTATTAAAATGAGAAGAACTCCGAAAGCCAAGCACAGTTGTAGATTTACACGTACCACAATACATATAATAATAATATAAAATGAAAATACATATCACATTGTCAAGACTCTTTAAACATTGTTAAATATAGATTTATCAACTAAAACTTAATAAAACACTCGCATCTAACCTTATAAATCCTGATAAATTGAAAGCTATTAAAATGAAACTCCTAAATTAGTGTGCCCTTCGAGTGTAAGTAATTATAACAAGTCGCGTTGTCTGCAACAAAGACAGTGTCCTGGGGCGGTGTCAGGAACAGGAATAGAACCGAAACACCCCGACGAAGCGTGAACTCGAGGTGTTTCCAATTTAAACGCGACATCTCCACGACACAAGATTTACAATCGGTATTAATTTAAAAACGTCTCTGATGACATAAGGGGCTATATTTGTAAATCTCATTTGAATCCTCCCGTTCACGATGCATTGCGTTTATGAACATTGCGGACACTTGTTTTATTGTTTGTGGCAATTCATATGATTGTGCTGTGTGTTTTGATATAGTTATTAGAGATTTGGTAACATTTGAAATAGCAGCAACAGAAACTACTGAAGTAGAAAGAAAAATAAGATATGATTTTTTTTGTTCTTATTTCTATCTTGGGGGAATCAAAGCACTTATACAGTTATGCTGTAATTTATAAACTTTGCTATCAAAATTACAGAGAAAATAAATTTAGACAAAGACCATAAAAGTCTTGAATTTCCCTTCTAAGCACGGAATGTGGCAATAAATGATAGCCTTAATGGAAATTCTACTCTATAGAAACATAAATAAGTAAACAAAAACGGCGATTTATAAAAACAATATCCAAATTCACCTTGCCCAACATTCTAGGTTAAAAAGGTCGTACAGCCACTCCAATATATCAGAAAAGTTGGCAGATTGTAAATCTCACAATCATAATCAAATTGTGCCAACTCAATTTCAGATTCATATTTCATTACAAATTAATTTCATGTTTCACAAAATAACAGTTGCCAAGAAAAAATAGAATAAAGAATTAAACAAATGTATAATCGTCTTTTCGATTACTTTTGCCGTCAACTTACAGAGTAGGTACTTATAATTTCCAATAGTGTCAAAACAAATTTAAGTATTTAAAAATGTATAATATCCTGTCGCATACAAGCCATAGATCTTCAGGTGATACATGAATAATACTCCTAAGGCTTGGCTTTAATCCAACAATTGCAGTTTGCTGAAAACGAAGAAAGTAGAATTTTTCGTTTTGGAGTTCAGAGGTTACTGCACATAATCTGTACAGTACTGTTACATAATCGACGAGTCCAACTATATACTATATTTAAACTTTTAAAAATTATATTATATTGAATTTTTAAAAACAACAATTATTACATTCTGATGCAGAAAATATTTTATGGATGATTGAGATTATTCAAAGAAACGAAGATCAATACGGTATCAAAAATAGAACCAAACCATAAAAAATATATAAAAATGAAGCAGCTACATCAAACGCATTAATGATACTCGTAGAAACGTCGATGAAGTGTATAACAAAACGAATGCACTTACTCAATACTAGAGATGTAACGGAGCTTCGATTCCGGTTCCGTTAAGTCGGAACTTCCGATTATTATTACACTTTCGGTTCCGACTTCGGTTCTGATACTTTTATATCGGAGGTTAATCGGAGGTTGGACGAAACGAAGTGAGCGGCGCGCGACGGCCTGTGCTTAACAGGTTCATACATGTCGCGCGGGGAATCCCCCGACCTCCGCTACGTGCACTCTATGATCAATTATTTTTTCACTTGTTGTTATTATTTGTTACGCTCACGACATTTAGGTTATAGATAATTGTTTTAAAAGACTTTAAATCGTGTTTTATTTGTCCTTAAACAAACTGACCCTGCCTCCGATTCCGATTCCGATTTCGATTCCGATTCCGATAAGTCAAATTTGAAAACTCCGATTCCGATTTCGGTTCCGATAAAACTACCTCCGTTACATCCCTACTCAATACCGTAAAAACAAACCGAAAGTGAAGCGAAACTAGTCTGGAAGAAACTATAAAAAAGCCTTAAAGTAAAACATTATTCACCGACGGCCAGACGAATCACGTATCCATGAAGACGTTTAATTAGTACCAAACACGCGATCTCCTGATCCCACAATACTGTTACTCGGTTATAAAAGAGGAGTGGCGTTCGCCGATGCTCGTAAAGTGGTTGCAATGAAAAAATCGTAAAACAAAAGAGAGTGCTGACGAGAAAATATGATTTTTGTGGCTTGGTTCCTTTAAAAATTATGTCCGCGTATAAAAATGTGTATATGCAGAAGATTGCGGTCTCTTGGAAACGTTGAAAAGTATTTTTACCTTATGATTTCTGACTTCATATTGTGAGTTTTATGGATACGCTATCAAATGTGAGTGGTTTCGCTTAATGATGCTTGAAACTAAATGGAAAATCATAAATATCTATATTAAGACGTTGTTAATTATCGTGATTCTAAAACTTAATCGATAAATTCGTATGTTCTTAAATAAACTTGAATCCCAAAATTACAATCTATTTAGCCGTAACATTACATTAAATAAACATTTCCGAGTTACCGTTTGGCGAGCGGAAAATAAAGGTGTGTTTTTAGAACTAAAAACACCTTTAATAAGAGCAAATTGAAATGAAAATATCAAAAGGATTTCCTACATTATATTACGTTACCCGTTAACCCAATTTCAGAAAGGTAACTTTTACAAATACGGTATTGGCATCACTTTTAAGATGTCTTTTTGATGTCACATCAAAAGGAAAACTGATCCTTTTCCAGTCCAATACCTTCGATCATTGTCATCGTCGTAGATCAAGCTCTCACTTCTTCATTGTATTCTACCCTCATAAGTTTTATGAATGGACTTTTCTTTATTACAAATACTTTTTCTAATTCAATCTTGTGAACCCATAACTTTATTTGTTCGTTTCAAAGTAATTCGCTATAGGATTTTTTTCTTATTAATTTAGTCAAAGAGGGAATACTCAAGGGAGCCGGTATTGTGAGGCCACCTGTACTCTTTAAGTTCAACATAAGTAAATCTTTATTGTGCGGCTCAATAGGCGTCGAGTTACCGGAGGGAGTCACCTCATTTTATATTTATAACTCGTTTATTATGTCTTTTGATGTAATAAACCACAAAGAGATTAGTATTCAATGGTGTATTGCGCGTAAATGTGTGAATGATTATAGTAGGTAGTAAATAATTAAATGTACATAAATTGGAATGGTAAGTTAAGACCGCAAACCCGCATTAGGCCAGCGTGGTGGACTCTACATCCTAAGACCTCTCAATCGTACTCTCGATTGTAAAGGAAACCCGTGCCCCCCAGTGGGACGTATATGGGCTGCTATTTTTAAATTCGGATAGATAAAATTTTAACCTGCAGAAACTGCGGAAACTTGCGGATGTAAAACACACGAAAATTCAATAAATTAGGCGGAATACGCATCCCATAATAAAAGTCGAAAATGTCTCTTACGTCCAAGAACACGAAAGCATTCTTAAAAAACTGGTAGCTCACGGTTGAACCTTGCATTCTACAGAACTGCAGTACCAGCGAAGCTTGCTCTTTAGTTGTGCTTCGTAATTAATTAAACACTCAACATCATTCCAAAGATCTTTTGTTTGTGCTGACTCGTTTTGTTGAATAATATTTTGATGATAGAAATATATTTTGTATGTACTTTTTTGGTAAAAATAATTATTTTGCAACCACATGACATGATAAAAAAAAGTTTAAATAAAATAGTTCCAAAAAATCTTTTGTATAAACTTAAAAGCACCAGGGTAATCTTGGATAAGCGACGTTTTAGAACGTGTTACAAGTCGAAAAGAAAACGCAAGTAACTCTCACGTTAATATGAAAATATCATATTTTTAATTATTTGTCATTATTTAGGGTTGGGAATTTACAGCGCCGAGTTTGTTTACCAAGAAAAGTGCTTTAAGTTTTTTCTATTACGTTGGTGTATCAATATTATTCGTTTGTAATGGCATCATCTATTAGATGTCACATATAATTTATGATCGATTACTTTGACACTGTCGACATTGGGCTATTAGTCTCAGGCCTTTTTGGCACACTTTATTTAAAATCATTATATTATGTAGAGATGAGTTAGGATTTGCATAAAATTTTAGCATTTTTTTTATTTCTCTCCTTTTTAATAGTTTTGATTTCCCCCGAATTTTACACAGATCTATTTCGATATCAAAAATAACATAATTGACAAATGTGACTCAGATGCACAGAAATTCAGAATGTATGATTTAGTGTCATATCTGAGACGAATATCAAAAATAAATTATTTAAAAAAATATAAAAACCACATAAAGGATTAAATCCATAGCTGCATCTTTATATTAATATGCTTCAGTCTAAATTAAACCTAAAAAGAAACTGAAAGGCGACGTAAATGGAAATGAAACTAATTTATCACAATAATTATACAGTTGCATATGCGTAGTCTCAGAGATTTATGTACAGAAAAAATTACGAGCATACGAGCCGAGATTATTACGGGCAATAAATCTGCTGTATGTGTATAGTTATTGGGAAGTGAATACGCCATAAATGGAAGCTGCTCGCGAACTGATTACGAGTCCCCTCGCATGCCCACATAGACTTTTAAACACAGCCCGAACCGAGAGCCCCTTTATTCTTCCTGTTAAGTACACGTTTACGACAAAATCGTAAAGCACGGATCACTGAAAATTTTTGATATGTAACTTTTCTATTCAAATGTACTGTTTACGAGGAGCCCCATTATAATTTTACTGACATCGTATTTCATCCTGCCTAGTGATTATGAACGGTATCAAAGGGATTTTTAATATAAAATGTTATTCCTTTTTAATCACTTCCCTTTTTATTGCGCTCTTCCCGTCTCTTGTACCTTTGCAATTACCTACGGTTTCGGTGTATTTTTATGAACACAGTTCTACTTAACATAATTATTGCGATTTTATGGGTTGTTTTAGTGGTGGCCCGGCTGTCGAACGGCTGTGATTGGCAGTGTAAAACTTTAAAACTTTGGCCTCATTTTGTGTGAAATAAATTTGTTGTATCTATAATCTTTATGTTGCCACGTCGATCTTGTGCGTGTAACTGCAAGATTCTGGTTTTAATTTCCAACACTAGCGGTTCATTTTATTATGGTTTTTGTATTAAAAAAGCATGATTTTCCCAGTAATTGTTAGGATGTTTTTAACATTTACTGCATCCTTCCGAAGAATGATGCCCAAAAGAAAAGTATATGAGAACATTTTTATCATTTCGTTACAGGTACAATTTGCATCATTTTAAAACAAGTGCTTTCTCAAGCGTAAGACGTCAAAGTTCAGAGATTTTATACCAAGTAACACAAAGTTAAAACTTATTATTATATCGCCGCCCTCACCGAATAATACCGTAATCGAAAAAACAAAATTTTACAGGAAAAATAAGATACGGTTTTACGTTCGTAACTTTTTACCAGGTTTACATATAAAAATCATTTATGTACCAAAAGATAGCTGATTTTTTCTTCGTTAATGTGATATAATTAATAAAAAATATGTTTATACTAGATTGAAGTTATAAGCGAAAATGTATATTACCAAAATCGAAATAGAATCTTCATCCGTAACGCAACAATACGATTTTATTCGAGTAAATTATCGACAGTGATCTTCACAGTAATAGTTGAATGCGATCTTATTCACTGTTTTGCAGAAATGTTAACTGACTCGGTAATGAATTGTTACCATAATATTCGGTGATTAAACAAAGTGAGATCCTCGCAAAGTATTATCGTTAGATAGATTGCTTTATTTTCGTTGCCACGCGTTAAACAGTATTTAACATAACGATTGGAACACTTATAAAGTAAATATCGCAATATAATGTAAATGAAAAACATAAATTAAAATATTACCCGAATAATATGGTAATATTCATCACCGAAATTCGTCTTATTTTTTGTACCAGAATAAGATTGTGATAACAGTTTGCTGCAAAAGGTGAGACATTGAGAAGATAGTTATAACTTATTATGGTGATATTCGTCATAAAACTGTGTTTTTATTTTTAGGCGAACAGTACAGGTAAAGTCATTACAAAATGACTATCTCAAAAAGTACTCGTACGAATATTATGAAAAAAATTCACAAGGTGTAATCAACCCTCTAAAACAATAATTCCCAATAAAAGCACTTCTATAGTAATAGTCGATTACGATACTATTCGGTGAGGGCGGCGATATTTATTTTCAAAATACTGGTTCAAAATGTTTGTAGAATTCGAACTGGTGACTCAGCCAGCCGGTCGCGCCAAAGAGGTCGTCAAGTATTTGAATACTAACGATGACGGACACCAATGGATGTCATAACGGCCGCCAAGTGTAACCAATGCAAATACAGACAATGCAATTTATTTTATATGCGAAATTTCAATATTGCGATTACTTTTTTCGGGATAATAAAATATGAGGCCTTATTGACGAGAAAAATTGTAATGTGCAAATATGAAAATGTCCAATACTTACTTGTATTTAGTTCAAATTAAACTTTTTTTATTGCATAAGTTCGGCTAACGAAACGCTTCATTATTCTGATAGTGTGTGATTACCGCCACGGGCCACCCATAGATAACTACTACACTTGGATCGTATACGTTGGGGGTAATAAACGATAGGAATGTAAAAGGAAGAAAAAAGAACGGGCAAAGAACTAGAGTATTAGAATAAGGATAAGTAAGGGTAAGTTTCTTCGACAATCTCAATAATCGAGAACGAAACAAGACGGCATCGCTGTCGCATCAAGTCGGGTATACGAATGTGACGATAAAAGATCAATAAAAAATATTTTCGACGACAACAAATTTAAAACAGGATCTATTAAACAGAACAACATTCACATTGCACTATTTATATAATCATGTGCACGTTTCCGCGCCCCTACACCAGATGCCACTAATGAGCTCAAAGACAAAACAAACAAATCCATTTTTATTGCCAACACGAGTTGATTCAAAAATTGCTCCAATTTATAGTCACATGATGTCATAAGACAAGACAGTTACAATAAGAATAAAAATATGCGCAATCAAAAACATGTGGCCCCTCACCGTGTGAACATTATGTCGATTCGATAACGTACACAAAGGATCTTTGTTTATGAAAAATGACACAAAAAGTAATCTAAATGTTCTTAAAATAGAAACTGTGTGGAGTAGATCGGATAACATTGAGCACGTGCGAGTCATTGATGACATGCTCCAACTAGCTGTAAAAGGAATTCGCGTTGAATTTTGTGGTTAACTCGTTGTTCTGTCATAGCTATTAGTGGGTAGGACGACCTGACAAAGGTCGAAGGAGGTTGCTTAGTGCAAACAGCTTGCATTAGTATATTTGGTTATTTTTAGCAGTGGGTTAATTCAGGAATGGACATCATAATGGCATTGATGATAGCTTGATTACCAATTGCATGTTGCCTAGTGAATAATGGAAGAGAGTTGGTGGGAAATAAAGTTGGCGTGCATATTGCTGAAGACTTTTGTGTTTCAGATGGGAAAAATGTGGATAGATGATAACTTAAACCTGATAGTTCATGAAAAAAAAAACAGAGAGAAAAGTGAATACATCGTAAGCTTTTGTAAATACAGAAAGAATTGATGGGATAAAAACGCACAGGCCGAACGAAAAGATACCTACCTCAAAAATATTTTTTGTGAGGTAGTGAAACTACGCCATCGAGCTGGTGCGTTCATGTTTTAGATCGCAGAATGAATTCTGCAACTCCGATATTCCAAAAAACGCTTAGTAATTCTATTCTATGATTGATTAGTGTACTTCAAAGGAGGAAGCAAAAACAAACGATTCAAGAAACTTAACGTGAGAATTCTGTTCGTACAACGCCATCTTTTGGTCAAACGGTGAATTATCTTATGCGTGTTTTTTTTTAACTGGCACAGCAAAATGAGCTCGCCACTTCGTTAGCTTAGACAAAATTATCGAAAGTGTTTATTTGTTGTCATTTCAATAACTTATCCTTCAATGATCAATCCATCCATATACATAACCGATGCATCATATTATAAAATAATCTTATTCATTTTATGGGTCTGTTTTCTTTGCAGCGTTATTGTTTTTGTACTTTATTTTCCTATATTAAGTTCGTCCCATTCAATACGTTATTAATGGAAGGACGAATAATGAGTCAGTCGATGCCAGCCTTGATATTTGCTACCAGCTGCGCCCCACGGTTTTACCAGCGTAGTTTGTAGCGTGATGTTATATTATCTATAGCGTATAGACTTCCAGCTGGCGCGACCTCGAAAAAATGGTTTATTTTTGTTTTCGCGTGGTAAAACGATTTATCGTTACCGGTGCCTGGAAGAGGTGATATTGGTTTCACCTGTCTTACGACTCAACATTGAGCCACCCAGGAAAGATGTGACCATCCTATTATAGATTTTTAAAAGATTAATTTTATATCTCCATTTTATTAGATTTATATTACTTAATTTAATAATTTTTAATTTTGAAACTTCGTTTTAATATTTAATTACTTTTTATTAAATATACTAGACTTAAATAAATGCGCCAGTCTTTTTCCAAAAGCAGATAGCAGAAGCAGATTTCTATAAATGGTTACATTTTATGGTTGGATGACATATTACGTATTACAGGACGTTGAGGTGTTGGATAGCTAAATGAAGTTGGGTTAAATTTACAGAAAGATAAATTTATGATTTTTATGGATAGTGTTAAATATTTGGGATTCGTGATAAGTAAAAATGATCTCAAGACCAATCCCGGTAAAGTCCCAGTTATAATCAATGCACCTGAGCCAACTAACGTCGACGAAGTAAAAAGATTCGTAGGCATTGTTAATTACAGGAACTATATTCCTAATGCGTCAGCGTTATTAAAACCCCTTCACGAATACTGCGCCGTAGCTCCAAATGGGGATGGGGTGAGCTGCAGCGGCGTAGTACGGCGGCCGTGCGTCGCAGTTTGGCCCACTTCGAGCTCACTGCGCACTGCGCAACTCGTGTTGACTGTAGACGCGAGCCCCCCGGCCTCGGCGCGGTACTGTCGCAGAAGGATGGCTACCGTCATGAACACCCTCTAGCTTTCGCGTCTCGTTCGCTTGCTGTTAGCAAACGTAATTATAGTCAAATTCAAAACCAAGAGACTGCATTTATATTCGGTGTCAAACAATTTCACTAATATTAGAACTAAAGGACCCTTTTATTTTAAAAATGGACCGTAGAACTTTGGTTTCTATTTTTGACAGAAAAACAGGAATACCGAAGACGCGACGGCGCGGCGCGACGCTCCGACTAAAAAGATAGGCCATCATAATATTATCAGCTTATAATTATACAAGTAGTGTTATTAGACATATTTTCATAAATAAGACATTGTTTACATAAATTAGAATCTAAGCTTACGGATATCGACAGTGACTTAAATACTTTAAAATTTATGACGTTATTTTGACGGCGATTACGATCCGTGCTATCGCACAGACTGTGACTTTTTTAGAACTGTTAATTTTCTAAGATTGTCCATTTCATAATGATTATTCGTTTAAGAGTTATGAAATTCATGAGCAAAAATAAAATTTGTCTTAAAATTATTAAACTTTAACCTACAATATTTTAAGTGGTGTGGTTTACGAAAAGAACGTAAGAGACCTTCTTTGTAGCGCGGTACATTTCCCACAAAATTGCATGCGACGATTTTCCATACGGCTAATAAATAAAGAGATAGGTTTTTTTATGGGACTAAAGATAAAATAGAAAACTTTAATGCGTAAGAAAATTCCAATTAAAATTATGAGCTCATATTTGGTGTTTTTTTAAACATACATAGCAACCAATGTTTCAGTGGCACTAGTATTTTTTTTCTGACCCACTCTAGTATGTATTTCATAATATCCATGCCTTGCCAAAAAGGCGGGAAACTGGTGCGAGCGTTTCTGCATTTTCTTAATAGCCAGTAATAAACTAGCATCTCCTGGACTGGTTATTTTATCGTGATTCCACATTTATATCAAAATTGCATCTGGTCTCAATAAATGTTGTTTTTAAATTGATCCTATTATTAGTTTTTTGTTGTGTTTCTCTTATAACGTTGACATACAAAATAGTTGAATCTTGTGTTTTTTATACAAATGATTGACTGGTAATTGTCTTCGTACAACACAAAGTATGAACAACACTAAAAAGTTTGGATTGGAAAATTATACATACATACTAGGGATGTAACGGAGGTAGTTTTATCGGAACCGAAATCGGAATCGGAGTTTTCAAATTTGACTTATCGGAATCGGAATCGAAATCGGAATCGGAATCGGAGGCAGGGTCAGTTTGTTTAAGGACAAATAAAACATGATTTATAGTATTTTTTTTTTCATTTCCATTTTAAATAAAATAAAAAACAACAGTAAAAAAATTGGCATAATTGGCTATTTGACTAATTTCTGAAAAGTGTTTTAAAGTCTATGAACCTGTTCGGCACAGGCCGTCGCGCGCCGCTCACTTCGTTTCGTCCAACCTCCGATTAACCTCCGATATAAAAGTATCAGAACCGAAGTCGGAACCGAAAGTGTAATAATAATCGGAAGTTCCGACTTAACGGAACCGGAATCGAAGCTCCGTTACATCTCTAATACATACATACATAAACTCACGCCTTTATCCCCGAAGGGGTAGGCAGAGATGCCACCAGGACACCCACATTTCCGTATGTTCCGTCCCACGATGTGATAGGGGGCACAAATTCCTGACTCCGGGCTGATAATGAATAGAAAAATCCAATATCACTTTGCCCGACCCGGGACTCGAACCCGAGACCTCAGCTTTGTAACCGTACCGTAATACAACTTATAAAAATTATATAGAAAGGTATTCTCTAAGTATTATTAGTCAATGGCAACGTAATTTAAATATCATCGTATATAATACATATTTTATCAAAAGCATATAAGTATATATCCTTTCAGTTTAAAAGTAAATTCCAGCCATAAATGTCATTCATATTTTTCGTTGATTTATTCAATTGATCATCTCGAGACATTCATCAGAAGATTGATGACAGCGCAAAAATTTTAAGTGGTACATAAGTGAGTCAAACACAAAAAGAGTAATATTCTCGATCAAACTGTCGGTGAGGTTATCAGTCTTAAATGAATAAAAACAGATGTGAATCACAAAATTAAACAATAATTACCATTGTTGTATCATGGTGATTCATTATCTGACAATATTATTTATAAAACTCGCATTTATTATTGTAGGGACTGTTATTGCGATTAATTACTCTATTCTAGAAGTTTGCAGTAAATAAGCACACTTAACTTTATTAAAATATTTTCAAGACGAAAGCTTCATTTTGTATTAATATGTTTTAAATTTTATGAAGGTACCTACATCTGCGAGTACATTTATAGACTACACAATAAACTGTTATAATAATTAATTGATACGGTTTTATTATAGCATGTTTACAACAGATAATAATTTTATGCTTCTGTAGTGTGTTGGTACTCAACAACTATACGTTGGAATAGTTTAAAACGCAGAATAAGAATATTTAAATTTAAAAACTTAATAATGCCAAATACAAATCGCAGTTGTCAGATACCTGGAACCCTGAAAACGACATAAGGAAAAAAATATTATCTGATTCGACGATAGACTCACTCCAAGAAATTGGCAGAAAATTTAAACTCGGAAGTGATTTGATCTCTGCAACTATTGATTGTTTTGTAAAATCTGATAAATTTTCACCTCGTCATGATATTTTCAACGACCGATGTACTAGATGGTATAATATAAATAAAACTATTATTAATACTTTAGACTCATATAAATGCAAAGACTTGATCAACAGACAGGCTTCTGCTATCTCAGAAATCAAAACTTTACCGTTAGTCCCAACATAAAATTAAGAAAAGATGCAACAATGTAGCAGAACTAAAATTAACCTCTCATCTGGAGAAATACACGCCGAGATCAAAAGCATTATCGAGATCGAAGGCCTAATGATGCATAATCAGCGAACAAGACAAGCCGACTACATTAGTCCACATACCTCCATAAAATTATTAGTTTGGGAGACATTATCTGAGCATCTGGGAAATATCACAGCTCAGGTATCTATGCAGGTTTTTTTAATGCAATGAATGGCTAGGCGAGCATGCCATTCGTCCGATTGTAAGCGATACGACCGCTCATGGACAGTAGCAAAACCAAACAACACCAGGAATTACAAAGCATTGCTCGGTATTTCACTGCGTTCGCCACCATGAGACATAAGATGTCAAATCTTATTATGTCCAGTAGTAGCTTTGGCTACAATGTCCTTCAAACCGGAACACAACAGTGCATTTACACTGCTATTTGGCGGGAGAAATAGATATTGCGGTTGTACCTACCCAGGCGGCCTCTCACATATCAGAGGCCTACCACCAGTATAAGCTGTTGCAAATGTGTCTTTGAGGACTGATTCAAGCAATTATATGATACGGGCCTTGATATTTGATTTTGTTTCTTTATTGATATTTGATTTTGTTTTTTTATTACGGCCTCGGTGCGTAGTTGTATTACGGTACGGTTACAAAGCTGAGGTCTCGGGTTCGAGTCCCGGGTCGGGCAAAGTGATATTGGATTTTTCTATTCATTATCAGCCCGGAGTCAGGAATTTGTGCCCGATATGGCGATAGGCTCGCCCCCTATCACATCGTGGGACGGAACATACAAGGCGAAATGTGGGTGTCCTGGTGGCGCCTCTGCCTACCCCTTCGGGGATAAAGGCGTGAGATTATGTATGTATGTATGTTTCTTTATTGGGTATTTGTTCAGTACCAATTTACCTAATATGAAATAATCTGTCAGGAAACTGTATCACGAAAATTCCAATATTGAAGAATGCAATGCCTTTAAGATTCTTTGTTGGTATGGCGAATCACCAAAGCAATGGTTAAATTTTGTCAAGATGCAGAATAATATGACAAACTTCAAAATAGTGTACGTAGCGTATAAACGTTTAACATTATTCATTATTATTTATTAAAACAATTTAATACGAAGTTCTTCAACTTCCAAGTCACATGCTCTCTTCTTATCTCGTCCACCAATTACTATAACAAGACAGTTATTATAAAAGCAGTGGGTCGCGTGCACAACAAAACAGATCGGCAACAAGTAATCGTCCAAGTTTTTATTACCGGCGACATAACAGGACCTCAGTCGTGTTAGTATTTTGTTTCTTTCTTTTTGTTCTCCATATAAAGAACATGACCAACTCTTAACCAAGTGTACTGCCAAGTGTCGATTAAATTTGATACTATGTACGCAAGTCACGGTTTGCAGATGGCACCTAATTTGTAACACATTGTATTGTCGCAGTGAGACATCGCTTTGGTTCATTCGATTATTGTTTGTAACTGGTCTTTAAGTAATGTTTCAGCGCATCAGTATCCTTGAGAGTAATCATGCAGTTTTATTCATTGTCCCGTGATTTTGATCTTGCAATTGTGTTGATAGCGATGCTTCTACAATGAGGCTCAGTTGCGAATTCATTGTATAATTTCTGAATAACAATTAGGTAACCGATGGCAGATGCTGGATGCGACAGGCCGAAGACAGGGTGAAATGGCGCAATTGGGAGGGTGCTGAATAAGGTAGCTTTTTTCTAAATATTATACGTAAGAAAATATATGAAATTAATTGTTTATATTGATCAAACAAAAATCTTAACTTATTGTGGTATTTGGAATTGATCATAAATCACAATGCACCTAATGATAAATCCAGTGCAATCCATATAACGTATTTACACGCAAAAGATAACTCTTGTCCTTCAACATAATTATACCAGCCCGCTCGAAATCGAATAAACACGGTCTTAGGCTGCGGACACGAAGTCAGCGGGAGCGGAGCGGCAGCGGAGGCGGCGCGGTCCCATGCATAGATTCATATGGAAATAGCCTTGAAGGCAGCGGGCGTCTACCGGTGGCCGTTATGGCATGCTATTATCGATATATATTGATTTTTATACCGATATAAATCTAATTTAGAAATATATTTTTCATATACATTTACAAATTCGACTGATTACAATGCTTTGGTCTGGCGTTCGTATCCAGGGTCGGGCAAAGTGAAATTGTTTTTTTCTATTCATTATCAGCCCGGAGTCAGGAACCTATGCCCGATATGGTGATAAGCTTGCCCCCTATCACATCTTGAGACGGAACATACAAGGCGAAATGTGGGTGTCCTGGTAGCATCTCTGCCTACCCCTTCTGTGTATGCATTTGCAAGTATAAGTATATTCAAAACATTTAGCGATCTGCTCGCTATCTCGCCGCTCCGTTCGCCGTCGCCGCCGCTGCTGCCGCCGCCGCTGCCGCCCTGCTCGCCGCTCCTTTTCCGCCGACTGCGCATCCGCAGCCTTAAACCGAATTGCGACGCAATTGCGTGGATAAATATAACGTGTTTTCCATCACCGTGTACCTACGGTGATAGCTATCTAGATGTTTACAAATAACCTACCAACAGCTATAGTTCTAGTTGAAGTATTTTTATATTATACATACCTACAACAACAAATGCTCTCTCTATGCCTCGTGCTTGCAAAATAGAAGTATGCCTCAGTGGCGCAGGTGTACTACGCTACAACGATGAGGTCTCGGGTTCGAATCCCGGGTCGGGGAAAGTGATACTGGATTTTTCTATTCATTACCAACCCGGAGTCAAGAATTTGTTCCAGATATAGCGATGGGCTCGCCCTTATTACATCGCAGGACCGAACAGACAAGTCGAAACATAGGTGTCATAGTAGCACCTCTGCCTACCCCTTCTGGGAAGAAGGTGTGAATTTATTTATGTACATGTACATATGATGAATTAAACTTTCAACAGAAAATCAATAAATGCCAATTCTTAGATAATAATTTAGACAATACCTAAACCAATTTTAAAACACAAAATCCGAGACTAATAAGGAACAAAGCCTGTTTTTGTTACCACGAATTTGAATAAGGTCAGGTCAATAATCCTACACAATGTAATGTTGTTAGATCCGAAGTTATGCAACAGCGAGTGGCTTAGCACCAAACGTTCTGAGAAACGTGCCCCGTACAAAAACACTGGGAGTTTTATTGATTCGAACACGATACCCGAACATAATCGAGATTCAGAGCATAGCTTTAATAGTTTTGGTGATTTTTCAATTTGTGAATAGCTTTACCATTCTACGAGTGATTTGAAAGTTGACTTAGCTGTGACAACTTGGATAGAAAAATATTTCCTCGTATTCGAATTGAGAAATGACTTGTTAGTTTTAAAAATGTGGCGCAGAGTAATTATTTCTGTCGTCACCAATACTAATTATGGAGCTGCGTTAATAGTTGGGTCATACACAAACGCATGTTCAGAATGAATACTGTCGTTTTTTTGTCGAAATTTCTGGACGAATACTCTGACTAATGTTTTGGTATATGACTTATAAATATTACTTTAAACACAAATACCAATTAATGAATTATCTTCAGCGATCATTAATTTAAAAATAAAATTGTCTTCAAATGTCCCCTTCTGTGGACTGTTCGTAAACGCACTAGGCACATTTCGATTGATATTTCTCCTATTTAATATGCGTTATCTATATAAGTAATATTAATTATCCTTAGTAAATATACTAAATATTAAAATCTTACTCAGTAAATTAATATAAGGTTAAGTGACTCAACAAACATGTAAATAAACAGGTGGTTATACAGAACTGAGACTTTCCTGTGGACCTAAAAATCAACCAAATAAACTGGCCTGAATAAAATCCTATTTCCCAAAATATTTCTTGCACTGGCCACACCTCACGGTTAGGGTCTGCCATTTTGGATTCGATGACTGAGCGCACCATATATTGTTCTTAACGATATTTGTATTATTAAAAGAGTCATTGTCAAAGATCGGTGCTTCTTTTCTATTCCTGGTGTACTTCAATAAGTAATTATTCGTTTTATTAATTAACATGCGGCCAAAGTAGCTTAAAGGGAGTGGTTTTGTAACAAATTTACCTGACTTTCTAATCCCAAAACTAAACGAGCATTGCTAACTTTTTTATAGAAAGTCCTTTCTGTGGACATCTTTTCTGTGGACTTATAAGTCCACACGAAAGTTCCAGACACAACATTTCCAGTGTAAAGAGTATCATCTGGCATTTCTGTGAGGCGCAAAGATGCGCCTGACGGTGTAGGTGGATGTGTAAAACGGACATGACGTGATAAAACTCTCGAAAAAAAATTCATAGTTATTTTTTTTGCGTTATCGGAAAAACGATCTTGCTTTATGCTTTCATTCTAATGTTTTGATTATATAATATTAAATGAGACTGATTCTGTAAAAATACCGACCATGTTTTATTTATCAAATTTTTTGCCTCGTTTTGTGTATGACCCAGTTGTGACTTCTGAAGTGATTTAAGGGTTTGATTTAAAATAAATAAAAATTATTGATTATGATAAAAAGTACATACATAAACTCTCGTCCTTTTCCCAGAAGGGGTAGGCAGAGGTGCCACTAGGACACCCACATTTCTCCTTGTACGTTCTGTCCTACAATGTGATAGGAGGCAAGCCCATCGCCATATCGGTCACTAATTCCTGACTCCGGGCCGACAATGAATAGAAAAATCCAATATCACTTTTGCCCGACCCGGGATTCGAACCTGAGACCTTGGCTTTGTAATCGTACCGTAGTACAACTACGCCACCGAGGCCGATAAAAAGTAATTGAACATATGTATTTAAAATTGGAGTGAAATGCTATTAAATGGGCAGCATTTATCGTGAGCTAATAAATAAAGACCTGATTATAATATGCAGTTCCTATTTTTACATTATAGATTATCAAATAATTTATCCAAAATCTTGTATCGATGTATATTTTTGCTCCATTTTCGAGAAACAGAAATAAAAAGTGCCCAAAATTAATTAAATCTTACATGATACGCGACGTAAACGATTTTCTCCTTTAAATACAAACGTGTTGAGCTACAGAATATTGAATATACTACTAACATTATGAACAGAAAGGAAATAACAGCAAATATATCATTTTTTTAAGGCTCGTAAATGGTACTTTTAATGTTTATTTTTTTTGTAGAAATACTTTTATTTCAGTTAGTCTTGTCGCTTCTAATAGATACTCAAAATACTCTATAGGATATTATTATTAAACAACATTTTACTAATTTATTATTTGAGCATGTTGTTTTTTTTCTGAGTGTTGCTTTAACATATCATACTGATGTTGGACATGTAAGGTAAATTTAATTTGCTATTATTATTTTTTTCAGATCAATATCCCTCCGAATTTTATAATAGTTTAGTTGCCTCTATCATAATTCATCAACCCGTTCAGAAAATAATTTATTCCCATGCATCATAATTATCGAAATTCAAAACTATCATAAGCTAATTAGTGTTCTGTCAATCAAACCCAATGCATATTTACTGCCCATAGCCGAATAAAGCAATAAACATAAAAGCCAAACATTGTATTAACAGACATACGATACGCGCGCAGAATCTACGCTACAACAACACAATCGTACTGCTATCGGCTATTGCAAAACGACAAACAAGAATAAACCGACGCACTTGTATTGGACGAAACGAGTTACACAGGTCTCGGGTATTACCGAAGTATCTTTTTTATAGTATCCAATTTCTTTGACTGTACAAACAATAAAATGGGGGAGACATGCGGGCTACCATGAGCCAGTAACTACGTTGATAATGCAGACGAGTTACAAACGTCTCGAGCCACTGAATAACATTATCCTACCTTTACGCTACACATAATAGCAACACTATTGGAAACGCGAAATTTAAGACGCACATTCGAACGACACGTAAACATCCTTTCATTCCGTCTTCCTTTTACGATGTAAGGAAAATAAATAAAATTCCAAACAAAAGGCATAAAAGCTAAATGACGGGGCTACACGCTTTTCAAGGAGACTGGCGAACAAAAAGAAAACTATAATTTCGCATTATGTAATACTCGGAAGGAGCCGCGCCGGGGTACGAATGCAGGCACAGTTTAAAAATAACTCAAGGTTAGCTTGCCGGCATTCGTGAGGGTCCCTTTGTAATACCAAGGCCCACCGGTTTCGCAGGATGCCTATATCGAACATTCGTGTATGGAAATGTTGATTCCCGCGTAGGTTGGCCAGAGAAATTTTAAAACGCGGATTCCGGTTTTGCAGAGGACTTATTCAATAATCGGGTTCGTACAATCGTGAATGTTTTGTAGGAACGCGATGCGCGTAAAATTTATACCTAGGTATTATGTAGTTTTTTAATGATTACTTCTTATTCTGTGCTGCAGTTTTTTTAGGTATGGAAGTAATTGCTTTTGATATTGATGAGGCGGAATGATGTAGAATCGGATATAGTATATGTAAGTATTTAAGTTATGTGGCCAAAATATTTCATAGAAGAGCATTGCCGGTAGTGCTTGAGGTGACTTAAATATACTAACACTGCAATACTTCAATTAAATTAATTAGTTCATCAATGCGCTTCGGATTAGATAGCGTAGTGATCTAACAAGAAAAGTTTGTAAAAACAGTAATACCATATGATAAAAAGAACAAATTTAAACGTCGCGTCGTATATTTTTAATTTCATACTGTAATATCGATTTATACAAATCGTTTGTAATATTCGTAAATATTTTAAGACCAAAAATAATATTCGCACGTCATATATTATTTACGCATGGTGAAGGTCAATTTCAATGTTCGGGTGCGATTATTTCTGGTACTGTAATAAAATATACATTTTATTGCATCCTTATTTATTTGCATCCGATTTCCTTCCGATTTACATCCTACATTTCAAAAGATATTTAATTCGATACTTACTTGCTTTTTGGATATTAGCGATGCGTTGACCTATTTAGATCTGGTTTTTCAATATCAAAAATAAGTATCTAGGTACAGAATTTTATCTCAAATGGGTGAACGTCTAGAATCTAGATTACTAATAGCTAAGGGTTAAACCCTTGTATCAACATGTGTTTTAATAATATGTTGCGATCACCCTTTGCAGTCGAAAGGACTCACATTTAGGTTTATGCAGGAGGCAAAAAGAACAATAAACTGGTATAACCGTGTCCAACGAGTGAAAATCATCCATCACGTTTGGATGCTGTATATTGTCTTCAATTTATGTATTAGGTATACTTAGCATCAGTTGAAAATCAAAAAACTAATAAAGTGAGAAAAGAAGAATATTTTACTCATGGCCGATCAGGGTTCAACCAATACTCACAGATAAATTTGTTCCGACTTCAAAACAGGCCGATGCCAGGATTCTCAAGCTACCCTACCAATTTATAAGACAGTTAAATTTTTGCTGCCATTCCTAATTATATCAATGGATGAATCGAAACAGGTACCACCAGTTTCTAAATCATCTTCCCGCTAACACCACTACCCAGGTCGTCCTTCTATCAATCAAACAAATCTGCAATAGAGCGGATATTGAATTTATTAATAGCATTATAAGTGAAGTTGGAGTTGTGATGTTAAACTACTAAAACATCATTATGATTGAACCGAAATGAAGTAAAATCGTTAAATGATGAAAACTTCATGGGAAAATAATAAAGATATACTATAGAAATAAACATTGAATATTTTTTGACGCTGTGTATGGTTTCTATTCATGTTATTTCCAAAATGTATTACCACGTATTACCCCACGCTGGGCAAACCATTTCCTGATTATTTCGATTTGGCTTTTGAGGACTATCGAAATTACTGAAATGGTCGACAGACAGACTCTTGGTCGCAAAATTAGAAGCGACGTAATAGGGTATTTGATTATATTTTTTTTTTATTGCATTTATCAAAAGGTTACAAAAATCTAGGAAACCAAGAATTTTATAAATCCATTAAGAATTAAAGAAGTTACATACTACAAAACCGATTCCATAGAATTAGCTCCAAATATGCTAGTAGAATTTAAATCGAAAATATTCTGAGCAAACAATGCATCGGTACCAGGCATGCATGAATACCCTGTAGAAGCACATTTTGCATCGGCCTTGGACAGCCCCAGTGCGCGGCGCAGGTGCCGCTCAGTTGCACCTGCCGGCTTTATGCACTGACCTATAAAGGCAATAATTAAATAATTTATCCCCCAACAATTATACCTTAAATGTGGGTCAAATGAGGGAATTGCTGGGTTCCTTCTTGGGTTTTGTAAGACGGTAGGGAGATGAAGATGAGAATGTTAGTAGTAGTAGTAGTTTAGGTGGTCAAGATTCTGACTTAGCGTAGATAAGTGTGTCTATTGAAGATAAGCTCAAGTGATCAATCAAAAGAAAGAAAGCCGTGGCAGATCATCGAATTGATGTTGCTTTAGGTACCATTTACGTTCGATCAGACATTTTAGGAATACTTATCGAGTATGCAGTTATTAATAGGAATCTAAATAAATTGACATAATAAAGATAAGATATAGATAATACAAATGCACAATTCTGCAGTTACTAAAACGTTTTAAAGCACTGATAATATTATCTATGATGATTGAAACGTTGCGAAAGTGGATTTGCTTGCGAAACATACTTTAGGGACAGAAATGAATGAAAATTAATTTGAATATAAATGAAAAACTATATACAATGAATTGAATAACATCAAACCTGACCTAAATTTAACAAAGGCTACCTGACGCGACTGATTATGCAAAGAACACCAGTTAATTTATTTATTTAGCTGCACATAACAGTAATGCGAGGTACAAAAACACATTTTCGAAAATACACAAAGAATGCCTCCTTTTATACGGAACCCCGCTAAACAAAGATATGAGTTGACCAAGAAAACGTGTATTTTTTGTGTGCACCAACGGACTCGCTCCACTGCACGAAGGAAATGGGGGCTTTATGTAAAATGTTAAAACTGCTGTTTTAATATTACGAACGTTGTTTAGCTCCTACATACAAGGTGTCTTTGTAAGAGTCTCGTATCGAAATACAGTAATAATATTGATGGAGATAATGAAAAGTAATATGGATAATGTATTAATAATAGTAACAGATAGATATACTTAATTGGATTATAGAATACTACCTATAATTGAATAGAAAATAAAGATACAAAGAATGTACGTAACTTACGTAATTAATTTATTATTCGATACATTTCGTATCAAAAGTTTTGGACAATCATTTCCATTTCAAACACAACGTTACTAGAATTTATTTAACTCACTTTGTCAATTCTTAAGCCCAGTTGTATCAACTAACTTGACATGTTGACATTTGGGATTGCTAGTGTATGGGATTGACATTGTAAAAGTTTAAGTTATGGTCAAAGTTAGTTAATGCAATTAGCTGATCTTAGTGTGGGGTCAGGACTGTGTATGTGACTGTTGGTTGTATTTATTATTATTATTTATTTATTATGTCGTCTACTCCCTTATTTTGTTTATTGCGTTGAATGGCGAGCCGAGCACGTTATTCACCTGATGGTAAGCGATACGGCCATATTCTTAAAGGTTCTCAGTAGACTAGCAACCAGGATATTATGTACATAATATACACTATTTTAAACCACACCTAGGCGTTCTGGCGCAAACAATTTAGCAACCGAGAATGACAGCTTAACATAATATCTCGAAAAGCATGGATGGATATAATTATGTACGAAAACAATAGGTGCTATTAGTTTCTTCTAATACTGGCATCTTACAGTTTAATATCTAGACTCTAGAGGGAGCACTGTTATACATTTGAATCATAAACGATGTAGATTTCTTTTGTTCGTAATGTTGGTAGCACTGCTAGGGGAAGTACGTACAAAATGACATAGTGTTTTGTTTTTTACTCATATTTATTTATTTAACAGTCTTATAATGAGTCTCAATCATTTTAAGTCATCTTAGGTTCATTGACTATGAGTAACACAGTCTTTTAATTAAGTAGGAACTATAATAAAATATATATGAAGAAAAAATTAAACTAATCACAAAAACCATTTTGTCCATATAGTACGGACAAAATGACATACTACATTTTTAAGAACACAGTTCACAAATAAATTTCTTGGTCTTCTTTGGGACATCAGCAAATGACGCATGAGCCCAAAAGAAACTAATCATACATCGTAACCAATCTTCACCGGGCTTAGAACGGGAAAAGAGGTCATTGCAATAAATACAAGCGCAGTCACTATTGTCGTCTTCTGTCTCGCAAATGAAATCTTCGCTTCCTGAGCTATCATATATCAGAGCAGTTGTAGGCTGTCTGGATGCTCTCAATCTCTTCGCCAAACGTTTTTGCGGCCAATTCCCTTCCCACTTTTTTTTTGCTTCCATGCTTCAATAGCCTTACTCATGGATTCTTGGCTCCAAGATTGCATATTAGTTTTTCTTTCGTAGTTTCGCGGCATAATACTTAAACAAAATAATAAATATTCATTAACAGAAACTCTACGTACTAAATTACATACCATGTCGTTTTGTCCGTTGTATATGTATGTCATTTTGTCCATATATAAATAAAAACGAATAAAAAATCATAACTCCATCAAACAACTAATGATTGCAATAAAGTTAATCGAAATCACTGGGTACTGGCATGGTTCATTTATTTTAATAGGAATAATTACAAATAACAACAAACAACTCACCAGAAAACAGGAGAAAACCATCTATAAAATAAACTTTTGAAGGCGCGAAACACGTTCGAACTAGTTACTGCGACGCAACTGTGACAGTTGCGCTCAAAATCTCACAGGATTGTAAATATGGCTGCCGGCACGTAATACAGTCGCGGAGACGTAACTAAACCCCCCCAATTTTTCAATAAGGTGACTATGTCATTTTGTCCATACATGTCATTTTGTCCGTACTTCCCCTATATTAGTGAAATTGAGCTTATTATTTAACAATAAATTACCATAAATTAATTCCATTGGTAGCCGAAAGTATGTTTCGTTATTGTCCGTCCAAAATGATTTTGAATGGAATTCAATAGAGATAAACTGCATTTTTTGTATTTTAAATAATTCGTGCGTATTCCGGCACTGTCAAATGTCAGCTAATAGGAGGCGATATTGGCGATATTGCGATAGGCTCACCACCTATCACGTCGTGGAACGGAACCTACAAGGCGAAATGTGGGTGTCCTGGTAGTACCTCTGCCACCCCTTCAGGGGAAAAGGCGTGAATTTATGTATATATGTATGTAAGTATGTATGTATAAAAATACAACATAAAAAGTTTATAGACATCTGTAGAAGATAACAACATTATCAATAGTAGAGCTAGCGAGACATGTTCGTACATGTTACGGCTAACTCGTTGCTAATATCAACTTTTATTGCGATGGTCTGCGTGACCTCAACTATCATCGGAAATATTTGATATATAGGTACAACCGAGAGTACAATTGAGAGGGGTTAGACCATATAGTCCACCACACGGCCTAGTGCGGGTTGGTGGACTTACATACATACATACATAAACTCACGCCTTTATCTCACATGGGGTAGGCAGAGGTGCCACCAGGACACCCACATTTCGCCTCGCATGTTCCGTCCCACGATGTGATAGGGGGCGAGCCTATCGCCATATCGGGCACAAATTCCTGACTCCGGGCAGATAATGAGTAGAAAAATCCAATATCACTGCCCGACCCGGGACTCGAACCCGAGACCTCAGCTTTGTAACCGTACCGTAATACAACTACGCCACCGAGGCAGTGGTGAACTTACATATCCTAGCAATTCTTGCAAATCGTTATGGCATGCAGGTTTCCTCACGATGTTTTCCTTCACCGTTATAGTGCGTAGTGATTGACACACACATAACACCGAAAAGTCAGAGTTGTGCTCTGATGAGATACATATTGACCTTAACAGTCGTGTAATAAAACAACTTCGATTTTTAAAAACTTATAAAAAATACATTTATTTAAGTAATATATTCATTCGAATTTCGAATAAAGTACGCATCAGTAATGCAATGAAAGGTCGGCAATTACTCATTCATAAATATTTGCATGTAATTCTTATGTATTTAAATGCATATAATTATGCTGCTTTTATTTTATGAGCGGTGAATATTGAAGGTTCACGATTTAATTATCCGTGCGGAATTTTGGTTGTAATTATTTATAGATTTTTTAATAATAATCGCTGGTTATTTTCTTAATCAACTATTATTCCGTTTCAACGTTATTGGTGACTTCATTGATTTGGTGGGGTGGCTTTGAGATCCGAAGTTTGATGCCATACGATGTTTTATTCGCCATTTTAGTAAACAATAATAACCGATAAATACTTGAGTAACTTTTGAAGAGATATTATCGTATTCTGGAATCGAACCTGTGACCAGCGACTCAAACGTCGTTTATGCTCTAAACATATTATCATGTAGACGTGTTTATCTCTCATTTAAGTAAACAAGTTTAAGGACTAAAACGACCATTTAATAATCAAAAGAAATTTCATACATCCGCCATGATGCAGTTGGTTTAGAAACCAGTTGTGAATCGAGACACAGCGGGTTCGATTCCCGCACCAAAAATATTTGTTTCATGTCTAAGGCCCAATTGCACAAATTGCACAAAGTAACTTTGCCCATAACTTTGACTTTGAAAACGTCAATCCCATACATTAGCAATGTCAAATACGTCACAAATGTATGGCGATCACATTGTCAAAATTAAAGTTATGGTCAAAGTTAGTTATATAGCAGAGCCTAAGGCCCAATTGCACAAACTAACTTAACCATAACTTTGACTTTGAAAACGTCAATTCCATACATTAGCAATGTCAAATACGTCTCAAATATATGGCGATGACATTGTCAAAATTAAAGTTATCGTCAAAGTTAGTTTATGCAACTGAGCCTTAGGGTGGGTTGCAGAAAATAACTTTAACATTAACTAAGGGCTAATCTGCCGTCAAATCGACGGTTATGCAATTTTCGGGTTGCATAAAATTAATATGACGTTAAAGTTAAAATGACGTCACGTATAACATTAACATTAACCGTTCAATTTCGGGCGGTTATTGTTAAAGTCACGGTTATCTTTCGTTATTTGTGTGTGTTCTCTGTATTGATACTATTGATAATTGTCATTTGTGTATCGATTTGAATTATAACCTGTACTTTAAAACAATTTACAAAAATACGCTGATAAATTCCGACGTAAAATCGCATCGCATCATTTCACTGGTCACTCTTTTAACTTTAACTATAACAATTATGACAATGGTGCAACAAAAGAATTTTCTATCCCGTGGTCATTGTTATTGTCACTGCTAAAGTTAACTTTACCGTTAACAATAACGTCAGATTTTCTGCAACCCACCCTTAGTGCTGTCGGGCCAAAAGTCTGTTAGTAGTTTTGATACCCACAACATAAGCCTTCTTACTGTAGGGTCAGGAATCAGAAAGTGTCCTATGAAAGTTGAATTTTTTATCGATTGTAGTCGGTTGTTACGATCGAATGTTGGAACGGCTAGGTCGACAAACATTCGCAATCCGTATGCTGGCATAAAGCCAATACGTCGTGCCTTAACATGGCATACAATTGGACAGAACTATTTCTGATTATAAAACAGAAATAAATTATATGTATGTCTGTATGTCGTCTGTTCAACGATTAGTGCAAGTTTCTTCAAGTTGCTCGATAAGTCTAATAGCACTGTGCATGAGCTGTGAACCGTAAATAGATCAAAAATATTCACAGCACATGGTGTTTCAAAAGATTGTAGATTAATTTTATTTCGACTTAAACTGGGTCTTTGGCAGTTGAAGTGCTCTTTTAAGGCCATACTAAACCATTCACTCAAATATACGCACATAACATTATACGAAAATTACAAAATACCGGATGACGCAGCTCTCACGATATCGGACCGCGCAAATAAAACCATAAAAAAGAAAAATACAAACTAGTTTTGGAATAATCACCAAGTTTGCAATGCCGTTGGAATGCCCTCCGCTGGACTTATTTCATACAAAACATCAAATATCAACCGCTTTTTACAAAGGCCCTCGCATTTTTAATACGTTTTTTTAAGTAAGTCTTAATAGCGATGTTGAGAACACGTGTTCCTCCCCTCGCATGCACATCACCTGGCGAGAACAAAATACAATTGGGTCATGCGTTGCGTCATAATTTTCTTTATTCCCTGCCGGTCGTTCGGATCTCCTTGAACCGGTTGTGGAACAAAACTGTTGTGCTCTTTCACAGTTGCCCAGTTAACACACGTGCGTGTATTGATAATCGTCACATTGGATTCATGTGAATGGCCGGCCAAGTTTCGGTACTTTAGACAATAAGACTTCATAAAAGATTTAAGGGTCGCCATAACCCCTAACTAAGAAAGCAGTTAAACCATTCCACAGAATTTTGTAAAGAATTATTCGAGTATAAATAGCAAGGTGTTTACAAATGTACATTTATTTACAAATGATTAAATTAATGATGACATATTTAACGAATACAAAGGATGGCGGCATTGTTTCAACTTATAAGGAATGTGCTGTTGATATTGTATTAATGAGAATAACATCCGTTAAGATCGACTCGGGTGTGATACTAGACGGAAGGTGTTGGTTGTGTTCGGCGCACTGCACACAGTACGTATACAGTATACATGGCGCGGCGGTTGTAGGCAGCGCGGCGGTGGCGCCGGGCGCGGTGCGGCGCGGCGCGGCGGCGCGCTGCAACAGACGCTGTCGCTTCCGCGTTCGCCGCCGCCCGCCGCTCCCGCTACCGCGCGAAAGTGAAAATTGCTAGGCACTTTCTCCCCACCGCCGGCGTGTCGGGCGCATCGGTCCGCCCCTCGCTGCACCCGCCCGCGCGCCGCCCGCACCCCGCGCGCCGCAAGGTCAGCCCCGCGTGCAGGCGGGCGGCGCGGCGGCGGCGCGGCGACGCGCTGCGCTCTTGAAATTTCGCTTTCGTTCACTCGCGGTTATTAGTCGGCCGCGCGCGCTCCGACAAGCATGTGTTTCGTGTGACGCGCTCTACTACTTCCGCGCGGCACGTTCGATTTCGTTGGCGATCGCGGCATGGCCCCTCGTCGGCATGGAGCGACCGGCGAGCGCGAAGCGGAGGAGGCTCGTGGGTGCTGCGTTCCCGGCGAGTGCCTCCGGCCACGGGAGCCGGTGCGCTTCGAGGACGCCGTGCGCGTGCTGTGCAACAACGACACGTGCGCCACCGGCCGGTACATGCACAGAGAGTGCTTCGAGCAATGGGAAGCCGGCGTGCTCGCATATCTCAAGTCTTGCGGCAGGGCGCGCTCGTGGTCAGAGAGACAGCGTCATCAGAACCTGTGGACTAAGAAGGGCTATGATTTGGCGTTCAAAGCTTGTGGCTGCCGATGTGGACGAGGGCATTTGAAGAAAGATCTCGACTGGTCTCCTCCGGGAGCTGCCGTCCGCGCCGAGGAAGAGAAGAAGCGTCGCCGGCGCGCGCGCTCGAGCCGGACTCCTGCGGCAGTCGACTGCCGCACCAGAGCCTTCAGCCTGTCCAGCTCGGGGTCGTGCTCGCCGCCATCGGCGCCCTCCGAGCCATCGACAAGCCCCACGCACGCACCGCCGCACGGCCTCACTCCTGCCAAGAGGAACTCCAAGCCGGAAGTTATCTCCGACAGGATAAGGTAAACAATTCTTTCTGTTTAGATACAAGACGTTGACAGCGCGGTTGAGAGCGAAATCGCCTGTTGATCCCGACATCAAAGAATGCCGGATGCAATTTGATAATGTTTTTGGATGATTTTGTTATACATAATTCGTTTTACCGCTAATGAGCAAAGTGAAGTTGTGAATTAATAAGAACGATTTAAGTCCAAAATGTAAATACGAACGTCAGTTTCTTCAATAATTAATCATTACTTAAGGTGAAATCAATCCATAGTTTTATGCAATTTTTTTTGCGCTCTAATTTATAATACGCAAACAAATAACATTTGTTAATTATAGATACAAGTGTATGGTAGTATTTAAAAACATACTTGGTTGTAATTAAATCGACCATACATATGGGATTCATGAGTTTTTCAACATGTTGTGTCAGATGTATGACACGCAGCAGCATTAACACTACATGTTCGTTCCTTTATTTAATTATTTATCAAGCGCCCACTCAAACTCACTTAACATATTACCGAACGCGAACTATCAAATTGATCATATTTTGCGGAAATTATGCAATATTAAAAATTTGTCACATGTTTTTCGATGGAGTTACTCCTTGTTATGGAAATAACATTTACCTCCGCGCATATTTTATCATTCAAATTGTACCCGGTAAATATTGAAACTCGAAAAACAAAAATGCAAATTAAATTTAAAATGCGTGATTTATTTTAATAGCATCATTTCGAAGGACACGAGCGGTAATGTTTATAAATTGATAATTCAAAAATACACGCGATATAAATGCTGCAATTTAATTGAACGTGTTGCGAAAGTCTAAAAACATTATCTGTAAGGTAAGTGCACAAGTTTTTCAATGCTCGCCGGTGTATAGCCCACACCTACGGGTATTGAATGCATTTCTTGACGGTTGTTTATATCGAATAGCAGGCCCACATAATTGGCGTAGAACTGGTTGGCTGGTAGCGGGAGGCGAGGTCGGCACCAAAACCGGCCGGGCTAGAGTCCCCGGCTATTGAATTTAGATAAGGTGCTAGTTGCACCCAAACGAAAGGTAATATCTTCTGTGTTTGCCTTTTTAGAACGTTGTAAAAGGCACTAGACTGGTATGGACTGGACTTTATATCGTCATAATTTTTGTAACTTAAATTAACTTCTTTTCGGCACTAGAGGCCAATAACGATAGACTTATATTAGTATAAGTAACATAAGTTTTTATTTAGGTTAAATTAATGTATATGACAGTATGTTGCCAAAATAAATAAAATAAAAAATTTGTAGTTCGGAAGTCAAAGCAAAATTCATTAGATGAATCGTCAATAAAACGTCTATTGAAAGGGTCATACATACAGTTTCCGTTAATAAAAATCCAATAAGATTTTTTAAGTAGATAAAAACACAAATAGATTACATAAAAATATTTTGTTTTTATTGCACTTACCTGGCAAAGTGCATTAACTAGATGCATACATGCATAAACTCACGCCTTTTTCCCAGAAGTAGAAGGGTAGGCAGAGGTGTTACTAGGACACCCACGTTTCGCCTCGTGTTCACTCCCATGATGTGATAGGAGGCAAGCCTGTCGCCCTATCAGGCACAAATTCCTGACTCTGGGCTGATAATGAATAGAAAAATCCGATATCACTGCCCGACCCGCGATTCGAACCCGAGACCTTGGCGTTGTAATCGTACCGTAATACAACTGCGCCATCGAAGAGTCATTAATTATGTCATATAAATCTAATTTTCCCCCTGATTTATTTTAAGTAGTTTACTTCCGTCTCCCATTTCGGACCTCGTCTATGACTAGGCAATTTGTAAATAGTGGAAGCCAAAGTTATAAAACACTAGATAACATTTATATGGAAATGTCTATTTAATTATTAAACTATTCAATTTTTTTATTTCATAAAATTTTATGTAGGTATAACGGAAACGTTGGCCGTCATGGATCTTTAAAACAGAAAGAAGGGGAAAATATTTATAAATGCTGCTTACAAGAATAAAATACAATGAAAAAAACTATGAAAATAGTTTGTAACGAAACAAACTTTAATTTATTTAAATTACCAAAAATATTTAATAAATGGAATAAAATATTTTTAATAAAAATAAACAACAAGAGTCGAAACAATACAAAATAAAAACAAAACAGTAAAGGGGACTAAAAGAAATACTTATTATATATTTTGTTAGCATAAAAAAAACATTCAAGAATATTTTAATACTTATTAGCCAGTTCAAATTGGAATAAAAAAATAATAATTACATTACTAATGCATTTTCACTTCAAATTGCAGATTAAATTAAATAAATATTTTTTTTTTGTTATTACAAAATGCATTGTTATTGTTACCCGAAGCCGTAGTAAAGTTCTGTTTACTTACTCATACCGGAGTAAAAAATACCATTCACTTCCTGGAGTCCAATGATTGATTTTTGAATATTGTTTACGTTTTAACCTTGGTACTTCTGAGTTCTGCGCAGTGTTTTTACTGCATATCAATAGGACAGTTTTAAAAATAGCTGCCATGCGTTGATTATTCTTATAAGATTATTATAAGATTAAATATAAATATATATTTCTGTATAAAACTTCTTACGTTATTTTTAGGGATCGAAAATAATACATTTTGGGTTCGCGGCTTGAATGTGTGTGATGTGTGTGTATCACTGTTGATGGTGTAAAGATTTTTGTTTTTATTTGGTTTCGAGATACCATTACGGATTTTAAATTGGTTCTTATTTAGTGATGGTACGGTAATACTCAAATCCTTATGAGTTTTGCGGAGCTTAACTCACGATAAACTTTAAAGTATAGGGTTTGTAGATTAGACAGCGTACCTAACATCACCTAAAATAATTTACCTGATATTTGATTATTTTAAGAAATTTCTTTCGCTACTATACATATTATTATTTTTTAACACCAAACCATGCATAATGGAAGTGTAAAACATAAGTTTGTCTCGCAATCTTAAACTTGTGTTGAAAATTCACACAAACCGAATGTAGCCCTAAAAATGCAATTTTGCCGGCTTAATGCATTAACCGCTCCCTCGCGCAGCTGGTTTCCGCTTCCTGGCCGACAAATGCGTTTTTCCCGAAATTGCAACAGCTGCCCAATGGCCAAAATTACCTGCGGTGTCCCTGAGTGTTCTGTTGCCGAATTTCGTGTGAATTTCACTGTTGTGGATAATTTAGTAGTTAGTGATTGAAGTAAAAAAGTAAAAAAAAAGTTGAATTAAAAAGAAATGAAAATAAATTAATTCAAAAAATAGATATTAATTTAGATACCTACCGTAGTAGTAGTATATTGGGGTCCTGAATATCGATCATCATTTACGCTAGATATTCGTATTCGTATGGACAGGCACCATCCAATACACTGGTGGAAAACCTGAGTGATTCACACAGTACTATCCTTGCAGCTTCGAGTAGGCAGGATACATATTTTGTCGATAGCAGAGATACCATCTCTCAATGGATGCTCTGACTTACCATCACACCGATTTTGTCACTTTGTCGTGCCATTATTAAATAAAAAATATGAAGGACTAACCGAAACAATCTCAGTGTGCGAAAATTGTATATTTAGTATTCGGTAGAGGAAACCAACTTACTTAGAGACACTAGTAATATATAACAATTTATATTCAAAGTATTTCTCAATCCTCAGCTAAATTAGTTTATAACTTGAATAAACTAATAAACTAATAAACTAAACTTTGATAATGTTTCTTTTACACTGTATGATATGTGGCGCTGTTGGTGGACCTCATATATAAATAAAATAAATAAACTACTAAAAACATTAAAAAAGCATAAAACATTATTTATCTTTTAATAATCCTGTGCCTTTATAAAAACACAACGACATTTGGTCCATAAGGACGAATCAAATATAAATTTCGTAAAGGAACGTGTTTAGTTTGCGAAACTGGTGTAATTAATTCACATGACAGGTGAATTTGCCTCGTACGGGCTCTTTTGCATATATTTTAGGTATCGACGCTCGGTTTCCATGCAAAGATTTTCGAAAATATCAGGTTTTTTATATAAATGCAAACGAGCAAGCGGTTATTGTAAGTTTGCATCATGAATTCTCAAGTCTTATATTTGACTTTAAGGAATGTGCACGCCTTTTGTATGTCTTTAAGTTGTTTAAGTTTTTTATACATTAATACCTATTCTGTCATAACATACTTGATTTACTCATAAACCCCATAAATCAAATTCTTATAATCTACAATCAACAATGCCAAGCATTGTTACTGAGGTCTCACATACTAGGATGGTTATAACCTGCGTTTCGCCCGTCTTCGGCATCGAACCATTGGCTCCCACGTCTTCCTTGATGCTATCAAATCTTTTGGGCACTCGTATTTCATAAAAAGTATATCTACATAATATATAAACCCATCCTTGCTGCAAAATATTGTTGTGAACAACTCGTAATTTCAAAGATCTCGACTGTTTAATACAGCTTCTAAGATTCTAAGCTAAGCTTCTTCTACCATTATGAAGTCCTGTGTCCACTCACTTCTGAGTTATCCTTGTAATAACACAAACGAGCAAGTACTTATATAGAAACCGGTAAATTGGCACAAATTTAAAATAAACTTTATTAAGCAACTTTCTTGATAAGATACGGCCATAACGATATGCAGACAATTTCATGTGTTACTGGTAGTTTTGATCTAGCAGACATTTCTTAATATGGCTAAATGATTTTTTAAGACAGGTGATTTTTTTTATAAGTTACCTTTCAAAATGTTAGGAATACTAAATATTACGGTACAAGTTTTACTTTTTTTGAGGTTAAATGTTGCCCGTTTTGTTTTTGGCATACAAGAGTTGCCAAAACGAGTGTTGAGCGTGTAGTGTTAATATTTAAGTCTTAAAATACACTTTTATATACATACGATACGTTAGGTGATTCAATTAAAATGTACGTGTGATTTTTTTTTATTGTTATCGGCAGTAGATGTCCCATATGACCTGGAAATTTGATCATAAGATTTGGAACTTATTGTCTATTCACAGTAAGCACCATTACAAGAACGTAATATTTTGGACACAAAATCACTGTATACTTATACTGTCTAAAACATTTCTAGATTAAAGACTGTATGCAGTGCACAAAATGGGTTTCCCCGTATAAAAAATAGGCAACTTAAATTCCAATAAATTATGCACTACGTGACATGAGTAAGTAATGCGTTTGAAACCGCAAGTTATAACAAGGGGAAGGCCTTCGTCCTGTTCTTGACATATTTTACTAATACTAAATCAGGTGTTTTTATAAAATACCCACAAAAAACATTATGTACTTCAAAAAAAGTATCTTAAATAATTATATATCTTAAGTAATATATCTTAATTTTTATTTTTTTATTTTTTTACTTATCGTCTTATTTGGTTTCTAAATACATATTTTTTCCAAAATAATGATGTACACCTTTTTATTTTTATAGACGCAATGGTACGTAAGGGTTTAAATTACAATTTTCGCAAAAATTAAGGATTTACCACCGAAAAACGATGATTTTTTTAAAATTGCAAAAAATAATCTGTCGCTTTCTTTGTGAAATGTTTAGTTGCATTGTGTCTATAACCACTAAAACTACCACCCGGCTTCGTTTTCGGTCGCGGTCTTGATATACCCGGTATAATTAGTCCCTATACGTTCTACTGCTGACCGCTGTGCACGAGACACTTCTACTATTAAGATGACTGAGGCCAAAGCCCATGGCACGGCCTCATACAAATCATGTACTTAATTTTAAAATTATTTTTTCTGAGAAATAATATTTTGGCATTAGTCTAGTGGTCTTAAACAACAAATATGTAATTTTGGATCCTTTGATGGTATATTGGTTTTTTATCCCACAGTAGGACTAACACGGCTTCTTAAGGTCATGTTGTTAAGGCGTTTTGTACAAAACCCGATAATGCAATTCACCCGCAACGCACTTTGTTTTTATATAATATCAACATGAGATTGTGTCATAATTTTAAAGATAACTACATTGTTGGTGTTAAATAACAGATATGCGATGATAACCTAAAATAAAATACTGTTCGGAGCTTTGTATTAAATGGAAGGTGTGGTATATTCAAGAGCTTCTTTTGTTAATTGGAATATATTTCCAACACTTTCTTGTAAGCCAGGGTCAATAGAGATACGCAAAGAATTGATATTGATTACTGAACAACGAAGCTTTGCGAGTGTTTTGGGGAAACAAGCGTGGCACTCTATACTCCTTTCTGAAGAGCTCTGTACTTTTTATCAGGTGTAGGGCTGTCACTTTGCCGTGCTAGAATGAAAAAGTGATAACTGCCTATCCGCGTGGGGACAAGAGCAATCTTATGTTAGGAATATTTATTATTCATAAACAAAAAAAAACATCTTCTATTTTCGTATTAAAGGACTAATAAACAACAAAACATAGCCTTGTACAAAACTCTTGTTTAAAAACATCCTAACTTTGTCCGCCATTTTGAACTTCTTAGTTTTGATCCGATTATTGTCGAAGTATTTGGTTATTTAATTAATTGATGTCAAATTTTGACCGCTGGGTGACTATTTCTATAAATACATACAACAAACGCGTTTATTATCCAGTTTTATTGTATGTGTTAAGATATAAACATAATATTTTATTGTTTCATCACACACATCGAAAGAGCGATTAAGATAAGTTTTATAGCAATTTCTTTTTAATGCAGCTGACGATAAACTTATTTAATGTGTAATTCGAAGAAATTATTAATTAAATTTACATGCTTTTATGTAAATTTATTTGATTTCTTTCACTAATACGGTAGGCAGCGACTTGGTTGTGCTAGACCCCACTGGCACTGCGAAGGTCCATGAGCGGCGATGAACGTTTCCCACCAGGCGAGCCGCATGCTTCGTCTGCCTGCAAAAGGCAATAAAAACATCGATGCAGTATTCTTGTGTTGTTTTTACTGATTTGTATATTTTTTGTATTCAAAAGAAGTTGTTTAGGTTTTATAGGCACTTGAGTTTGTATGCATCCATTCAAATCACTGATACGAGTAGAAAGCCAACGTTATTGGTACAAACTATGTCTAGTATAACTTGCAACTTGTTCAGTTTATAACCAATGTTTATTTGGAATACGATTCACAAATGATATCAACATTTTATATTTTAGTATGCCAATACAACTCGCGCATTACTTTTAAATGATGGGTGTAAGGTATCTACATTATAAATTGCCAGGCATAAGTTAAAAACGGAAATGACAGAGTTTATAAAAAAACACCGGATGGAAAAATAAAAAGACAAGCTTCTTATTTTTAAATAAATACTTCTTGGATTTTTTAAAGCGCGTATTCATTATAGCCAATATCCGTTGAATTAATATTAACTAAAGTTTGTATGCGCCGGCGCAACATTTTCTTCGATCGGCCGTCGAGTCGTCCCATAATGTACGAATATTATTACGCTTTTAGACATTGAATTGAAAATGCGTCTGTCGGACTATTTATTGGCATATTACGAAGCTCTTAGAGGAAAAATAGAGCTATATTTCTCGATCATAAAATGCTATGGAGTATTTACGTTGAGCGGTAATAGATTAAGCGTAGCGGAAGCTCTCTTGTTGGTAATCTTGTAATTAATTACGTAGGATATTGTAATTTGTCGTAATTGAATAATAAAAGTGTATAGCATATTGTGGCGGATTTTTAATTGCATTTTATTGTAATGTTTACTTCCCGAAGGATGTATCATGTAAGTGATCGAAGTTTAGAAGTTGAATAAAATTGTGCTTTAAGGAAGCTATTAAAAAAAACTAATTAAACATCTATGAAAAATGTTTTTATTAGATATTCATAATCTAAATTAAACGTCACGTCCACATAAACGATGTCTTTCCAAACCTATAATTAAAATCCTAACATTTAATTATTCAAGAGACATAAATTCCACTAAACTTCTAACATTAAATTTTACATAAAGATTTATTGTAATTATTGGTACGGAAGCTATTTCATATGAATTCTCAAAAGCCCAGACGGTCCATCTAAATAATTTATATGTAGTTTACATATCTTATAGAGTTGATGTACAATTTTTTTCTCTAGTAACTTTATGTTTGTAACATAATATAGGAAATTTTAAGTATTCCCATTTACATTTTTTTATTATTTCATAATTGTATTTATCCGACCATCGTGAAGAGAAGCAACAACGGACTTAAAAATAATAAATAAATGTCTCTAACACCAGTAACATTTCTAGCCCAATTAACATATAATAAGCAACCAAATAAAACATAACACAATACTGTTTCTAAAAACGTATTAAAAGAATCATATACAATTTTTGCTCAACTCATTTCATAGAGATTAACTCAGATAGCGTAACATTGACTGTGCCATGCCGCCATAATTATAATAATAATTTAAATTCTACATGTTACAATTTTTAGTTCGCACTAAATTATAGAGGGAACTTCTCGAATGAAATGTATAACAAAAAGCGGTACATATGCCGCAAGTTTTGTTGCTGTCTCTGTCACTCTCACACAGTCACACTATCTTCCTTCTCTCTATCCCGCGATCCTGATTGATACATTGCGCACAAATTTTGTTCGCATTGTCTATCCGCCCTGCTGCACCTCAATGGATGGTATATTTATTTTGGCGTTTAAAAATAAATGTTATGACCGTAACTACGTGTTACAATTCTCAGTTTGTTAATCGTGTTTTTGTTGTAGAATGAGTCGGATCACGTTCGCAGTGGCCTTGGGTCGAGCCCACTGCGGTGTAAACAAGAGGGCCCCACACTTAGCCAACTCGGCTAAGTGAAGCTCTATATTTTTGGCCTGTGGTATTTTAGCATAAGCCGGATGTTTACGATGGGTTGATGAGATTTTGGTAAAGTAAGCTTATTTTAATTTAAAGGATTTTGTCTAAATCTTAGTCATTAATTATGTTAGATGTTTAAGTTGTTCGACGATATTTGGATTTTTTTTAAAAGATAATGTATACTGTGCGATGATTGACATGGATGTTGACTCTGAAATTCTATTATTTGGCGAACTTCGATGTTCCCTCTAGCATTCATAATAGCAAGAAAGCTTCACGATATTCATAATGAAACATTGTTTGTCGCCTGAATTCTAGACTTTATTTCACCTTCTACTATTCTACTATCCACAATACCTCTAAGAGAAAACTATTAGCTTATTTTCCACTTATAATCCTCTACTATATGAAGCATACTAAATTATTTAATAATTATATTGTACTAGAAGTGGAGAAATCATTTTAAAACCCTAACTATATTCAAATTGCTTTATCTTAATGCCACAGACAATTTAATACTTTAACAAACTTGGACTTAAATTATACGGAGTACCTAATAAAGCTAGTATTAGAAATAGTAAATATAGATTCATTCACCTCACCTATTCTTATTACACAATTAAAAGCTTAACTTACTAACACCGTATTACAGCCTTATTCATAGACAGATTGAAAATAAAAACAGTTCTCGAATGTTTTGTCTTCTTCGCTCAAACTGAATTCTAAAGTCGTTCGAAAGGGACAAAACATTCGATAACTTAAATAAGTTTTTAATCTGTCTATGAATAAGACCGTTAGTCTTTAATCAGTAGGTTTGTGTCTGGTGACTGAGTGACTCACATAGCACGTGTCAGCGGAGCGTGAAGAAACGCACTATTGATAAAGGAGCTCGTTAGCGTATTGAATCATTTCAGTGTAAGCCATTTTGTTTTGTGTTTGCTAGTGTGCTTGGATGTCTAGGTTGATATTCTTAAGTCTTATATGTCAGCTCGGTTGTGATATGAGATACAAACATACATACATAAACACACGCTTTTTTCCCAGAAGTGGTAGGCAGAGGTGCAATCAGGACACCCATGTTTCGCTTTGTATTTTCCGTCCCACGATGTGATAGGAGGCGAACCTATCGCCATATCGGGCACAAATTCCTGACTCCGGGCTGATAATGAATAGAAAAATCCAATATAACTTCGCCCGACCTGGGACTCGAACCTGAGAATTTGCAATCATACCGTAGTACAACTGCGCAACGGAGGCAGTGCGTTATGAGATGTTGCAAAGAAATTAGTTGTAGTCTGTGTGGTTTCGTTAATATCAATTTCTTCTTTAGTGACGGGTAGCCCAATGCTGAATTTAGGCTTCCTCCAAGGTGTACCGCAGCAGGTTTTTATATTGATTGCAATAAAGATTATATTAGGTCACTACTTCTGTTCTTAATCTATTGCGGTTATCATCAAAAACTTTCCTTAGCTTGCTACTGAAATCTTCGGCCTCTTATACCCTGTGGTCTACAAAATCTTGTATATATACATGAGATCCTATATACATGAGATCAAAAGATTTAGTCATGCTTGTTTCCTTTGGAACTTATATAATCGACATGCTAATCAATACTTCGGCCACTGCCAAACAAAAACAACCTATTTCCGAAGCACGGATGCGACGCAACGTTTTGTTAACGTGAAACTGAAAAATAGACCATAGTGCGTTGGTGGTGGATAACGTAACCTCCTATAAAATACAGGACTTAAAGTTCGTGCCGTTTGCATCCTTGTATTACGGTGACCTCAATGGATCCTAGATGTGTACCAATTATGCCCTAGGCGTTATCGTGTGCTGTACAAATGTACAATACATCGAAACAGATGCTTACCTTTTGAATTTCATAACCAAATAATAATAAATCATAACAATAAATAGTTTTTGCGACCACTCATGTGCCTCCGGGCGTATTGTGAATCGAATAGCAGATGGTGCAAAAAATACATTACCACATATGCAAATAACAAAAATAATATGTATATTTTTTCGCAATGCTTCAACTGATTGTAATCTTTGAATTAGCCAAAACGTATTATTCCTAGAGCTAGCCTTAGATTACTGTATTACAAATTGGATTAATTGAATCAAAATCAGACACGAAGTTCATTTGGGAATCTGTTCATGTGAACGACAAAGTACAAAGCATTTACATATTAAATTAATGAAGTTTTAATCATACCTTTAAATGAATAGATAAACATCGTTGCGGTCGTGATTAAGCGCTCCTGATATGCAGTTAGCGTCTGACACCAATCTTTTAAGAAATAATTTCATTATACGGATCATCTATATTAAGACGGTTTATTGCATGGTTACTACAGGAGTCCAATGCAATACAGCCAGAATAATCTATACAAAAAACCACAATGAAGCTATACAAACTATTCTGCAAGTTTTCCATCAAACATCATCCGATGTAATAGATTAAACATGATAAACTAACACAAGGAAAACAAAAATATTGGTGCAATACATCATTGCTATTTCTCTCGAGTAGAAAATACACCCGCCCACGCATCGGGCGCGTCTAAAAATTGCAATTGAGTCGATCAGCGAAACTGCGGGTGGTAAACAACGGCTATTCACGCATCTGAAACGTACTTGATTTTTTATTTTTTGTAATTTATTGTGAGTTGAAGTATTGTGAAGCGCTGTGCTAAATATAACTATTGACAGAATGTTGACATTATTTAATACTAGTTAAAAATCTCGTAAAGTTTGACGAAACTTTAGTCCGTGGTTTTGTACAAAATAAGATATCAATGGAACTCAAGAACAATATCCTATCTGAAATATAAAATATACATTCGCAACATACACGTAGATGTGACAATAGAATCATCATTTCGTAAATTAAACGATTACAAACAAATTATTGTTTGACATGAAGGTTTTGCATCCTAGGTAATTGTACTTGAATAACGTCTTATTTGTTCATAACATATATCAATCTCAATAGTTGCACATTGATATCGTTCGGTGAGAGATCATCTTCTCATTACCTATCTGCATTTTAGTAACTTTCATATGCATTGTAGGCCAGTTGTTTCTCTCCACATGCAAGGGCAATGGGTTTAGTTCCCACGCCAGGCCAGTGCGTGTTGGTTGTCATGATACATGCTACAATTTACTTATATTAATACGGTATATGCAGACATAATTGTATATAATGATGTACACGGGTGATTCAGCGGGCATGTCTTGTGGTTTACCTATATGTATAATAAAGCTGTATAGATCTGTGCTACGACGTTAATAAACATACGATGAATAATCAATCCAAGTATTTTAACATTGTGCAATTTGTCATAAGCAAATTCAAAATTCTATGTTTTCGTACGAATTTAATGAGAAAACCATCTATTCGATAGTAATATTTTTCAAAAATATCCAGTGGCTAAAACATTCCAAATAATACAAATTGTAGGTAGATGATTCATTATTTTATACAGACTGTCAAGGGAATATAAAAACGAGAAGGTATTTGACGGCGGAAAAGTCATAGATTTTAAACACCAGTAATGTATGTGTTGCCACGCTAATGGATTCATGTTTTTTATTGCATTGTGAAAGCTATTGTTTGATTTTAAATTATGAATAGGTGTTTAATGAAATTCTTTTGCAATCATGCACCAGTCTCACACAACACGTTTTAAAGTATAATTCAGAATATTTTTGCGGAAACTACATCTGAAATAATTACTAAAACGATAATATAAAAACGACATTTACTATGTACAATATTGCACCAAGAATAAAAACTCTAGCTCCAAAAACATTGCAGATAACATCCAAATTCGTCGCAATTACGGAACAGTGTTCATTGCGCGCCGAGGCCACTTGAAAAATCTCAGTGGGCCCAAGCATGAAGCCATTTTTATTCGCGTAGGCCAACTTTCCTGCCATTCCGTCTTAAAGTGGCGACAATTGTCTAACGTCTGTTTGTTTCCGTCAGTGAGAGGCGGTTTCCGTTCCCATCGCATCACTCGGTATGGTTCGTTAGCGCGGTTTTCAGGGCGTGATCGACGCAACAGCGCATGCTTGCATAAATTGCACCAATACTAAGCCCGCTCAACCCTTTGAGTGCATCCGAAATATTAGTGCTCGTCTCGTCTCTTTGTAGCTCGAGAGCGTTCGATCGAGTGTTTTGCTCGGCTTTAATGGCGGAATTGTTAATGTCTACGATTGTGCCAAGTTTTGTTACATATAGAATGTTGTATGTTTGATGTTAACTGTTTGAAATGTGGTATTTGTATTGAATAACAATAGGCGTATATCAACGCAAGACGGACACGTTGACCAAAGCCAGGTTTAGCAGAGACAATGCTGTGTTTTTACATTTGCAAAGCTCAAAAAAGTGCCGAGTCTCGTCATTTTACTTGCAAATTTACGTGATTATGCATAGTGGAGACGGCGAAGATATATAAACGTGTGCATTGTATGCATTGTGTAGCGCGTGTGGGCACGCACCAACATGCCCTCCGCACATAACGCGCGTACACAGCACTCCCCTCGCATTCAGCCCAAATGCGACAATACCAAATGATCGATTCAACCCCAGGATGCACTTTGCAACTCGAAAATATTAATGGCTTTTAAAGGTGTTAGCGGGTTCGCCGCTTCGATTCGTCGCGTGCCTTTTCCTGGTTGCGCTTCGTAGATACTTTTTCGCCTTGTTTGAATATTGTATATTGCTAAGTACAGTAATGGTTTTTGCGAAATGATGAGGTATTTTACGGTCGTCCCACGTACATGGACAGTCCTGCATTTGATTACGAAGTCGAGCGTTGAAGCTGGGACATTGCGGAGCGAACTATGCATAATTCAGCCATTAATTCTCGAAATGACTCTTGGAAGTTGTATGTCAGACGAAGTTGACCGCGGCTGTATTATGTACAGACTCCACCGTACTCGCAATACTACCATTGACCTCACACAGTTTCTGATTAAACACTCGATTAAACATACACTGGTTTATTGGTGAGGGAGAAAGAAAAGCATTTCTCCGTCTCGTTCTGGCGAGTGCATCACTGCGCCGCCGATGGTCGCGGCGGAGTCGCGCTCGAAAACAAACTAACAAATATTTTCTCAGTTACATTGCAGCGTGAGGGAGAAAGTTCGGGTAGGTTCAGGGACGAGTTGTGGCTATTTGCATCTCGCGGCGGGCGATCGGCGATGCAATTAAATTTGTAAGCGAAGCTTTATGTTGCCGAGCTAAAAATATGGCGATCGCGCGACGTTGCCGTGCCGACCGGCTGCAAAGGCCATCACATCACTTTCGTTCGTCACATTCGACCAGCTCCGACGCTTTTTACATACAATTGTCGGGCGGGAACACGCTGCTTTCCGTCTGTTCACACGATCAGCGTTTAGGATTTACTCGACGTCATCATTACGACGAGAGCTATATCCTAAAGGGCACCAGTTATCATAATGTGGCATCAAAGAGAGACTCGCTCGAAGAACAACGTCCGTTGGGCAACGTTCCAGTGTGTATGTTTTCAAGCTTCATTGTGTCCAAATTAATCTTTAACTTGCATCACTTTATCATAGACATGATTTATTATGTTTTTAAATTAGAAGTGAAATTAAAACGTTTGTAATTGAACTAAATTGAAATTATAATCGGTGTGGCAAAAGAGAATGTCATTAAAACGGGAATGTGAGCGTTATGTAGCAATCGGCAGCCGTAAGCAAAGTTCAGTGGTTCAATGTTTGAACACCTATCGCGTTCATTGTCCCTTGGAAAGGTCAAACGTATTGTTACACGAGAGAAAACAATTTGTAACAAAAACCTGTTTTCAGCAAGGAATAGCGCCGAAAATAACTTTCAATTATCCCTGTTTTTCATTAATGACGCACAGTTAAAATTTCTAGTGGTGTTAGCTCGCCGGATGCTCTGGGGGTTTGTGTGTGAGCAATATTTCATTTACCGGAGAGCGCTAAACGAGTGCCGTCTGACTTGTGACTCGGGATAAAGCTTTGTTCTGCCATTGTAATTACAACTGACAGGGGAAATAATAATTTACCAAATCAATTTATGTGTTGGTTTATCTTCTAAATTGCCTTTTTGGCTGCATGAGTTACTTTTGTTATCTTTTTTTAGACTGTGACAGATTTATTCTTATAAATGAGCCTTAGGATATCTGTGTGTCGCGTGAAATCTTTTTAATGTTTGTCATTTATATTAGGTTTTTAGTGCTGTGTAAGATTAATGAATGCATATTCTTTGTAATCTGGGTAATATGTTTCGTTGTTTTATCTACTCGTTCATTATTTTGAGGAGTAAACATCTGTAATTTTACAATTTTGCTTGCATGGGCGACTGTGTCCAGCATGCTAACCCAAAGATAGCTTCTGTATTTCTTAACTAATGGATGAAATTTGAAATCGAAACCACACTTATTCATAATTTCCCAGCTGTTTCCAATTGCATTTAATTTATACGTTGATCGTAGATTTAGCATAGCCCGAGGTTCAATACTCTCATTGCTTAGACGATGTATGTGAGTTGCGATTGTTTGCAATATATTTGCCACAAATTGCCTCGTGTATTGCTGTAAATGACGTCGGCGTAGATATATGGTAGCGTTGACTCCTTGATATCGTATCAAATGTGTACGGCTGTGTGAATTACATCAGATTCCCCGTTTGTATCCGTTCTGTTGCTGGGCAAACCTAAAGTCCTTTGTTAGTCGTATATATTATTTTAGTTACAATCTATGTATGCTCCAATGCTTTGGCGCAGCTTAGTCAGGCTCAACTTTATGCCCATTACTTTTATTTTATAAACACGATTTGTTTGTTCCATCATTTACTGTAACTATAACACCTTCAACCATAACCCCCGCCCCCCCTGCGCACATAGGTCTCCTTAAATATCCATATAGATCCTATCGGAGACACTGCATGTCTACTAGGACTACATAGAATAAGAAAATATATAATCCTCAAGAAATTTGTTTTGTTTTCTGGTCGTAACTACCGACCTCCGATGGCAGGATGTTCAGCGACGACTGAATATTATAAACGAATTTATGAATGATTTTATTAAGTTGTCTAGACAGGTTTTATGTAATTATTGCCATTGGTTGCAATTGGAGGATGTAGACTACTACTGGATGCCAGTTATGGTGACGATATAATATCTGGTTTTATGAATGAGAAGCAGAGACGGCACGCCTAGGAATAAATTTAATAAAATCAGAGACAGAACGTTACAATTAAGATACTTATGTAAATTGAGAAAATTGCTGTTTACAATCCCTGGTTTCCTAAGGCAGGATATTTCCTAGTTAAGGAACCAGCCATTTATAAAAATCTATGATGAATTTTTTAAATAAATAACTTATTATTATTAATCAGTTAGTTTATCATTTTTAAGCGAATTTGTAATATTAAAACATTGATAAAAACAATACTGTTGGGCATAGATTTATTCAATTCAAATCAAGCTGCTTGGGAATAATATCTAAAACAACGTAATATTAAGCAGTCAGTGGACCAAAGGCATAAATCACTCAATTAATACGATTTAATACCCTTTGCATGTTATTTCTAATCAATAATAACTGGCTAATAACCACAGATTGCCATTTACAATTTATACGTGCGATCGTGTTTTGCGTCACGATTGCATGGATTAGCAAAAAACAACTGGCAATTGGTGGCACGCAATGTGTCATGGTGTTGGTGACGTGAAAATTCCTCATGGGACTCGAACATTACTCAGAGATTTTTTACATGGCTCGACAAAGTGACTGAACTGTTTTTGATGACAGGAATTGTATAAAGTTGTTCTAATTGACAAAGTGACTACACTGGTTGTGGTGGTATTAATTTGTCTAAAAGCGTTGTTGAGGTAAGAAAGGTGAGACGAGTAAAGATGTTATAGAGAGTTCTTTTCGACTGTTGATGAGTATTGGAACGAAGCAGGGTTAAAACCAGACATAATGTCTGTCCTCACTTAAACAAGAAGCTCAAGAGCCCTTTATCAGATTAAAAAAGACAAATAAACGTTTATGATGCTACGGCAGGACGGCGGACCGACGTCAAAACATAATATACGTATAAAATGTCCAAAAATAACTTACTTTCACCAAAATATAAACAATTTATTTAAACCATTATTTTCTTAAACATCACTCGCGTCTCTTAAAAGGATAAATAATACGTAATAATTTATCTTACCTCATTTATCCTCATTGAGAATCGATCAATAACTCTCGAGTCGTGTTTTGTTCGTCAGCTTGTAGCTATTTGCGATATTTGATTGTTATTTTATTGCGTATTTATGAAAATAACCATTTATAACTGATAATAATCTGAGGCCGTCGAAGTGTTGTTAAGGCTAGACTGATAGAAATCATTAAGTGTATACATTCTAAAGAGTTATTAGGAAATCACTGATTGCTGAATGCTACTGATCGCTACGGATGTCCAGGGTTCAGCAATGGGCTTCCTGTGGTTAAACATGATGATTTTAAAAGGTAACGAGGTATTTAGAACTTGATAATACATTCAAATATTTTGTTTATCAATTTCTTTCGTATGTTGAAACATACGATGCCTTCTGAGTATACGGCATGTATCTTCTTATATGTACTTACATGCATGACGGATGTACGTACATATAAGAAGAAGTAATAATCTGGCTTCTTGTCTCGGCAATGATTAAACCCGTACACTTTACTAATGGCAATTCGCAGAACGGTAATCATTTCCGCAAAAAAAAATATGCTATAAAATATTATAAATTTAAATATACGATATAAAATAGCTATAAAATATTTAAATAAAGGCCCCATTGAGGAAAATTACGGGAACAACTCGAACCGTAATTACTATTTTAAAAAACAATAAAAAACTCTTTTAAAACCAGACTGTAATATAATTAGTTTTAATGCATTTCCTTTAATTAAAAACTACAGGTCCTCATAAAATTATAGTGGCAAAAAGCGGGTTTAATGTAATTAAAAACAAATGAAAACAGTTTATAAATGTGAACGAATTCAGTTACTGCAATAAGTTTCTTACAACCATTTCCTAGGTGCTTTAACATTTAATAAAAATATGCTGCAGGTAATTATTTTTGTAATATGATTGATAGGTCTGCACTAGATCTAGACTTAGCTAATAGGAAATTACCACTGGGGCACTTTTGGTGTCAGTACTGAACTGTGTGTGTAAACATATACGATTTCATCGTATAATTAATCTTTGGATTCTACGAACTTTAAAGATAACAGCTTCATGGCTGTAGTTGCTGCGTATGTATGTGGGCTGTGTTCAGTGATTTCCTACTTTCGGTTGCTAGGTTTCTACCTATATAGAATAATCTCTTCAATTCCATAAAGAACGACGCAAAAAAAGCTTGTTCCAAACATCTGACCCTGTATTCCCATGTATTTTGATGTGGTAAATTCAAATTTGAAGCCATATCACTGCATGATATTTCGGTATAGCCAATAGCCATGTAATATGTACTCTAAAATGCCTAAACTATTGATGCAGCGGATCGTAAAATCACATGATAAATTATATACCCGCTGATTAATGGCATAAAGCCTAAATAACATAAACATAAGTACATAATTCGATCAAAACTATACGATCCGCGCCCAATTTATCAATTTTCCGTTCAGTGAGCATATTGAATAGGTACATTATCGAGGCCCGTAGTATAGCTTACGCGATCACAATGCATGCTGGTTAACCTTCAAAACGATTTGACATTTGGATGCAGACGAAGCTTCAAGCCTCTCTCCGGTTAATTGAGCTGACAGTTTTGTATAGTCGGCGCCAGCGAAAAGGGTTTTTGTGCTAAGTGAAGTGCAAAAAATCCATTTTATATCTTTTTATTTAAATTCAGCTTTTGTTGTATCTTCTATACTATAGACGATTCTCAAGAGCGCAATCATATCTATGGTATTTCTATAAACAAACATAGAAATACCATTGGTCACAGGAGACCGTTGGGTTTATTTCGACTAAAAACCTTTACGGGAAACCTAGTAGTTATAAAGCAGTGTACATCTAGAGACATGATTATAATGATTATCTCGATCGTTATATGATTTATATTTGATAACATTCAGTTTTCTAAACAGTATCGATTTAAACGGTATTGACAGTCACACATTACGAGTATTTTCATTCCAATAGCACACACGGCCTAACAAAGGACGTCTCGCTCTTTGACACCTGGAACCAAAGGCTTTAGTTCACTATGGAAACCTTTGAGCCACCGACTCAAAGGCGCCATTTCAAGCCTTACATTACGTGAAATATCGCGAAAAATGAGATATCTGTAACTACAAACATACAAAGCGTTTTTGTTAAAGAGATATTTAATGCGAGGGATAGCTCAGTTGGAAAAGAACATTCGAACAACATTTAAACTCAGGACGCATGCCAAATACCTAAAAAATACATGTGTAGTCTTAATTATACTTTCCTTGAATGGTAAAGGTATAATTCTAAGAACCGCATACCTGAGAGTATTCCATATTTGAAAGGTGTGCAAGGTGTATCGACCGCATTTGGCTAGTATACTGAATGTCGTACATTCAAGAGGTGGTTGGTGTCTAGTAGTAAAAATAATCAACAATATTTTGTTAGAGAGGTAAAAAATCATATTCGATATCCCACTACTTTAATAAATATCTTCAAAACTTCCTAAATGGCTATATTTTTTGTTCCATTTTCTTACAACAATGTTACACAAAAAGCATTACTCAATTTTCCGCAAATTACATAACACAAAAACAAATAATTTAAGCGTCTGTTCAGAATATGTCGTACCAGAAGGAAACTCATTGTTCAGATTTAACGTCGTAATTAGCATAATGATTCATTTGTTATAATAAATCTGGACTGTCATGTCTAGTGAATTGTCGGCTATTTCTGCAGCGGCGTTATAAACATAAGTTAAAAAAGTAAGTGGATAAATTGATATTAACATTATCTCATAATATCAGCAGTATAGCTGGACATAAACCTTATCTATTTAGAAGTTAGGCCTTAGGTTATAGCGTGATAGGATTCGGGTCCGTAGACGTCTACAAAAAATTATCCTTAACTATAAGCGGTGTAGATCTCTTCACGATTTGTCCCTAACACTTTGATTGATGGACTAACAATAGACATGTTCGAAAAAAGATGTACCTATGCCGTGATATCGAACTAAAGACCTCTATATCAGCATTGTTTTACGGTCTCATCGAAGCTATCTCTTTTTCTGTATAACAAATAAACACTGAACACTAAAGTCTCAACAGTAAAATGTAGGCGCACAATACAATTCGTGCTGGATCCATTTTAAAGACTAAAGGCCGGTATCGGAATTTTCATTTCTCATAAGTTTTATTAGTTGGCATAACGACTAGTGACTACTGCCATTTGGCAACCAAACCGAAGTGAAGTAAAACGTATTTGTTACAGTTTTGTTAGCCGCTCGATATGTATCGATTACATATCGGTTTAAATGTATAAGTAAAGGGAACGGTTTCATGATAGTCATTAATTTTATGTATACTATCTTATCTATATCTCCGTCAATTTGTCTCGATAGTGAGTATTTTATCGGAACATATAGAATTAAGTTCAAATTCTACACATCCGTAAGAGACGCGCTGGACAAAAACTGGTGGAGGCAGATCATCCGCTCCATATGCAACCCTGATGCTGACCACGATCCTCAGACACGAGGGACCGGCCAGAGAGAGATAGGATTAGGTAATCTGCGTCTCAGATCATATCCGTGATTTCACCACACACGGTATCTCATCAGTTGAGATTCTGATTTTATTTTTGAATCCGAACGGATTTTATAGATCCGTGTCTGATTCTTTGGTTTGGCCACGAGCAGCAGACAGCTATTCAACAGACATATCTCTGCCAATTCCTATAAATTCGCTGTTCAAGTTGTCAGACAGATTAGTCGGGTATACAATGCATGTATGGCTAAACATTGGGACTTACATAACGTCGACTGTCGAATGAATGTTAATTCAAACTCAATATTTTTTACCGAATTATTTACTTAGTTACAAATCTACGCCCTTCCGCAGAACTATTACATAAAAATACATTCTCATTACTGAACTACTATCCATTCGTTTAGTTGTAAATAAAGTATCGGAAAGTTTTTAAAATTACGGCAATTGTCCTTTACACAAACACGTGAAGTGCAAAAGTTATAATCGATTAAAATAGAATCGAATGAGCAACAATCGATTTAAAAATATAAACTATGTGCATATTATTACTGGCTGTAATAATAACAAAAGCGGTATGTTGTTTAAATTTCGCTATAAAGTATTGAAGTTATTTCCTTACTGCCGACTGTGGAGTGCCTAGTGCGAACCTTTGACATTTGCGTCGTCCAAACGTTTGTTATCGAGTTAATGAGCCCACTAATTATCGTAAATGTTTATGTGTCTAGGGTTTGTTGGAAGACTAGAAAAGCACTCTAGTCTGAGATTTCAGTTCTAGAACCATGGCTGAAAAAGTAACTATATCAGGTTCAAAAACAGCATTCACTTAGGGATTTTCCGGAAGAGACCGACAGGAATGTATAGGACGAATTAAATTAAAGCATTTTTTATATCGAAATTAAATAATATTCAGACCAGTATTTATAAATCTCACTTCAATATGGTTTAAATTCCTATTAAGCATACATACATATCAGAAAGCATTACAATTTTTTATTCCTACTTCTCAAACGCGATGAATGTACTCTTTCTCTCAAGTGACTCCATAAAAAATGAGATACCTTATTAAGACGACTGGCAACCCTAATTCCATAGCAGTTAAACACATTAGTTTATTATCAAAAAACATTACGAACACATCCTTATTAGCAGCAACGTTGTATTACCAGTACATTTTGCATGTTTATAGTCTTTAAACAATTGTATATATGCCAAGGTTGCGGTTTATTTTTAAATGTAAAAAATATCTATGCAAATTAATGGGTTTGTTTTTAATTGAAAGGTAGTTTTTTTCTAGAATATTGGAAACCTAGGGTTGTCTATTTGCGTGTGGCTCTGGATAGCGATTACTGTGCGGTGAAAAACCCGTCTTCATGACTCATCCTTGTAGTGACTTTCGGAGAGTCTTTGTTTCGATACGATATTTTATATTGGAACGATCAAGTGACAACTGCATTTGGTTGCAGTGCAGTCCTAATAGAAAACAAATTATAGAGATTATTATCTATCTACAAATATGACGCTCTAAAATAAATATGAGGGTAAACGGATGGTAGAAAGTTAATCATTGTTAACGCTAGCAATGTTTTTTTTATTACAAGTGTATCCCATTGCTAGGTTGACGGCCTTTTGCCTTCATTCGCCTAGATCGTCTCCACTTTGTTTTGGATAAAACTACTAACACTTTTCTACTGCATTTTATTTTCTGCGTCCATTTGTCGAAACCCAGTCCGATATATAACCGATGGGAAATCTCATCTGGCACAAGGCTAACAAATGATAAAACCTATACATTAGTTATCCAAACATATAAATTAGCTTCAATCCACGTATGAAAGTGGATGTATGTTTTTAGGACACGATAGTGCCCCATTTATTTTTATCGCGGCCTTGGCCTCTCATATTCGCAATTCATACGAGCGCCATTAATTTAATACATTAATCTTCAAATGTTCGAGGCAATGTATGTGATACGTAGTCAATGGATCGCGCGGTTCGGCAATTTTCGGTTACTTTCGGAACACGAATGTGATTTTAACTTTAAAATAAAAAAGTTTTAAATTTTCCCATAAAATTGGTCAAGATCTGACGAATATCTGCGACCTGTAGAGTAAAACTCCTCAAAATTGAGTAGAATTTCAATGGTCCTTTTTACATTAGGTTACTATAATGTGTATCAAGCTAACTTGCCAAGAAATAGTATTTATTCATGACTCGCGTAAAAACGGACACAAAAACAAATCTGTCAACTTAAACCACAGTAAATCAAAGCAATCACGAACGAATAAAGTAGCTAAAACATTTTTATTAATAAACATCAATAAATTAATCTGTGGAGTACATTTTGAAATGTTTATACTTTATATCTTTGTACGGTTGATTGGTTAGAACTAAAAATACAACTGTTTTGCTCGTTGGTCGGTTGAGTGAGTCAGATAACTTTTTATATACCGTTAGGGCTGGTCCAATTTGGAATTTCACCTGGGTTTTGGTTGGCCTCTTATTCCATACACACAACATTGTAGGGGTATTATTTCTCAATGCAAAATCTCTGTTTGGACAGCAATATTGGTATTAGTAAGACGCATATACCCACATCTATAGGTTTATTTATCTATTTATACCCCAGGTCGGTAAATCACTTACAATCTACATCGTATCCGTTGATGTCTAGATAGAATGGCTAGACTATAAAGACTAAACTAAATGTGTCGAAAATAAAATAAATTAATCTCAGAAGTGGCATCCCTGAGCGTAATGAAGACAGCACGGCTTCGATAGCCACGCCCCCGCGGACAATTGAGCTAAATGCCTAATTATTTTTATTACCCGTTTGTTTGTAGCACGGTCATTTCTCATCCAATTTTTCAATTAAACTCTTTAATTTAAAATAGTAATTTTAGTGGCATTGATACTGGTTTTAATGCAGAAAAATGTGTTGCATGGCAACCATGACGGTATTTTTTATTACAGGGGTAATCGTTTCGAATATAAACAGTAGGGTTATCACAATTTGATTTTGAAAGGTTTATTTTTTGAATCTTGTTTCGTTTTGTCCGATTGTCTGTCCATTTTTATTGCTAATTTTAATTTAACTAAATATTTTGATCACGTTTCTATTTTAAATTAAAAATCAAATAGTTTTATAACTATGTATATTAAAGGCACTGTTTACTCAATAAACTTATTAAATAATAATAAAACTGCGCAAATTCTTTATCATCATTTTTCGTGAAATAAAATATTTTTCGTGAATTACGACGTAATTATTAGTGTTTAATTAAATTTAACTTTCGTTTGTTAATAAAACTAATTTATTAATATAACCGGACCCACTCTATACATATGCATGTAATATATTATGGTAATTAGCAGTAACCTATTTCTATACTAATTATAGAAAATGAGAATAATTTGTTTGGTTTCCGTACGGTGCTTTCTGGAAATAAAAACTGGTTTGGGAAAGGTCTTAAGTCGTGTAAATATTTCCGCGGTGGCTAAAATGTCATTTATATGAGCATTTTTTCCTTTTATACCTGAATTTTAAATCGCTGATCAGTGTTTATCGGTTTGGAATAAGTAAACATATTTACACTATTTCTACCTAACATTAGCCTGGCTAATGCCTATGCTAAGGCCGGTTAGGAAACCGCTGGAGCAGTTAGCAGAAGCTCTTAACAAGTTCGTACGTTAATCTAAACGGGAGCCAAACCTGATAGATTATATCGATCTCTGGTACATACATCTATTTATCTGCAATAAAATCAATTTTTTTACGAATAGTACTCGCGTCGCTATGAGTCCACAAAGTACAAACTCTCCCAACTGTACTCCTTCTCTCCTTGACCTTATCCTCGTTTCTTCCATAAATAACGTTGTGAAACATGGCCAATGTTCGGCTGATGCCTTTTCTTCCCATGACTTATTATTCTTGTCCTATCGTATCCGTCCCCCTAAATCCTCACCTAAAATCCTCCGGCAGCGAAACTTTCGGGGAATGGATATTGACGACCTTCGCAAGGATGCCGACAGCATTGACTGGGGTCCATTGTTCCACACTGACAGCATTGATGTTAAGGTGGATTTTTTTAACTGCCAATTAACCTCCCTCTATGATAAGCATGCACCGGTTAGAGCTATTAAAGTCAAACACCTTCCGACGCCTTGGCTCACGGACGAAATTAAAGAGCTGCTCACTAAAAAGGCGTCCGCAAAATCTAGGTATAATCGGCGCCCTAATGAATCGAACTGGCTAAAATATGTAGCCATCCGGAATCACTGTACTAAGGTGTGTAGGATTGCTCAACGCCGTCATATCCACAACTCTGTCGAAAACGGAGATCCAGCTAAAGTCTGGAAATTTCTTAAGACTTTGGGAGTGGGTAAACCTCAACAAGACCCTATTCCTAAATCTATAGATTTAAACTCCTTGAACCGTCACTTTTCCTCTCCGTCCAATTTCTCCAGGACGATCAAAGATAACACTATAAAGCATCTCTCTACCCTTAAGACTCCCGTGTGCTCTGCTTTCGTTTTCAAACAATTTGCTATTTGTGACGTCAGGAGAACCATCTCGCTTATTTCATCAAACGCAATGGGAAGTGACTATGTCAGCCGTAACATGATCCTGCCTATCCTAGACGAAATCCTTCCCATTATTTCCCATATCCTAAACCATTCCATCTCCTCTGGGATCTTTCCTAGTGCTTGGAAAGAAGCCCACATTATTCCCATACCGAAAAAACCGAATGCATCTGTACTCTCTGAATTCCGTCCCATTTCCATTCTTCCATTTCTGTCCAAAGTCCTTGAACGCCTGATCCATCGCCAATTGAATGATTTCCTCTCCAAAAATAAGATCCTAAATCCACTCCAATCAGGATTTCGTCCTGGACATAGTACAACCACTACTCTGATTCATGTTACGGATGGCATTAGATCAGCTATGGATGAGGGTAAGCTGACAGTTCTAGCGTTGCTGGACTTCAGCAATGCCTTCAACACCGTTGATTTTGATGTATTACTTAGCGTTCTGAGTTCTCTTAACGTATCTCCAATGGCAGTTGACTGGTTTCGAAGTTACCTGTACGGACGTCGGCAACGCATCTGTGTTGAGGAAAGTTTTTCCTCCTGGTGCCCTGTAAATGCTGGCGTCCCTCAGGGCGGCGTGTTATCTCCATTACTCTTCGCTGTTTTTATTAACTCCATAACTAATAATCTTCGCTCCTCCTACCACCTTTATGCAGATGATCTCCAAGTCTACACACGGGCACGCCTGGACAAGATAGAAGATGCAATAGCAGCAATTAATGAAGACGTCCAAAGTATCTGTGACTGGAGCAATGCTAATGGGTTGAAGGTTAATCCTTCCAAAACACAGGTCATTGTTGTCGGTAGCCCCAGGATGATTACAAAATTAGATTGGGATCAGATTTCCTCTATCTACTGCGATGGTATCCCAATCCCATACAGTGATACTGTTAAAACCTTAGGTTTGTATTTGGACAAATCTCTCTCCTGGGGCCCGCAGCTTCGTGAAGTAAGTAGAAAGTTGTTTGCTTCAGCGCGGTCCCTGCGACGATTACACAATTTCCTACCCGTTACCACGAAGATTTCACTTGCTCAAACACTTCTTCTCCCCATCCTTGATTATGCCGATGTCAGCTATATCGATCTCACCGAGGACCAACTTAATAAACTTGAGCGTCTCCAAAATTTTTGCATTCGGTTCATATTTGGTCTTCGCAAATATGACCATGTTTCCGAGTTTCGTGTAAAGCTCAAGTGGTTACCCATACGACTTCGTCGGAATACTCATATTCTTTTTCTTCTTTACAACATCTTGTTTAATCCTCTCACTCCTTCTTATCTTAAAGATCGTTTTATATTTCTTCATGACTCGCATTCGAGATCCTTGAGATCGTCGGAGAACCTGAAGTTAATAATGCCCGTGCACTCTACGATCTTTTTGGACAAATCTTTCGCAGTCCAAGCGGTCCGATTATGGAATACTCTCCCTGATGCAGTGAGACGGGCACGAACACTGTTGTCGTTTAAAAGTATGGTCAAAGAACACTACTTGTCTCTTTATCAACCACACTAGTGCATTGATTGATTATGCATTTAAATAAATGTGTGCAATGTGCACATGTGTGTGTATATAAATGTACGTATTTGTCTATCTGTATGTGTATTTTTTTTTTTAAAATTTTATCCATGTATATGGTTTTATTTAATATATGTTCTTATTTTACGTGTTTATATACTCTTATAATATAATATTTGTATAAATTTTATCTATCAAGCTAAAATATTTTCATTTTTGTCCTATTTTTATCATTCAAGCTTTATTGTAAAAGTACACTTAAGACTGCCCTATGTTTTTCCTTCTCTTATGTCCATCCCATGGTAGTCGGTAAGAGATTGCCTCGAGCGATACGACCGCCATTTGTACTTTAATATTAAATATTCGTTTAGTTATTAAGATTTATTTAGTGTACAAAAAGAATAAAATAAATAAATAAATAAATAAATAAACCGTACCAAAATACCTATTCAGAAAGAAATCAGGTGAGCGACCAGTTTAAAAACAGGAAACCAAACTTCTACAACGCATATAAAAGGATTATAATTATTCCTTATTTTAAAGGTGTTTTTATTTCATAATAAGAAACGGAAATAGCGTCAACAATTTGAAAACGCATCTGCGTTTTGTATTTTTATGCCGAGTATAATGAGGCGAATTCGAGCGCGCAGTTTGCTTTTATGGCAAAAATCGTGAGTGAAATAGCCGAGACTGTTAGGTAATCGAATTTAGTGGGGCCGCCGCGCCGGGCCCATTGTTCGGCGAGGCCAAGGTCCGCCGTGTTTACGTCGCGAGTTTCGACGATGATGCATATTACACCGGCAAAAATCGCACGTGAAACACTTTTTGTACCCACAAAAAAACTAAGCGTATTTACATTTGATTTAGGTCCACCATTGACCTTGGCGTATTCGTAATAACATAATAGTTCCGACGCGAAAAACCATTTCAAAACAGCCATAAACGCGATAACGATCTTATTTACAACGATTTACATTTTAGTGCAGTGTTATTGTGGGACTTAATGTTACGTTGAATTAACATTTTGTTAATTTAATTAAAGCGTCGCTGATGCAACGTGGAAACTGGGAACAATGAGTACTGACGCCCACCGTAACAAGTCACTTCAGAATAGGCGTTTATTGGCACTGCTTGTCCTGACACAATGAGACGTTGCTATTATGTATTTGGGTATCATTAAGTTTCTAAACGGAATAATAACAATTATGGGCATTATTTAGTCTTTGGTGTGTCTGTAGGTGGACCAGTCTGCAAACAGCGTATGTTCAGCGAGTTTGCTCAGCGTTAAAAGCACACATATAAATAGATTTGTCTGTCATGACATTGTCGGTTTTGTGGTCGCCCGTCCCGACCCCTCGCATATGCAACGTCGATAAATCAATACGTGTAATGCACACACGTAACTTCCATACGAAATGTACTAATTACGTAAGCGAGCGTCGTAAGAAATTTCGAGGCACGTTCGGTTTATGCACGCATGAATGCCGATCCAAAGGCACCTTGGTTCGTCTTTGTTTTTAAGCGCCAGTTTCTTTTGTCATATTTTATGCGCTAATTGTTCTATTATCTCGGTCCCAATGTCTCTGTGGAATGTCGCATACTTTTGAGTCCAACTTTTCGTTTTGACCGACTTAAATAAAAGGAGGAGGTTCTCAATTCAACTGTATGTTTTTTTTTCCACGCCATGTTCTTCTGATTGTATTGTTTGAAGTATGAAATAATGATGCAATGATTATATGAATATTTGAAGTCAACACTCTATTTAAATTATGGATTTTAAAAGCAAAATCACACAGTCTTATAACTGTATCGGCAGACAATAAGACACTAAAATAATTTAACAACCATTATGTATTCATATTTCATATACCCAATTTCTATTCAAATTCCAGAAAGTATGAATCTCAACACATAGTTAAAAATACACAAACCGACATGGTTGTCTAATTTTCAAAAATATTCAACAATCGTCGATTACATGTAATCATGTAATTACTCCACACATTTCGGTGTGCCTACTCCGGTTGCACGTGGGCGTATGAATGAGAAAGTCTGGAACCGGTTCGGGCTCCCGGTGTCTACTTTCAAATCACAATAGACACGGCTTATCTCAACTGAGTCGGCCGCCACCGTGCCACATAAAACCCATGTTTGCGCTCATTTTGTCGGGTAACCCTCTTGGGTTTTAATACACAATTTTATTTGAAACTGTATTTATTTAGACAGAGTGTGCTGCCTAAAATTCATGCGGAATTAGTAGTTTTAGGGGATTTCAACGCACATCATGAGTTGCAGTTGTACTTATAAGATTGACTGCAGTGTAATAGCAATCTATGCATTCTTCTTGGTATTTCATGATAGAGAGAAAGAGAAAGAGAGAGAGAGAGAAAGACAGACTCGACCCTAGCAAGGTACGCCACAGAGCCCGGTCTATGCATCCAGTCGCTGCCGGCCCTCTTGTGCAAGTCGTCACGCCCCGCGCCGCGCCATCATTAATTTATCATTTGAGAATTCTTTCTAGTTCATAATCGGACGAAAACAACTTACAACATCACACTAAAATAGAACGTAATAAAAATCAATTTGGTTCACTATCGCCAACTAAACCTGTCTGCTTTGTTTATATCAATCCTTTTGTAATTACTATGTTTTGTCTGCGGTTTCGTTGGCAGATTTTCCATAGTAAATTCGAATTTACATTTAAATGTATATTCGGTAATTATCAAAATAAATGTTCTTACTATCAGTTTAATGCAGTCTGCGTTTACTTTTTAGAGATCATTTCTACCACCCACTTTATTATCATTAGTATTTTTTAGAATTGTGAGTCATTGAAAATGGTGCAGACGGTTTTTGGATTGTGGGTCTAAAGCCTTCAAGAATAGGCACCAACTTGAGTAGTAAAATAAATCTACTAACCCATATTCAGAAAGTCATCCTCATTGCTCCTTTCCGACTAGGAATATCTATAGTGCTAGAATGTTGATCAACAATGAATACCTAAGTTTCAATTCCATTACGAACATTCTATTTAATACCAAATTACAGGTTGTCCTCGCAACTCGTTTGTTAAACACAAACGTTAATATAGTCATGAACAAACGGACTTAAATAAGCATTGTTCGACAATTGCTTTTAGCACTTAAGAAATCTGACGGCTGGAATTCGTATCGGCTCGCGGCCATCCACTTATCCTAAATAAACATATTTATCACACGCTGTTTATTAACTCGGCAACTATGTAAGAGGTTACGCAAAGGAAAAAACTGTAATAAAATATGTATAAAATGTGTTAACACATAAATTATGTCAAAATACCTGACATATGAATCATAATTACAATCTTTTTTTACTTTGTGATAAAACCTTATGGCATCTACTATTATATTAGTATAGTCAAGCTCCTAATGCCTACAAAAGCCTATTCAATTGTAATACATTTGTTTCGCCTTAAAAATCCATTTGTTAATCCCCATCAATCTGTATTTTCTTTATACTACTGTGTAAATATTATAAACTTCAATGTTTACTTTAATGCCACTTACCTACTCATATAAGCAGCAGTACGTATGTCAGTAGGTACGAATTACGAATATCAGTATTCGTAAGCAGGAAATGTAAAAATTCTATAAGTACTTATTTAAAATTACACTCCACGCATTCGTACAAAAACATTAATTCACCTGGTAAAAGAGAATTCCAAACTAAGGGTGTGTACAGACAAACAAATCATCGTGTTGATTGTGTTATTTCGGCGGGATGCACACGAACAGACGTCGGCGCACCTCGCACACTCATATAAAATCAACTCGACAAAAACAACGTTATTTTTATTCACGAGCCAAGGCCAAGAGCGCCATATTGCATTCGCTGTATCGCACCGCACTGTTGCTCTTGTAAACAACATATTTTGTATTGTTCCTTTATTTATATGTGGGTACTTGTCGCGCGAAATGCTGTAAAATAAATATGCATCACTGGTTATAAGTACTTTGCAAATGTTTACTGTTTTACTGAGATATAACTTAGAACGGAACTTGAAGTTAAGGATTAAAATGAAAACAATTCAATTCATTATAGAAAGTAGGTGGTGGAACGAAATTTATGTAACAAGGAATGCCTAGAGTTTAGAATATTGATAATTATTTGTCGAACCATACTTGTGTGAAATACGTTTCATTATTTATATTATTAATCTTGGATTTTTTTTGTGTTTAGAGGCTGATTCAAATAATTAAGCTATAATCGTACCCAGTGCAACATTTTTTTCGGGGCTTAAAATGTAGAGGTAAGGGATAAAATTATGTTTATTATAAATAAATTTATGCGATTATAATTTTTTATCGTCTAGTTTATTTTTGTATCTCTTTTAAGTCAGATAAGCATCGTCTCGAGTTTGAACAAGCTTACGCAAAGTTGGACATCATGATTTTTCCATGTTGATGAAATTAAAATAACCCATTGTGCGTCCAAGGTTACCCTTATTAAGTCGACCGTACTTCCGCTGACGCGTCTCGCCAAACTTGAATATTAACGTTCTGATAAAGGAATACAAATTCGCTTTCAACACACGCTTTACATATGAAATACGACTTGTTTACTATGCGTAGATATTAAAAAAGACGTTTTATATGTTAAATTGTATTACATGATTAGTGGGGGACATATCAAAGGACTTTTAAAAAATTAAGTTATCTATGAAGACATATACGATTTCAAGTTTTAAAAATCGAATACTTGATTATTTAAAAACAAATAAAAAATCATATTCAACAAAATATTCGCGTTGACAATATAATCGGCGCGTTTTTTATCTGTACGCGAATGTAAACAGTGCTGTGTTGACACGCCCCGGCGAGATATGAAAGCCGGTATCTAATTCGACTGACCTTGACAATGAAAAAAACAAGTTCTTTTTCGCTACCTTGAAATTCTGCATTGCTTTTTGCGCGATGCGGGCGCCATAAACGGTTGAAAAACTTTTGCGACTCATTGTGCTGTTTTTAGTCGTGGTTTGCCCACTGACAAATATATTATATCGAATTGCGTTTAATTCTATACGATTGATTATTTTTTTGGAACTGAGTGAAGTATATAAATTATCATTTTTATGATTCGAATAATCCTTTTTAGTCTTATGACTAGCTATCCCAAACGAATGGGTGTGATAGGAAGCTAAATTTGGCCTAAGTGCCTGCGTCTAGACAATTAGAATGCGTCATATAATTTATTACTCATATATCCGCTACGAGATATACATTACTGTCAAGTTGCAAATCACATTTTGCATGGAGTTTTCCAAGTATTCTTTTACGAAAATAATCTATTAATCCCATTGTTTATCAATACATATAAAAAGTGGGATTTTTTGTATTGTTTTACGAACGTTCGCACACCGTTTTGCATTTAAATGAGGTTTTAAAATGTGTTTTATCGAAAACTTTGTTCATTGAGTGTTGTTGTATTTGAGATGATCATTTTATCCTGTTATTGTTGCCGAGAAAAAAGGCGAGCGAAATGCCAGTTGATTAATAAAATGATTGTTCTCGTCCGCGTAAAACCTGCGGGTCTGCTTGTACGATGCAAATCCGGTTAACAATGCTTAAATACTGATTAAATAAAACAGAAGGCATAATGACACGTTAAATAATGCTACAAGTATTAAATCGGAATCGTTGCTCAACGTGATCCTTCGAGCCGGATAATTCATTTTCGTCCATATTAGTCTTCTGTAATCCTTTCGTATTTTGTGCCGGCGCACCACACAACTCGTTCAAGGCCAAATTGGATTTCGATTCATCAGTGCCACAAGGATTACAAGTTGAAAATTGTCTGAGACCGAGCCACGAACAGATGGGAATGAAATTAATCGTCTGTACTACGATGCCCGTATTTAGCCAGATGAAAAATGGATTTAAAATGGCCGCCAATTTTTCGTGCGCGGAATAAACGTGTCTTTTATTAATAGAGGATTGTTTTACAGGGCCGGAGCTGGTGCGAACGGGATATTCTCTAGGAGACTGGACTTCTCGACATTCAATCTTCTACCGAAGCACAAAGTCAACTCATATCAGATCAAGGTAGGATTCCATGTTTTCGTCTATGATTATTCAATATTGGCATCACGTAATGTCTAACAAGTTACAGATATAGCAAAAAAAGCTATTATGTAAGGCAAACATGTACTTGTAATGTTTGCGCTAGCTATAATACTAATCGTGTGTATGTGACTACGCGAAGATAAACCATTAAAATTCTGCATCGTGATTTGAAATATGCTGAGAATAATATTTAGGCGACTAACGGAAATTTGGAAGGTGAAATATTCTAGAAGCATATTATATAAGACTTCCCAGAGGACCAAATATAAAAACATCGGAAAGACTATCTTCTCAGGCGGTGTAATCGACAGAAAAGTTACTGCTCAAGCAAATGTGTAGAGGGGCCCACGGTCCACCGCCTGCTGTAATATGATAAGCAATCGCCCTGTGGTATGGGAGCGTTTCGAGAATCTCGCCACGTTATCCCCTGCTTTTCGACAAGAGGCGACTAATGGGGCAACTGGAAATCGCTGGCGCGGAGATGGGGATTGTCGAAGCGTTCTTTGTACTTGGACACAATTTGACCGATGTTCGGCAGCAGAGCTGGAAGCAACTGCCTGTTGCCGTGGGCGCCTAGGGTATCATTGGGAATGAGGGGGCCCCCAACATAAGCTACGAGCCGCAAATTAAGCGGCAGTGTGCAGGAACGGTTCCGGTAGAAGCTGGGGCGCCCTCGCTTCGGGTTCCTGGGGCCGTTCCAATTGCGCCGAAGAGGGTCACTCAGGGTTTTGGTTGCTATGCCGTAGACCGGTGAATCCAACATAATCGTTCCACTTTCCCGCTAGATGGGGCGGTAGCGGTAACTAGGTTTCACCGCGTCAACAAAAAAAAAGGCTGATAAACAAAATCTAAATCCAGTCGCTTTGTACCTACTTTAAAATACCATATGTGTGTGCACTTATGCAAACAAGGCGAAAAACCCGGCGCGCTAAAAGCTTTAGTTTTCCGACTGTATTTGCATAATTGCCTAATATTTTTGTCTGTGAATGTACGTGACGCGGTCTGCTGTACAGCATAGGGCACACGAGCACTAAAATATATTTTTATTTCTGAAAATATTGTACTGAAGTGAACGGTTGTTTTTGTTTGCAACACCATAAAATACAGGGTGACAGTTTTGGAGATAACACCGCGCCCCGGCGCGGCGCCCGGCGGGATCCTCGCCTGGTCTATAAAAGTACCAAAGTAATTTAATCGTGCTCGGTTACGTGGCTCAGAGACGTCCTGTTGTACGAAATACGTAATTTGGGTAGTTATTATGATACGAGTTTGATTTTTAGTAGGAGAGCGTTGTCTTAAATAGACTATTTAAATAAAATGGTTGATGTTTGCCAAATGGCTGTACAGTAACAAGCTAAATATTTCAATAACATATTGTTATATCAAGTGATATTTACGTGGGATAAGTACATGCAGAAAAATGAGAGGGGTATCTGTTCGATGTCATTCTTTCCACTTTAAAGACGCAAGCCGACGAAGCGATAAAAATGCAGTAAATATGTTTCAACAATTCTCACACATCGTCACAAACGTGCGATACACAACGAGTGTTCTCGGAACGAGGTTTACATTTCACGTGTGTTACTACATTTAAACTGGTCACATGTACATAAATATTTACGTGTAATATTATACACTTTAAATGTACGTAAAAAATTGCTCAGTAAAAACTCAGCCGAACCTCGCCCGCTAATGTGTTGCGCAAACTGATATCATACATCACGTAATAATGTGAAAAACTGCCAACCGGTTGTTACGAAACCGATGAAGAATGCACGAGATTCGTTCCCTTTGTGGCATTAGCAGAGATTTTTCGAAAACAGACTAATAAAATATAATAAGAAATATACGAGCGCTAGACACGACCTCCATTAATGTTCATGGAAGTTGCTCACGAAGTAACTGCATTTTAGGTTATTGTTAACGCAAGTAAAATTGCGAATGCTGACAAAGACGCAAAAGCCAACGTCGAAAATAAGACGATTCACAACAATTCAATTACATAATATTTTGAGAGAATGTTGAATATTATTTTCTTCCACAATTGAATTATAAATTGTTTTGAAATATATAAATGTTTTAACCATCTGTAAATTTCATTCATGATCTTGTAATTCTCTTTTACACCAAAAGCACGTTTAATGTGGAAGATATCCCGAAAAAGCATTGTATTTTACAACTCCTTTGAAAGGCCATTAGAAGTGCGACGGCTTGGCAGCTCGACTAATTCCAAAGCACTTTCAATTCCAGTTGGGACGCCATCGCAGCCATCAATCTAAGCGATGTATCACGCAAGCTTTCAGACTGGTTGACGGCCAGTGCTCTCCTCTTGAAATTTTTCATCTAGATAGAAATAAACATCCACGTCCCGAACAAACATACCTTTAATTGGAACGAGTCAACGGTTCCTTATGGTGTATGCGATATCAAATTTCCTTCCACATAATACGAGTTTGCAATATAAGTACTCGTAACTGACCGTAAACAGCTAAAACGTTGCTTCAACATTTCAATGTTTGCGTCTGAATATAACATAGTATTTTTAAGTTTGTGTTTATGTCAGAATTGTTCACGGTTTGTTTTTCGAATCAATAGTGCACTCTGAATTGTTCCCTCAGCATTATTTTGCAATTGCTGTCGTTATGTATATTTGTTGTACCGGTATCTAATCTCAGTCCTTGAGCCAGTTGTGTGTCAACCGTCGGTCATTACCCTGTTGGCGGCCGCTTCTATTTTTACTTGACGTTTGTTTGTTGTTTATTACTGCACAAACGCCTGTGCAGTACTTATTTTTACTGGTGCCGATTGAATAATTGTTTTCTGCTCGCGGCTTATCATTAGTCGGCTGTTTTAAAACCGTATTTATTCTGCGTTATGAAGATAAATTGCACTTCGGTTTGAAAAATATGTTGGAAGGAACATTGATTCTTGCTTCATTTCTTTGAAGTTATCTAATTCAATTATAATTTCGTGTTTTAAATAAATTGCGTTGGATTTAGCGACGGGTAATTATGTTTTAATTAATTTAATTGTTCATTGAGCATTTGGTCAAATATAAACAAAGTTACCATTACAACACAATGAATATAATTGCATGGCCGTTGCGACTCGCGGTTCATTAGCAAGCGCCTTTATCCTGTCACGCTATCTGTATTTATGAACTTAATTCAATGTCTGAGCACAATTTAATGACGTCTATTGTCATGTGGTTAGTATTTTTAAGATAATCGTGTGTTGATTATAATTTAAATGCCTGTTATTTGGTCTGGGAGCATGCGACTTATAAAATGGCACTGTTGTGACCCGAAGCCAAATAAATTTGGAATTCCGGCAAGTGAACTATAACTGTTTATGATATTGAAATCGATGTTCAGCTCAATTCACGTTTAGCTCATCATAATAAATTATCTTTAGTTCCTTGGCAGCAATTGAGTTAGCTAATAGTAGGAATAATTAGATTTGGTAACTCATCCATCCAATACACGCATTCTTTTAAAAATAGTAACTGTTTCTATTGATATTAAAACATATTATTACAATAGACAGCAAAGCTACATACTAGAATTACATAACAGTCACGGCAAAATGATCACATGTCGTAACATATATTTGAATTAATGAGAACTATATTTAATAGATAAATAACAAAAATAAACCAATAATCATAAAGTAGACATACGTAGATGTATCGTAGACAAACAGAATGTTATAGCAAAATGTATTCAAATCCAAAATTCCTTTCATTCGTAAGTCTATGCAACATTATTCGCGCATTTCTGTCCGCCATACGCTTGTAACGTTGGATAATTTAAAACATTCTCCTCACTTATCTTTCACGTAAATAACTCGGTCGGTATTGTCTTGTACTCGTTTCGCTCGGCGTGGCGTGACAGCACCCCGTTTCAAACGGGGGAAACTTCATAATTCCGAGCGTTATTAACCCGATATGTTCTTTGCGTGAACTTTGTGTCTGTTGAAACAATTGCATTTGGAAATTCCTAATGTACAGGTATTTACCGAATCCAAGGACAACAGCGACAACGTTATTAGTTTGTTTCAGCAATTCTATTTTGATAGGTTTTCTGTAATATTTAATCAGGTATTGGAATAATGGTCCACCTGAATCAGAGGCAACAGAGGAAATACATTATTGATTTTGGCTACTACTGACTTTACTTGATGTTTGATGATGATGACGATGATGAATGTATTGTCTTTGCTGAAATTCTTTCTCTGTATTTATTTTAAGTCGGTTGGTTGTTAGTTAACAAGTATTCGATTTATAATTGCCGTAGCAGACTGACATGTTCTGTGGAATATTTTAAGGGCAGGGGCTATTTTCGCTATGGATTTTTATGTCTGATAATCATAATTGAACATCTGCACAAATGTTTTCCCCTTCATTTACATAATAATCAAATAAATAATCTATAAGCAGCCGAATAAAAACATTACCTACCTAAAAGATATGCGAAAACAGGTGCGAAATTAAAGTCCCTTTATTTTGTTTTTATGTTGAACAACAAAGATCGTGCGATACGAACATTTAAATTTAGTTGGGAACTGTGTAATATTTAGCCGAGTTTACGCTTTATGCTAATTATCCACTATAGCTAAAATATTAGATTACTAGTAACTGAACACAAACTGCAATCGCATCCGAGCCGGTAAATAAATCTCATTGGTTCTAATAACTGAGTGAAACCTTACGATATACCGGGCCGTAAAACATGATTGATAACAGTCACAAGCGGGCCACGTTTTCCCTAAGATGGATCATTAAATATACAGGGTATTCTATTTACGGCGGACTGGTGTCTAGCATATTGATTGGTCGGACCGGTCGCGGCTCACGTGAAACTTTGTTGATCTTGTGCATTTATCTCTGCAGCGATCTTCGTAAACGTATTTACGTCATGTCTTTAGCTAGCACGCTTCGTAAACGTTCGGCTGGCGATTAATTGGTGTTTACGGTCGGTTTTATTTATTGTTTGGGGTGTAGTCAATGGACTTTGTGTATGGACTTCTGTTTCTGATGATTTTTTTTCTCGCTACTCTTTTACTCATATCAAAGTATTAATATAACGAGGTCTCCACTTTTACACGTCTAATTTTACATGAAATAAAGTACCTATATAGAAACGGAATATTTGATATTACAATTTAGTCCTCTGAATCCCGAAACTTATAACCAACTGCAGACATTTGTAAAATTATTTTAAAACCTTATTAGGACTATTTCTTGTATAAACTTTATCTGTAATAATGCCTGAAAATTACTCTACTAACAATATGTTTGAAAACTGTATGAGCTGGTGTTTTTTCTAAAGATTGGCTGGACTCACAATGAAGCATAGCGGTATATACCTGCGGCTCCAAAATCTGACTCAGAAAAATCCCCCTAATTACAAAACCTTTAACAATGTGCTAGGAGTTCGTCGGAAGATGTGGCCGTGTGGTCGTGGTAACCGAACCCGCTCGCAACCCAACACCGCGCTCAAGGCTCCCCGCGCATTGGCACCGCGTTTATTTTCAATCGCCTTGATGCTTGGGTTCTTTAGCTTATAGTGTTTGAGGAGTGATCCTATGGAGGCTTGGATCTGTCTGTTTTCTTGGTTTTGCCTGAGCTGTTCGGGGATGCAATCCAATTTTGTTTGGCAGAGTGTAATTATTTTCTAACGGCCTCATTCGTAGACAGATTTAAAAGCTATTTTAGCTATCGAATGTTTTGCCCCCTTTCAAAAGACTTTAGAATTCAGTTTGAGCGAAGAAGGCAAAGATTTGATAACTAAAATAGGTTTTAATTTTTTCTATGAATAAGACCGTAGGTGTTTTGTATTAGGTAACTTTGAAATGATAGAATAGTGTGGAGTAATGAGTTTATATATTATAGTGAACATTATTGATATTGTCGATGAACAGATCATATCAAGTTTTGCCGTGTCTTTAATGCAAGAAATTGATTACAAAAATCTCGAAATCCTTAAATACAAATACTTACAGCAATCTCGTTTAAAGTTTAGGATGTTCATGGGTTTATTAATAGTCAGATACGGTCACTTAAGATTTTTAAGTTCGATTTTTTTTCTGGATCAAACTCTGTAGTTCACAGAATACGGTATCGTAAACTAACAGCCTCAGTAACATTAGTAAGAATTTGATCTCATGATGCGATAAGTAGGTGCTATTTTCGTTTTTGTGAATAAACAGTTCTCCTTATTCAGTTTAAAATTATGTTATGAGAATGTGTTGCAAATGTTGTCAATCATTTGCAATATGTTGCTCCGTTTAGTCAGACGCTAATATCATAAATCAGAATTAATTTTATTACATCTCTTAACAGCGCATATGGCAGCGAGTTGAAACATTTTCCAAGCACGTACATAATAAACACATAAATATATGTCACGGCGTCACTGCTCCTATTAAAATGGTGAAGTTTTTCAACACGAGTCGAACATATTTTTTCCCTGCTGTCACACCGTCCAATCGGCATCCGCTGATATATTGCAAAATACATCTCGATTTTCTCAACGGACCGTAAATGGCAAGAAATGAGAAAGTAGACGGCTAATAGATACAATAGGGCTGCGTAGGTCCAGCCGTGCAACTTTCCTTCTGCAGCAAAAAGTAGTAGAACGGTAGCGCGCAAATTCTTACAGCTGCACATACATTTCGTAAGAACTCGATCGCCATAATTACTCCATTAGATGGCCGATAACTAATTACCGATAAGTGTGGTGAATCTCCTTAATTTGTGAATTTTCGAGCGCGCGGTGCTCTCGCGGCCATTGACACTCGGTCTTGCGTAGTTTCTACGTATAGACCGCTTTCGACACTGCTTCGGCAGCATAAGAGCTTTATAAGGCGAACAGTCGTGCGAACTTTATTCAGTACTTGCAAGATCGTTTCGTACACTTTTAATCGAGTTTTTATCGAGTTATCTCAAGTAATGCAGGACACTATAGGCGCAAAAGGTCCGCTCGTGGAACAGGTTCTCTTAATCATCATGTGTTGAATGCAATCTTGATAAACGTGCCTTGTTTGCGTACGTTTAGGAGCTCTAATCGATTTCGCAGCGGCTAGCCAAAATATCAAGACCGATTATTTATTTTTTACCCCAGGTAGTATTTAGTTTTATTTATAAATTTGATCTGCAAAAAGGGTACATATGGATACGGAGGTATAACGCATGGCTCATCTCATAATATGTTTTAACATTTTATTTTTACCACATTAATTTGATTCATGGGATGTATGAGGTAAACAGTGTTATGGGTGCATAATGCGTGCCCACGCGTCGCGTTGGCAGTGTCACCCACGCCGCACCGCCAATGCGCGGGCGCAGAATAACCGCAGCACAGATAATGAACAGGGTTGCCAGTGTTTGCGATAGACAATTACGTGTGAGCAGTGTTGCTAATCTATACGGACAAAAATATTTTTGCAATGTAATCAAAGTACCTAAGCTGATGCCCACGTCTTTTTTAAATATTTACAAAGTATGGTATACTGCAGAAAATATGACATTTTTGCATGATGTGATACAGTGGATATAAGTATGTATCATATTTTTGGTTAAATTCAATTTGTTACCTACATATACTTTTTAGTTACCTCGTTGGTAAAGCTGTATTTTTTCTTTAATATTGACGACCCTAATTGTGAAGTCAGCCCTACAGACAGTAACGTCTTTGGCAAATATTAAAATGTTAATTAGTTGTTTAGCAGCCCTAAATATGAGAGATGAACGAACTGCATAAACACGCTCCCATTTATCGTATGCTTCCTTTCATCTATTTCTATTTTGTTTACTAAATATTACAAAATTGCAACGTTCAAATAACTAACGTGTAATTAGATCGACGATAACATAAATAATAAACATTATTAATCAAAATGGAGGGGGGTTACTCTATGATCCGAAACGAAATTCGAATGTTCGATCGTCGTACGTAAGACTGTAGTACAAATGTGCCTAGATACTCCACAAATTATTCGAATCCTCTATCGTACGTTGTAACTATAGACTAAGTTCGGAGTGAATGATAAGTGTCATAGAGAATAGTATACATTTTTAGAAGTAGAAAACTTCTGACGGTCTAAGTTCGAACATTAGAACTTAATGTTCGAACTTCATTTCGGATCATAGAGTAACCTCCCTAACACCAGTTTGTTTTTTCCTGGTCGGTACACGATAATATCTTATTTACACCATTGCAAAAACCTAGACCGTATACTTAAGGTTTTTATAACAGATGGCGCTATAAACAAACACCGTATCTATAAAATTAAAAAAACCTTTAATATTCTATTCATCGTTTCACTGGCCGACATGAAATCAGAATGCAATCGCGAATAATTATGAAAATATTGATAGCAATTGATGATACGAAATCGATTAATTGGGAGCAATCACTAATCGTCGTTGAGTGCGTATAAATCAACATGGCAACAGTCAGTTAAGTAGTATGAAAGAAACAAAGTTGTAACACTAGTTCGTAGATTAGAACTAGAGCGGTCGTTGATCTCGACTCGCTATTATTATTTCGATAACCACAGTAATGTTTGGAAAATATGAATAGATTTGGTACTCGAATTACTTGGGTTTATTTTTGTGTTTATTTATAAAACGTGATTCAGTGATTACATAAGAATGACTAGTACATATGTATGTGTTCTTAGCGACAGCTCGGCAGATCGCTTCGTGAGTACATTGAGCATGTCTATTGTTAAACATGGGTCGATGTTTTCTATATATTTTACGGGGTGCTCATTTGTCCACGTCAATTTAAATTTATACACTAAAATAAAAATAAAAACAATTGATTTTGCTCAATACTAAGCAATAACGTCCTCGTTACAATAACAATAATATATAAAACGTTAATTTATAGTCATCATTTAAAATTTAATTTTATCTAAATTTAAACGACGGATCACTTAATAATATCCAAAATGTGTTTTTTTTAATAACACATGTTTGTGTTTTTACGACCAGTGCCATTTCCCGCGCAACATCTGGTACTCATAATATAAATAATTTATTATATTAATATGCATGCCTACATTTTAATGTAAATTATAACTAAACGTGCAAGGTGTAGAAATTACCAAGATTACATTCAACAATCTCTTACTTCTATCTGAATGATTAAATAATAATCGCATAGTCCTTGAAGTTTTATGATTTAATTGTGCAAGGTTATGGTTAAAGAAAATAGTAACAAATTAATAGGTTTAATTAAACAAAAAGGGCAAAGAACTTGTTTATCAATAAAGGCATTAATCATAAAAAATCTAATCAAAACAGCAATATAACTTGTCAATAAAAAAAATATTTTTAATTATTTTACCATAAATTCAGGATTTATTACTGTATTTATTTATTTGTTCCTAAGTTTATAAAACTATAAAACTCTTAAGTAGTTCCCCAGTATTGTAAGGACATATTACATACAAGCAATTTTTAAAACTTTGTCTATTTTATTACTACATTATCTTCTATTTTAAGTCTGTCTTCTGTTGGAAGTATAAAATATGTCACTTACAAAATAAGTAAAATAATGTCCCCTCCACATTTCGTGGTGATCACCATCAAGCCAATAGAGTTGTTAGCACCAAGAACTCTCGATGGTGTTTCTAGATAATCTTGGAAAACATGCTTAACCTATTGTCGAGCACTTGGCTGTAACCCTGAAGTCGAACGCGGGGTCGACGCACGCGCGCGACCCACTTACACTGCACGTCGCAGGCGCAGCGCTTGCAAATCTAGCATAGAATCGCAACTAGTGCCGCCATATTGTGCGATTTGATTTGTCCAATTAAAAACTTTTTCATCGCGCGCCTTTTTAAAAATGGAATACGCGTTAACGCGTTATTTATAATTTCGGTGTCAAATAAAAAAAGTAATAAAATAAGAACTGAACTGATTGAATTTATGATATTTGTTTTTTTTCCATATAGAGAAACATTTACGTTTGGTTGTAGTTTTATATTCTTGGTTGAATTGCTGCAGTAATTGCAATATTTATTATGCAGCGATTATAAATATGGCCACAGGTAAGAAAATTAATTCGTGTATTAATATCACTGACACAGTCTCCATAGTTATTGCGTTGTAACAGAAAATCGCATCGTAAAATGATAATTTATTGTATATTTAGTATCGATTTAAACAGATTATTCCGTGCTATTATTATGTGCTAGTTTCTGACAAGCAAATTCTAGCGCACAGATCACAATTACTTCATGCCATTAGAATATTACTAAATATTTCCTCGGCACGTTATAATTTCGACATTAATTTGACTAATATATTTGCTACCGAGATAACTGAATTTGTAATTGAATCCACATTTTGGTGCAGAATATATTTCGACACAGTCCAACGCAGAAAAAGAAACATGAACACACGTTGTTGATTGTCTCTTAATAAGGAAGGACGAAACTTTAACGAAGGTCAAACTTAAGGGTCAATCCATATATGTCTCGAGATGGTGGGCCTAAAGGTCAACATTTTGTTGATTACACGTATGTAAATACATTTTATGTACATAAGTGTTTAGTAACCGAATTACTTGCGAATCACATTATTGCAGTTGGGCAAGGTCTTGCATGGTTGTCAGGTGACTGACCTGGCTTAGGATAATAGGCTTAAGCACCCCTAGTAATCTGTCTAATTAATCAATTTCAATGATTTTTATTAAAATTCTCAAATATCTGCTAATACAAAAAATATATATTTATGCAGTTTTATAATCTGGCGGAAAATTAGATTCTGACGTCAATAGTAGTTATTATAACCAATTAGCAAATTTAAGTATCTAATAAAAAGGTTAAATTGAATTCAGTAGCAAAATTTTTTTTACCTAGAAGAATGATGATAATATTATGAATACAAAGTATATTGTTACCTTGTTAAACGAGGAAGATTTCCTAAATGATTAGAATTTATCATTGAACCAGTGGTGGACAGTATGTGACTAACACAAGGCTCAATGCCAGAAGGCCTTTGCCCTGCAGCGTGCCAGTAAGATGAGCTCGTTTTTATTCAAACATCGAGTTCCAACGTTTAGTAAATATCGCCATTGGTATCGTATAAATTATACTTAAATAACTGATTAACATTCAAGAAATGTATCGCGTCGTATGCATTTATCTGACACATTTCCTTGTACGGATTATAATGTACTATAATAACTCTGTTATTTATATAATCAACACGTAATTGCGGGGTGGGTCTTTATTGCTTTTTTAAATTGTTTTTATTCATGCGTAGGTAAGCTTGTGTTTTATGATGGATGATTCTTCAAATGACCCTATTAAATCTTCATGATTATTTAAAACAGTCATTAAACTATATACAGAATTAAACGTTGTGTATTTGCATTTTGCCTCTGATAGGAAACTCATTAGTGTAAGCTTAGCATACAAATGGTTGTAGTGTTTATATTATCGTTTTTATTTGTTTTTAATAGTAACAGAATTTACATTTGTATTTTATAATACTTTGTACCGGCTGGTGGATATATGAGGACATTATTTATACCTATATTGAAACATAATATGAACATAGTATGAGGCATGAAAGCAGTTCGAGCAACAAGTCATAAAATTCAACAGTATAGGCACAGGATATTTTTTACGCAACAGATAATTAAAATAGAACATATTACTTTATCATTTTGATTACTTTTAGTCTTTGAAAATGTCTAGTGTGAGAACTGGAATTTGTGCCTGGAGTGCTGTTGGACCCACTATCAAATCTTAGTAAATAAATAAACTAGGCGAAAATAATGTGTATTATGAGTGTTTATTCTCGAATCTGGTACTTTTCAAAAGTCACTGCGCGATTATCCCTCAAGGATAAGTTGCATTTGATAAGGCACGACATTATTTCCAGTACTTGATGTCAAGTATAAACATAACATTGTCATCGGTGACCTCGAAACATTTATCTACAGAAAACAATGTTAAATGAAATAATTTAAAAATGTATGACCTACCACACGTCGGGGCGTTGAGATAGCCATTGGTTAGGTCATGACTCGCCATGTACTATAGATAAGCGTTATATAATGTGTATACTGTAATTTATTTATGTAGTTGCACTTAAATGCTTTGTTTATTGTTTGCGGTACTCAACAACGTATGCAATACATAGGTTTATTTATTGCGCTTATATAGGTTATAAAAAGACGTGTTTTTATGGGTGCGGTACTGTATTGTTTACGGTGATAAATATATATACAAATACCAACAGTCCTTACCTTACCCAAGATACTTAGTATATTGTGGTGCGAATATTGGCAACAACCACAGATTTTATGGTCTCACCATATGTGAGGATGCCACTAACTCTTAATGCAAAGTTCGAACCCGTGCCCTCATATATCACAACCAGTTTCTTAACAACCTGCGCCACAGAGGCTGTAAGACTATAAGTTATTTTACATTAACCATGAATTGATGGATGGATTTCAGTAGAATAGGGCCAGTTAAGTAACATTTTCCAGCCACACAGAATATTTCTGTCTAGGTTTAATTATTTCTACCAACGCCAAATAGCAACTACCGACTTAACTAATTTTGTTTGAGGAATCTAGATTTCTTACGTCACACATGCCTATTGCCAAATTTCGAACCCACAATATATCCAATAATACCAGGGCATAGTTAATTCAATAGTACTACAAGTCTCTCTGTAGGTACACTTGAATTTTTGTATAAAGAATACAAGTATAAAACGCTGCCTGCAAATAAAATACACTAATGTGAAATTAAGCAGAACGTTTTAATGCATTGTATAAAAGCAAAAATATAATCCCCAATTCCGCTGGATTTGTATTTGCGCGGATCTTTTTTGTCGGAGTGGGAATCGAGACGATCGCAGCAAGGACCATTAGCTGTATTGTTATTACCGACGTTCCAACTAATGAACCGCTCGTTTTCGTCCTTTAATATTACCGCTTTTACCCGCTATACTCACGGTAATGGCTCTCGAGCTTGATTTCACTTCTTCTCACTCATCGGTTTTGTACCCAGACGATTAATTAATTCCTTTATTTCGCCGCGGATTTTAGTATTCGATTCTATTTGTTTTTTTATTGCGCCGCCCCGGCTGCCAGTGTTGTAGCTCAGATATTGGCTTTCAATAGCTCAGTCGAAGTGCATAAATCCGGCTCCGTTGTTTTTCCGAACTCTGATATTTCCCGCGCGCCATTCTCGCCAAAGTCTCGACGACGCTATTTACATGGTAACTTAGTGAAATATTCACATCACCCACCGATTGTCACGTTATATTGAAGCATTCAAACTTTCTCTCCGTCGGGATTCGTGCACGTTATTTACATAATGCGATTCCTTGCATTATACTGGAACTCCGGCTTATCAGAGTTAATAAAGATTATTCACAGCGGACGAAAGGCGCGCCATCATTGTACGCGTGGTTTATGACATTTATGTGTGCGTACAGTGACGCAACATCCAGACTTTCGCTCACAAAGTGCGATGGCGGCCGAGGTGAAGTTCAAGACTATTTATAAAATGAGCGGAGGCTTACTTAGCTATTGATCGCGCGAGCACGCACCCCGCTGTGTTACGGTAGGTTAGTATGCCCGAAGCCGCCGCGTTCGTAGCTCCCGGAACGCGCCGAAAGCAGCCGAAATTTTACATCCCCGGCCAGTATTGATCGGTCTTGACATTGAAAACGTAATAGACGCCACCAGCTGGAGCGAGGGTGCGCCGTGCGTGCGGAGCCCCACGCAATCCGCGCTCTCTTTCCCTCGCGGCGCCATTTCCTAACGTTCGTTCCGTCCGTCTCGTACATCTTCCTGCAATTGGATTGAGTGGAACAAATAGAAATGAAGCTAAATGCAGCAGTGAGTTGATTCTAAACGTTCATTAAAGTTATTCATCGGCGTTGAGACGCAGTTGAACGTTTGTAACGTCTAGTAATTATGCACGAGAACCCTAAGACGTTGTGGCGTTCTAAAATCTCATTTATATTCAGTGCGGTCGGAGTTTGAATGTTATCTGAAATCCGTGTTTAGGTGTTGGTCGGGATTGCTCTAATCTCGAAACTAAACACATTGTTGAGTTAGCCGAAGCTTTGTTCTCTCGGTGACGATTTTCAGACTATATTTCTGTTAGTGAGATTTCTTGGATTTCATTGTACAATTGAAAACGTTTGTTGAGTAGAGCTCGACTTAATATTATACGAACTGTAACATTCCACTTGGATTTTGTTGGTTATCACTACTTCAGAAGTCGCAAAGCTTAACTGAGATCGAGTTTAAGGTATAAAGGCTTAAATTGTGAATCCATGCTTGAATCATACCCGCAAATATCTAAAGCCGTTAATTTGGAGCCAAATAACTATATGTAGCTACGAACAGTTTTTGAATTCCGGCTCCATACTGGCTGCCAGACACAAAACAATACTTAATATGTATAACAAGTGGCAGCGTAACTAAATCGTTTCCATATTATGTCAATTATTTACATATCTGAATTAATTTACATGCTTCCATTTTTATTTTCAATTAATTATTTTTACGCTCTACATACGGTTGTAGAATCACCTCTATATTAACGCTATAATTAGTTATCATATTATAGAGGTATCTTATTGAAGTACTAAATATTTTGCATATCTTCACTTACGCCTGATATTGTTTTTCGCGGGAAATAACTATTTATCGCTAAGCCCGATGCCTAAAGGGGAGATGGAGCGGTAAAGATGGTTACATAGAATTAAATGATAAAGACTTAAATGTTATTTAGTGCATCCGTAGTTACTAATAAATTTATTTTTGACGATATAAAAATTATTTTTATTACTTCATCACCATAATTTTCAGTGATATCTCCGCTCGCTTCTATAAAATTAGGACCGAAAATTACAAAAAAACAGTATTCCTAATATTTAAAACTTATTATGTACAAGTTATCAAACACTAGGATAAGATTAAACGTTTCCGTTAGCGTTATCGCCGGTGCGGTTTATCAGCGGTTATTTTCTCGTCAAGTGTTCCGCTATTGTTTAAATGAACGTAAAACATAAGAAAATGTTCCAGATTAGATACGTGCTTTCACATTGTGCGTACATTTTTCTTATCAGTGCGTTTTCCAAGCCTACTGGGTCGTTGACTCGGGTCGTTTTAACTTGGCTAATACTTAGCACTAGTGGTTCAGTGGGCTGGTAATGTTGTGAAACGTAAGAGCGAGTTCTGTTCTACTTTTTGTGTGAATAATATTTATTTTGTTTTTGATTGATATAGGACTAAAAGTTAAAACGCGTCTTAAGCGAGAGTCGAAACTGTATATGAATGTAAAAGCATCTCATTACATGTACTTACTTTTGTAATTTTCCTTTTAGTTATTCAAGTTAACAATTTATCAAACTGTCAATATTTTAAGTCATAACAAAAGCTCTTTATCATTTTCACTCTACAATAACATTATCCTCATCCTAACCACATAAGCAAAGCTAACATTTAATGACATAAACCGCATGATTAAAAATAACCATGTTTATTTAGTAGTGTCTATCTTCATAAACAATATGAATTATTCATCGCAATATGAATGAATTTAACTTATATAAAATCAATTACAAACTAATCCACCGCACTAATTGCAAATCGCAACCGCAAAATTGAAGAGAGCGCAATATTCTCCCGCATACAAATAAGTTTTATCGAAATTATTCCATCACCCGGCATCTGTGATAGAAAATTTTATAAATAAAAAATGCGAACGGCGTCTGGTCGCGATGTGATTCTATGGAATCACGGCTCCGAGCTCCTCCAAGTTAAATAAGTGATCACCGCTCGCCGGCTACGTGATCCGAACGCGAAATATCTATCCACCTGACACTTCAATAATCACCTGTGTACGGACTTTTTGCTCCATCGCGAACACCACATAATGTCACCTCGGCTTTCATCAGAGCGGGTTTTTTGAATTTCAAATAGCCAGGTAAATTGTTTAATTGTAGAAATAACGTATGGGAAGTGCATTGCATGGCGCACGGCTCACGGCGCCAGACGGAATAATTAATACCGGTTTGTTTACCAATTATGATTGAAACAATTGGGCGGTTATTTTGAAATAGGAACGTAAAGGTCGATAGATTGGTTGTGCGCTGCGGGCGGCGGCAGTGGCGGCAGCGGCGAGCTCGCTAATCGATCGCTGTCTGTGTGCACACTGCTTGCTGGCTGCTGCAGCCGTGTCCGATCATTTGTCTCATTCGCCGCCGAGCCATCGGCGATACACCATCCTTTTCGCTTCGTTATTCATCGTCCCTAACCACCCGGTAGTCGGCTGTCTCCCGGTGTTCTCCCGTATTTAGACACTGCACTATCTAATTTATGTTTTAAATAGTCCGCTTTTAAAGTGCGCCGGGTGCGGGACGGTAACGACTATATCTACGGTTATCGTTATGAGTTCGCGAGAGCTAATGGGCTATATCATTATAAATTTGTCTGGGTGGGAATTGAACTTTGCGCTCGGCACCTGTTGTGGATGTAGCAACGCGCCCTTCGCCCAGCGCGACCTTTTTTCAATTTGTGAGCTTTGTTTCGAAAGGTTCATTGGACATCTACTTTCAATTGTTGCGGGGCCTTGGCACGAGCTCGGCGCTTGCCGGCCAGCATAGGAATAGCGCGGTGGCATTTGGTATCAGAAACGTGCGCCTGCGCTGCACCGCGCTTACATAACGCACCTGCCATATCGGGCTGCGGCCTGCGCACCGCACCTCACGTTCACTCGCCCATTCTATGAATTACTTATAGGTCATAGACCTCCTCCATTATTTAACTCTGTTCTGCGAGTTATCGATCGGAAATGCACTCGACTTAGGTAAAAACATACTGGAACAGTTTAATCATTTGAGACATTTTACTTCGCCCGCTGCAAAAAATGTAAGACAAATAAATACTGTATAGAATGGATTTTGTGTTGAAATTGCCGTCGGAAATGCTCAGTTTTCTTTGTGAGTGCTTTGTGGATTTGCCGGAGCCGTTTGCTTTTCTTTTTTTGTGTAAATTCGCTAAACCCTTGGATATTCTTGGAGATGTGGTTGGTGTTGATAAAACAGCGGTTGATTCTTTAAACGTTTTTCGAGCTTCCATTATCGTTTGTTTCAACCAAAATTGATTCCTCTAATATTAAACGGTCTAAACACTTATTTATTTATTTACATTGAGACCGTTTTAACTCAAATAAGAATGAGATTTTCTATACAAACCTGATTTGCATGGAACAATGTAAGTCACCTGGCACGCCTAGTGGGTCGGAGACTATAAATCGCGACGTTCTCTTAATACTGAGGATTAAGAGCGTCGAGCATCGCAGTAAACGAACCCATACATCATCAGGCACACTGTTCAGTTCCACGACGACGCATTAAATTAATTGTTTGCATTAACCACGCCACGACCAATTACTGAGAGTACCTTCTTAATTGCTTATTTGATCATTATATTTTGGTTCGCCTTTATACTCGTATGTACTATTGTATTAGAATTTATAGCATTTATATTCCGAACTGTGGAATATTTATAACAATAAAAAACGTTAATAGTTTATTGTAGTTAAATAATTGTGATTTTGTCAATTAATGCATGACCAGTGTTCTAATTTTCTATACTAGTTTCTGCTCAAGATTTAGTGGAGATAAATAAATATTAAACGCCTCGTTTTGTAAATTAACGCTTGATATTATTGCTACAGAACATAGTCTAAATTAATTGTTGAAAGCTTTGTAAAGTTAAGAAACTTAGTAATTATTCAGTTCAATATCATAATATCTACCAATAAGGATCTGTGATTTAAATATATTTTAGTAATTATCAATATCTTCATCAATTTCGTATTTGTTAACCATCAATATTGTCATAAATTATTTCTATTACTTAAAGGGACTTATTACCACTCGAAGTGTTTAAGCCATAGATTGATTTATTTTGTACATAAATAACCTTTACTGATGCTATCAGAGCTTCCACGAACTCTTGGTAATTATGATAATGTTTACGATTGTTAATGCATAATAGTGAATGTATGCAATTGATAATATTAATCAGTAAAAATGTAGAATAAACATATTGTTATCATTTAATTCCTATCAATGCGATATTTATGACAGTGAATTTTATCGTGAAAGTTATATAAAGCGATAATACCAAGAACTTATCTATATCACTATTGATAAGTTTAGTTAAGATTAAGTTAACTTTTCTAAATATATATCAGCCCATATACGTCCTACTGCAGGGCACGGGCCTACTCTACAATCGAGAGAATCGATTGAGAGTGGTTAGGCCATATAGTCCACCACGCTGGCCTAGTGCGGGTTGGCGGACTTACATACCGTAGAAATTCTTTAAAATCGCTACGGTATGCAGGTTTCCTCACGATGTTAACCTTCACCGTTATAGTGCGTGGTGATTGACTATCAATACACAAATAACTCCGAAAAGTCAGAGTTGTGCCCTGGGATTTGAACCCGCAACCACCGTGAACATGTAGGCAGCTGCGTCTGGTCCGTTACCCACCACGCACTTGCTACTTACACCAGTTAACTTTTATGAATCGGAAATAATTATTTTATGTAACACTTATTATGAATAAACATTATTTTTAATGGCTTTCTCATGAATCGGAAATATTGTTTATGTTAGGTAGAGTAGGACTCATCTAAGTTGCATTTTATCAACTTATGATTATTATTTACGAGTACTATGACAGTACAAATTTATATTTCTCTATAAATATTCTTATTGTTTCGTAAGATTCTTAAGTTATATTAGTATTTTTAACTGAAAGGATACATTGACTATCCATCAACATCTGCATATCTATTTATAGACTGTAAAATACATATCTATATGCATTAAGCCGATTCCAGAGTACAAATTTACATTAGCGTAGACAGTAGCACAATTTAAATAACTTGGTTTAGACTGCCTTATACGGTGCTAATTGTCTGTCCACCCTTACCAGACACAAACGTGAATTTATGTATGTGTATCCATAGTTCCATACTAATAGGAGGCTACAGCAATATCTCCGATACAATAACTCTGCTATAACTGGTTCCTAAATCCTTTGAAACGATTTGTTGCGTTAATTTACATACCTATTATTCATTATAGTAACTATGCAACTGTTCCCTCTTATACGAAGGCTAACTGCTTTGTTTGAAAGATTGTTTTCAGAAAACGATTTTATCGTTTCATCCTGTCTATGCGTCTGATGTGTTTCGTTTCACAATTCGAACACAGTGTCTCTGTGTTCCGTCTAATGGATTAAAAACACCCTTCAATCGCGTTTATATTGTGCACACAGCGCAGTTGGAAAACCTGACCAAGGCTGATAGCATTGTTCGAACTTCGCGATAGTTCGATCTATCACGTATTAAATCAAACTATCTCGCAATACTCAAATGAATAGTCATTGAAGTTTTTATCGCAGAACTTATATCGATGGGTTACTTACATAACGCCTGCGTTATAGTACAATGACCGATAGAAAACTAGTTGGTGATAGCCGATTGCAAGCAGTGACTCATGCAGTTGGTTCAAAAATTATGTGTTTAATCTGTTCATCGATAAACTCGATATTTGTGTAGGTCTCGGTCGGTTTAAAAATAGTTTTGACCCTTTTACGCTTGAGCATGTTGATAAATTATATAAATATTAGATCGTTGAACAAATTCATTACCAATGAGTACAATTTTTAATGATAGGTATGATAACGTTATTATTTGACACATTTGATTCTAGACCAACGAATCAGTCATATATCATAAACACGATTTCAAGTACCTTTACATTGAGTTGTACAGCAAAAGCTCTTTATTCGCGGGGTATACGTGTCGTAAATATACCGCGAATACTGAAACTGTGAACATGAAATGGTAATTTATATGGCATTATAGGGGATACGTTCCTAGATGGCAGAAATTAAAAACTTTAACAATATTGATTAATTGTAATTATTGTCAGGTAATATAGGAATTGAGTCGCAATTTTTTGATCCGCAAATAGTGAAAACGCGCATAAAAGAAGCGTGAATAAGGAGCTTTGTCGTATATTAATATCATATAGTATTCAGGCCGCCGGATGTGTTAAGTGGAGCACATTTGAATGGTTGGATTAAGGCGTCGGAGTTCAAATCAACGCCGGTTTTGGTCTCAGAAACTTACGCAAAACATAAACCGGCCCATTTAAGGAGTGCATTAATCATTGTGAAATGTTTAACAAACAGAGCACTTATTTTAATCTTAACGGTTGTAAAACGTGTGATTTATGTCTTGATACAGTTTTGTTATTGAATATCTTGCTCTTTTGAATAAACAAATATGTTGTCATTATGTTCGCCGAATTTTATTTTCACATTATTTTAAGCTTAATTTTTTGCCCGGCTGCAACAGTCAATTTTCATTATTACATACATATAATATAACATTAAAGAGAACGATTAAAGATTCTTATCGAAAAAGCAATATATATAAGGAAAGTGTGAGATAAAAATAAAATTTAAGCATTTATTTCTTTGTCTTTTCTAGCCGATTTTGTAATGCCATTCCATACACCAAATCTATGGTATATAACAGCATTGATAATTTTTTAAACTACCTTCGAGAGAAGCACTCGGCGAGTAAACTCAATATATTATTTGAAAAACATTATTCCACAATATTATTCCTCTTCATCCACGCGCGGCAGGTAAAGTGTTTCGACAACTTCGGTTCTATGCACAAACACCAGAATTGATGGCATCTCTGCCACTTGACTTGGCCATTACTATTATGCAAATAGTGTTTTATAGGGTCGTTAACCTTTTTGATCTGTATGGTGTTGTGCCTGTTGAGGTTATTGATATATGCCGCGACAAATTTTAGATAAATGTGTATTCATGCTAGGTTGAAATTACTTTTTTCATATTTTAAATACGTCATCTTGGTAAATATGTAATGTACTGACGACTAAATTAGAAGATGGTGGACCTACGTGTGTATGATTTTTCATACTTTAATTTTTAAGCTGCGGGTTACGGTTGGTTAAATTATCGCCTACCTTTGTTGGTGCTTGATAACAAATTCGGAGTTAGAATGGAGCGAAGCAAAACCACAATTATTTTTATTTGTTTATCTCGTAAGCTATGGTAATGTGTATCCATTAGATGCATGACTCGCTTTTGGCACACTATCCGACATCAAAAAAGGAACTTTCTTTTCCCAATGTTAGAAAAAATCATGTTTTATCTACGTAACCTTCAGAATTCTTACAAATTAATTATTCGCAGCAATGGCTCAAGTAGTTGTTTAGCCTAGGGCAGTATTTACTATGTTGCGTAAGAGCCGTGTGTGGAATATGTTATTGTCGATTACATATGCATTTTCCATCAATCCAATGTTTACAATGGTTACTATTTTTTGTCCGACTCCCACTTTTCTATTTTCAATCTTTATAAATTTTGGTGCTCTTTTTCTGTCAGATGCATCGTTATATTTTAGCATGCAATTTATTATAAAAATGAAATATTTTCTAGCCCAATTGAATTTCTATGTAACCTTCAGAATTCTTACAAATTAACTACTAGCAGCGATGGTCCAAGCAGTTGATTAGCCTAGAGCAATATTTACCATGTTACGTAAGGGCCGTGCGTGGAATATGTTATTGTCGGGCCGATAGTTTCGCCTTGGAGCGGGCATTATCCTCTGACCGCAATACTGGGTCGTGGCTTATCGCTCGCGTCGCTCATACGTAGCTTTGGGACGAGTGACGATAGTGACAGGCGACGCGACGATTGACAGCCGTTTTATATTCAATAATAAATAAATAGATACATAAAGCACATACATAGTCCTGACCCCACATTAAGGTCGATTCAAGGGTATCAGAAGGTGCGAGAGACTTTTCGGTCTACAAGCACCCAGACATCAAATAAATACATGTGGATCACAAAAAATATTGCATCGGTGGAGGATCAAACCCGCGGTCTCTCGTTTCACAACCAACGTCTAACCAACTACGGAACGCCAGGCCCGTTCGTAGTTATGGGGTATTGTCTATCTTAGCCTATGCGACAATAGGCGCAGACTTCTAAGCGAAAATGTACTTTTATGTTTCATTGACGTTATAATTACAGAACTAAAGTAATAAATTACATATAAAAAATGATCCGCTGTTCCTCTATGAGCCCTTGCATTGTTCCTTTGATTAAATTAAAACTTGTTGTTATGGCAAAAGCGCGTAGGTGCACAGTACCGACATCACATAATATAAGATGGCGATGTAATTTATGTATCTGAAATCATCCTTCGATTAAATAACTGCATACTTATGTCATATGATGCTAAAGGTTGCTAAAGGATACATTTGGATGGGTAATAGGCCCGGATGAATCCGATCCAGTAATCTAGTTATCTATAAAATCCATTCTTAAGAAAATTAGATGAACCTTGTAGGCGGATGAATTCGTGGACGGTTATTAAAAAGCAATTATTATTAATGATTTTTGTAATGTAATGTATCGATTTAAATAATTAAAAAACTATATTTAGCGACAAATCACCTTGTGTTTATAAAATTGTGTAATGAATAAAATTTTAGGGATTAATAATGTTAAAGGTTTTTAATTTTATTTTACTTCATTCATCTTTTTATTCGTCCCGGTTGACTGCTGATCTGTAATTTGTGTTGTTGCCGATTTAGTTCGCATAGAGTCAGTGTCGTCAACTTCTAGCGAATCTTTCCTTCTGATTCGTGTAACCGCGTGACATTTTTTTTATCTACGAATACAGATGAGCTAGTGTCCTACTAAATAATAATAGTAGAGCTGCCGTGCTACCAAGCCTTGGAATCATTTGGAATCCCATATTATGTTTAATGCTCCGTTAATCCCGAGTCTTTTAAGCGGAGCGTGAAGAACCAATTAAATTATGTCGAAGGACGACAAATAAACGTATGTCCCCATTGATTCTCTGGACAAGACTGTACACTTTTATTCGTATGTATAAGGGGTTAGAATAAAAAAATGTGCGTTTATAATTGTTTCCAAAAGCCCTACAAAGACAAATTTTGCACGCTGTATTGAACCACATTCATCGTTTACTATGTAATATTTTTCCTCGTATTATCAAGGAGCGGTGCAGTGGTCCGCTTATCGCGTCACAGTGTGCGTGCACTCAACTTGTTTACACGCATTCGTGTGCAGTCAATAACAGCGATAAAAACCCTATTTGAAACGCACTGCGCGTTCAGTTTTATTTTTATCGAAGAATTTTCTAGATTCTGTAAGTAGGTTGTAGATTTATAGTGATGTAATTAACTTTGTTAAGTTATGTTTGTGTAAACATGCGTGATTCATTTGTTCACATTTGGTGGCGATAAAATATTATTTTAGTTTGTCAATAATTGTCTCACTTAGTTGCAATGTGATTGCGTAAAAAACCCAGAGCTTCATCCTGAACTATGTTCCCAAATCGGGCAATCCGCCTAACGTGACACTTTTCGGGGAAAATCAAGTTATCTGCGAGTAAGATTTGTGCCTAGTATGGCGACAGATTCTACCCCTATTTTGAGATAGAAATAAGCTCCGTAAACTGAAAAACACTAATGGCATTAAGTGTACACATTCAAGGATACTGATTTATTTATACACCGTGTATGTAAACATTGCGTGAATCATTAGGGAAAAATACCATTTTAATATGTTATCAGTAACATTGGTTTCGCATAGACACGTAGTAGCCAATACCCAGCCCTACCTATAGTACGAGTATGAATGGAATTGCCGCTATCGTTTCACAGAAAATAGATTTGAAGTAATAGTTTCTGCAATGTTTGATTTCTTGAAACTTGTTTTTTGAAACGTCAAATCAGAATTAGATTAGGAGACAAAGAAATAATGAGAAATGGCATAGTCACACGGAAATAACAAAAACTAGTGCCTTTTTGTATTTAAGTGTCCTTTCCTATCTTTCATGGGTACGTGTGATAGAAATAAAAAATACCAGTGTATAAACCGGGACAGAAATATAAATAATTTTCCTTCAGCTTTACTTCGTTTGTACTAACAATTAGGTAATACAAAGTGTACATTTGTTCGCGCTAATTAATTGCGTATGCATTGTTTGCATGCACAAGAAGTTTAATTTACACAATATTTAATTAAGCAAATTAAAAATATATTGCGTGTAAGCTATCATAATTATACCTGCATTATATTAGTACGAAAAATATAAATATTGTGATACTTTTAGGTTAGCGATTAAATGTCTTAAAAGTAATTAGTAAAATTTCAAAAATAATCATCAAAGATTTTGCTTTGGGACAAATGTTTGTGCAATTAACAATTATTTGGGCGACATATTCACTCAGTGAAAAAGCCCAAAATTTAGAATAAAAAAAAACAATTATTTGATTCACGTTTAGGTCATTCCTCATGACAATCGATGTAGTACATGATACTATCTCTTTGATGGTATGATATTCCAATTAGTGTGGAAATCACTCGAAAAGGACACGACGCGACGTACAGAGCTATTGCGTTTCAATATCGGCGTACCTCCGATGTCCCGCTTGTCGGTATAATTGTATCTATAGGTGACAAGTAATTATCTCCAGCCCATAATATATCAAGACAGCACTGTATTGATCATTAGGTATAGTGCAGATTTAGCCTTATCACTATAAAAGAAACACGTGCCAAAATGTGAGAAAATATAACAGAATGTAGAGTGTTAATGGTCACCCTAATAAAACCTTGATGAACAATCATATTCACGATTCTTGCACGATTATAATATTGAAGAAAATACAACGAAGGCAGTTGTTTTATTGTTTATTATTTATATTTATAATAGCCTGGTTTGTGTGTGTATTGAGTCGCGAGGTCTTGAAAGTGATTACTAAGGCGGAAAATCAGTCTCTTATAGAAAAATAGAATAGTCCAAAATATTATCATAATGACAGCCTCCGTGGCGCAGTTGGTTAGACGCCGCCTGTGAAACGAGAGGCCGCGGGTTCGATCCCCGCACCGAAACAAATATTTGTGTGATCCACAGGTATTTGTTTCGGGTCTGGGTGTTTGTGAGACCGAAAAGTCTCTCGTAGTTTCTGATACCCACGACACAAGACTCGATCTTAGTGTGGGATCAGGACTATGTATGTGACTTTTGGGTGTATTTATTTATTTATTTATTTATTTCATTTTATTGTTGATAACATAATTTCTAAAAGTTGATGTAAAAGTTTATATAATTCCCACTTCAATTTAAATGATGTACTTGCTTTCTCTTCATATTGGGTTCAATCCATGAAAGTTTTATTGCATCTCCAGCCATCTCACTAACAAAACAAAACACGGAATCAAAACCATCACTTGTACATTCTTACCGCCTCATAGACAGATTCAAAACATATTTAAGCAATCGAATGTTTTGTCCCTTTCGAACGACTTAAGAATTCAGTTTTAACAAAGAAGACAAAACATTCTATAACTAAAATAGGTTTTAAATCTGTCTATGAATAAGTCCGCTAGTGATAGCCTCACCCATTCATATCTAACATAAAATTCTTACAAACATACAGATTACAGACTGTTTTATATAGTCACAACACGTCACTTATCGCGTAAACAGCCCACTACAGTTATATATAGCCTGATCGAATCACGGCTATTATCTGCAAGCCAGTATGTTTATTAAATTTATGAGTTAGAATGATTTACGAATTATTTACTTTATTGACATTGTATGTGATGTCATTTGTGATGTTTATTCTGTATACAGTTTTACGAATGTAATTTATTTATCATTTATCGTTTAAGTGTACACGGTACATTAATACCTAAAGACATTAAAATGTATATGAGTAGTATTAAATAAGCGGTTTTATCGCTGTCAGCGATTTTCAGACAACCTCTATTGTTACACTATCACCCCGATGCACTCCCACTTTTTTCGATCCATTCAGTCTTCTCTATGAATGCATTTTCTATTATTTTCCTTGTGTTTCGTATGCCGACATCGATAAATCAATCTATTATTCGGGACTTCGTGAAAGAGAAGAATATGATGATCAGAACTTAAAGATTTTACAAGTTTTTTTCGTTACTGCAATATAATTAAGCAGCTTGAGAATGAAGGCTTTTTTTTTAATTTAATTAAAGATTATAGCTTCATGTTAAATTACACCGAGACAAAATAACTTTGTTTCCCATTATAATATCCGTTTCTGAACCTATTTGTAAATTAATAATGAGTACAATTTACCACTGCATGCGATCAGACGGCGGCGTGCAAGTCGTGTGACCATTGCCGGCGAAGCGTGAAGAAGCGATTAATCAGGCCCGCATAATTATAGCGATCGAAAGAACATGCTTTCAGTTAGCCAACATTTTCGGTTTATGTTTAAAATGCTTTGAAAAACAATTATAGCCATGCAACTGAATTTTGGCTCTATCATAAAAATGCAGTAGAATAATTGCGGCTTGAAAAGTGATTAATCGATTAATTGCAATCGACACGATTGTGTGGCGACAATGAGTACAAAAATTCAAAGTGATTGACAGGACATTAATATACCTGAGACAATTTTACAGAATGTTTTTTGCGTCGCGACAGTGTTTATTGTGTTCTCCGAGGCACGAAGAGTTCAGATTAACTTTGGCAGTGACCGTGTCAAACATGAGCTTATGTCTCGCCGTGCTGGCCTTGTCACCAGTGCCACCCACACATAGTGGAATTTATTTCCGTCCCCAGACAAAGCCCTTCAAAATGGCGACCACAAATCACAAAAGAAATACACTGTGTGAATTATCATACCTGGGAATTAAATCCAAGAGCCACTATTTAAATATAATACACAATTTACGCTGCCAATAAACCATTAAAGATACTTTTTATACTAAATATATTCTAAAAGATCGACGTCATGACCACTCCTGTCATAACAGTTCACGGACAACTGTGAACGCCATAAAAAATAACGAAGTATAAAAGGTCAAACGTCAATCGATAAACAACTTACATAACAAGTAAATGATTAGAACGCAAACAATACTTAATTTTCACTTTATCACTAAGAGTCGCAACTTTGCAAAACAGATAGGGTGGTCGCGGGTGAAGTGGCACTGATAACCCCGGTGCAGCCGACTCTCCCCTATCGCCTCTGATACCGTAATCGTGTTTTTATACCAATGTACCGACATAATTTTTTATCAGTGCTCTTCATTCTCAAAAGTCCTTGTGTTGTTTTAATTGAAAGTTTGTTAACATCCATGTTGTTTATTGATAGTTTAATAAATGGTTTCGTATTAAATATAAATATGATCTCCGTATGTGAATTGTAATTATAAAATGTCATATTTATTTTATTTTATTTATTTAAGGATCTCCAACGAAGGATACACGGCATAATATAATAGACACAATGGTGTAGCATTATTATGGTTTACAATGTGAATATTATCTCTTTATTGAAGGAATGTTAGAGATGCAAGTAGAGCAGCACTTTTAGTTATGGATACATGCATCCCAAACCTGGTGGTAAATGCAGCGCAATACAAAAGAGTATCTATTTGGCGGTGAGAGATAAGAGATGGTTATCTCGCTTTGGCTGCCGACACAATTATACCTGGTCAAAATTTTATATACATACCTACACAGGTAAAGACAAAACGCAACACATTTGTATGAGTCAATAATGAGATTTCGACCATTTGGTATCGTAGCCGTTATTTAGATGAATACAAAAAATCTTTACGGTCTCCGGCAACCACACCATCGAACGAAACCACATCAAAGCTGTCACCACTTAACAATGAGTCTACAAAAAATATTAATTCAACTACATTCCATTACAAACGAACAAATGAATAATTATTTTTATCAATACCAGCTAATTGGAACTTAAGCTTATTAAAAATATTTATAGTAACATTATTACCTTAATATAATACGCAGTCGTAACTTACAATAGACCTGACTAAAACCTTAGCCGTCTAGACAAGTGGAATGTAAACGCCTATTCATTAATACACTAGTATAAATAGGAATACTTATCGCCATGATTTATGTTCACAATAACGCATTGTATTCTGTATTATTTTGGATTAAATTGTACAACAAAGGATAATGCTTTGGAATTTACGTGGGTATAGAACCTTTGTAATAATAACTTCTTTGATTCTACAAACGAAATTGTTTAAAAAAAGAACAAACGTCAACGAAATTATTTTTTAAATCATTCTGACTTCTGTTACTTAAACTCAGCTCGTAACTTATGCCTTAAGACTTGCTAAAAGGAAAATTCAAATAAAGAATCAAATATCTTGTTTTTAAATAAAATCAGTAATTTGGGCTTAATGTTTTAACAACGTCTGCTTAATTCTCGTTCTTTTTTTAAACTTTTATGCACAAATGAGTCTGACAGCATATAATAAAGATCGGCCTGCATTTGTTGAATTAACGCGCAGAGTGCTACAATTTTAGCTCATGACGAAGCGTGATAACAAAATTACTAAAGCCATTTAGGGTGCATCAACCCTAGATTGATATCAGTGAGACATCACGTGTTTCATTGTCCTAATATATCACATAATGGTCCTATAAATAGAACTGAATATTCGATTTAATAAAAGGTGATTCCTAAGAGAATATGCAAAATTATAGTATGAACTAGCTGACAAGTGTTATCACCTGATGGAAATTTACCATCGCCAGTAAACACTCACTACACTTGAGATCCCAGTCGTTTAGAATTCACCCAAACGTCAAATTTTTATGAATTCCGTGAGTTTATGATAATGGTAATTTGAAAGGAAAAGAACATTAATTTCCTCATATAAAGTCTATTAAATAGCCTTGTTTTGTATTAATACGTCCACCAAAATATTTCTAATTACCCAATATGGTTGGCTCTATGAATGTGACTCCATCTAGAGTCTATACGTGCGATTATATATAATTTCTATATATGTTTTAAAAATTACAAATTCAATATAAAAACACCGTAAATATTTTAGCGAGGTATCATGAAGTATATTATGTTGACACAGCTGCGCGCGAGCCTCGCACGTGGTGCGTATACAATGTGTGGCGGACAGCTTGTTTACCAGCGTCTGGGATACTATATGTTTAGTATATAGACCGTAACCTTGGCTTTATGACTCATTATATTTCTACTTATGTCCTTATCCAACATCGACATGACTTTTTAACTGTGTTGTAAATACTTGGCTTATGCTAAAGCTACCTGCCTGATACAGTCTTTCGAGAATTGGTCTTTTATTCTTTTAGACCGGCTTAATAAGGTTAATCGTAAATTTAAAATATCTTGTGGACAAATCGCAGTTATCCAAGTTTTCTTACGGTGTTTCCCATCGCCTTTAAAGCAAGCGATAACGAATTAAGAATATACGTAACTTAAAGATTCAGTTTAGCAGTCCAGTGCTCACCCAAAACCAGAGTGTGTTGCTACGTCTCTATATTGGCCTAAATAAGTCCCACTGCTGGAAACAGACTTACGTCAATTTACGTGAAGTGTTTGCGTGTCTTCTAGGGTTTTTTTTATTGCAATGAATGCGTGACAAGCATGCAATTCGCCTGATGGTAAGCGATACGACCGCTCATGGACAGTAGCAAAACCAAACAACACCATTAATTACAAGGCATTGCTTGGCATCCCACTGCGCTCGCCATCCTGAGACATAAGATGTTAAGTCTCAATATGTCCAGTAGTTACTCTAGCTACAATGTCCTTCAAATCGGAACACAACAGTGCATTTACAATGCTGTTTGGCGGGAGATATAGACATTGCGGTGGTACCTACCCAGGCGGTCTCTCACATAATATGGGAGACCTACCACCAGTGGGTCTAGCAATAATAAAAAACCTTTCTTTTTTTACGGAGAGAACTTGGGATAGTTGACGCCGCGCTGGTTAGGGAACGTGAAAGCTAGATACTTTATAATTATTATATAAAAATCGATACTTACATTCTGCAAATCCTCAACAATTTTCAAAACGAACATAATTCTTTTTACACATTTTATAACTGAGTTATGAAAGAATTTTAGCACGCGTTCATTAATTGCATTCTATGTGTTAATTGGTACAAACGTTGGTGCTTTATATGTGAGCATCGGAATAACTCGAATTGCCATGGTCTCTTTAATCTGATATGTGAAGTTTTGTACACTATTTTTGTTAAATTATTTTATTGTGTCATTTTTTACGTACCAAATCTTTATATCTGTGTAGTGCTGAATTATTCTCGGGTTTATATGTTATTTATATTAAGAAACCATATTTTCCACGTTATTAGTATTATTTGTATTGTTTTAAAGAATTAAAGCAGATAAGAGCAAATGGTTTTCTATAAACTTTATTCTTAAGAACCATGTTTTTAATATTATCAAAAATATTAATCGATAACTGTATAATTTTCAAGTGAGAAAGCAATAAGAATAAACATTATTACGTCTGGCGTTACAAATAACCATAGCGTATGTGTACACAGTAGGTCAGTTTCTAGAACCGCTGGCGAACGCAGACGGAAGAGTTATGTGTCTATAAATTTATTTTTGACAATTGTGTATTTCTCTGTGTAATTTATGCCAGTGACGTAATGTACTCTAATATTATAAAAGGATATCAAGATTTAAAAAAAAATCATATTTTATCTTGATTTATAAATTGGGTATGATATATTATATTAAAAATATTAATAAATTACGGCTAAATAATGCTTCTATTTTATGCTTAAGTGAAATAAATGTAAAAGTTAAAATAGAATAAGAAATTCTAAAACAATTCAATTTTATTATTATTACACTTTACAGAGTTTATTAGTTGAAATTTTGCAATTTATCATCTAATGTTTTCCGCGAGAAATTTATCACGTTGAATATAACAGTGTAATTAAATCGTCCGATGTTTCTTTACGAGATTATTGTCCATAAAACATGTACCGGGCATTATCTACGGCACTAATGACGCCCTCGCTCAACTCACTTACTGACATAACAATAAGGCTAACGATAAAACGAAGTTAGGATAAGTAGTTTTCCATGTACACACTGCTAACAGTCTCGACTGTGGCAAAACACAAATATCGAAACTTGCAATTCTTTTAACTCAGCGTTTGTTCTTTTCCAGTTTGATTGTGAACACGTCCAAACCGGAGTAATCAATTACACTCAACTTTACGACAGCCATTCATCGATGAAGTGATGTCGGACATTTTAATAAAACCGCCACCGAGTCTGGACTCTCGGGTGGCAACAGTGAACGTCATCAAAATCACATCAAACCCTCACGCCCACTCGGTTTGCATTGGAGCATTTTTAACACCCATTTCAACTAAAATTTAGTTCGCTTGCGGGTAGCGCGAACCTCGTACGCCGAGATGGGGCGCAATAAAATAATAACGACCCGACTTTGTTGCACTTTACAACTTACAGGTTTTTAGTGGAATATCTTCGCGTAATTTCGCAAGTATAATAACTCGTATTCAACGCCAAATTAAAATGCCGATGAATTTCCACAATAACAGTTGAGAATGCACGACGCGAGTGCGGCCGCGCGGCGAGGAATGTTCGGGACGTGCGACTAATTCACGCGAGAAAATATTTCGCACACAAGATGTTAAATTTCTTCCAATATTCGCTTGAAAGCATGTGAAGGAATATTTTATGAATACCTGTACGCGACATTCTTTCAACAGAGCGTATGTTTCTTACAATGTTTAATGTGAAAATTTATAATTTATTTACGGATTCCTTAGGGTCGTATTGTATCGGCGCGCTGTAATAATAAACGTTCGAGATTTACGTAAAGCGCCGAATGCACCGACGACGGCTGTGTGCTGCGAGCAGACGAGTGTCGTTGAATATAACGTAATAAAACCATAATTTCCTTTAGAAAGTTATTGCGTAAGTGGCTGGAGTTGGCGGCTGCTAATTCGATAACTGCTAAGTACGTTACATGAATTTAGTGATCAGTAATAATTCTTTTCGACTCGCCGTAAAGTTCGGAGCCAATACAATAATGTTTTCCGAAGAAGTCTGGCTGAATTCGTACGTGAATCGTTCAATTGCATTACTGGAGAATGCATTTTCTGATACAAAGAGCAAAGTATTAACGTGAAGCACTCAGACAATGGCAAACACGAAGCGGAACGTAACGCAGCCGTCAGGATAAATGTATCGAGGACCGCAAATACCATCCACTCGCAGACTTATTGTTTGAGATGGCACTGTTGAAAAATTGCTACTCGCTGCCGTCAGCGACGTCTCATCAAGCGGGAATATTTCTGCGTCTGAATGGATGTAGAACGATCGCGGACGGCTATTTATACGCTCTTAGCAAATCATACCGTTTAATTCAATTAAATAATTTCACTGGTATCAGCTCCCTTAGTATTGGATATCTCGTTGAGACTAATTGGATTGGTGGTGAGGTTTCGAATTTTCCTCCGTCTTGCAGTGGCCGTTGCGGGGTTGTGTTTCGCTCTTTGTATTTAATTTTTATCTGCACTAACCATAGTTGACTGCGGGGCGTCCGGACGACGGCGCAATATAATAGGAAAAGTTTCATTTGGCTAATTAAAAATAAGCCACCCTTGGGAACAATCCAGATTTATTGTCGTTATTCAACCTTCGGGTCGGCGAGATCCGCTGCTTTATAATAAAAGCTCGTTTGCGAACATTTTACAGAGTACAGATATCAAGAACAATGGGACACAACGTTGACAATGTACTGCGAATAAACTGTACTTGTTTACTAGCAGACTGTACGAATGGAATACGCGCCTTTTATCTGCTGCTCTCACATTGACATTTAGCTTTTGTAGATACGATTCAGTGAAATTATTAAACTTTAAACAGTTCGGTCTATATATGTTGACGCGCTATTGGCAGTATTGTAAATTGTTTTTTCGTACGGGACCTCCGTGCGGGCCGCAGTAAGCGCGCGGTGTGTGGGGTGGCACCCCATGGCGCTCTTTAATTATTGCATCACCTTCAATTGGTAAAGTTTTAATGTGTGTACATTCGTTCCGCGGCCCGCCGAGTACTGACGACGCTTGGAGCGCACTCGTGCCTCTCGGCTCCTCGTCGAAATGAGCTCTTCTCGCTCTTGTTGTTTGAACATCGAAACAAACGAACGGAACCGCGATTAAATTTGGCCGGGAACAAATCCCAACACGCGCGTCACTCCCGTGTTTGCTCACGTACTAGACGATTTTACTTGCGAACATTCCGACGTTATGCTTTTCAGAATGTGGCGACGGAAGTGTTTAGGTAGGAATTGAAACGGGCAAGTTTGCCGGCTGCCAAGTTTCTCAGCACTATGTAAATTCAGTCGACGTAATTAGAGGCGGCTACGATCGTCTACGGCGCTCGAATGGCTCGGCCGCTCATATTAACCGAGTCCAGATCGGCTCTCCGGCTCGTCGGTATATTTGCGGGTCCTTCGTCGCGGCCGTTAGCTTCTCCGCGCCGCGGCACTCGCCCAAACTCGCCAGAAAGTTTTATGTGACGGTTTACTGCTGCGAGTCTCATCGTTGTCGACCGTAAAAGGCGACTATTGCGAGACAAAGCGTGATCGGATTGAGTAAAATAAATAGTCTGCGCTGTAGTGCTCATCAATCTTGCAGCACAAAAGTAAATTGTGCAAGTTCGCACCGCTCCGCCAGCTGAAGTTCGTCGGCCGCGACCCGCAACCTCACTAAACTGTCGTGAGCGCCACACTTAACAATTTAATTGTCACCCATTAGTTCTGAGGTGACGACTCTGGCGCTGTTTTAATTAACTCGCTAATTCATAGAGATTTCATTACGTGGCGCTGCTTTCGCATTCATCGCGGAATTCTAGCTCTTACCGTCGGGTGTTATCAATCAAAAGGCGTGTGTTCGCAGCGTGTGTCGTCGGCTGCCGGTCGCTGCGAATCAATCACCGGGCACGCAGGCGGCGCGGCGTCAGCGACGTCAGCGGCCACTTATTCATCATTAGTACTCTAAATCGACGACAGGACCTGCGCGATTACAAATTACTAACGGAGAGACGCATTGTTCGACCCTGTATTAAATAACCAAATGTTTGACACAAGCGGAATAGCCGCCGCTCTAGTCTGCGTCGGGTTGCGAGATATCGCAACGCTGTTTGCAATGCCGGATGGCCCGTCGCCCCCGCCCGCCCGTCTCTTGGCAAACTGCACTGCACTACACTGCAAATCATACTAAGTTTGTTTGCGTAGGTCAACGCACTCGCCGGGTACGTTTTATGTGTTCCTGGTGTCACGACGTCACTCTAATAATAGATAGGAATGCTTAGCATCAATAAAGGCACGTCGGTATGCGAGAGTTCCTCGCGTATGCATTTTACATGTGCGCTCGGTTCGTGGCCAATCAAGCGCGCAATATTGACGTCATAATTAAACTCATGCGGGCATGCGAACGCGAACGTTTCCAAACCTGGGAGCGCTTCATTAATCGATGCATCTGGCAGAAAACGTAGACGTTTGACAGCTCGTAATATTATGTTTAATTAAGGCGTGGCCTGGCGCCTATGCAGCAACAGCGACTCGTTAAACTTTCATTATTATTCGCTCTTACAAATTGCTCGTACGTGAACGAATTGTGCTTCACAATCGATCTCTGCGGCGCTCGCGAGCCTTTGTTTGACTACGACTCCGAATTCAGCGTAATTGCCTTTCAGCCTTTCATTATTCAACTTTATGCAGTCATTTACTTGTGTTATTACGTAGGGAGAGTTGCGGTGTCGTGGGTGGATGCATTAATCGTAATATGTAAATGCGGGGATATGAAAGATTGAAATTGTGAGCTTTACCGTAACTCACGGTGAATAGGTCTCTGCGTAAATATCAAATATTTATGAGTGTATTTTTGCAATATCGCCTCATTGGTGTGGAGGTAGCATATATGTGTTGAAAGTTATATATCATGTGTTCGAACATCGGTTTCCAGATTTGACAATATATTTTGTGGAACTTTTTTCATTGTGCAAATTCTTTATATAAATCACTCGGGACTAGAATTAGTAGCTCGAATGACGATAGGCTCCACCCACCATCTCTTCTTAGGCAAACTTAGACCAACTATAGCTGACCCTAACGGACATGACATCTGCCTGCTCTTTAAATAGTTTGTTTCTCTGTATTTTCGCACTCTCCAACTGTCTGTTTGTTCCAGATCGAAGACGAGGGTAACCATGGCAACGACGACACACGCCTGTTCATCCTGTCGACCCTGGCTGGCCAGCACAAGCCTCGCGTGTCCTGTGCTTTGTGCAAGGAGACACTGCATGTCTTCGACCGCTACCCTCTGGTCGACGGTACTTTCTTCCTGAGTCCTCGTCAGCACACCAGCAGTGCGGTTGAGGTAATTAATATTTTAGTAATTTTACAGTAATTGTTCCACAGTGAAACAAAAAAAAACTGGAAATCATTGGGAGAGGCCTATGTTCAGCAGTGGACTACCTTTGGCTGATGGATGGATGGATGGATGACAGTATTTGTGGCGCAGTCGGTTAAGAGATTGTGCTATCCACGTAACGAAACAAATGATTGAGCGATCTTAAGTGTTGTGGATCGGAACGTCTCGTATTTTTATATCTTATGTGGGGTCAAGACTATGTGAAGATTGTATTATAGTTGTTTATGATATTACGAAAACTTTAGTTTTATAAATAACTAGCTTCTGCCCGCAAACTTCGTCAGCGTGATTAACTTTATTTGGTATTTCTCATGCCGTCCCATCCCGTCCCGTCTCATTCTCACTCAAGGCATGTAATCCAGTCCCCTCCCATCCCTTTGAGTATAAAATGTAACAAATATGTCGGAATTCCTTCCTCATCCCACGGGAGCACTTAATTTTTCGGAATAAAAAGTAGCCTTAGTGTTAATCCAGGGTGTCAGCTACTTCCATACCAAATTTCATCGAAATCCATTAAGCGGTTTTTGAGTTCATCGCGCACAACCGTACAGACAAACAGACAAATATTCTAAAAATCATTGTTTTTATTACGTTAATACAGACCCCCATATTAGTTTTTCTCATTTATCTTCCATTTACTATTTATTATTATCTTCCATAATACAAAGAAACACCCTGTATGTAAGTAAGACATATATCAGTTTTTAAGTTGGACTTGTACCTATATAACTGTGAAAACCGCATCTCGTATCGTCTTGTAGTTTGCATTATGCGCAAGCAAATAAAAAGAAACACCCTGTATGTAAATGAAATATATACCAGTTTTCAAATTGGACCTGCAGCAATATAACTGTGAAAACTGCATCTCATTACGTGCGGTTGTTTTTGAGTAATGTGCAAGCAAATAAAAAGAAACACTCTGTATATAAATGAAATATATACCAATTTTCAAGTTCGACCTGCACCAATATAACTGTAAAAACTGCATCTCATTACGTGCGGTTGTTTTTGAGTAATGTGCAAGCTAATACAAAGAAACACCCTGTATGTAAATAAGATATATACCAGTTTTTAAGTTGGACTTGCACCTATATAACTGTGAAAACTGCATCCTATTTGGTGCAGTAGTTTTTGAGTAATGTGCAAGCAAACAAAAAGAAACATCTTGTATGTAAATGCAACATATACCAGTTTTTAAGTTGAAACTACAGCAATACAACTGTGAAAACCGCATCTCATTTGGTGCAGTAGTTTTTGCGTGATGCGCAAGCAAACATACAGATAGACAGACAAAAATTCTAAAAAAAATAGTTTTGGCTTTTGTTGCTGTTATAAAGACCCCCCGCGTTAAAATTTCTCAAATATCTTCCATGTACAGACATCGACCATTTACATTTTTATTATATGTATAGATAACAAATGAATTATATAATAAACGATTTTCAAACCGCAAAACCTTGTTGTAAATATAAATACAAACAAAACGCTATATTTATAACAGGAAAATTACCATCGTATTATGTAATACTCCTGCAAACCTACCACAACATGTGGAGTGTTAGCGCCCATTATATTCAAATACATTGCAAACGTAAAAATAAACAATGTATTTTAAAACGTAAAGCAAACCATACAAATGATATACGACGCAGAACAATAACAAAGTATGAACATTGTATCAGCGGTATAAAGTTTATTTCATCACAAAGTTAAATAAGGTTCAACAAAGTTCAAGTATACAAATAACTGAATGTCTCAGGCAAAGTTGCCTAGTCTTGTTTATCCGGTGAATTAGGATACGTGGAACGTGATCTCGGATCTTGCGGATACATGACATTAAATGCACCGCGCAATACATCTTTTACGTCTCGGATTCAATTCCAAACATCGTTCACATTTAACAGGGTTAAACAAAGAGGTTTTATGTGACTTTTTGGTTTCAAGGTCGTTATATTTTCAGTAACAAGCTGATTTTTCATGATAAATAAAATATATTATAATTGTACCTCCTATAATGTATTTTTAGCAACGACAATTTTGAGTAAGTCGTTGGCGTCACGTTTGTCCATAAACATAACAACATACAGAACCTGTAATTACCGAACACTGCAATCGTTATCTCAAGACATTATGTATTAATTCTCATAATACATTGTTTTTTTTTACTGGCTGCTAAGGCCTGAGAGTTGCATCAATGCTCACTGTAATGTAAGCAATGTCATTGTCCGCAGGTGAAAGTGGAGGGCCGCACACAGTACCTGACGTGCGTGTGTATGGGATGCCTAGAGCGCTGCGACCCCGACCGCACCATCTGCTGCCGCTTCTGCGGACAGAAGTGGGACGGCTCCTCGCTCGTGCTCGGCACCATGTACTCCTACGACATCTTCATGGCTACTCCCTGTTGCGCAGAACGATTGAAGGTAAACTTTAACCAACAATATTATCCATATCACCTCTTCAATATTGCTCATTACGAGCGTCAGCAATTACCTCCATCGCTAACAATTTTACATCATGAAGTGAGTCTCAAAGGGTAATTTTTTATTTGTCGTACAGTGCAACAACTGCTACAAGCCGCTCCTGCACCCGCAACAGCGACTCAACTACTCGGACTACTCGCACCCGGTGATGTGCCCGCAGTGCCGCACAACCGACACGCACTTCGTCAAGCCGCTCACTTACTGCTTCACAAAACGGGTGTTCCCGCTCTTCCAGCAGTGGCCATAACAGTCGGCGGTGCCAGGGACTTCTCCTGGCACCCCCCCTTCTTCGGCGGACGCGTGGAACATGGCCCCGTCGCCCCCGCGCCGCGCATCGCCCCCCGCACTGCGCCCCGTAGTCAACACCAGCATGGCCTCCCGAGCACCCGAACCGGCTGCAGAAGAATCGGTCTCCAAGTATCTCACGCCGACCCTCGCGAGTATTACCGAATCCCTTTCACTACTCGGGTTGAGCCCGGAGACACTTGCGATAAGCCTCGGCGAGTCCCTAGCCGATCGCTACCTGGCGGCCCTGAGGCCGAAGCCGGTGGAGCGGCCGACTCTGGGCGGGTGCGGCATCCCTCGCCGCACGACGCTGACGGAGCCTTCTAACCTGCAACTGTTCTCCAATGACTTCATGGACTACTTGAATCAAATCGCGTAGAGGACCCGTGGCGCGACTGTGTGGGTGCGTAACAATCGACTTGGCGACGAATGGACTTTGTGTTTGCGATATTTCTGCTGAACTTTTCGCGTCCGTTGGGCGCTAGAAATAATTTCTGTTAAATTAAGTTGGTATTATTGAAAATAATTTTATGTGTCGGTTTAGATCATACTATTGATTTTATTTTAATTTTATTCTGAACTTTGTTGATTAGAAGTTGATTTTTATGGAAAATTATTATTAGCATTGTATGGAGTGATGCCAGAAATTGCATTTTTTTCAAATTTGGGGAGCAATTCTTGTGAGGAAGCTGAAGGAAAGTTTTTTTTAAATGATCGATTATAATCTTGGAATTCAGTGATACAGGCCCTATCTGATAGGGCGTTCGAGTTGAGTGTTGTTTAGTTCAATTTAGTTTATTAGTTATGTTTTATTTTAGCAAAATTTTAAACTTAACTTAAGTGTTATACAATTATTTCGTAGGTTTATTGTAAACTTTTATTTCCTCCCACCAAAATGGCACTTATCACGTAAGTGGACTTCTTGTACTGAAGATGCCATGTTAGGTTATTTTTAATATCATTTCTCATACACTTACTACATATTTCACATCCCTTAATTTAATCAATATTAATGGTAGAGGATTTTAATTGTAAGTGATTGCTGTGTCACCAATAATATGATTAGCTGTCTATATCTCTTATAATTAAAGTAAGGTTTATGTACTGTGAACTTGTTATTTTTATATTTTTGTTTTTATTTTAATATAAATCATACGATTATGGATGCTCAATGATTAGCGGTTTTTAATTCATATTGATATATTTCGGAAGTGTGCCATATCAAAAATGTTAAAGCAGATTTATAAATGAGGATATTATTGGGCAAATATAGCACGTGCGCCGCTAACCATTGAGTCGTTTGCATTATAATTTAGAGCGTGTTTCTTTGTTATCAAACGTACGGTTCGGCTAACATTACGTTAGATTAAGAGTTTCTTATTATGAATGTCTATTTATTTGTAAGTGAATAGCGCTTCGACATTTAATAAGCGTATAAGTGACGTGCACGTTTACTCATTAACTGTTTATCGTTAAAGTGTTAGGTAAGGTTTTTATACATTTGATACTTATTACTCGCAAAGTGATTACAAGTGATAAATTCTTAGTAATAATGCGTGTTTAGTGGTAAAAACTATAGTGGTGCGGATCGTTAGGAGCAGAGGTGACGCGTCGGTGGTTCGGTACCCGATGTAAAGTGATAACAGAATGTTAGGCAATAATTCAAATGAAGACTTGAACACTTTTTTATAGGTAAAAATTTTTGCATTGTCCTTCTTAAATTGAATAACTGCCATTTACCTTTTACTATACTAATCGTTGTGATTTTCGGGTGCAATTTTATACATTCAGTTGCTTCTGATCGTTCAGGCGTTCGCTTTTGATTTATAAATCGCTGAGCGCGTTCAAGCGGACCGGCGATAAAAAGTCGCTCATTCAGAGCAGACGATAGAACAATGGATATAAAATTGCACGTCGAAAATCGCTATTTAATGTGGGACTGAACGCGATAGATCGCGTATGTTGCGTAGTAAGTAGATCATCACACGGTCATCACGTCATCACGCTATCATCCGCATCACTGCACCTCATTCGTCACCTTCGTCATCGGCACGGTTTGAGTGAGAGGCGGCTGGCCTGACTATGGCGTAGGGGACAGATTGGCTTGTTCCAGGAGTTCGCTAGACCATGGGTAGGAGACATCTGAGGGACGCCCTGGTCTAGGTAACTCCTGATCTTTTAACCAGACAAATATCAAAGAACCAATTAATTCTTTAAACCAGATTAACTTTATCAATACTTGAAACTGATATCTTACTCGTGTATTCAATTTGAATTGCAAAATACGATAGCAATAATTACGGAAATAAATACTGACCTAATAATTCCTGTGACTTATAACAAAGTTGCATAAAATTTTCAGTGTAAACAAAGCTATTACAGACTATTCATAAAACAATTACGTAGGTATTGTATAGTAATAAAGAGTTATTCATTTCCGTAATACATTGTAGTAGGTGTCGGATGGCACATATTTGCAAGTTGATGCGCGGATTTCATGAAACATTGTTAGTCACATTGTATAGTGCGCAACATACGAGTAGCATCGTGTTGTGTTAGGTCACGTCAGCGTTGTGACATTGGCGATGCGTGACCACCGACCATGTTGCCAAACGTAAATAAGGCCTGCCAATCTGTTGCCATGGTAACGACACTAGCTGTTTCAACCATTGTCGGATCAGACGCCAGTCGCCTTGTGTGGTTGTAATACCTCTTAAATATTTTAAAATTTGTATCCTCCGCTTACAATTAACGGTAAGAATGAGAATATATTATCATAGCACGGCGTATTGTAAATATGCAGTTACTACACGCAGATGCTTTACGAAAAGTATATAATGAGATATTGCATATTTTCTAGTTTAGCAGTAAATCGATAGTACATAATTTCAACAATATCAAAGAAACCCTAATTATTTTAAATGAAAAACGGCGCGCCGCGATGTCGTTTCATATGTTAAACAATTTTAATTTTATCGAAGTTTGCTCGTTCGTATATAGAATTATATTTAAAAGTTAGTAATATACATTTAAACGAAATGTATATCCAATAATGTATTTGAAAAAAAAAGAAAAAAAATTAAAAACGAGCTGTTGTTGGTATATTTAGGAAAATATTAAAAAATGAACCAGATCATCTGATGGTGTCCATGTACAAATGAGTAAGGTGAACCGACATCGCGTCGCGCGCGGCGTAGAGGAACACACAAAGTATAAACATATTGTTTAATAGTCAAATACAGAGCCATCTATCATCTAATGTATTCATAGAACATTTTATAATGACTCATATAATGTAACAAGTCATTGACTCCCACTTTCCGGTACAAAACGAAATATTTAAAATCTATTTTGGAAACAAAAAAAAATCCAATATTACGAATATATGAAAGTCCTCCGATTCGATGTAAGGAAGTTTATTTTATACATAGATGTTTCCATATTTAAAATCTTTGATTAACATTACCTATAGATGAAAAAAAAATAGTAAATTATAGTTAACCATTATGGCTTCTCGTTTACAGTTAAATGATATTTTACAAGCATTTGTCTGGAATATGTTACAAAGGTTTTTACATTTGGCACTCGCAGTGGTCATTCAGTAGTGGTAGGCGGTAGGGAATGCATTTCAATGGTTGTAAGAGGAGTTGTGGGTAGTTGTCGATAGCGGCGCGGCCACAGCGGTTCGGATCTTCCCTTGCCTTCTGTGGTACGATAATCTGAGTATGTGTTTGATTATTCATATTTTAATCACTTAGTTACTTGTTCAGTTTTGATGATAAATTTAATTACAAAAACGTTGCCAACTTTCTTAGTTTATTTGCACATATTTGTTAAATTTTGTAATTAATAACAATTATTTAGACACCGACATTCAAGTTTCTTCATGTTAAATTTTAATGTGGTGTAATTTAGTGAATTGCTTAAAAGTACAAAGAAACAATTTGTTACTTTTGCAAATTTTATAAAGTAAATCAAATACATATTAAAGGTAAACTCGGATTTAGATAATCTTTACGAAATAGTTGCTGTAAATCCTAATATTAACAAACCGCAATTGTTTCAACGATGGGAGCGACACTTTTATTGAGTTTTATAAAGAAATTTTTATTTTACGTTATTTAAAAATATTAGGAGCAAAAATTGTTAATTAATTATTATAAAAAAGAACCTATATCTTATTTGATTTATGAATTTAATTACTCTTACACTTATATACGCTATAGTAATTCTTACGAAGTACCTCTAGCACTCTGTATGTAGGATGACATCCGCATAATATACGTTGCTCTAATAGATATTGAGTCCCGCTTTTACCTATAGGTTAATCACATTATTTCCACAGTAGCTCTTATTTAGGGAGGTAGAATTTTCTTTAATCATAAACGGAGAGAATGCGGACGGATGAATGTTGTCACTTAATCATTAAGTTTAGTCATTGACACATTAATATCATTACTTATCGGTATTGGAGACTCGCCCGCGCGAGATTTGTTGAATCGTGTACATTCTGGTCATAGGCGGTGCGCTCTGCGATGCTGCGTTGTAAGTCATTTCCAATTTTACTCTAATGTCACATTCGAACTCGGTATCATGCATTCACTGCTGGCTTTTACATTGATCAACTGAGTTCACACAATTATTTCGTCTCAATAGTTGCGTCTGCAATGATCGCCAATATTCGGTGTTTAACAAGAGACTGTGAACTTTGTCAACGTCAAATAATTGGTTATAAGCAGATGCAAATGGGAAGTGTGTGCCTCGCGATGGTAATGACGTCATGCATGACGACAGCCCGAGGCACGTCCCAATGACATTCAACATCTGAATGATACCCGGCGTAAAAAAGCTCAAAATTTTCCAAACGCATTGGCTGATTCTAGTATACGGCTGTTATTGGTTAGTGAAACAAAAGTTGCAAATCAAAACATGTTAAGTATATTTTGATACTCGATGTTTTCTACACTAATGTAGTAATTAATCTTTTGTATTGTGTAGATAGGATTAACGTCACGCTCGATCGCATTTAGTAGTTTCCACGGACCACCAGTAGACGAACAGTTGGTGTTCAGTTTACACAGACTGAGCTCGCAGAACATTTGTTTCGTATTTAAAACTAACAAATGCGATGCGACAGTGGAAAGTGATGTAACACTCATTAATTGCATTCGCACAACTACCGGGGCTATTGGTCATTTGGGACTGTCGATAAAAGTTCACACTAATCTTCACGTGATAAAATTCATGAATAGACCCCCACTAAAATCCGTAACATGAACACACATAATTGGTGATAAAATGACGAATTGCTTAATGATAATAATTAAGTTATTGCGTGGCAATTAGAATAAACAATTTTTTACTACGTAATGCGCGGGGTGCATCAGGGTATGAGTGTCATAATTTGAAATAACATTAAAATAAACTTTTGTATTTTCGTAAAGGTAACAAGTAATTTAGTGATAACCTTTTTCTATTACATATTAATATGTATAATGCGTAAAGTTAAACATCAAGTAATATACGTTTTTTTACTGAAAATGTAGATGTAGTATTTTTGTAAGACAAACGAGTTTCGATCTCGTACGTGTATCACAGCGATAATAGATCAATATCTATTGTGTAAGACCGGTTGTCTGTCAAATTTTAAGAAGAAATCTCGATCGGCGAATTCGATGCACGTAAATCGATAAAACACTTGAAGCAAGTAAACATACGCGAGATTCCTTCTCGATGTTGGACGGACAAACCTATGGTCGTTATTGTATCTAGGCTAGTAAGACTTTTAACTATCTATGCATTTTCTATTTGATCGGATGCTTTTTAAGAGTTACTTAATTATTTTTTTAAGAAAGTATATAAGCATTTCTCTCGTTCCGCTTTATATTGAGGCGCTGAATGCGTTAGCCCTTACTACTGTCGCGACGAAACTGTGCGACGACGTTTGAAATTTCGGGGCAGTTCTTATTCACGGTTGAAGCGAAATTACTATAATTAATTTGTTCCTTGGCAAAATTACCAGCACACATTTCATTGTAAAACTAATGTATGTCTGAATGGATGAGAATCTTAGGTATGTGTTTGAATTATTTTGCGTGTGGTGTATGTACACCTTGTCTTTACTATATTATGTGTGTGATCGTGTCCTACATGTTTTTTCTGTGATCGCTTGTTTCCTTACAATTTCCCTGAAATACGGTTCGAGAGAAAGAAAGTTGGATGTCGAGATGCTCAGATGGAAAACGCCAATTGATTAATTTTAAGTATTGTAAGTGCTTGGATTATTGTAAGTGTCGGTTTTAAAAATTCTCTATAATGTACGTCGTACATTTATGCCATTGAAAATTGATATTATTTTTTAAATTATGCAAACGCCGTGAGCGTGTATTTTTGTATATTCGGAATCGATGCGTAAGGAATTGGCACAAATAAATTATAAAGATTACGTAAGTTTATTCTGATAATGTTTAAGATGAAAGTTCCATTTTGTAAGGTTTTTAAAATTATTGGAAAGCTATTAATTTATAACGATAGTGAGCGTTGTATTGTCTAATGATGTTGGTAAAGCGAGTATAGTTGTAGGTTGTTTCAGAGAATTGTAATAAAACCGGGGAGAAACGGAAAAATCATGTTATATTTTATACGAATCCTGATATTGGCGAGGCGCGGCTCGCTCGCGCCCGCCTTCGTGTTACTTTACGAACGTAGTGTGTAAGTTTGCTCTTTAAAAGAGTTTCCGCAGGTAGTAGTTTTAGTAGGCTTAGTGTTTTTTATACTGGCTTGATGTTGTGACATTTATAATTAATAATGATATCTTATAAAAGCAGAAGTACGAACAAGCGGCCAACACTGATCAATAGCAGAATGTGTAGTGGGTATTCGATGTGGGGAACATTACGTTGTTTTCGTTTCTGTGGACGACGAGCGGGCAACATTCCTGCACTTGTGATCTTAACCAAAGTGTTGCTGTTCGCAAGCATATCATTTTAATACGACGCTAGATACATTTTCGGTACAAAATCTTAGCAAAGTTTTTTATTGTATTCGATTTATAATTATATTGTTAGACAATTCTGTGTTGTCAGTTTTGTAGTGGACATTTCCGTGCGAGCACGATCTCCGATGTCTTGAGTTCCGAGTTCCGTACACGAGTCCATGTCTAGTCGAAGCCGTCGGCTTGGGGCGGCAGCGCGTCCCGACGCGTCCCGTCGCCGATCCAAACAATTGTTCCATTACAACTCTGGTGATGGACTTGAATTATTTCAGTTATTTAGCAGAATTATATTATTCTAGTATTTCCGATTATGTTACGTTTTATATTGCTTATATTATATATTATGGATACGATGTTTATTAAGTATTTAATATTCATTTGATGAGGACCTAGTCGATTCTCTATATATCACATCCCCAAAGTACAAATTCCTTGTTGTTTAGTCCAATTTTGTTTGACTGTTATTGAATGGAAATTATTTTAGCGTGCGCTGCTCCGCGCGTCCCGCGAGACGCGGCGCGCGGGAGTAGGAAGCGGCCGATGTCATGTCAGAGTGAAAATTATCCTTGCCTATATGATGACTCGTGGCTAATGCATTACTTTATTGGCAACATAACACCTTTCGATACATTACAAAGCCAGAAAAGGGTCTAATGTTGTATGTAGTTTAACACTGAAAATATTTGAAGCGAAACCATTTCCAGTAAAGGTAAATTATTGTGCGTGCCACACGGGCGCGTCATTACGATTATGTTTAGCAGCTTTTAACTTAAGTTTACGTTAGTATAATTTTTGATAAGTTTTACCTACTTTAGTTAATGCACAACTAATAACCCAATAAGTAATCTTTCATTTTTTTCTTTACTAATTCTCGCTATATTTACACTTTACAGTTTTAAGTTTTTACTTGAACTTACGTTCGATGAATATTTGTCTTTTTTTTGTTTATTTACTTATCATTGTTTTAGTTATACGTAATCGCCTACTACACATTATTCAATGGGAAAAGCTAATTTAGCAATGAAAATATATTTCAAATGACACTATACCTATGAATACAATGAAACCTTTATAAAAATGAAAATTAAAAAATAAACAACGTTGTTTTATTTATGACTTCACCCTCCTTACCACCTAATATTTACACTTGAAATAACCAAACGGTTGTGTAACATAAGATCATTATGAATGATTGTCACGTGTTTGGAAACATCAAAAAAGTGATTACGATGATAGCACTTGTTGCATAGAAGAGTAGCACATTCACACACAAAGCTCTCTGAGCGATAATTACAGTAATATTGAGGCCTGAGCACAGCAGTAAATCATATAAAAACTAACAACCGATAGATACCAGAAAATGACCAAGTAAACATTACACTATTAATAAAATTACACAAATAACCACAGAAATATATTTCTGTGCAAATAACAGTGCCAGTACTCAATATGTATAGCCCCTATACACTATAGCCCTGTTGGACGTATTAACTAAAATATAACACCGACTTAATATAATCATATCTACACAAGATCTGACGAAACACTCAAATCGTTTGAAAAATGATTTTTGATTGCTCACATCTGCTAAAAGTAAGCAATTATTTTTATAAAGAGTTACTTATTTTATACATAGATATAGGTAATCTAGATTGGCAAAGTTGGTTTATTTTACGTGTAAATATAACCGAAGGTAGATTTTATTTTTATTTGATACACCCTAAATATTTAGTAAATATCGAAGAAATATTTCGTAAACAAACTATAAATCGCCGTGATTCCGGAACTGCAGCCAATATCGGAAGTTCTACATCTGTTTAGTGCGATTAAACCGTGCCTGGTACACTCAAATGACCAATAAATACCAACGTTACAGCTAATAATGTTTCCGAAACTGGGTATGTACGTAAATTACGAGATCCTTTCAGAATAAGTATCTGAAGTAGTCGCTTAATTGGTTTAAGCAGAATGTTCCCTGTGAAAATGAGATATTCTCAGGTCGGGCTGAACACTAAGGTCAGTTTTTCGATTCTAAAGTATCGGTTCACCCAGGGTTGAATTCTCGTAAAATGAGCTGAATTATTCTGCAGTATCCATCAATCATAATACGCTGACCACACTTGACAATGGGATCATTATTATTGGCATCCTCCCCGTAGAAAGTCTACTGCTGAGCATAGGCCTCACGCAAGAATTACTGCAACCTTCATTAGGTCGTTTATCTAATAAGTTACCTATAAAACTCCATTAGTTACAACCAAACCCGATACACAATCAAACTTAACAACAATCAGGAATTAGTAGCTACAATGTACAAAACATTGAAACGGGCCCCAATGTTTACGGCTATCTACTCCTCTAACTTACAATAATCCATATACAGAAATCTACTAAATTTTGTCGAGCAAGGCACTTCTAATCCCCTGTTGCTAAATTAGAGATAACGGCAGCATTTCCTTGAGAACGTACAGACATTTACTGAGACTTAATTTGCATTCAAGCGTAATATATATCGGAAGGATTTTCTTGATCCGTAATTATTGGATGCTGAGTGTTGAGTACAAGGTTTAGTTTCAATGTTATTGCGAGTTAGATATTATTGGGCTTTTACGGCACATAGATTTGAGTTTAAAAGGTTTTATTTATTCAGTACAATGAACAAACATTTAAATTTCATTGGATGCCATATAAATATTTTAAAGTGCGATTTGTTCTTGCAGTTCAGTAGACACAACTTTTGTTATTTTTAGCGTAGGTACAAAAAAGCTGTAAGCTCTAATCTATGTACCTCATAACTAATTAGTTTTTATTCGTTATAGGTACTTTTATTTCTAGGCTTGTGGTATTATAATTAACACCTTAATTCTCAAATATTGTTGCCAAGATTGCTGAATAGACTATCCAAATTATAAATTCAAATATAATCGTTTATTTTTTTTATGTATGTGATTTTCATATATATATTTTTGTGTGTGTGTGTGTGCAATAAAGTGTATATTATAAATAAATAAATAAAATCTTTAGCGCTATACCAGCAAGAATTAAACCTACCTTCTAATACTAAATCAATTACGAATTTGTAACCCATTTACGGTTAGCTATTAAAGTAAATCAGGACTCAACTATCAATTTCCTGGTGGACATCGATGGTTCTAGAATTTTAAGTGGACATTAAGATATCACTGTATTAGATAAAGTTCAAGTTGGGACATCAAACGTTCAACTATTAATCTGGTTACTGCAGATCAGCTCATCTGTCACCGAGGAAATAATATCTATTGCGACTAAAAGTAAATGGTATTTACGAATGTTATACATACATACATACATAAACTCACGCCTTTATCCCAGAAGGGGTAGGCAGAGGCGCCACCAGGACACCCACATTTCGCCTTGTATGTTCCGTCCCATGATGTGATAGGGGGCGAGCCTATCGCCATATCGGGCACAAATTCCTGACTCCGGGCTGATAATGAATAGAAAAACCCAATATCACTTTGCCCGACCCGGGATTCGAACCCGAGACCTCAGCTTTATAGTCGTACCGTAGTACAACTACGCCACCGAGGCAGTCTACAGAAATAGAGGTACGAATGTTATATTTAAGCTCTAAAAGCTCTTAGATATGATTAAAGTCTTTCGATATAAATAAATAAATAATAAATAAATACACCCAACAGTCAAATACTGACCCCACATTAAGATCGAGTCTTGTGTCGTGGGTATCAGAAACTACGAGAGGTTTTTCGGTCTCACAAACACCCAGACCCGAAACAAATACCTGTGGATCACACAAATATTTGTTTCGGTGCGGGGATCGAACCCGCGGCCTCACGTTTCACAGGCGGCGTCTAACCAACTGCGCCACGGAGGCTGTCATGATATGATATTAATATAAGTAGTTTAATCGATTTAGTCGTTCGAGCCGTGAAGACTGTTCTTGAAATAGCAAAGAAATACTTTTTGATACACTAAATAGTAAATACTGTTGGTAGGAATATAGTTTCTCAGGGGTATATGTTGTAAAAATGGTAGAAGAGATAGAATTTTACGTTAATTAGTACCTGCACTACCTCTTAATCTATGGTTTTATTTGTTCAACTATGATATTCTAATTAGGCAAGGTCAAAGTCGTGTAGGGTAAGAGTAAGTTAAAGATCAATAACAAACCTGCTGCTTAACGGATCTTTTCTCTCTGATTACAGGACAAGCAGTACCTATTATAGAGCCAAGCCCATGCAATAGATCGTAAAAGCGTCACCAGATTTTAAAGATAACAGAGCGACATCTAACTGCATGTTCTGGAACTATCTTTATCTCTTCAGAACATTCTTTAACATGGGTAACGAGAGGATAAATCTAAGAAATGTGCCCAAACTAGTGCGCTACATTTTTAAATGAACAAATATTTGAATGTTTTGAAATACAGCCATACGAATAGATTTAATTTCAATAAATTGCTACCACTGACCGAAACCGGACAGACAGACTTGATTAATGGGATCCTACTTAATCTGTTTATGGTCATTCGGTATTAACGAGCTGTACGGCGCTTGAGTAGTAGAACTTTATAGAGGCTTATCTCAAACATTTATGCGGTTAGTACATAATACTGCGTTTATTTGTTACTACTGACATTTTAAGACGCTTGTATTGAGTTGTATGTGGTATTTTGTATGCAAATTTGTGTTAGAACGAGATTATGATCGGCCTCTGTACACTGGTGTTGTTTTGGTTTCATTACCAGTCTCGTATGTCGAGTTACTAACTTATTTGTACATGTTTTTGTGCTCTGTGTTTGGGTGCTTTGAATTCAAATTCAGGGTGGGATACGACCACAGCTGGTTGCAAAATTTGCAATGCCTCCACACCCTGAAAAATCGAGTACGCTGTCGATACTAGTTTTTGCTATTATTTATCGGCAGTAGTCATGAAACAATATGTAAAAATATTTTGAAAGTTTTGGAGATTTGGCATTAGGTCAGTATACTCGTAATGTATAGTGTACACAAAGGTAACATGAGATTATTATTAATTACATGTTTGATAGTAGATTTTTCATTTAAGCCAAGTTGTTAACTGCCGTATAAAAAGTGTAAAACCTGTGCCAGTAGAGACTTAGGTCATTTTATTAATAACAGCTCCAAACAGGTTGTAACAATCGGAATTATTGCCGGCCTGCATTTTTGTGTCGACCAACGAAATGATCCTAAGACCTTCGTATTCTCAGTTTATTCCTTTCCCAACTAGCTATCGTTCCCTAAATTACAGTGCTAAATAAATAATGCCGGTACATAGAAATTTGACAATCATAAAGTGGACGGTTGTAAACTGGGCAGCGGGCAGACCTCGGGGACGCTTTATCCGATCTTTAGATCATAAAACATTTTTATTGCGTCGAGAGCGGCGTGCGTATGTAATAGCCATGTACCTACATCCCATACTTTGTTTACTAAGTTGATTGGATTCGTGCCTTTTTTATTTACAATACGGATAGTTTAAGTTAGTATAGCGAGTCGGTCGTGCGTCTGCCATTGTTCATCTACCCTGCAAAGTGGAAAGAAAGTATCATTGGTGAATCAGTCGTGCGTGAATATAAGTGGAAATCTTTATAGGTTCCTTTATGCGGGTTATCGTTTTGATCTTTGAGTTTAATTCATTTGAAAGCCGTAAATGGATTATGTTTGTAGTGTGAGTGATTTTAAAGTCGGTTGTAGAATATGTAATTGGCTTGACAATGCGTTTAGACAGTGACACAATTGTTTAATGTCTTTGTTAATCAAATACGATTGTAATTTTCAATATCAATGAAATCAAACGGTATCGATGAGCTTAATTCATTTGAAAGCCGTAAATGGATTATGTTTGTAGTGCGAGTGATTTTAAAGTCGGTTGTAGAATATGTAATTGGCTTGACAATGCGTTTAGACAGTGACAGAATTGTTTAATGTCTTTGTTAATCAAAGCGATTGTAATTTTCAATATCAATGAAATCAAACGGTATCGAAGACCATGTGCATTACTGCTGGATATGTTTTTCATGTTGTGTATTTGTGATGACAAGGAGCTGCAGAAAGGCCAGTTGATTCTTCTAATGGTAAGTGATAATTATTACTGGCTATGCATGTCCACAAGTCTGTAAGGATATTTCGTGTATTATTGTGCTCACTTTTCATGACCACTCTAAAAACATATAATAAGTTAGAATTTAATGTATGGAATTCTACAACAATTGCGTATTGCATATTCAACCGTAGGTAGGTATTTATCACTGGCTATTTTTGACTAATTTTTTTTCTGTGGTTTATTATATAGATAGTATCATAATATTGATTTCTAAATATGGATTTGACACCAAATCTAAACATTTAAAGTATTCGATTGAATCGTAGCGACCTTACTTTAGTTTAATAAAAATAAGTTTCCACGGCTCATTATAACAGAACGCTTTTAATTTCTATATTATTTTTGAGAAATACGAGAACATCCTATTTAAAAGATGAACAAAAACCCAGGAGTTTGTTTACATCTCAAAGGTGAGATATTAATCATGTTCTAATCACTATGCTTTATAAGTTGCCACACCTCCAGTTTCGTTGGCTATTTCTGCTTCCGCTAACATCAATCTTTTCTCCCATTCCTTCTAATTATAACGTTGGGAGCCTTTTAACGTATTTCGCGTGAGGGCTATCATCTTGTTCATATCTCATTTGGTTTTTAGTAATTACGGAGCTGATTTTTAATAATTGACGAGGAGCTGCGAAGGCTATTATGGTTGAAGGTTATTTATTTAATAGCTTTTATTTTACTTGCAATGTATGTTTGTTCGGGTGGAATCTTGCTACTCAATTTTGAAGCAGATATCTTCAACCGATTGAGCTGAAGTTTTTTAAACACGTTTAGTTTGTAAAATAATACACCATAAGCTGTGTGACGTCATTCAAAATTCAAATTAGTTCAATTCAACTATTTATGAAAATAGTTATTTTTAATGCACTTCTACAATATTTTGTCAATAAGTATGGGTTAACTAATTCCTTCGCCTATTTACAATTTTTTTTTATGGTAATAATTGTATGAGGTCATATACGTCACAAGGCTTGGCAAGGGTCTTTTCTTACTGGAAGATGTTCTGGCCTTAAGTTCCAAGGTCGAACAAGTGCGGGTTTTAGAACTTTACATGACATTTCGGTGTTTTAACCGTAGTACTGTACTTTGTTTGTTAATCCTTTATTGCACAAAAAGAAACATTTACTTTCTTACAGGCAACCTTTGGATGGACCTTTTTGGACCTTGTACTTTATGGCCTTTGAGTCTGTATCATGAAGATAACACCACGTATACAACTGTAACACGCATAAAAAACCCTAAAATTTTGCACTACTGCTCAAATATTCCAAACAAAACACAAAAATTGATACGCACTATCCCATTAAAGAAGTTTTACGCGCACATCAAAAACGGGGGCATTATCAGCCACCGCCCGTGTTTATGAGCCGTAACAAGCAATAAAATTTGGGATCCCATCGTTTTGCAATCACCCCACCGGCCTTTGATGAACATCCTACACTTTATATTTGCCTATAAAGTTTTTTATATCGTGTGGAGGATGGTCACGTTCGCCGTGGTCAGCGAAAGTAATGAGTCGTGAACGTTGAGGTGTTACTGCCGTGAGGCTTCTGACGGTGTAAAAGTAAGGGACATATCGGATATAGTAGTGTTGTTTGCGTTTTTCAATATAACTATAATTCAGTTGGCGAATCATATTTGTACATTTTTTTAATAAAATGCTCTTAAGAAACATATTAGTAATTTAATTATTTTCAGACTGACTAAGTGTAAGCATATTACAGCAAAAAAGTATTCAAAAAATGATTTATCAGCGACTTTTGTACGTACCTATATGTAATGTCTGTTACGTTTATGTATTACGTAAAAATACTTGAAATATTAAAAATCGTTAGTAAATAATTAAAACGTTTGCCCAATAAATTAATAAACATTAAGCTACTACCAAGGTATCCTTTTATTATAATCCCTATATTATTATCTGTAACAGTCTCACAACTGGACATTCATCCAGTCATTGCCCGTCTGTACACACGAATGAGACAAGCATTTCATTAATATAATATTGATTAGACTATCCTATACGCCTCGCCGCAGACCACACACTCCCCTTGCTTTGAGGGCAGCAATAAGCTTGATGGATACCTTTACAAGTGCATGGTGTCGCTATGGTAATTATGCATGGGTAGACACGCATCATGGGTATTGAGAATTCGGGTGTTTGAAGCGCTGGTGATTGTAATCTAGGAAGCTTATTAAAACAGATGCAATTTTTGTGGATCAAGTTGGTTACTTGTAGCATAGATGTTACACAGATGTATATATACCTATGTGTTCCTTCTTATGCTACAACAATAAAATATATAATAAATATTTTATTTGTAAATCGCTAAAGACTTGTAGGACGTTTAATTGAATCACGATAAATCTTTCTACGGGCTAAAATCACGTATTTTTTTATATGTTGTACAATGTCACCTCTCACCAAATGAAATACCATTTATGTCAATATACAGGTTGATATAATATATTAAATAACTAATTTATACTACACAACATACAATTAAACTCAAATCTACGACGCTGCATACTCGAAATCCAACATAGCGACGCAAAATCTTTAAAGTTACTCAAGATAAATTAACAATAAACCTTTTTCTTGCTTTTAAAAATTCTTTTTTCGTATGACAAAGGGTCAGATTAAAAATAGGGGAGCGTCAGGGCCGTCGCGCTGACGGAATTAGCCAAGTCAGATCCAAATTAAAAAAGAAATCAGCTGAGAGTTAATTTGCAAAGTTTTAATTACGTTTATTTTAGTCATCAAGCAATTCAGCATTAATTAATAAAGGATAAGTAAAGATATTTTGATTGAGAATTTTATTGAAAAGAAATAATATATTATTTGGAGAGGCGCTTGCTGCGAATTCACATATGTACTGTACATTGTGTATACATGTAACTACTGGACATATTGAGACTTAACATCTTATGTCTCAGGGTGGCGAGCACAGTAGAATGCCAAGCCATGCTTTGTAATTCAAGGCGTTGTTTAGTTTTCTACTGTCCATAAGCGGTCGTATCGCATACCATCAGGCGAATGGCATGCTCGTCTCGCCATTCTACGCAATAAAAAAAATATATACATAACCGTCTCGCCTACATCCCATTGGGGTAGAAGAAACATATATCTCGACTGAGCTCGATGTTGATATATCACTTCACCTAATAGTCGCTGATTACACCTAATTCAGAACACGTACAATAAACACGCTAAAAGCATAATAACGTAATTTTGAATTTAATTAATAAATAGTATTACAAGTATGAACTAACAAAAAAATTTGATTACGAACCGTTTAATCCTCGAGCGTTAAAGATATATCTCAAAACCTAAAAAATCGATGCAAGCACATCGTACAAAATTCAAATATTGCCTTCCTTAACGTTCTTAGCAGAGTAGAGGCACTTTTTAGAGTCAAAGCGTCTACTTCACGTGAAACAAGAGATAAAGGCGTAAAGGACGCAATTAAGCACCCTTTGCTCTCGCAAGCACGGGTATACGACAACCCGTCTTGTTTTGTTTACGCTTTAGTGGAGTTTAAACACCTAGATGTAATGTGTATGTGAATATAATTTATTAATTAAAAAGATGAGTGTGTATATGTATATTTTTTTTGGTACCTTAATAAGTACGCCAATCCGCACTAGGCCAGCGTGGTGGACTATATGGCCTAACGCATCTTAATCGTCGATTTATCTTAATTTCGATTTTAGAGGAGCCCCGTGCCCTGCAGTGGGACGTACTATATATGGGCTGATGTAGATTTATACATTAACGTCACGTCTATATCCCGTAGGCCATAGGGGTAGGCAGAAACTATGGATCACCACTTTTCTCGATCTTGACATCCTACTCTCGCTTCGTGTACTTTCATCAATCTCTTCATGCATTCTCGTCGGTTCAGGGCACTTTTAACCTGGCCCTTGCCTAAATTGCCGTCGATCTGCCTTCTGGTTATATTTGTAAAAAACTAAAACCATATTTAAATATTAATAAGTACATTAAAGTATAATAATATAAGTATTAAATGGCACTAGCTCATTCACTGCGATAATAAAAAACATAGGTTGCAAAATTTTCGCTCGATGCAAGGCATTGCTAACATGTCGCTATGGAAATCCTTGGTGGATTACTATGTTCACCAGTATGGGCAGTAGGCTTCCTGACTGCTGTGGCTTAAGAAAGAGAGATACTTTCTCGTCTACACCTACCATTGAAACTATAGTCAGAGAGAGAAAGATAGAGAGATTACAATTCCATCTACACACCCGCATTAAAACCAATAACGAGACATAACTTTCAATACCTAAGACCATTTTCGATATGATTTAAAGCTCATATTCTATAGTTTGCGAGATGATTTTTTAAATTCAGCGAACGATATTATAATATATCATTTTTACGATCGCTCGCGTCTGGTTGCAGTCTTGGATACCGTAATAAACGCGTTATGGCTTACCATAGTTGTAACTGGCGGGGACGGTAACATTAGTAAAGAATAGCATTGCTAGTATAAATTGTAATAAGTTGTTGTTTGTCTGCTGGGCGGGCTATGGAGGGTAACATTAGAAAAGGATAGGTATAGAATTTGAAAAAGAAAAACATATTTTGATATTTTTAGATAATAAAAAGTACATTATAGTAATATAATAATTTAAAAATTTAAGGTATGTAAAGAACCCGCACTAGGCCAGCGAGGTGGACTATATGGCCTAACCACTATCAATAGTAGTTTCGATTTTAGAGGATGCTCGTGCCCTGCAGTGGGACGTATATGGTCTGATACAGAATTGAAGTATATTTAATATATTGTAATAAGTGTTTTATTATTTATTACATGGACTTGTAATAGTACGAAGGATAGAAACAAGACGACAGTAATCATACATAGTTTCACGCCATTAGGTATTACACAAAAATTATTTAACTAATAATTATTACAGTGGTTAAGAAAATGCCTGGAGAGTTAATTCCTTAAATAAGTAAACCTATGTATGTAGTATTTATTATTAATTTAATTAACTGCCTCGGTGGCGTAGTTGAACTACGGTAAGGTTACCAAACTTAGGTCTTGGGTTGGAGTCCCGGGTCGGACAAGACGTCCCTATCACAGCGTAGGACGGAACATACAAGGCGCAATGTGATTGTCCTGGTAGCACTTCTGCCTACCCCTTTAGGGAAAAGTCATGAGTTTATTTATGAATGTAATTAAAATATATAAGTAGTAATGTAGTTAAATGTACTTTATTTAAACCATTTGTAGTTTAAGAGCTGTTAAAATGTTTCTCTAATAAGGCACATTATTAATGCCTACTAACTACGATTATTCCTCCACCTATTCTCTCTAATAGAAAACTGCACAGATTAATTACGATTGGCCAAACTAGATGGCGCTTATAACAATTACATAGTATGGATAATAATTACACCTTGATTAACCTTCACACAGCGTTGTTATAGTGAAAATAGAGATAAGTAATGCATAAAAATGTCTTTTCAAAAAACATAATACATTGAAAACGTGTAGTATTTTATAAGCAATGCAATCTCCTGAACAACTAATTACCTAATATTGCCAGCCTCCGTGGCGCAGTTGGTTAGACGCCGGCTGTGAAACGAGAGGCCGCGGATTCGATCCCCGCACGGAGACAAATGTTTGTGTGAACCACAAGTATTTGTTTCGGGTCTGGGTGTTTGTGAGACCGAAAAGTCTCTCGTAGTTCCTGATACCCACGACACAAGACTCGATCTTAGTGTGGGGTCAGGATCTATGTATGTGACTGTTGGGTTTATTATAATATTTAATTATAATAATATTTTAATATAATATGATGATTTCGTTTTTTTTTTAATGTAATAAATATCAAAACATCTTAGAAGCTTGTCCAAAGACTTTGAGTTGGCTGAAGGTAGAAGACCTAAAATGGAAAACATAATGAATAGGCATTTAAAATATACATTACTAATGCCTGACCAATAAAACAGACCATAGCTTAATTCCGAAAAGTCGCTAAACATCAAACATTTTGAAGCTGAAAAACATCAATTCCTCAGTCTTTGACCTCATCCACAATCGAAAGCACCAACCCACGTCAATTAGACACCGACATTTCGTTGAGACTTTAAAAAATGGTCGTAACATAAACATTTTCAATTTTCACCTGTAGTTATAGCCGCGTAAAGCGAGAATGGCGCAAGTAAATATTTCTCCAAGGTTCCCGACGCCTCGAATGTAGCAACTTGATAAGGGAGGTATAAAATGCATGTAAACAGTCCTTTGCGGGGTGTTGCGAGTGTTCGGGGACCAAATGTTGCCGGCTCCTTCGCAAATTCAGACGTACCTATCTATTGCATACGACGGGGAAATGAAATTGTAACGCGAGTGTTTATTTGTAGAAAAATGCTTTTGAATTACCTATATCGTAGTCTGATTGCCACGTTTTGGAATAAGCGCAATGTTTCTAGTGGATGGGACAAAGATTGAACGTGCATACAACAAACTGTTTTAGGTAGAATATTTCACTAACTAAGTGACAGTCCGCTTGAACTTGGATAAATGCATACACATACATACGTGTATAAACTCAAGCTTATAATAAATAAATAAATACACCCAACAGTCACATACATAGTCTTGACCCATCACTAAGATCGAGTCTTGTGTCGTGGGTATCAGAAACTACGAGAGACTTTTCGGCCTCACAAACACCCACACCCGAAACAAATACCTGTGGATCACACAAATATTTGTTTTGGTGCGGGGATCGAACCCGCGGCCTCTCGTTTCACAGGCGGCGTCTAACCAACTGCGCCACGGAGGCTATCAAATCAAATAAGTACAATATTATCAGTTTCTAGTATAAGGAAAGATTGCATAAGGGCTCATTTGATCCGCAGGTTTAATTATTCATAAATTTTCATTACTATTTATTTATCATGAGGAAATGATAAAAGTTATCCACAGTTCTTAACCCGCAAAAAAAACAAACACCAAATTCCCACCTCGCGACGCAATTCAATAAACATAAATCAATTCATTAAAGCTGTAACAACGAAACCCATTAAAAACTTAATCAATCAACGTTTTTAATCCGGAATGAAATAATATCAAAATTGGTTTGTCTGTCGCGACCGTGACTAGCAAACACTCAGGCCACCGTGTAATTCCATTGACACACGTACGATTTCATCCTGGTAAAATTTTATCAAATTGAAAACAGCCGTACAATGGAATACATTTGGCTAATTAGTGCATACTAAGAGATTGATCCCGTTTTGGTTCTTGTGTGTCCTGTTGCTTTAGTATTTTGAGCTGGAAATATATTTGTAATTGAATTGAGTGTCTTTTTCAGATGCTCATATAGTTAACACCTTCAGATAAACACTATACTTTGGAAAAATAGACAATTTCTATGTGGCCGAGATATAATATCTTGCGTAGAGTTGTTACCCAAGACGATTTTTTAAGTCACAAATGTTGTGATTAAGTAAAACCCTTACCGTAGCTTAAGGTTTTATAATCCCAAAGAACGGGGTATCGGGCTCAAAGTACGAGGCCACTTGCCGCGCGGAGTGCATAGTCCCTTGGCACACAAGGCAAAGACCGTTCACCTACATTCGCCGATATTTAGATTCCTCCCTACTCTTGGGTACTAGTCTTCTCCACAACTAGAAGAACTAATTCCACAAAACTTTATACACCCCAGCCAAATGTTTGATAAACATATCCCACCACCAACTCCAGCAAAAATTAATAGCAAATAAAAAAATATTCTTAAAAATAAATTCACAACACAGCAAATATAAATAGCAGTAATACAACTGGCACCGCTCCTCGTCGTATAAAATTCAATCCGTTAAGAGTCCGCTCCGTTGAAGTTCAGTTTGCATCGCTGTTACTGCAATGCGATGGCCCGGCAATCATTCTAATGGATCAACTTGCGGACCGAATTAGTTCTTTTCAAACAACCTCCATCATTGAATTGAAAACATCCAGACAGACGTTTGGTCTATTACTTATTAGTGGATGCAATTTTTGTAGTTTTGCAAGTTTTTATTTTTGCTGAAATTTATATTTTGTGTCTTGTTTTTTTTTTTTGAGTTAGCATTTCGCATGAGCGTATTTGTACATATCTTTTGTTCGTATATTATGCTTTGGGGAATTTATATGATATTATGAAGCGAAAATAATACGTCAATATCGAGTAAACTGGAGATTCGTAGACTCTGCCTACCTATTTATGTTATAGGCTTTACATTGTCGAAATATCCTAGCAGTTAGCGGTAACACTAGTCCCAGGAAAAACAAGTCTAATAACTGTATTTTCTCTGTGAAACTATCATTCCATTTGATGCGACAACTTGTACTACTGTCTTTGCTTTTATTTGGACACAAATATTTCTTTACTTTACAAAAACTATTAAGAACTTAAAATACATTCATCAACTTATTTACATTCCAACGCTGTCTTTAAAATTACAGCAACATTATAAATCAATTTTACATTGTGGGCAATAAAAGACAATTTCCATTAACACTTTCATAATCAAAAGTTAATTTAAGAAATTATTTTGATTACTTTAATGGGACATTGGGGAACATTATTGCTCAGTTTAATCATAACGTTCCGTTCTCACGTATGGATGGAACGATAAAAACTTCGTAGACGGCTGAAGGTAGTTATTATATGGAAATAATTTACAAGTTACATCTAAGAACGAGTTAAGACACGTAGTTTGACACGCGTTACGGTTTTAATGTGCGATCTGGATAAGGATTCCGCACGTTTTTGGAACAATTAATTGGATTTCTTTGTTATTTGGATTAATTTGTTATTGTTTCTATATCTACACGCATGCATATAATACATACTGGTAAAATGCATTCGAACATCTTCGTAAACCTTCAATATAATTACAAGACATTAGATGTTAACTTCTTTTATTTATTTGGAAGCTCAACAGCTTAAACAAAAACAGCTAGGACAATTTTTATAACTAGGTAAAGTCAGAAGCCAATAAGACTTTTACCCAGTAAATTGAATAGCTGTAATGTTCTTCAAACCGGAACACAACAGTGCTTAAACACTGTCGCTTGGCAGTAATATATAGTACAAACCCAGACAGTTTCTAGGCAAGAGAGACCTACCATCTAGATCCAAATTCTATGTCGTTCTGCAACACATAAACAGTTACGTGAATCCCACATTACTATTAATAAAAATGATTAAAACCTCACTAACAGACGACAAATAAATAGAAAAGTTAGATTAATCGGGTCGCGCGGAACGATAACCTATGGGCGTTAATTGCTGTATCATAAGCTAGTTTAATAAATACACCCAAATGTCACATACATAGTTCTGACTCTATAGGTACTAAAATAAAGTCTTGTAAAAATCAGAAACTACAAGAGACTTTACGGTCTCACAAACCCGTAGAGCTGATACAAATACATATGGATCATAAACATTTGTCTTGGCACGATGAGCGAACTCGCGGCATCTCATTTGAGAACCGAATAGCAACTATTGAAATAAATAATAAATAAATACATCCAACAGTCACATTCATAGTCCTGACCCCACATTAAAATCAATTAAGTCTTGGGACGTGGGTATCAGAAACTACGAGAGACTTTTCGGTCTCACAAACATCCAGACCTGAGACAAATACAAACTATAAAAACCTTAGTAACTACGGCAGACGAAAGCATACTAGAAAAGTTATATTAAACGGGCCCCGCGGAACGATAATATAATCCATGGCCCCTTGGGTGTTAATTACTGTGTCATAAACTAGTTAAACTTAATTGCGGGTTGCTATTGTTCTACTTGACAGGTTCAAGGGTACGTTGACGGTATAATTGCATGATCGATACACGCCTTCACGCAAAAAATATTCGGTTAACAATATCGTTGTTATAGGTAGGTACACATTTCAAAAAATTTAGAACATCGGTTTGCGTCCCAAGTAGAGTAATTCACATGTTTTTTAAAGTTACTGTCTAACACTAACATGTTTATGCTCTTAAATGAGTACTAAAATTAACTATACAAATCAACATAACACTTCTTCTCTTTTTCTTTATCCGATATGTATAGTTTAGCAATACATTAATGTATAGATCTACGTATCTACGTATAGCTACACATCGTATTTTGATTCGCCGTAATTAGACTGCACGAAATGTTGTTATTGCTGCGATTATCTTGCGACTGCAACTGTAATGTTCTTATTGCAGAGTGCAGGGTCGCACGCAGGAGGTAGAGGGGGGCCGTGGTTATTATATTTTACACCAATTAGTTATACACAGAGTCGCAACCCTAATCTTGTGGAGTTTCTAAGGAATAAAATATTACAAGACTTCTCAGTACCTACCACAACACCGAGATTTGTCTCGGAACTGCTAAACGCCTGTCTATAAATAAGAGCAACATCACTCAATCATTCTATTATTAAACGATATAATATGACACTACATTGCGGTCATCTTCGTAAGATATGAAATCTTATCTGTAAGTTTTTGTGGGCTAGGTAATCACATGATCATTGACTGCACTATCCTTGAATTTGAAGAAATCAACCCAGACAGCATGCTTACGACTGCCATACCGTCCAGAATATTCATATTAATATCATAACATCCTACAATACTTACTTCTTATACGTACTTCAAGCAAACATAACCATACAAACAATACCATAAAATAAATTACTAACCCCCCTGAACTTATTACGGCGCTGGCTGGATGTACTGTATGCGCGTCTTATGGCCGCTTCAGGCGACCCCAACAAGATATTATTTCGTTAATTGCGTTTTCATTGCGACTAAGCGAATGTTAGGAACCAAGATTAAACAAAAGACGGTTTGATTTTAACGCTCTACTCCTTTGTGTTGGGAGATATTGCTTTTTGTGAATATATTTCGACTTACTAGTCTAGTGTTATTAAGTTAGTGAGCTGTGAGGTTTGGAGTTTGAATCTATAGTCAGGCAAGCCATTTTGTGTGTGTTTAATTATTTCATTGAGTTGCTTGGGACTTCAATTTGCGTCCGGCATGATGATAAACTTCCCCACTGTCATCATCATCAGAGACAGAAAAAACTCGACGAACTGTAAGCAGTACTATTGGCCTCTACCTACCTAAAGGTCTTATTCATAAACAGTTTTATAACATATTTTACTTATCGAATGTTTTATCTTCTTCGCTCAAACTAGATTTAAAAGTCGTTCGCAAGGGACAAATCATTCGATAATTAAAATAGGTTTCAAAACTGTCTATTAGTAAGGCCGTAGGGATACAGGCGTGAGCTTATTTACTTATATACCTTATATTATTATAGTGAAAGACCTATAAAAAGCTGAAGCATAATTACCCCGGCACCTAATTTCATTCACGAGTAAAAAAACAGTAAAACAGAATTATATTGTACACGCACGATTTTAGTATTAAAACGTGTTAGGGCTAGCGCGCACGAGATTCTTTTGTCTCCGTGACTGTTTCGTCACTCTTATGAAGTCCGAGGTGACATTTTTGTGACTACCCCTATCGTGAGCCCATTCTGCTTTGGAGACGTGACGTGGCAGTGACAAAAACTTTTATGTCGATGTGACAAAAGTCACCCGTGCGCGCCAGCCCTTACAGTTAAAGATAGTTGCTATCACAGCAGTTCTAATTAACACTCGATTTTATCACATCGGCCCACTGCAATCATTCGCCGAGCCCGAGATTACATCGTAAATTTCAAATTGAAGCTATGAGGGCAGGTAGGCTTGAGAAAGTCGAGGGTTTTTGTGTTATTGGTAATAGATAGATATACAGCATAATATTATATGTTCTAATTTGTTTAATGTAATAAAAAATATACTTTTTTATAAAATTATCTAATCAAAGTTTTAGACTATTCAAATGATCTCGCAAGCTAAATACCTATAGGACCGTAGGATCAGACTACCGTTTTTGACATTAATTTCAACTTGATACTTCCACGCATTCCTGAGAAAAACGGCGTTGAACTGTTCACAGAAAACAAAGTGATCCTTTAATGGCTTTTTTTGAGGTAGGTACTGACTGACTACTGAAATCAAAAACGATAAAATTAAGGTGTTTTCTCTTTCATTATTTTTCAATAACAAGCGATAAAATAATTTTTAGTATTATTGATCACAAAAAACCTATAAACCTTATAAAAAATAAACAATTCCAAATTCAAATTTAAAATAAGAACATTCATTCTAATCGGCCTACAAGGCATAAAATACTACCATAAAAAAAAAACAAATCGATTTTAAATATTAATTCTAAACCGTTGTTCTTACGATCCGATGTGTAAATAACCCTGCTCCGTCATAATGCAGGAGCTTTGGACACAGCTGTTTTCTACTTAATAACTCAGTTTATGGGTCTGTTGTTGTCTGGCTATTAGTTTTACGTGTCGCACTATCTTTACTGTGGTATTTACAAGCTGATGGGACGGATCTAATATCTTTCTTAACTAAGCTCGGACGTGGCGTATCTTAAACGCTTACTTTTTAATTCATTATTAGTTGTTACACACATTTCATTACGAAGTTAATTATTGTACTAATTAGTTTAGTTTAAAACCAAATGTGAGGTTATCGTAAGGCAATTTCAAAAGAAATAAGGATTAGAGTTATAATTGACTAATCTTTTGACGTAGTAATGAGGTCTTCTAATTGAATACTAATTTGAATAGAGTTCTCGAATCAGACTTTATTAAACTTAAGATCTCACGATTTGCAATTCACGTGTGCTATAATGGGCCAAGGAAGAATGGATCATTAACTAGTTTCATTGAGGTAACAACAGACCTAAAATGGATCTGCACGTTTTTGCATAGTCAGGATCTCAAAGCGTCAGACACCAGAAGATCTAACAAACGTTACAGGAAGTCACTTGTCAATGAAAGCTGCTTGAGACATGTCGTTGTGAAAATTTTTGAAAGCTTTAAATGTTGGGAAATAAATATCCCAAAAATGTTAATATCCTCCAACAATTTTTAAGCAAAATTCTGCCCGGAAAACCGTGTGTACTAGGAAATAACAAAGAAAATACATATACGTTACAATTAATATTCTAATACAATTTTTTTAATAATCTGTGCAGCGATGTTGCGGTGGTCCCGTCTCGCGGGCAGGTCATAAAAATAATTTAATGCCAACGGCGGCATCATTAGCGCTAGTGCTGCCATCTGCCGGCGGCGCGGCTAATGCACGCGAAACACACGCGGGGGAAATAATGCATCTCTATTTCATAAATTATCTATCTAAACGCGACGGTGAGTCGAGATACGTGGACTTTTATAAAAGTTTGAATTTAGAATATAGTTGTCTATGGTTAAAGCTTTAGCTTGATTTTAGAATTAGTAGCTAAAATTGACCACTTCCTCAATGCAATTATGCAGCACGAGACATTGGCCGTAAATTCGTTTTGTCTCTTACAATTCCGTGTTAGTTTATAATTGTCAGTTCTGTATCTATGGTGATTACAGAGTAAGTATAGACACTATAGTTACCAAAAAAAAAATGTGAAGCCAGAAGTATCTATAACTTGATATGACTTTGGAGCATCAATGCTGTTACACATTTAAATATTTTGAGCAAAGCGATTTGGGCATGGTTCAAAATGAGCAATTTGGATCGGCAGACAGTAACATGCCTAGGTATTCTCATGTTTCATAAATGTCCAAAGCCAATTTTCATCGATTTACAGCTCGTTCACCATAATATTGCCATAAAAAAGGTATAAAACTGTTATATCTTTATATTTTAGTCTTCGGGCTCGGGCAAGGCTGGGTTTATATCAAACACAGGAGTCCTCTCTTAATAGGTTTTATTAATCAGCCATCTTACTACAGACTAGTGATGTCCATGTACAATCATTATAATCTAAATCTAATAGGGATGTCCCAATATGCAACATCTCCCTTCTTTTAAAAATAAAATTACAACCTAGTTATTTATTATTATTTTTTCAATTCCTACACATACTTAACTAATTTTAATTTGTAATATAATCTGCCAAATATGCTGGCTTTCTAATAGTTCTTTTTGGCCTACAATTTCTAGTTTCAGTTCTTACATTCTCACTGTTCTCATTACAACTTTCTAAATTTAAATTATCCTCAATATCTATATCTGATCTATTTGTTACATATTTTCCATTTGGAATTAAACTTTTTCTATTTCTTACTATTACTCCTCCTTCTTCTGTCTTTACATAATAGGATCTTGGCCCCTGACCATATCCTTCAACTATTCCACTTTTATGAGGACCTGAGCTATCATCTTCTTTTATTTTTACTACTCTGTCTTTATTTAATATAGGTAATTGTCTAGTCTTTTTATTAAAATATTTCTCCTGTCTTTTTTGTTTATTATACAATTCTTGTTTATAATTCCTATCTTTTCTAAATCTAGATATATCAGGCATCATATTTCTTATTTTCCTGTTAAACAATAACTCAGCTGGTGTTTTGCCTGTATCTGAAACTGGGGTATTTCTATAAGTTAGTAAACCTTTATAAATATCTTTATTTTCATCAATTAATTTTTTTAACATTCTCTTTACTGTTTGAATATGTCTCTCTGCTAAACCATTTCCTTGATGGTGTTTAGGACTTATTATTTTATGTATGAAACACCATTCTGAACTAAAGTTTTTAAACTCAAATCCACTAAATTGGGTTCCAGAATCTGAATAAACAATTTCTGGGACTCCGTATCGAGCAAATATTTCTTTCAAAAATTTAATTACAGTGTGAGCTGACATGTTATACATTTTTTTAATTTCAACAAATTTACTATACGAGTCGACTACTAACAAATAAGGATTACCTCTAATAAAAAATATGTCACAAGCTACAATCTGCCATTCTAGTTGTGGTAGTTCTTTACAAATCATAGGTTCATTTCTATTAGCATTTTGATATTTCTTACATGTGTCACAATTATTTATACAATCTTCTATTTCCTTATTCATTGATGGCCAATATACAGATTTTCTTGCCAATTGTTTGCATTTACTTATACCTAAATGTGCATAATGAATTCTACTTAACATATCTGACCTTAAGCTTTTTGGTATAATTATTTGACATCCTTTCAAAATCAATCCTTTACAATAATTTAATTCATCTCTGTAACTAAAATACTGTTTAACTATTGAATCAACTTGGTTTTTATTTTGAGGCCAACCTTCTCTAATATATTTTAACAATGCCTGTAATTCCTGGTCTTTGGAGGTCTCATCTATAATTAATTTTAATTTTGTATCTGTGACATTAAAACCACTCATAATCATAGCTACATGAGCTTCTATCTCTTTATCATAACCTTTTTCTGTATCTTTTAAATATGATCTACTTAAATGATCTGCAACAACTAATTCTTTCCCTGGTTTATAAATTACTGTAAAACTATATGGATGCAATGCTATCTTTATTCGTTGTAATCTAGCAGGACACTTATTTAATGATTTTGCAAATATAGAAACTAATGGTTTATGATCTGATTCAACTACAAATTTCTGTCCGTACAAATATTGATTAAACTTTTTACATCCGAACAATATTGCCAAACTTTCTTTTTCTATCTGACTATATAACTTTTCTGTCTCTGTTAGTGCTCTTGAGCTATATGCTATAGGTTTATCATTTTGCAATATAACTGCACCTAATCCATCTTTTGAAGCATCAACACTAAGTACTATAGGCTTATTAACATCAAAATATGCCAAAACTGGTGGCTCACATATAACTTTCTTTAATTTATCATATGCATCTTGTTGTATCTGACTCCATATGAAAGGAACATCATTTTTAATTAGCTGTCTCAAAGGTCCTGTAATCTCTGAATAATTCTCAATAAATCTAGATACATAATTAGTCATACCTAAAAATCTTTGAAGTTCAGGCTTTGAAGTAGGTTTTATCATTTTTAAAATACTTTCAGTCCTATCTGGATCAACTTCAATCCCTCTTTTTGACAAAATATGTCCTAAATATTTAACTTGCTCAACTTTTATTTGACTCTTCACCTCATTAAATTTAATGTTATATTCTCTAGCTTTCTGTAATACCTTCTTTAATATTTTGTCATGACCTTCACTTGTCTCATGATATATTAACAAATCATCTATGTAAATTTCTACTCCCTCTATTTCTGAAAATATTTCTTTAAATAATTTGTGGAATATTTCTGGACTTGAATTCAAACCATAAGGCAAACGATTAAACATATACCTACCATGAGGTGTATTAAATGTTGTTAATTCTTTTGACTCGTCAGCTAAACATACTTGCCAAAATGCTGTAGTTGCATCAAGTGTACTAAAATATCTAGAACCTTTTAATTTACTTGTTATCTCATCTAATCTAGGCAAAGGGTAGTGTTCTCGCAATATCTGATTATTTAAGTGTTGTGGATCTAAACAAACTCTCACTGACCCATCTGGCTTCAACGTCATAACCAATGAATTGACATACTCAGTGGCTGTATGCACTTTACTTATAATACCTTTATTTTCCATGTCATCTAGTTCTACCTTTAATTTATCTTTTACTTTAAATGGAATTTGTCTACATGGTTCTACTTTTCCTACTGCATCATGTTTTAATTTTATTTTATATTCATACCCTTTAATTTTACCAATACCTTTGAAAACATCTGCATACTCTGTTAACAAGTAATGTTTTGTTACTTTGTCATGAACTAATTCTACTTTAATATTTGTCTGTTGAAGTAAATTTAATTGAATTATAGTTGGAAATCCTAATACTGGCTCATAATCACCTTTTGATATGTGAAATTCAATATTACAATTTTTTCCAACAATTTCACACTCCCTATATATTTTACCTACTGTCTCCAAACTTGAATTATTATAATTACTTAAATGTGGAGAAGGATAGTATTCCTGTATTTTCAATATTTCTTTACAACATTTTAATGACATTACATTACAGTCTGCACCGCTATCTAGTTTAAATTGTATTATTTTATCACTACAATCTTTAAATTTAACAGATTCATACCAACCATCTTCTCTCTTCATTATTTTATTCACCTTTATGCTGCCCATATTTATTGAAGGTTCTTTTTTCTCTTCGCCACTGTCTCCTTCTTCTTGTTCCCTGACTGCCTTTATTAGTGTTCTCCTGCCACACCTGAGAGCAAAATGCCCTGGTTTTCCACATTTCAAGCATTTCTTGCCATAAGCTGGACAATTCCGAGGCTTGTGGTTGTATCCACATCTTGTACACGCTACTTTCTTAAATCCTTGACTTGTAAAGTTATTCCTTTTATCTGTCGGTTTCAAATTTTCTTGTTTCTTAGGCATGTAACTGTTAGAACTCTTTTCATATCTATTTTCTCCTTTTTTCCTGCACTGTATTGTTTGTATTTCTGGTTTATTTTCTATTTGTTTCAATTGTTCTTTGGCTATTTCTGCAGCTTTACATATTCCTATAGCTTTTTGTAAAGTTAAATTTTGCTCCCTTAACAATCTTTCCTTTAATCTGCTTTCATATACTCCTGCTACAATTCTGTCCTTTATCATCCTATCTTTTAATTCTCCAAAGTTACAGCTAGAGCTTAATTTCCTTAATTCTGTTACATATTTATCTATGGGTTCTTCTGGGTATTGATCTCTTTTAAAAAATATATGTGTACTAATGCTTTCATTGTCACTTGGCCTAAAATACTCATCGAAGCATGCTATCACTTTATTGTAATTATTTTGCTCTTCCGTTGATAAATCAAATGTATTGTAAATATCAATGCAAGCTTCACCCATGCAATGTAACAATAATGCAACTTGTACCTGCCCTGTATAAGCGTTTGCGCCCGAAGCTATTCTGTACAACTCGAACTGTTGCTTCCATTTCTTATATGTCTCCGCCGTTAGGTTTTCCAAAGGGTTTGGGGTTTTTAATCCGTGAACACCTTGTGCCTGTTGCATCTTGGAAGAAACACGTGTATCTTATTTTTCTTGTTTCTCTCGAATATATTTCTTATTTGCCGTATTTTCTTTATCCGGTCCTCAGCGCCATGTTATATCTTTATATTTTAGTCTTCGGGCTCGGGCAAGGCTGGGTTTATATCAAACACAGGAGTCCTCTCTTAATAGGTTTTATTAATCAGCCATCTTACTACAGACTAGTGATGTCCATGTACAATCATTATAATCTAAATCTAATAGGGATGTCCCAATATGCAACAAAAACTGATCATATTCCAGCAGAAATATTCCATTTTAGTAATCGATACGGCAATGTATAGCGGACGCCATATCTTTCAATTAAAACGCATCACTATGCAAATGGACGGCGTCGCGTCGCGCCAAACAAACATCCCCTATTAGCGAAGTTCAATGCTGAAATCATTTGACCTCAGTTATAACTGCTCTATTGGGGTTTTAGTTAATAATTTCTTGATTACGGAGATTACATACATACATACATAAGTTCACATTTCATTTTTTTGTGTACCCCTATCTACTATGTTATTTTACATTAAATATATTTTGAGATGGATGCGAAGTCTATTTTTTATTCTTTTTCCATTTTAATTCAATTTGTTTAACCGATATTTTAAATTTGCTGAACTTATGTTCCAATGACGTCAATTATTCAGGTCCACAGATATTTCCGACTGGTAATATATTTTCTTAACCACAAATGATAATTTAAAAACTCTTACCAAATGCCCTGATAATTATAGCAATTATAGCCTAGTAACATTTACAGTATTATAAGTCAATCTTAGCATAGAGACAAACAGCCTTATTTTTTAAAAACATATTTTAATTTTGGTATGTTTTCTCCCTTTCGAAAGACTTTTGAGACCAGTTTGAGCGATGAAGACAAAACATTCGATAACTTATATAGGTTTTAAAACAGCCTATGAATAAAGCCTAAAATGTCTGTCCGGAAAACAAGTATTTGTTTCGAGTTCAAGCTGTATAATAGTGAGTTCTAAATGTTTCTCAGAGTTTCTGAATTACTATGGGATCAGAACTTTGACAATTGGGTAAAACTTATTATTAATCTCAACGCGTTTACTCGAATAAGTATTAGTTGTAATCTTGTGCGAAGAATATCGCCCCGTCACGATTTCGTCATTAATATCGTGTTAAGGTGACCATTAGGGTTGCAGCGTATTGTTCGTTATGAGCTATTTGAGATGAGATTTCAAATCTTTGAGTAGGGGTCAAGAGAGTTTGTTACTGAGTTCATAATTAGGTTTTAATGATGTGTCAGAAAATGTCAAACAAATTTTCTTTGGATGATTTAGTTGTTAGGAGAAGCGAAGATATACGAGCAATTTAGAAGGAAAGCATTTAAAGGTATTTTAGGAATAGGACTCAGAACGTGTGTACTGATAGTCAATTACGGTGATGGAAAACATCGTGAATAAACCTGCATACCGTAGCGATTATGAAGAATTTCTACGGTATATGAAGTCCGCCAACCCGCACTAAGCCAGCATGGCGGGCTATATGGCCTACACCCTCTCAATCGTACTCTAGATTGTAGAGGAGGACCGTGTCCTGCAGTAGGACGTATATGGGCTGATATAGAGATAGACCTGTTAAAAAGTAATTCAGGATTTGTCTCGGTCTTTTTTTTTTTACTTAACAAACACCGTTTCTTTCCACAGCTGGAATTTTAACCAATTTCTACGAAGGCTGTATTTATTGGTAGGGAGACGGAATATTTGGGCGTATTTGGGCTGATACAGGCTCAGAATTTAAAAATGATCATGTTTAATGACATTTTCTATTTAAATACAACGTCAAAAACCTTCATATATTAGACATATTCGGACATTGGCTGATCATTTATAATCAAATATGATTTCTACGAGTTAGGATAAAAACTAACTTTAATTGTCTAATAACCCTCAATAGATACTACATTGTGACACAAGATTAACCACAAGTCAAACGAAATGAATGAACGAAGTATGTCATAAGCAGCTTTTCCTTATACCGGCGTGTTACGTAAATCGACCGTAAGGAGCTCAAACAAGTCGGGCAGAACTACGTTAAGGCTGCAATACACCTAGAACCTAGAACAACTCTTTGTTCAGGTGCTTTTCTGTTGGCGATAGGATTGACAGCTTCCGTGGCGCAGTTGGTTAGATACTGGCTGTGAAACGCGAGGTCGCGGGTTCGATCCCTGCTCCGAAAAGTGACTCAAGTATGTCTATTGCGTTCCGAAGTAAGCCGATGTATGCACGATTTCGACCAGGTTGGTAAAATGATTGTATCGGTTTTGGATAACTATCACTCGTCAGAGTATACTCTATTTGGAAGTCATAGACATCATTTTATTTGGCATCAACACACACAAACAGCATTGTAAAACATAACATAATTAAGTATCCACGAACATATTGAGTACGTATTATTGCACTTCGTCTTCCTTATTCCTGCCATTCTTCATCTTCAAAGACCAGATTATAACTCTGCACATCTTGATATACGTGAGCAACATCTCTATGAAGACATCAGGGATAAACTAAATGATCCTTGGACCTAGAAAAACAAGTTTTCACAAGTTAGCATTAAGTGTGACCGCGAGCTAGCAAGTAAGCTCGCAAAGCCTTATTGCGAGGATCCTAACTCGACGAGATGAGAGGTTTTATCGTTTATTTTCCCCACAAGTGCAATAATAACTATTCCTTGCGTTTAATGCTGCTGTTGGCTTAGCAATTTGCTATATTACCGTGATTTTTTCGCTATTTATAAGTTTTCATGTTTATTTACCTTTGTTGCCGCGTCTGGTGGGTGGAACTTAGATTTAACGGTCTAGACTAAGATGCACTTATAGAAAGCGTCTAACAGTAAGTTATAATAAAACACGTAAAAACCATGGTTCTAATCTTATATTTGTTTATGTCGTTAGTCTTAATTATTATCGATCAGGTTAATAATAATAAAATAAATAAATACACCCAACAGTCCCATACATAATTCTGACCCCACATTAAGATCAATTAAGTCTTGTGTCGTGAGTATCAGAAACTACGAGAGACTTTTCGGTCTCACAAACACCCAGACCCGAGACAAATATTTGTGGGCTTCACAAACATTTGTCTCGATGCGGGGATCGAACCCGCGGCCTCTCCTTTCACAGCCGGCGCGGCGTCTAACCAACTGCGCCAGGGAGGCTGTCAAAATTGGTTTATCACTAATAATTGTAAATTATTTTGGTTTCCCGCGATTTAGCTTCGACTAGTGCGAGGACCGCTGTAAATCTGACAATCTTCGATAAATGTATAATTGTTCGAAGCTGACAACCCTGTACTTTTGATGAATAAATTTTTGAGGTCTTTTTGATATCACGTACTGCAGTTTTTATCTCGTAAACACTCAAACCTAGGGCAAACTGGGATGACACTTAGAGAGTAATGGTGTAGGTATAGATGTTTAGCGCTTGCACTACGGGTTAGACACTATCCGGTATCCCGTCTTACACCCGCCACTGCAACTCCTGTAAGCCAGGATCAGAAGTGGCAAGCATACCACTAAATCTCAATGAGTCGCTGGAGTGTTTGATTCATTTTAAGCAACCAAATTAATTGACGATTAAAAAGTAGTTATATCACGGAAGCCCGACAGCATCTAAGATTTTATAATACCTCGCATTTCATTTTGATGTCACAACCGAATTGGAGTTAGAAATTATTGTCGCTTAAGTGATGTATATAAATTATTGTCCAATTCCCTTTGTATGAAAGGGACTACAGATTAGTCTGGTGTTAAAGTAACTACTTTCTTTTATTAATTCGATATTTTATGTTCAAATACTAACAACAATTAATAACGGATTTGCGTGCGGTTTCATTTGATGAGTGGGATTTGTTGGGGTATAATATTCTTTGTTTGATCTATAATTAACTTTTTCTACCCTCCTCTTATACCGGGTATATGAAGACTGCGACCGAAAACGAAGCCGGGTGGTAGTTTTAGTGGTTACAGATACAATGCAAATAAAAATTTAGCAAAATAGATTTTTTTTGCAATTTTTTAAAAATCGTTGTGTTTTGGTAGTAAATACCTAGTTATTGCGAAAATAGTAATTTATACCCTATCATACCATTGCGTCTTAAAAAATAAAAAGGTGTACATCATTATTTTAGGAAAACTATGTATTTATCACCCAAATACGACGATAAGTAAAAAATTACTGAAAAAAACTTGACGTTTTTTTTTTGCGAAATTTTTAGTTGCATTGTGTTTGAAATCACTAATACTACCACCTGGCTTCGTTTTCGGTCGCGGTCTTGATATACCCTGTATAGAGAGGTCGATAACGTTCCTACAATTCAACTTCAGTCTGTAGATTTTCATGGACGGTGGTAATCACTTACCAATACCATGAACCGTTTCCTAGTTTACCGGCCCAATGCAATAATAACAAAATAACATACTTTATGATTTCATAATTATTTTCAACACAACGAATGTATATTATAAATATAAAACGAAAGTAAGAAACAACAATTATCCCAACGATAATCCAGACAAGTATTACAAAGTTAAATAAAGTGAGCTTAAGCTAATAAAATATGTTTAGAAAGTGAGCCGTAATGCTGGTAAAAGTTTAAATACATGAAATTAGAGGAGAAGTGGCATTACAACTTGGCAATTCATCGGTGGTCTCTCGGGAGAATACGGCTTAATACGTTTTCATTTGTATACGATTTTATATTAATATACAGGTGTTTTTAAAGGATTGGTTGGATATAAGATAACTGCTCTTTATGTCAAAAATTGATTCATTGAAAATTAAAATTAAATGAAAACTATAAATTAATCTTTTTAATGCTTAAAAACTATTTATTTCTCGTGATTTAAGATTTTAAGAACACATATTTATATTTTTACAAAAATAGTTTCATACTTTTAATAAGTCTAAGAGCACAAAATTATTCTACGATCCGCAAAAAATGCCTTATAATGGTGTCAAAGCTTCTGAAATTCAATAAAAATCATTTTCGATAATATAAAACTAAATGGTGCAAAGATAGGTTACTGATATACCTTCAAATAGATTTTCTATGAATTCATTCAGAAGGCTTATAACTCTTGACTTATTTATGAATTCTTGGTTTATTTATTAATTTATCCACTTGTATTAATAAAACGCGTATCGCAACCAACAATGACAACAAACCCACAGTTCTTCTTGGTTAATAACACGGTTTACGACGCAGTGACGTTCGCTATTAGTTTTATGCCCTACGTTTAAGGTTTATTAGTGGGTGCACAATTCACCGAGTTATTTCACACATGGCAATGTCTAGACGCTACAAATACTAGAAAACGCTCTTACTCCGTGCAATCTGTCCGAAATTCTGTTGTTTCTTCGGCTCACCTGGGTTGGTTACCGCCCAAATTTTACATTAGTTTTAGTTCTTATTTTAAATTACTATCTTAGGCCATGCCTGTCTTTGAAATGGGAAAAAAGAACGGGAGCAGAAAAAGTGAATTATACCGGGTATATCAAGACTGCGACCGAAAACGAAGCCAGATGGTAGTTTTAGAGGTTACAGACACAAAGCAACTAAAACTTTCGCAAAAAAGCTACCGATTATTTTTGCAATTTTTTAAATATCATCGTGTTTGGGTGGTAAATACCTAGATTATGTCAGTTTTTGCGAAAATAGTAATTTAAACCCTCGCCTACCATTGTGTCTTAAAAAAATAAAAAGATGTACATTATTATTTTAGGAACACTATGAAGTTATCATCCAAATACGACGATCAGTAAAAAATTACAATAAAAAACTAAATTTTTAGTTGCATCGTGATTGAAGTCACTAATAATAGCACCTGGCTTCGTTTTCGGTCGCGGTCTTGATAAACCCTGTATAAAATAAAAATCTGCTCTATTTCCAAACTCAAGGAATCCAAGGAATATTTTCTGACAATGTCAATATCAGTATCGACCCTCCGGAAATATTACTTAGTTAACGAAATTTGATAGTAAAACACGTCAATTTTGAGACAGTAGTACTACCCTAGTCAAGCCGACCCATTTGACTATGAAGATAACTACAGTGTGATTTCCCACTTTTGTTTACGCAAAAATTCCAAATTAGCCCGTAAACTTCCTTTTTTATAGAAACGCGAGGGTAATTGAAAAAAGACCCACCTTCTCTCATTTTACTAACAATCCGGTAATAAAAGAACTTTATACAACGCACAATAACCAATTTGCGAAGGAAAACACCGTTCCCGAATATAGCCCATTGACATAAATAAATCATTATTCTGCCGCCCCTCTCGCGGCTTACAGCGTTATAGTCGAATTTCAAAACGAATTTTCATTGTAGTACGCCACAAAAGAAAAACGTCCGACTATATTTGAGTTGCTTTGTTAAAAATTAATTTGATACCTTTATCTCGAATTTCTGGAGGATATTCTTTTTTGTGTTCTTTTTAACGACAGGTAAAAAATTACGAGGTACAAACGCTCGCTAAAATATTGCTTTACATTACTTGTATGTTTATTGTGCATTTTCATATTCATGTAGTTGGAATGAATGGGATCGTTTGAGTAGATTGGTATGTCTACTCTACAGAATACTGGCTTGTGTATTCTGTTCGCTGAGATTGCTGGGGCCTTCAAATGTCTCATCGCTTTATCCCACTTTTTCCATCCTTAAACGCATCGCTGTAACTACCATAGATTTGGCAGGCAACCGCAACTCGATTTTCTTCCCCGTTGTAGTACTCGTTTGTAAAGGTCTTTAAAGTAGAAAATATGATGCCCGGTTTTGTATAATTTTCGATTTGATGCCTGGTATGCTTGTAGTAAATTAATCTGCCGTATATAACTGCACTATAACGATGAAGGAAAACATTGTGAGGAAACCTGAATACCATAGCGATTTGTATGAATTTCTATGGTATGTAAAGTTCGCCAACCCGCAATAGACCAGCGTGGTGGATTATATGGCCTCACCACTCTAAAAATGAAACTCGTAAAATAAAAGACACACATCACCAAAGCTCACGCTTACGCCTGCGAAGGTATACACAAACTTTCAATTAGCACCAATGACAGTTTGCAAATCTTATTTCCGTTTTTATAGGTCGTAGGAGCCCAGCTTATCGCCATACTAGTTACAAATAGTAGCACTGAAAAACTCATACAAGATTTTTTATTAAACCAATATCACACAACTTGGATTTCCCGACTTAGCTCTAACCCAAACCTCACAACTCGCCCAAACACTACCGCAACAAGTTAAATAAAAAACCTAACACAAATTTAACAACTGCAGCTAACTCGGGAAAAATTAAAACTATTAAGACGCAATTACGTGTAATGAAACCGCGGCTACATTGTTAGGGCCAAGTTCTGTTATCGCGCAAATTATGGATCCAATTACTCGTAGTTCGTACTCGTTCGACAAGTTGCAGCTTACTCTCTCTTCATTACTTCCCAACTGTGCTTACTCGTGATTCGGTGCATGGAGTTATTCGTTCATTCTTTTGCTGTTTAAAATGTTCTTATCAGCTTGTATAGCTACCACTGTGTTTTTTATAATTGCCATGAATGGCGAGACGAGCGTGCTATTCGCCTGATGATAAGCGATACGACCGCTCATTCACAGTAGCCAAACCAAACAACACCATGAATTACAAAGTGATCATATTGTTCAACCACAGGAAGCCGAAAACCATTCCTTTAGGATTTTCTCAATATCTTGTTGGGAACCTGCATTTTACTTCCTGTTATCACTGTACATTACAGTGGATAATATAGTTACAAACGCAAATTGGTCGTGTTTTTGATAGAGCTTGTGTATGTCCAATTTAAAAATATAAATGCATGATAGCCTCAACCATCATATTTCATCGACGTTTTATCTGCAGTTTAACGACTCCGTAATGATCTATACAGTACAAATAATTAAAAAATGGATTATAACAAGGGGTACGCATCCAAAGCACAAAGCGTATTTTAGAAGGAAATATTAAAATAATAAAAATATTCACATTTTAGCCAGCTTTGTATTTTATTTGAGTATTTATTAAGTCAACCGATGTTATGATGATATCAAACCACTCTAGTACAAACAGCCTTTTGTCTTTAAAATAGTACCCAAAAACATATCCCATTGTTATTTGAAATTTCAACAGGAAAATGTTTTGAAAAAACGAAACATTGTTACAAACAAAAACTAACAGTTATTTTCGTCCTTTTATCGTATCCAAAAATGTACCGGATCAAAACAATCGTTCGTTCACAAAAGACCGATTTGAGAGGGGAACGAGCGTAAAATTTTCTATAGCGATAACCCAGCCGGGACCGCTTCAAACTAATATCAGTTTGTTATATCTGTTTAACAATGTGAATGAATTTTGTGTTCAGAGGGTTGTGCTTGCTAGAATGTGTTATGTGGATTATGCTCGGTATAGTATCATAAGAACTGCGTTATAGAGAGTGTCACTACTTAGTGCCCCTAAGAAACTATTCGTACAAAGATTTCTTAAATATATTGTAGTTTCTTTGTAAGGTATAATATTTAAATTAAAATACCTACAGGTGTTAACCATATTTCGCTCAGTTTATTTCCGCCCCAAGATGTTATAGTGCGCAGAACCTACCGCTGGGCATATATACTCAGCCTCTCGTCGTCCACTGCTGGACGTAGGCCTCCCCAAGTGAAATTACCGCTGGGCATAAATTCGGATAGTTTATATGAGATTTTACAGAACAATAATCTTACTCACTGCTAAGTGAGATGAGAGTGAACTACCTGAGATTCGAACCCAGGTGAAATGAATAGCCCATACCTTTTATGTCACGATTCGTATCTAGGCTGTGTATAACCGATACAGGCATATGTGTTTCGGCGGGCACTATATCTAGACAACATTGTATTAATTTACTTTGCTTGCAGTCACTTTGCTATGTCAATATTAAAATAGCAGCAATACACCGATTCTCATCCTATCATAGGGCTTATTGTCGGCAATTAACATAATTTCGTTTCGGGGACTTATTCGTCATCATTATTATTGCATAAAATGAATACATTGCAACCATGCCGGCAACATTCGAAACATTAATTAATTTTCGAACATCGATAAACAAATATTTGACATTGACTAGACACTCTAGCTAGTAACCCCTTGTTTACCATACTGCATATTACCAATACTCAAACTTGCAGTTGTACCTGCTAGTCAAATATCAAGTTGATGTGTGTCTAAACGTTATTAACGAACATTGCCGGCGGGTCCGGTGTAAAAACCGGCAAATCGACGAGTCCGGTAGATGGCGGCGGGTCCGGAGAATCGGCGCGGTTAGGCCGGCAGGGGGCGCCACGTACGCAGGTGAAACTGTCAGCTGTCCGGAAACTGAACATTTTGCTAATTATTCTTTTACTGCTCTCCGATAAAGGGTTGCTGTTTGCTTTTTACGTGACGACGTTTGGTGAAAAATGTATTTTTATTTTATCAAGTTTATTTAAAATTATTTGTTAATATTTAATGGCATTTAGATTTGATTTTAATGGATTATATTATGGAACTTTATTATTTACGATCATTATTGCTGTTTGTATTATTAAAGTTGTTCTTTTTCAAATTTAAGGCAGAGTAATTAAAAATATCTTCTAAAACGTTATCTTTGAAAGTTGGAGTATTTACTTACCTTTCTCTTTAGTTTGGTGACCATATGTAAATTAATAAAGAATACTGCAGAGACACGTTTCTTGTGTCTTTCAGACACCAGACTTTTTGACTACCCAGCACCCAATCCTTATTTATTAGTTTTTCTCGTCGATATTTTCCACCGCGGGATCAAACTCACAGCCTTTCATTTCCTAACAAACGTTTCGCCTACTGGGCTACGTTTACATTATCTTATTAACAGTACATCATAGTAGTACGAGAGGATTCCGTGGCTCGCGTCGCCGTTCGCGATAAAGGCTTATTTATATACTTTGAGAAAGCCTGCTGTCCTCCCGACGATATTAAATTTTGTTAAATTACTTATATTCTATTAATACTACGATGAAATAGTAAATTTATATTATTTACGATTATAATTACCTGTAGAGACAAAGCGTTAGTGAAAATGCATTACCGATTTGTATGCAATATATTATTGAAGCACATGTAACGGTGCTGACGCTGGATATTTTCAAGTTTATTAATTTGTTCAAGTTTTTTCAATTTACTTATTCTGAGTTTACATTTATAAAAAAAAAACACTAAAACTAAAATAATAATTTGGTTAAACATAAAACTTAAGCATGATAAAATATTAATGTAATATAAATTTATTGATACAAATCGCAATAAATGGTAAATTCAAAACATAATATAATCTACAACTAATTAATGAAACAAAATAAAATTTTAATTAAACAATATTATACCAGGATTTTTTTACATGCCAGTCACGAAAAAATCCCTGTAGTAATTTGGTGTTTTGAGTTTACGTTACCGGCGGTGACCATTGGTAATCTGTCTGTTAATTTGCCCCGAAATCCGTAGCCAAAAAACAAATCCTGAACTTTTCCTTTAAGAAACTAAAACTCCTAAGCAGAATGTTTTTGTGTACGCCCGCTTGAGTGAAAGATTCGCACGTTTTCTAACAATATTACCAGATACATTTATCATTGTCAGTAATCATGTGGACTGGTGAACATCATTAACGGAATAATATGGCGCACTTAATCACACATAAAATAATATATTGATAATACACTTAAACATCGTGTGGAAACCTGCATACAATACCGACTTGTAAGAATTTCTATGGTAAAGTTCGCCAACCCGCATTAGGCCAGCGTGGTGGACTATATGGCCTAACCACTCTCAATCGTACTCTCGCTTATAGAGTAGGCCCGTGCCCTGCAGTGGGACGTATATGGGCTGATACAATACAAAACAAATACAGTTAAATGTAATGGCTCGTAGGAACAAAATAAATAAATAGTTGGCAGAACCTTGTTGGGTTTTAAATTAACAATAGGAGTAGACTAGCAAAGCCGGTATGGTCCTACGGTCTTAAAGAAACCGAACTTGTTTTGCTGTTGTGTTTCGTTTGGTGAGTGAGATGACCGGAAGTCAAAACGTTGTTGTTAGGGTATTCGTATCTCTCATTACATGATAGTTGAAAACCCGTCGAAATGAGACGCGCAAGTTTGTCGCGTTCCGAGTTCAATTTGCATACTCTGTGATATGGACATATTATGGTATTTAATTTATTTTATTTAACCTACAAGTTTCTCATCACTTCAGGTGACATTGTACAAAATTGTGAATTAAGTTGTCACGAAATTTGGCGACTCCTATAGATACAAATATTTCTACCGCTTAGCTGAATTTCGGTTCGGTTCGAGAACTTACCTGGGCGGTAAAAAGATACCTATTCGGGCTGATTAAACGCCTTGAAAACTAAAATTGCGGTTTTTGACAAAACTACTGATAGTCTTTTAAAGTTTTTCAGTATATCTTTTATAGACCAGACCGGACTTATTGTATCGACCGTAATGGTAATCTATCGTCGATGGATACACTATTTGAATTTAATTTACCATCAAGTAATTAGGTGCATTACAGTCAAATTGCAATTGTATAACATAACACAACAGCACAAACCATACAAAGCCTAAAACATTTATACAGGGATTTCGTCTCCACGCTCTGCTTATGTGATATTAGTTGGGTTCGGACAATGGTGTGGCTACAAACAGTATCCGATGTGTGGACGCCGGATTACAGCGGCTGTCTGAGCCTATGTCTGCGTGTAGTAGGAATGGGAGAATTTGTAAATGATATGGGAGGGAATATAGAGAATATTTGTAGTATAATAATCGTAATTTGTTGCGAAAAATATGTTTATACGATTCTTATAACGTTCGATGTCAATTCGGATGCTGTACAATAACAAGAAAAAGAATGCTATAATTTGCACAAAGGGGTTAGCAATAGACTTTTTCTGGTTGACTATGGTGATGGTGATCCTTATCGCTGAAAAAACTATGCATAAAACAACACACTTAAGCTAATCCCTAACCCGGAATATGTTACTAACCTATTTTGACACAAAACGACCTAAAATTTGTCGAGTTTGTTTCCATCTCAAGATATGATGATACATACTACACCATTAGAACAATAAAGCAGCTACAAACCATATAAAATAATCTCATATTAAATAGACTACAAATCATACCTAGAGTTAACATCTATTTTCCCGCTCATAAAGATATCTGTGAACTAAAATATAAAGTATGATATGTGGGTATGTTGGGCTTTATGTCCTTAATAATGACAATACAACATGATTGAAATAAAACTAATTTTTACGGATTTTATCACGACTTGGTTTAATTTTTACATTTTTTAACTTCCCTATACAACAACAATACAACATGAATAAACACCTCAACACAATAAACTTTTAAAATAGTAAAACCGCTCATAATCCGAATACAAAATTAATAAAGACCTCTATTCAAAGCTTTTAAATTGTAAAATAGCCTAATAGAATTGTTTATCCCGTAACATGTGATGTGCATGTGTTTTAGGGAGCGTCGGCGAGCAGGTTCCGTCTGTCGTCCAAACATATCTCGCTGTCACATATCGGCTCCGGTGTGGCAACCCTATTACTGATGTCGTAGCTTGTAGACATCATGTCGTGGAGTTTGTAGTGTTGGTGAAAATATTTGTTGTATGGTGTTTTAGTAGTGGTATAGATATGCTGTATCCTGTTTTAAATATAGTATAAATAGCCTAACTTGTAGACATCATGTCGTGGAGTTTGTAGTGTTGGTGAAAATATTTGTTGTATGGTGTTTTAATAGTGGTATCGATATGCTGTATCCTGTGTTGAATATAGTATAAATGACTATACTTGATGGGACAACCTTAATATCGACGTATAACAAGTTTGCTTTCGTATTTTGCGAGATTGTCGAAAGATCTTCTTTTCCTCTACACCTGTAATCTTGTCTTCTAAGGCTGACCAGCATCAAATATTTATCTTTAGGTGGTGGTTGGCTTTTCAACACTGATGGTCCTGGCATCCCTTGCCGAAACCTTTATGCTGGAGTCGTGCGGTCCATGGCCCTCTACGGGTGTCCCGTTTGGGCCGAGTCCCTGGGCGATCGTTGCGTCCGCCTGCTGCATCGTCCGCAGCGCATGGTGGCGCAGCGAATAATCAGGGGCTACCGCACGGTCTCGCACGAGGCGGCCTGCGTATTGGCGGGAACTCTGCCCTGAGTGCTGGACGCGAGGACCCTCTCGTCGGCTTTCTTCCGGCGAGAGGAGGCGTCCGGGCGTGGGCAGAGGTTGGTCCCCCGTGAGGTCGAGGCCATGTTGGCCTCCCTCCGCAGGACTGCCGTGGAGGAGTGGCGTTCCAGGCTGGAGAACCCTAGTGCTGGTACGAGGACCGTCGCGGCAGTGCGACCTGTCCTCGAGCAGTGGCTGGACAGGCGCCACGGTGCGCCGACATACCGGCTGACGCAGGTGCTCACCGGGCACGGCTGCTTCGGTGCGTACCTGTGTCGCATAGCCGGAGCCGAGGAATCCGCCGTGTGCCACCATTGTGGCAACTGCCGTGAGGACACGGCCCAGCACACGCTGGAAGAGTGCCCAGCCTGGGACGAGGAGCGCAGCGCTCTCGTCGCAGTCGTGGGAAGCGACCTTTCGCTGCCGGCCGTGGTTGCCGCCATGGTCGGCAGCCGGAGTTCGTGGCGAGCTATGCTCTCCTTCTGCGAACGTGTCATGTCGCAGAAGGAGAGCGCCGAGCGGGATCGGGAGCAGACCGATCCCGCTCGTCGCCACAGGAGACGTAGGAGGCGCCGGGACGCCAACTAACCCGGCGCCGCAGAGGCCACGCGGGGCCGCCGTCCCTACCTTGGCGGCCCCCGAGACGTGACGCAACACGCGTCTGTTGCCGCGTCGCTAAGCGGCGGTGCACAAAGAGGCGGTCCTGGCGCGTCTGTTAAACGGTATCCCGGGGCCGTCTCTCAAGTGCACCGATGGTGGCCGACGCGGGGTTTTTAGTCGGTATTTCGGCGCGTAGGTTTATGGTAGGGACCCGACCCAGCGGCCGCCCGTCCACATCCACGGGCGGCACAACATCTCGCTGGGCTCGGAAGGCGCCGGTGAGTCCGACACACCCTCGCCCCCCTTCGGGGGTGGGATGGTCCGTAAAGGGATTTTCCCCGCGAGAAAAAAAAAAAATGTGGTTGGCTTTTCGTTTCTATTTGGACCGCAATGAACTTACTAACAGTTGCATTGTAATCACTTATGGCCGGTTTCTATAATCTATCCATCTATAACAAGAGATTTCATTAGATATGTCGATGCATTTTATGTTTCAGCTAACAAAGATAGAGAGATATAGATATGATGCATATATTTATGTATAACTAGGTAAGAGAAATGTATAGGTCAACATTTATATATTGAAGTGTAGAATTGTATCGACATAGTAGTGGTAGCTATTTTAAGCTCTTGTTAAAGATAGATAGGATATAGAGACCGGCCGTTAGTCATTCCGGGGTATTAAAAAATCTGCAGCTCTGTTTCGTTTTATACACGGTAAAGAATTACAAAAAATGTATATTTTTGTTTTAGTTGTAACTACAACGTTTTTATACTTCCAATTGATGTAGAATATGAACAAACTTTATTAATTGCAGGACTTGTAACTTCTCAGACAACTTGTTAGTAATTAATTGATATAGTTTTCCAGTTCTGCCATTGGAATTTTGATTTTTTCATATGTATATAAATAAATACATAAGCTCTCGCCTTTTTCCCAGAGGTGGTAGGCAGAGGTGCTACCAGGACACCTACGATCCGCTTTGTATGTTCCGTCCCACGATGTGATACGGGGCGAGCCTATCGCCATATTAGGCACCAATTCCCGACTCCGGGCTGACAATGAATAGAAAAATCTAGTATCACTTTGCCCGACCCAGGAGTCGAACCGATTACATATCAACAATCCGCAGAAATCATTATCGCGGCGTAGTGTGCATGACGTGTAATCAATTGATCCTAGGTTCCCCTATTACAAAGGTAATTAACGCTTTGAATGCAGGGCTACATCGGTAGCAAAATTGGATATGTAACAGATGCGATAGAGAATTAAGGGCTAGTCTCTCTAAGGCCCAGCCGCATTAAGTATCTATGACGTTAACTTAGTTTGGGCAATGTCAAAACTTTTTTTGGCTTTTCATTTTTACATCTGGGAATTTAAATGTATGGCGTAGACAACTGAGCCTCATAGCCAACGCAGACCCGGAACGGCATGGTAAGGAATTTAATTTTTTATCAGAGGATATTCAAACTTATCTGGTAGTAATACGACAGAGATTCCAATGTTTTTAATTGCCATGCCATCTTGGTCTGCGCTGCCTTTTAAGGTTTATTTTCAGCCAGACATCCAATCATTAAATCACAATAAATCATCGTTCACATAACAATCACATTAGTCCATATATAAACACTCACAATAAAATTTGATATAATTCCGTAAATATAGATGATATCGACAGTTTTAAAAATAGCCGCTCCGGTGCCGTACGCGGAAATTGAACGGTGGTCTGCGCCACTATTGTACTGCGGCGTCGCCGGCGCCAACACCCACACACACACTATCTATATTAATATTTCTAGTTATTTTATTGACATGTGAAATGCATTGAGATCTATCGGAGTTTGTATTCTATTTTAAAGTTATAAAGAAAATGTCACATCGGTAGGTATTTCTGCACAGAAGCTTTTATCAGGTGCTTGTTATATTGTGAAGTCAATATAGTAGTTAGTAATAACAGGAATACTAAAGCTATTCGTATTACGAAGATTAAGGTCACAAGTATGAATCCAGGTTCGCCTTCAGTGTTTCTCGAAGTTCCTGTTTTATCATAATCATCTTCCACTACTGGAAATCCATTGCTGACAATGTGCGTCCCTTAAGGATTGTCTTAGCAAACTTTTGAAGTTGTTTGCATTCAGTTCAGAAGGTCCTGAAGGTTGTGTGTGTAAATAATAATTATCGCTCATTTTTACGGTAACTTTACCAGAGATGTCCATAGGAGTTTCATTAATCCGCACTACTACCAGATAGATTAGGTAAATAATACTCGCTAGAAATAAGGCAGAAAATAAAGCAGACGCGCGATTCGTCATAATAAATTTTATTACCTTTCCTTATTATTTCGAGAATTCATTTTGTATCCAACTATAAAACTCTAATTTCAATGTCATCGCATAATGGATTGGAGCGTCTGAGACCTCGAAGCAAAATTTAATATTATGTTCGAAGATCTCTGAGGTAAAGAGAGGTAGGACATCGAACGGGGTTAGAATGAATAGAGGAAAGCTGTTACGATCAAATTGACAGACTCGAGATCGGTTTACAGATGTCTTTTACATTACTGGGAGTGCAGATAGACACTCCAACTTCAAAGCATTGGTTCAGACTGATTTCGAAAGTAATGCTATGTACGAGTAGTAATTGAGTGTAAATACAAGGATTGGATTTCAATAGAATTTTCTTTCAGTATTTTTAATGGCGTATACGTATACAATGCAGTAAGGAATGCCAAAGTAATCGATCAATAAACAAATAATAAGCAAGGTATTTGAAGAATTGTACTGGCTTTTGAGAATAAAATGGGCAATGGACACATCACATAAAATAGAAAAAGAAAACGAAATATAAAAAATCAAGCAATATCATTGACCGAATGAATATATCAGATTAAATGAGCAATTAAAGAACGAAGACGAAATAGTTCTATTTAATGCATCGCATTAATTGAAATATATTTCAATTACCTCCGCCAAAATATCAAAAATGTAATAATTTATCGGTTATCTACCCAAGAATTCGCTCTAAGTCTACTACGATTGTCGTGGGATTGTGAATTGTGAAAAAGTCACGAATCCGAGCGTTTTGTCTAGACGAGAGATGACGAGAGGCGCCCGTTGCACGAGAGGACGACACTAAGCCCGTGTTATTAGATTTTGATGAGTTGTTGACGGCCATTTTAAAACTTTTATATAGACATACTAGAGTTTCATTGCGCTATTCGAGATGGAAGTTGAAATCAATTTTTAGTTTCAATTATGGAGATTTTTATGTTCCTTTTATTGGATGTTTTAGGTGAGTGTTTTGGAGAAATTGTTGTATATCTTGTGTTTTAGCGTTGGTTACTTTGTTGGCTTTAAACTTTTTTGGTGCACTATTAAGGACAATACCCTATAATGTCTTGTAAGAGGACTACCATGTTGTTTTTATATGTGGACGGACTCTTCTAGATAAGAGACCAGTTTAATGACACACCTAGCACTCGTTGAGTTCATAGCTAATTAGTTCCGTGATTATTATTTATTATAGATCTGTTATTTAATATTTTATTTTATTCATTAACTATAACAAAAAATTATATTAATTCAATTAAATTATATATAACACATCACGCTTGCAAAACCTTAAGCACACGAACAATATTCTCAACCATACACACATTTGTACGGTAAGAAACCCTACAAGGCGCGCACTTAGAAACAAATCCATAGAAATATTTCGTCTCCCATTTTCAGGGACTTTGTTCTTACAAATCATAAAACTAATCCATCCATATCAATCAAACGCCCCTACAGGTCCAACAAATCATATCAAAGTAAAAGCGGTTGTGATTAGCCAACACGGCTACAGTACGGGATCCCATAAAACTTTCCCTCGCCGTGAAAAGTGAGGTTTGTCACGAAGGGGTCATTAATTCTATATAAAACTGGCCAATGCTGTGGCCACTGAGCTCCTAAGCTCGTAATCAGGGCAACGCGGGCAGATTTCGTGATCCTCGGAGCAATTTCGATTTCATACCTGTGTTATTGAAATGTTGTCGTGAAATTGCAGTGTTTATTTGGAGAACAAACGAGTTTTGAGCCCGCCTCGGTGGCGTAGTCGTTATACGATGCGATTGCAAAACTAAGTTTCTCGGGTTCGAATCCCGGGTCGAGCAATAGTATTTGATTTTTCTATTCATTATCAGCCCGGAGTCAGTAATTTATGCCCGATATGGCGATGGGCTTGCTTATCACATCGTGGGACGGAAAATTTAAGGCGAAATGTGGGTGTCCTGGTAGCACCTCTGCCTACCCCTTGTACGAAAAGGCGTGAGTTTATGTATGTAAGTGTATTTTTTTTAATGTACTGACATGACAAAGCAACTACAATTCACCTACCTGATACTATGGGCAGTGCAATTCAGGCAATATATTTTAATGGTCATAACAATTATGATATCGATACGCTGATGTCGATACGCTTCCACGTTGTCATAATATGTCACCAGAACGGGTTTACCACCATCGTGTGCGGTGGTCGCGTTTCAAGCTAATACGAATATCCTGCGACCAGCTTTTGAATCTCCCGTAATTATAATTGTTGTAGTATTTGCAACGTCACAGGTATCTGATTCCCGATTGGATTAAGAGATTTCAATCGGATAGAGTGGGTAGCGTGCAATCAGCGTTTTCTGCAGTCCGCTGACCGATGCACGGACCAAGTGCCAAGTTTTATCCAGTAAGCTTCCTGAGATCGCATTGATTTGAATTGTCTCTTTTCTACTGTTCAGTTTGAGATATTTATGTTATCTAGACTTGTTTATATTGTTTAGGATTAAAATGGTAAAATAGCTTTTTGAGTGTTGCATTTGTGTAATGTTGGTTTTAAATAGTTATTACACCCATCAAAATTACAAAATTATAATGGTTTCTCAGATTATTTCAATGTTACAAAATTATATTAATTCATTCCAATATATTAATAATATTACTAATGTTTTTCTGAATTTATTTCTGTATTATTATTTTTGACTGCCTCAGTGGCGTAGTTGTACTACAGTACGATTACAAAGCTGAGGTCTAGGGCTCGAATCCCGGATCGGGCAAAGTGATATTGGATTTTTCTATTCATTATCAGCCCGGAGTCAGGAATTTGTGTCCGATATGGCGATAGGCTCGCCCCCTATCACATCGTGGGACGGAACATACAAGGCGAAATGTGGGTGTTCTAGTGGCGCCTCTGCGTACCCCTTCTGGGATAAAGGCGTGAGTATACGTATGTATGTATTATTACTTTTGTATTACTTACGTATGTACTATGCAAAAGTTAATCGTAAACGTGATCTTTCCTATATTATTTATTTCTTTTCGGTTGGTAATTGGCATTGTCGTCACTACCCTCAACCACAAAAGTTCCACAGGTGAAGTATAAAAAAATTTCCACAGAGACCACAGGCGTGCATTCCTGCCATGTTTCCCACCATCACTAAATAAATACCCATCAAAAACAGCAATGACGATCTGCAAAACATCATGACGCGTGTCCAGTGTTTGAAGAATAAAATAAACAGCCGAGTGGATAGTGCATAGTCACTGACAATTTTTTCAACGTTTATGAATAAATAAGCGCACTCCGTCTGCACCATCAATACACTCGTGGCTGAATGCCAAATGTCATTCGTGACACTTTCCACTTTCGCTCTTTTTTCCAAACCACACGGCGATGTTACGTGCAGCTAATTTCCATGCGGAATTCGTGTGTATTTTTTTTATTCCATTCCCGACAGTTGGCAACCCATCTCTGGCGTAAATACTGGGGCTATTTACCTACCAGTACGGTTGATTAATATTTTCAGTAATATTGAGCGCTCGTTTTACGATATCCTTTGATGGAATACGGATATTGAAATAGTGAAATTGTTTTTGTAAACACAGCCCTGTGTTGTGGAGGCAGACAGAGGCCAAAGAGCGTCTATTTATATCTGTTTTGCTTTTGCGATTTCGTTCATTACCTGAAGTTTAATATAAATAAACAACAGGTGTTTCTATATAAAAGCTTAAGTATGTTTTATGTCTGTGTTTTATGTCTTTTCTCTGAAGGTTTTTTCATTGACTACATTGTTCCAGAATATAACCATATTTATCAAATATCATCAAATTAAACACACTGATGCCAGGAACTCCATAAAAGAACGCACGCATTATCAAAGACATATATCCAAAGATGTATTAAAGACAATTTTATATATTTAACTTGATGTTATCTTGATGTTATCTTCTAACAAACATATTTATTACTTTGTTAAGCATGTTAAATATATTTTAAAAAAAAGGTACCGATTACCTAACTACATACATACATAGATAAACTCACGCCTTTTTTCCCAGAAGGAGTAGCACCTCTGGCTACCAGGATACCCACATTTCGCCTTCTATGTTCCGTCCCACGATGTGATAGGGGCTGAACCTATCACCATATCGGGCACACATTTCCGACTCCGGGCTGATAATGAATAGAAAAATCCAATATTTACCCGACCTGGGATTCGAACTCGAGACCTCAGCTTTGTAATCGTACCGTAGTACAACTGCCACCGAGGCAACTAGTTACTAGCTAATCATTTTTCCAAGAACGAAAGCCAAAGGTTCACTAGAGTCCTTCAAAAAGTCCGTACTCAGAAACAATTATTTCACAGCACCGTAATATAAGAACCACCCACGTCCCATAAGGAGATTAAATGATTAAAACGTAATATTCGCCTCACATCTACAATTATAATTTCTAATTAAAACGTTGACTTATGAGAATAATAAGTCACGGTCCACACTACAGCTGAGCATAACACGTTTTATGAAGTGAAATTAATTGCGAATCATATTTCATTTTAATTACTTCGGTCGTTAGATTTTCTCAAAATACATTATGAGATTGTAAATGTTTCTATATTGATATTTTGCATGCCGCAAATGGTGTTTGGGCTTTCATCAACAATGTTGCCTCCCTTGTTAATAAATAAGTACTTTAAATATAGTCAACAAACACACACAATTCCGATTACAATAAGATTAAAGCCTTATATTGTGGCTATCATAGTAAACACATTTATATGTAAACAGCATCAATATTAGTAGTAAAATGATGAAGATTTTTTTGATTAGCTGTTCGAACACTTGCTTTCTCTCTAGCACACACGTTCTATAATGAAGATGACGTCAAACTATACTATAGGTCTCCAACTATCTAGAGAGCCGGGGCATGAAGTGAGGGGAGGTGTGCAGTGACAGCTATCATGCAAAGACCAAGAGAGATAGAGAATTTACGAATAACATGTAATACAACGCTTGGTGTTGCACGACTAAAACCATTACCCAATTTTAGGGGAGATCTCGAAGTAATATTTTTAATAAAGCGTTTATTGTTTACTAGGTAGATTTTGGTGGCGGTTCCGCCCACGTACTTGAAACTGATAACTTGGTAAAAGTGTCTTCCTAAATATGAGATTTTCTACGAAGATACCTCAACACCTCCCTATTAATATTTAATGATATTGTATTGATATTTAGTAAAAAAGAAAGGCAATAATAAAACTCGATACTTTATTGTCCAATAAATATAAGATATATATTTTGAATTGAATATTCCGAGTTAATCCTGAGTATAAAATTATGTTTTATTACATTTTTAGTGGAGGTGGACGCAGAGGTTAATAGAGAGAGCTACTTTTATAATATTTTTTTAACCAATATAGAGCTCTTTTTACTTAAAAGGATTCTCATCTATTACAAACAGATGTAATTATCAATTTCGTGCAGTGTAAAAATATAATAATCATGTTTTATTTGTAAGTATTGTTTATACAAAAAACTGTTCAATTCATATTTATTAGGCGCGGCGCATATGGGAAAATTAGCTGCTTACTGTTGGCAACAATAATAATACGTAAGGATATGATATTTATTGCAGGATTTTTTAATATTCAATTTATCACGAATACCACGGGTTGGAATTGGGCCGACACAAACAAGAATACCAATAGAATGCTTTCTCTAAGTACAATGAATCAAAATACTCGTAAATTCGAATGAAAAGGAAGTTCTGTATTATTTTGCAGGCTGATGCTTTTATAATCATTTAATCTTTGATATTGTTGCTTATATAAATACATATCCACAATATACACTTCACTTGATTATATTATACCTTTAAATACTTAAAACATGCGAAAATAAAATAATTCATTTACGACGATGTGTCAAACGTCATGTTTGTTTACAAAATGTTTGCCATGACATCCCACTGACATCACACGAACACGAAGGATGGACATAGCGATATTTATAACATAAAGAGATGCTCTCTATCTTTTTCCAATGTGTTGATTATATACGTCTGCTTGTGGAAACAAAACATTCACCGGGCTATTGACTGTTCCCCTGCACGGTGCAGACCTGGAATGTAAGGCCCTCTAGATAGTTGGAGGGCTATAGTTGTATTATTTTTCTGTTACTCCTATAAACGGACTTCAAATATACATAATATGTAACTTGATTATTGCTATACGTTTTTTAGAAATCTTTTTGTTGTATATTTCGCATAAACTTCAATAAAAATAATAATAAAAATTGAGCCACCAATTATTTATTATACTTCACCACTAGACCACAATAAAATTATTTTAAAAATTTGAGGCAACAACATCATGTCACTAGACAAACCCAAGTCTTTGTTTATCCACTTAAAACAATTCAAGGGATACTCCTAGCGGAGTGCTACATCACTTGGTAGACAACGTTAAATCAGACATAAAAAGCCAAGAGTTGACATTTAACGTTTTCCGACGCGTTTCGGGTAAAGGTGTCGAGGCCATTACCCGACTGTGTTGGGGCTGATAGTGAAACCTGTAGTAGAGCGCGCAGTAGTGCAAGTCTGAATTAATCAAGATGTTGATGGAGTAAAAAAATAGTTGAGAATGTAAAGAATCTTTTAGGTATTCTGTGTAGCATTTTGTTTTAAATTAAAGAGATGAAAAATAAATAATTTAATAGTAAAATAAATTGTGTTTGGTGATATAAAAACACACAAAATGATGTAGTACACATAATATGTAACTTTGTATGCCCATAATAAAAAAAGAATAATAAATAAGTTGTTTTCGAAACTGGCCATTTATGGGCAAATAATCGGGTAAATGATGAATTATATTGATTGCAACACGCATAAATTCGACGACCAATTTGAGGTTAACCTCGAGTGGTATTATTACGCGATACATTGTTTATGGGATGCAAGATTGTTAAGCAACCATGAAACATTGTATTGGAGTTATTTGATGGGTTGACTACTTTTTTATTGCTTATGTAGAAAGATGAGCTATCGGTCCGCCCAATGATATACCGTCACCACCGCTCATGATGTACCCATGTTGTACCCACGATCCAACCACTGCCTCAGAATTGCTTTCTTGAGACACGCAGCTCATTGCAAAATTCAATGCGACTGCATTTGACTGAAATCACATGGTGGTTCAAATAATACGTACCTACATAATTTAGTTCAATTGTGATTTTTAAATAAAAATCTTTTTAAATGACCGTGTATATTGACGACTAGTCTGATAAAATCCGCCCAGCAAGTTGCATAGAATAAATGTGATGAACTAAGCCAAAAGTCGATTAAATTCTTTTTATGTATATCAGGATATAACAAACATGTCAATGTCTTTAATTAAATTGGCCGTATCCTTAGATCTGTTATAGTTTTCTATATTTATTATAAAATAGAATCGTACACTTACTTTGTCCCATTAGTATACTGATTCAGAATCCACTGTGAGCAAAGTGGCTGAGTTACACCACCCCACAAGCAGTCGTCTGCAGGTTCAACGCCATTAGATCGCTCTAAATAGACTTGAAACGCTGAATATGGTGCCGACGAATACTTGCCAAAACAAATTTTCAGAAATTTTCATTTAGAATACCTAGGTGAGGATCCGTGTGTGCTTTCTAAGTTAGCCTTTTTAAATTTATCTCAACCGGATTCTTGGAAAAGTTATAATACGCCAAATAAATGTTTTTTCAAAACATTTTTTTAGATATTTTCATTTAGAATAGGATCTGAGTGTGCTTTCTAAGTTGGCCTTTTTAAATTTATTTCAACCGAATTCTAGGCAAATTATAAGACGGCAATATAAATCTTTTTGCAAAACAGTTTTATTTATTGTCTTAAATAGAACTTTTTCAACTTGTTGTAAATCACTTCAGATAGTGTGCAAAGGTCTAAAATTTTATGAATTTTTATAATGTTTTTCTTTTTGTTTTCGTAAAAAGTTTAATAAAGTTTATTTCGTGGAATGTTTGTGTATTTGTATTTTAGCGGAGTATGATTGCTTTTTTCCGAAAAGATGATGTTACTATTAGACAGCCAAAGCACACAAAGCAATTAATGTTATGCAGTTTCTACGCAAGAGTGAGGTAATGATGGACAGGAAAGGAGAACTTTATGTAAGGGATAAGTCAGTTGTCAAAGCGCCGTATGCATGTCTTATTTTGGATTCAGGTGCCTATATACGGCCGGCATAATTGTATCAACCGGTTTCAACTATTGGGAGATGCTTAATTTTTATCTAGACTGATCTTAAGATATAACCATAATACAGATTGTAGTCTCCATGTCAGGCCAGTATAAAAGACATACCATTCCTTCCATTAACGGACAGTGCCTAAGTCTGTTTTATTAACAAAAAGAGTATTCACAAGTGCAATATAATTATTTATCCGAGTCAGTACAAGAGCCCTGCAAGAAACTTCAGCTTGATATACGATATTTTAGTTAAGAAAATCTCGTCGGTTCCAACTCGCACTTGGCCGGTTTCATTGCTTTCAAGTCTGTAATATCTGTTTTCGTACACAACTTTATTGGCTACTAGCTGGTGCACGTAACTTTGTCTGGGTTATGTTTTATTTACCATAGAATAACCAAAACGGAATTTACTATGTAATAAATACGCCATATAGTCACACACATAGTCCTGACCCCAGAGTACTGCGTATGACATGGGCATCGAAAACTATAAATACTAAATAAATAAATACACCCAACAGTCACATACATAGTCCTGACTAAGATCGAGTCTTGTCGTGGGTATCAGAAACTACGAGAGACTTTTAGGTCTCACAAACATCCAGACCCGAAACAAATGCCTGTGGATAACACAAATATTTGTTTCTGTACGGGGATCGAACCCCCGGCCTCTCGTTTCAAAGGCGGCGTCTAACCAACTGCGCCACGGAGGCTGTCAGCTGTCGCTATGAGACACATTTTGGCTACATCAAACTGGAGCATATATTAGATCAAAAATTTGTGTGTTACACAAACATTTATCTCCGTGCAGGGTTTAAATCCGCGGTCTTTTGATGCAAATCTGGTCACTTAACTGACGCCACGTAGGATGTTTACAGTAATGTATTTTTATGTACTCTAAAAAGAACACATTGCGGTTTTTGTAGATATTTTTTCACTTTTAGATTCAGTAGAAATTATAGGAAAGACTTAAAAAATTACAAACTACCTACTAAAATATATAAACGTAATGTATAAAGTAATATATAACTAGTAATCAATGCAATAGTTTTTGTACTATATCAACGGACTTACCTTTGTCTTTCTATAGATAAACCATTAAAACCAAGATAAAACAAATAAATAGCAATATAAATCATATGTCAAAGGCCGTTGTTTACGGAGCCTCGGTTAACAAACTCTATTAAAATAGAATTCCAATTCCATTCGGATTTGATTTCAATTTCGAGGCTTAAAAACTAATGGCTGGGGATCCCAATGTCTAGGTTTAATTTCGTCATGTTATCTCACGTGCCTTTGCACAATTTCGTGCGATTTCATTGTGAATTGGTAATGATAAATTGTTTTGCATATAATGCGAATTCACGATATAAATTCCATTTCGAATGTGGTTTTAAATTGCACCTTTCTTTTATTGATGGGTTTCCAGTCGATGCCTTTGAATTGTTTTGAATTTAGAATGTTAATGTGTTGTTTAGAGGAGACTTATACCTGAAAAGGCTTTTGATGGGGTCCGTGGATAGAGGACCAGTATTGGTAAATTGGTTACAGCATTTTAAAAAGTTTTGTATTTATCAAAATGTCATATTTTCTTCAACCTGACCCGAGATTTATATGAAATCAGAAGATTTGATTTTACTTGGAGAAGAATTAAGTAATTTTATAATTGTCTTAACAAAATATAAATATCTTAAATTGAAAACCTCAAAGAAATGAATAGGACGATTTGGGAAACGAAAACACTTTACAACCAATGAATTATATTTAAGTGTATAAAATAACATGAATCGGATACAGGATACCATATAAATTACACATCAATAACATCATAAAAGCAAACAAACAACAAATTTGTTTCGCACAACAGTAAACAAGTTACACAATCAAGGTAGACGCAGACTGGAACAACCGACCACGGTTAAGATTAACAAAGTGAATAACAGTAAAACGACAAGCTTTGTTGCAGCAACTTGCTGTACTGTCGGCTACAGGTCGTACACTTACTTAGGTGTCCCGTGCTTTGTTAGGTTATTGATTTTGTGTGGTCTGGGTGTTTGTAAAGGGATCGTGTGTGAGATTATACAATACGATTGAATATTATTTCTAATTTATTTAAATGTCTCAGATTTAATAAAATTGATACCTAATTTATACCTTCGTAGTTACTCTTAATTGCATTTATAGCCTCTAAATGGAAAACTAGCAAAAATAAATACAAAATTGATTTTTAAGAATTCTAATGTTGAATTCTCTATTAATGAAACAGTAGCATTACCCACTATGAAACAATAGTATTTCCTAAAAAAAAAACAGATGTTCTAAGTTGGCTTTTTACGGCAAACTTAAAACATTCGAAAATCACATAAACAGCTGTTCACAACAAAATACCTAAAAGTAGATGACACTTATACTAAACTTAGCAAGAACATTTTACATTCAACATCGAGATATTTAAAGTCTGAGAAAATCGAAAATATTTCCCTTAAGTACTGCGCAAAGAAAACAAGTTTACTGAAAGGTTTTCATAAATCACAGACATATAATCCTGTTTACGTATAGATGAAGTCACTAATTTCTTATTTGGTGAAGCATTTGAAACGTAAATAAAGCATAAGGATCTTTCGCGTGGGAAGTCAGTTTATCAACGTTTATGAATAAATGCGCTGTCTGCTTGAAATCGAGGGGCATTAAGCTTACTTAATTACATTGAGAAGCTTTGTATTTAATAAAACTTTTTTTATAGAGCTAATGACGTATCTTTCATTTCTCTACCATCGAGTGGACATGATCAGGACTTTTGCCTGGTGGTAATATAGACAAATTACTAGTATTATTCGTGTTCTGGTCTTATAAGTAATGTGTTTCGAAATTCGCAGTGTTTAATATGTCCGCACGAATGTTTTGAATGGCAAGAGATCAATTTCTGTCGGCTGCCGATAACATAGGCCTATACATTTTTTTGTCACGATTGAAAAAAAAGGAAAAGACTCTTTCGGCGCTAAGAGTTTCTCCCGCTGTTTTTTTTTTTAATGAATCGTATTCGGAGAAGTTGTATGAATGGACGTTTCAAAAGAGTTTGTAAGAAAAAAACGTTACAATACCTATTATTTATTTCATAATATTCTGAACTATATTCCGGTGATCATATAATTTTTCAAGATGCTACGTAATGGCAAAATTATAAAAAAGACATAAATTAAGAGATGCTGTAATAAACACTATTATCGATACTTGGTACCGCAACTCTACATTCTACTTTGCCTTGAAAGCAAGCGATAAATAAATAAGAAAATTCAAGTAATTTCCATTACCATGGTCCTTATCAGACTTATATATCAACTCATTAATCAACATTATTATTTACTACCAAACAAATAGATTATAGAAAAGAAAAAAATCTGCTTTCGTCAATGAATGAGCGCTGATTGCATCAAACGTTGGCCATATCGCGCTTTAGAAAAAAGGAAAAAGATAAAAAATATTCCTTTTATCTTTTTTCTGCCAGCTCAAGCGCCAATGAGACTGCTAATTCCCACAACTTTAACATTCGTGACTGCACAACGAACGCCATTGAAACATAAAAAGTACTGCAAAATAGTGTGGTTTTATTTCAGTCTCCAAGTAATTTATGACTCTCGCCAGACTTTCCTGGAACTAATATTAATCAAATTGCACCAATTATTTCAACGGCTTTGTAACCTAAATTTCAAGGCGATGTTGCATACATTTTAGTTTATAAAGTGTTACGTTTATAAAGTAATTCAGCTAAGATCTCTAATCCAGATCTTAAGTGTTAGATTTGTCGCCTGTTAATTGAGTCATTTTACAAGAAAAAAGCAGTTATTTAAATAATTACAAAATAATGTTGCACTTTTTAAGAATTCTTAGTGGAAATAAAATAAATAATAACATCACAACCACTGTGCGACGATGACTAACACCTCAGTCCGCCCCGTGACCACGAAACTTGTAAACTATTAGAAATAAAATATATAAAAAAGTAATTTTATGTATAACAAACGTAAATAAAAGGTATTCCTAAATGTTTTAAATCTATTAAAACATATTTTCAGATGCCTGCATTAAGTTCGTATGAGATGTGCAACCAAGACCCATTTGAAACCCAAGGTATGTATGTAGTTTTCATGCTAATCGCGATATTATTATTATTATATTATATCGCTATGACGAAGCGATCTATGGCACACAAAATATATGTAGGTTTATAAATTTTTAGTTTTTGAAAAAACTGGTTCATTTTTCTGAGATTTTTCGAACACTTTTTAAAATGTACTAAGGCTTTATGTAAACTTAAAACTACATAAAAACCTACTGAAAAATGTATAAAACATTTGTTAAATTGCCCATACCTTTTCAAAAATAATTTCTAACTAAAATATTCAAATACTTCAAATAACACATAAAATATTTTAAAACTCATTATCGCGTGGAAGGTTCGTTAGTCAATTTTTCGTACATTTTCTTTGTAATCTTTTTTAAGGTTTTAACGGGTGCCTAATAGCAATAGAGTTTGCGCCAAATTATGCGCTGACATCAAACGCGACCCTTGATGGAGAGCTCTCGGTAATTCAGACTTCTTTATGTGAATTGGCCTCGTTATGTCTGCGATGAATATGGTAAGATTTTAAAGGGCCGGTATACTGCACTAGCAAATTTTCAGGATGTTAAAATTGATGTATTTACTTAGTACAAATTAAATCAAATTTTAAAATACAAAGATTATAATAAAACTGAGAGTCGAAGTAATTACCCATTTATTTATTTAAATGTAAATATATTTTAGCAATCTTATTTACGAGCTAAATATGATTGGAATGAACTCCGCCATTCCGTGCATAAATTGTAATTTTAGGCATCTCAAAAATCTGAGTGAAAAACTCAGACAAATTCGATTGCTTGACTTTGGAATCGAATCAGGCTTATATCCATACAGGTCATATCATTCACCGGCTTCTATCAAAGGTTAAGCTTTTAAAGATCAGTTACACAGACAGTCTCAACTTTCTTCATCAATCTGATGACTTTACCACACCCTTATAACCTTTACACAAACAATGGACGTTGCAAAACTCCGTGTAAAAATAAAGTGGTCGCGATAAAGCTGTCAGTGTATGCAACGCTTTACGGCAGAGCGTTAATAGGGTGCGATTTTTGTGAGTAATTCCTCCTTAACTCGACGTCGCAATGAGCTCCACGTGACACGAACGCTAATGATAAGCGACCGACTACGTGTACACCTCGCTTTATGCTTTAATAAAAGAAATAAGGACGTGGACAGACAGGAGATTTGACAGGAACGAAATGAGACATGTTTAAAATGGCTGTTGTAGGAATTTAAAGTTTTCTGTTTTTGATGCGCGAACACTTGTTTGTATGTTCAAGGCGCAAGATTATTGTAAGTTACCACAAGGCGTGACAAATGATAACCAAATTTGTTTCTGTTTGTTGATGTTAGTTTATATACGCAGTGGTTATTTACGACTGAAATTGCTTATATCACCAGCCCAGTGCGGGTTAATAAACTTTTTTTTATTGCAGTGAATGGCGAGACAAACATGCCATTCGTCTGATGGTAAGGGATACGACCGCTCATGGACAGTATCAAAACCAAACAACACCGTGAATTACAAAACAATGCTTGGCTTTCCACTGTGCTCGCCATCCTGAGACATAAGATGTTAAGTCTCAATATGTCCAGTAGTTACCCTGGTTACAATGTTGTCCAAGCCGGAACACATTGCATTTGCACTGCTGTTTGGCGGAAGAAATATACATAGCGGTAGTACCCACCTAAGCGGCCTCTCACAATATAAGAGACCTACCACGTCCTGTGCTATGAGGCAAACTAGTCTTTGTCATAAATTAAAATTCATATTGAATTGAAATTGAAATTGAATTAAAATTCATATTGACATTTCTCGGGTTTCTTAGGTTATGTGACGATGTTCATTGTTTAAGTATGATTAACTTTATATAATAACATAATGCTGTGGAAATGGACTTTACGTGGCCGAAGACAAGGAGGGAGAAATACGTATATATAATAAGAATCTAAGGTCGTATCACCAGCTTTAGTAATCCTGCAAACAATTAGCCTACCTCCCCTTCTCTTCAAGATAAGGATTTGTCACAAAACTGATCATATAATTATTATATCGAGTAATAAAAAATATATTGGACGTTATCAGCACAGGAAGCATTTAAATCGGCATGTCCGCCGTGATAACAGGGTCACGACACATGGGAACATTATGTATGAGAACACTACAATGCTTTTTTCTCACATACCTAAACACTTATGTATTCATTCCTAGCAGAAGACTTGCCTAGTTCGGTATATTATCCTAGACTACGTAATAATATGGAGATTCTCAATAATTACTTTAAAGTTTTTTTTTAATATTTAATATAATAATTTATATGTACATATATCACTTGATTATCATACACACAACTGCCACTGCAACTCATATTAAATTACTGAAAAATAAATTAATTATATAGAACAGAAGAAGAAGCATGTAGATATTTTTTTTGTACATGGGAATAGAACATGTCCTGTGTTCTATTGTTTGAAAATTGAAACCTACATACCTCTAATGGACCAACAAGGCAACGGCATTTCTTCTTCGTAATTGTTAATAACTATTTTAATATTTAATAAATATTTTAATAAATGTCTCCAGCGCGTCTATACAATATTAATAACTAACTGTTGGAGAACCGTAATTCAATAAATAATAAATTCTTATAACGATCATATTATACTTCAAAAAAGGTGTCGTTGAGCGTTAGAAATTGTATTTTAGTGGCCACAACTTAATGCACTTTAAAACGTACATTGTCCAACCATATTCATGAAAGTAGCTTCACATAATGGCTTTAATATGGGTTCCATATAATGTTACTTAAAGAAATTAGTATAAATTGCTATTTATATTTTAAGATAAATATTTAAGCACAAAAAACAGACAATATATAATTTTAATAATATTTTTTTTTTGCTATTTTTTTCAACTCATTCAGACCAATGCATGTATTAAGGAAAATATTTATGTAATCTTAAAAATTATATTTGTTTCGTGTTTGAATTTTTTTGGGAATTAATAATCAGTAATTTCCAACACCAATGAGTCACCATAGAAATCGGCCACTTTTTGTTTATTTAATGGTAAAATAATTGCATAAGTTAAATATCTGCAAAAACAGTAGTGTTGTTGTGTGCTGTTGTGTTCCGGTAAGAAGGACATAGTAGCCAGGGTTACTACTGGACATAATGAGACTTACCATCTTAAGTCTCAGGATAGCGAGCGCAGTGGAATGCCAAGCATTGCTTTGTAATACATGGTGTTGTTTGGTTTTGCTACTTTTTATGAGCGGTCGTATCGCTTACCATCAGGCGAATGGCATGCACGTCTCGACATTCATTGCAATAAAATATAATCAAATAAGCATAAATAAAAAAATCACACGATTGCTTTGGGAATTTAACTTCAACCTCTCTACTCATAGTCTGTTACCGCTAAACAAAACTGACGATAGACGAAACAACAAAAACAAAATAAAAACACTTTGAACTCAGACATAAAGTTCGCTTAATGCAGGTACAAAACTTAGATGTATTTGTAAAGGGAGAAATGATAAAAGTCTTCGTATACGTACAAACGGACGTCTATTTTCAATTCAACCATTTTTCTCTTAGTACTCAGAATTGTTAAGAACACTTACGAACAGACTGGTAAATATTGTATAAAACATTTTTCTATTTTAAGATATTTCTCGGTAGATATTCTATTTGGAAGTTTGTGTCCCGAATTTCATATAAGGAATGTTCCGCAAGGTTATTGTTAATGATGTTTTAACAAGGATATTGGAAAAATAAATAGTAACATATAATGAAGAAAAATAAATATTATTTGCGTGAACCACAAGTATTTGTTTCGATTCTCGGTGTTTGTGAGACCGACAAATCTCTCTTAGTTCCTGATACCCACGACACAAGACTTCGTCTTAGTGTGCGATCAGGATTATGTATGTATGCGATTCTCTTATAATAATTATTATTATTGATAATTGAAATTAATTATACTTAATTTATGTATAATTGAAAATTATAATATTAATATTAATCGTGAATGAACATACGTATGTATAGGTATGTCAATTCATACATTATAGTATAGACATATTATAATTATAAAATATATTGAAAATGATTAACACATAGATTTTTACTGGCGAGTAAGCCAATTTCTAGCGAAGTCTGGGTGAAAGTTCCATTATTTTCAAGGACTACAAATTAATCTGCATAAATGAAAAATTACCAAATGTCGTGGTTCGCACTCAAGCAAATTACCGTCACGTAACCGTCTCAATTCCATTATCAAATAACTTGAATTAAATCTAAATAAATCTAAATTAAATATATAAAAATAAATCACAATAATTCATGTGTAAACAACTGTTTAATGCAAATTCAACAACTTGGTAAATGTATGCAAAACCTTCTGTTGGTTTTAACTTACAAAGTTTTCGTATAAAATAACTAACATTGAGATTTTTAACAGAGTTCTGAAACTTCGCTTAAATATACGAATTGTGCGTTTTCGTTTCACAAATTTATCAAGAGTTTGGAGAAAATAAATATAGCAATTTAGATCTAGAGTTAAAATCTGAAATGCCTTTGAATGTTTTAGATCAAAATTGTTCACTTATAAATGCTCTTGAATTTATAAAACTTATAGCTTTTAATAGACCTAAGGCGGATTTTAAAATTATGCAATGACCTTACTGACATATTATTACAAAATAATAAACGAAGGTTCAGAAACACTAGGAATACAATATTATCTCAAGACGAACAGTATTTTGTATGTAGTTTTTTATTTATTACAAAAAAATATTTTTTATGAAAAAAAGAAAAACAGATGTGCCTGAGATGAAATTCGTGCCCTAAAACAGGTTGAGTCTTCAAGGGTTATCTTTACCAAAAAGGATGTAATGAAAGGGTTTTTGCCCTCTACGGATAGTGAGGCCGTCACATTTTAATAAAATAAATATAAATCTCTCTTTTAATTGAAGTATTTTAATTACAATTTTCTATGAAATCGAATTCAAAACGAGCGCTCATACTTAATATTTATGAATAAAGAAAATCCAAACATCACTATTTAAAATCAGACAAAAACATTTTCACACCTCAATCAAATCACGATGGAGCTGATACACACGGGTAGAAAACGCCAAGACGTAGCAGGTAGCTAGTCAGCCGCAGACGAACCCGTCGCCGGGAATTGAACACTCGGTATGTCAAGCAGTTAGACAAGATTTCAGACGCATTGTTTAAGTTATTCCGAGCATCTAGCCGTTCGTGAAAACTATTCTCAGGGCTGGCTGTAATGAGTTTTTTGCGGTCGTACTTGATTTAAGGTATTTACTGTTCGGAATCCGAATTTCGATTCGATAAAGTTTGATTCTGAGAAAATCTTGTGGTTTTTTTATTTTGTTACTAGTTTTACACTACATGATCCTATGATAAGTTAGAGTTACTGTGGCTGTAAATTATAGGGGTTTCTCAAAATTTTATGTTAAGTGCAATGCCATACAGAAATATTGTCGATTGGCAACAGATGAAATTTCACCATTCGACACAATTATGTAACCAGTTTAATTTTATTCTCGTTAAAGTCTCAATATTATTTTTCCATTCGCGATATTTATCAATATAAATTATGAATAAACTAATTAATTTATAAAAACGACAGTTGCGGGAGCTTACTCTCTCCCTCTCCCTCTTCAGCCACAAGAAGTCCACTGCTGAACATAGGTCTCCCTCAATGATCTCCACAACGACCTGTTGGAAGCGGCCTGCATCAGAGGAAGAGGAGGAGCTACCTATAGCATATTTTTAAATATATTTCCATGACTGCCTCGGTGGTGTAGTTGTATTACGGTACGGTTACAAAGCTGAGGACTCGGGTTCGAGTCCCGGGTCGGGCAAAGTGATTGGATTTTTCAGTCCGGAGTCAGGAATTTGTGCCCGATATGGCGATAGGCTCACCCTATCACATTGTGGGACGGAACATACAAGGCGAAATCTGTGTGTCCTGGTGGCGCCTCTGCCTACTCCTTCGGGGATAAAGGCGTGAGTTTATGTATGTATGTATTTCCATGGAGGGTAGTTTTTATTTGTCTTTGCGCTCAGTCGATATTTGCAGAATCTCCTGCATGGTTTCAAAAACATGACGCGTTGTTGTACGTGTTGAAATCGGTTGCGTTAGTGACATTGTGTAAATAGTGTTTGGTGATACAATATGCTGCTACATTCGTCAGCATCGTGGGCAGAATTTCGGTGAGTCGTCCAACATACTTTATTGCCTCTCGCTTTATTATAATAGGCGAGACGACAGTAACAAAAAATTAAAGATTTTATGTTTTTAAGGGAAAATACGTATTACAAGGATTTCAAATGATAATTCAGTTTTAATCTATACTTGGAGATTAATAAGATTTTAAATAAAATCAAAGTACAAAATATAGCAATCGGCCATTTTGACAAAAACGCTCTTCACAACGCATGATGTCACGCCTATGTAAACATGACGCATTCGCTGCGCATAGACCACAGACTAAGTAGTACACAATGACATGTTTACCTAGTAGTGACATCAAAGCGGACGCCATGACACCTACTAACGTTTTTGATGCACTATTGAAAAATTATTAGAAAAATGGCTTAAAACTGTGTTAAGCCTTTGTTAATTCTTGAAATATAGATTTTTTCGTATATAATAAATGTGTGCCCATATTTTAGAATATAATTTGAAAATCATTCGTCTCGCCTATTGGCCGTTGCAACCATAATATAATATGTCAATTCACGTATTGCCACTAGTTAGAGATACATAGATGCATAAGCAAATATTTATTACTAACCCCTTCGTGATTGACTACAAAGCTGTTGCTTTATTGATTTATATTCACATAATATATAAAATATTGAATACCAGTTATAAATTAATTTTAATGTTCACTCAACATTAAGCCTCAACATTGGTATGTTTTGCATTAATCCTTAATATGCCATTTTTACAATACAAGGTTAATAAATAGACAAACCGTTCACATTATAGAAACATATCAACGCCTACCTAAGGCCTTAGAGTCTAGGGGATTGCAGCTGTGTCGCGAGATATTTAGGGTGTCTAAAGGCTAGTAGAGTAAAAACAGGAGTTATTTAGTTTTCGGCAGTATTCGAGCGAAAAAAATTTTTTTCTGTCGGTTTTGTACCCAACATTTATGCAACCCAGATCTAGGAAGCTTTACTTTACAATCATAACCGGCTATACTATACTATACTATACTCATCCGTTATTATCATAAAACAATAAGATCCAATAATTGTGGTTATCGTCACAAATAATATGTCATAAATATAATCTAAACTGAAATTCAACTGCGAATATTTTAGTCTTCTATAATAGTCGGGTACTTTTATCAATTGATTGTTTAAAAAAAAACAAATGGGAAATACAAAATTAATTACAAATATATTTAAAATATGTTTTATAAGTTCATATTTTCGTAAATCGTTGTGTCAAGAGTAGGAACTCTTTTGTTCATCTATTGCCTCATAAAAATTCACAGCTATGGATCTTATAGAAGTCATAAAAAACAAATGACGTTTTACGTGTGTTTATTTTTGCAATTCGGTGAGTCAATCTTAACCGCTGACCTCGAATGAATCACTGGTGCATGGTGATTCACGATGTACTGGATTTTCACTGCGCACTTTCGAATTGCCCATTTTTCATGTCCTACACGATTACAGCCGACGGAAACTTAGACATGTCGTTTGTTTAACATTACTTGTTTTTGATGTTTGGTTTAAATGTTTTGATGATGTTGTTTGAGTTTTGAAAATGGGTTATTTTATAGATTTTGAGGTGTTCTTTTCGAATATTCACTCTGCAACCTCGTATTTTTGCCGCTCGTGTCATTATATTTGAAAAATAGGGTCGAATAGCAGTTTTTTGACGATATCTCCTTTCCGAAACATTTTACAAGGAAAATATTCCACATACAAAATTAAAATACAATTTATGTTCTAATTTTTTTTCGTTATTTCGATAGATTCGGCATACGAGTGCCTGAAAGTGTTACTTAAAACGCATAAATTCTCACAAATAAATCATTTTTTTTTTATTCGAAGCCGTGGCATACGACTTATATGCCATACATGAACAAACAACGCATTATTTAGCCATCATTTGTTATCTCTATATATGTCAATGTACATTTGTTTATCTTCGTCAATTAGTCATTGGATCTCGTAATGTCTGGTCATAGAATTTTCCTTTATAACACATATTTGATGACAAACCTGATGTTGACTATGAAGTACTTCCCTGAATTGGTGTTGCCAATTTAATTTATAAAATACTAATAGGGTATTTTTATTATGAGTAAAATGCTTGCTAATAAACATTCATGAAAATTTTACGTCTGCGTCAATTTTACAACCATGGAAAAAGAGCAGTTTTTTATGCCACCTCCGACAACTAAGCGATTGGTTCGCTTAAGTAATCACATAAGTATAAAAAATACTAAATAAAACTCCTGCTCATAAACACTCACTTTACTTGATAGTCGTAGTTACATCAACCCTTAAAATATTGAGAATGGCAATGAAAAAGAAATAGAGTAGACGTTAAAATCTAAGGCTTTTTCCAACAATCTATCTTAAAATCTTCCCATGTATAAAACAGTAAAAATATATTTAATAACTGGCAACCCTCCACTATTCTCTATGCTGAGCGTGTAGTGGGCTGGTTCGTTACATAGATGTTGCAAACAATCGGATAACCGCACACGCCCCCGTTCCGCGATTCCCGATTACTGCAAATTTTAATTAATCGCTAGGATTTCAAATTCGCTTTAGAATATAACAATAATTCGATAGTGTTTTGTCTCGGTTGTTTTGTTTATTTCGGTTTATTTATGTGAAAACGAGATAGTTCATTAATAGAATGGAGATCGTAGATTGTGAACCTGTCAATTAAACACTAAAATCTATGATGGAGTCAAAACTAGTTTCAAAGATAAAGTCAAAATTGATCAATGATTTATGACATAAAAGGAAAACTGAATATTAAAAATGGTAAAATTAGTTTAAATGAAAATTAATTAAACGTATTAGAAAATATTTTTAAATAAAATTGATAATTATAAGTGAAATCGACTATAACTCATAACTACAGAGAATATTAATATTTCAAATTTACCATAGAAATATCTAAATGACTCATCTACTCATGAGACTTTTAATTATTCTCCACTACACAAGTTCATATAAAGCATCGCAGAGTAACAATAAATTGCAGCTTATATATTTCTCATTCAAGATAGATTTTTCCTTCACAGCTGGTGTTTGTGAAAACAAGGCCTTTGAAAGCAGAAAAGATTGTCTGCGTTTTGTTCAAAGGAATAAATAGAATGGCATGGAATAAAAAATGTATAAAAAATATAATTGTGGTCTATTGTGGAATATACAAAGAGTTGTGTTAAAATTTTATTTCAGGCCAGACGGTGCACTTGATGGGTTTTATTTGTGCATTGATCTTGTAATGAAAAAACTTTCTTTATTTTTTAATAGTAAGTTTCGAATCACATATTTTTGTCTCTGCGACGTAAATCAAATAGATATGCGAATTACAAGGCAGGGTTTCACTATATACCAAGATGAGTCTGATTTGTGATTAATTAATTAGTTATTATTTACTTATTACCACCATTATCCTGAGCCACAGGAAGTACATTGTTGAACATACGTCTCCTTCAATTATTTTCATAGCAACCTGAAAGAACTGAACGTAACGCATTATTCTGATGTAATAACTATAAGTCATAGTCATGATACATACAAAATTATAAGTCTCTTATAAAGCCCGTCAGTACTTAGTGGAATGACAAACATCACAAACAATAAAGATTAGTTAATATGAATCCACATCCAAGTATAATAATTTGTTAAAAGCGCAACCAATACAGTAAATTCAAGTAGTAAATAACGTCGTATACGAAGCGCTCTCCACTGCAATATTGCCGTCCGGTACGCACAGTGCTGTGCCGGAGAACATATTCGGCTATTCGGGATAGATGTCGATTGCTAGAATATAATCGATGATTTTATAATCGATATAGTAAGTATGGTATTACAAATCAGTCAGAAATAATCTAAATAAGCAATCGTAAATTCAAAATGTCTAAGTTACTTACCCAAACTTGAATTTTTCATTTTTTAGTCACACTTGAAGTGAACCTTTTACCTAACATCATAAAGGTATTTGGTGTTGTAGGTATCAAGTACTAAGATATACTATAAATATAAGTTTGAGTATGCTTCAAATTGGGTATGGCTCGTACTTTATGCCAGCACCATCCAAACACAGGCAGGAAAAAATGCGTTGACAATATGCCAGATTTTCCACCATTATGTAACGATGATCATAAACCTACCAGCAGATTATTACTTTATAACATAATTATCGCTATAATATTCTGGTCTTTTAATTCGGCAAAAAATCCCGAACATCACCAACCATCACTACAAGTTATCATATCAGCTGTATTAACGTTATATAAATTAGGACGTTAACGCGCCCACTCGCATACGTACCGTACGTGCAGTCGTTCCGTACACTCGCACCGCCCACAACTTACAGCGCCCACCGCACTGTCTCGCACTCGCTTTTGTTTTTTGTCTGCGAGTTATGTAATGCGGAGATTATTTTTAAAGTTCGGGAAGTTAAACAATAAGCTGTTTCAACATAACGGGAGTATTCATGTAGTAGTGTGTAGTACACGTCACATTAACGTTAGTAATATGTGTTGTGTGAAATAAGTGCGTGGCAGCCTGTTAGTAACGGATCAGACGCGACTGCCAACATGTTTCATTGTGCTCGTGGGTCAAATCCCATGGCACACCTCTGACTTTTCGGAGTCACGTGTGTATTGATAGTCAATCACCACATACTATAACGGTGAAGGATAACATTGTGAGGAAACCTGCATACCATAGCGATTTGTAATTATTTTTTACAGTGGGACGTATATGGGCTGATACAATATTTTGTGTAGTAGGTTACCTAGTATTGTAGGTTTTTATTAATCAAAGTATTTTTCCAGTAGGTTTTATGTTTAATGCATACAGATATTGTTTTCATATTCCGTACAGTATATAGTGCAACAAACAAATAGGTATACTATTTTGTTGATTATTCTATTATTATATTTATGCTTACCCAGAAAGTATTTGTTTTTATTTCATTTTATTAATTTTACACAGTAAACAGCTGGATGTATGTTTTAGCTGCACAAATAAGGTTTTCAACTTAACTGTAACCGAAAACCTCTATTACGAAACTCTTTTGTATGCTACACGAAAAAGCGTGTGTGCTTTTCATAATTAGCTCCGCTCGAGTTCAGAGAATTCTTTTCGTTTTCCTCGCGCCGCGGCCTACTTGAAATTACCCTTGTGTTTTCAAGCACAAAGCGGTGCAACAAGTCACCTTTCAGTTGCTCTCCGGACTTCCATCACACAATGCGAGTCTTTCCTGTCACCATAGCCGGGACCTTACTATTAATGCTTGGGAGAATTTTCTTGGAATTAGCAGAACATATTTGTAAATAAAAATGCAACGTACGCTTACGTAGAAGTCACTGAAGAGTTTTCTTGGATTTTTTTGTTTTATGACTTCGATTTTAGGTCCTTATCTATAATCAATAATTTTATTCTCTTATTATCGTATTTAACACAGACGTCTTTTTAAATAGCTGCAAAGGTAATTGCATAAACTAATATAATCTCAAGCATAAAACCGGAATAGACATAGCAGAAATGTCATTCAAAATTCGCCATGCATATGTACATATATGCAAAGATGTAATAGGCTTGCACCTTTCGCCACACCATGCGAGGCTCAAATTTCAGTCGTATACAACTAATATGATATTTTTAATAACACCTAACTGTCACATACATAGTCCTGACCCCACACTAAAATCGAGTCTTGTGTCGTGGATATCAGAAAATACGCGAGACTTTTCGGTCTTACAAACACCCGGACCTGAAACAAATAGCTGTGAAACACACAAATATTTGTCTCGGCGCGGTGATCGAACCCGCGGCCTCTCGTTTCACAGCCGACGTTTAACCAACTGCGCCACGGAGGCTGTCAATCGATACTTTCACCTAAATTAATATAAACATTATCATCGACTATGCAGACAAAATTACTTACATTAACTACCAAACATAAAAATACAAGTCAAGTTTATGCAACAGACTATTTAGTGTAAATGAAATTTTTATTCCATTCCAACGATAGTTTAGGAATTTAGTATCATACGAGGAATCCGTGTGCGATTCAATATCTATTTACTTATATTACTATTGGCCATACATACAGCGCTGGAAACATAGTATTAGCACTGAAACTCCAATACTAATGGTATTGAGTAGGGATGATACGATTCGGCTTGCGATTTAACCGAGTTTTTTTGTAATAATAAAGAAATATATCTAACAGGTACAGGTAATCCTGACACCTCACTAAGACATGTGCTGAGGGTATCAGAAAGTTTAAACAACTATTTGGTTTAACAATATCCAGACCTTTTTTTACTGTCCCACCCTCACAGCCGCCACTGCAAATCCTGTAAGCCAGGATCAACAGTTGCACGCATATTATATACAAATAATATCCAGACCTGTAAAAAAATAATTCAGGATTTGTCTCGGTCTTTTTTTTACTTAACAAACACCGTTTCTTTCGACACCTGGTCTCTTAACCAACTTCTACGAAAGCTGTATTTATAGGTATGTGGATGGAATTTTACATAGATTTTAAAAAACATAAGCATCGTAAAAAATATTTAAATACCATTTACGATTAAAATCCTTCCAACATTTACAATTGTTCCATCTTTTCTACTAACTTTCTACAAAAACATATAAAAAACAAACCACCAGCTAGGTTTCATCCCTAGCTCGGTCTAGATCGGCTAGACATCTCGAGAAAACATCAGCCGCAGCGTCGCCGTGATGCATACTTATAGCGCGATTTTCCACCGAGCAGTTTCAATTGTACCATCCCATTAGCGGTGTATTCGATTGCCTTCGTTGCTCGCCGTATTAAAGATATTCTTTGCATTTGAAAGGAACAAAAAAGTTACAGGTATTAAACCTTTGTATTTCTTGGGAATCGCTTTTTTATGGTATTGTTTGATATGGGTGCTGTACTATTATTGAAAGAGATGTGGGATGGAGAAATTAACTGATGATTTCTTAGTTTTACGCGAATGTTACACATTGAAATAAAACTATTTTTTACGGACACGCCCCGTCCGCCCCGTGACCACTAAAGCTGTAAAGTAATCGAAACGTCGGGAAGTTAAAAAATGTAAAACTAAAACCACATCGCGATAAAATCAGTAATAAATAGTTTTATTTCATATTAACTGATCTTAAAATTTCTGATTTCCCCGAATAAGTACAGCACCAAATGCGTTTTATGGACTTCCATTGTGATGACAGTAGGATAGTTACTGTTTAACAACTCGTAACTATCTTTACAGATTCAAAAATATCGTGCATTGAAGCTCATTCAATCAAAGAAATATACCCAACAATAATACATATTCGTATAGTAGGATGATAGTCGTTTCTTGTTGATATCAAAAAGTATTATAGTATAATAAAGCTATCCACACAAATGTATGAATGTAATTTGGAATTTGGATCGTGTATATTTTGCAGTACTACCTACTAAAACTCAACAACCGGTATTAATAGTTGAGATTATTCTTATAATGTTTATTCCTAGAAACAATAAATTATAAATTTGGAGATCGGTCGTTTTCCTATGAATATTGGGCCTAGTAGTGGAAACATGGTGGAGACAAATGAGACATAGAATTAAATAATAAGGATTTTTTATCCTTCAAATATAACATAGTCTTTTTGAGCTAGGATACGGGGTTTTTAAGATTTATCCTCTTAAAGTTTTACCAAATCTACCATTTTCTGCTAATACGTAATATCATAGTTGGCTTATATTTTAAGTTTGGGATGAGTATGAATATACATTATTATAAAGTACGTAAGCTTATCAAGGAAGACAGAAAAACACATTTGAATTTTTAAAAGTATATTATTTTGATATCAGGTTTATTGTATGTACATAGTTAGTCACTTTGTCATGCGTTAGTTTAAAAAATATCTAAAGCTACCGTATACAATAATGAAAAAATAAAACAATGATTGAGGATGAATCCATTCAGACATTACAGATCATGTAAGCCTTTGCGCCTTTACGATCGGTGTCTCGTAGTTGTTGGCTTCAGGCACGCATCAATGTTTTCCCGTAGTTTTTGCTTACATGACGATTATAAACATTTTAACTTATATAAATGCTATAGTATTGTTGGATCGAGGTAAGCAATTGACTGCAAGGGACGCCGTAGAGAATAAACACAACACCCAGCCACAAAATGAAATTATATGATTTTCAAATTAATTCAATTTTAAATACACATTAGTACACGACGAAATAAACAATGCAATTTGACAGATAATAGTCTCGTGACAGATGTCAACTCTATGAATGTTGCTGACAAATACAAACATGGTAGAAATATTTCATGATATCCTCATTTTTTTTGTTTATCTAATTCCAATGGTGTAGGATAAAAGTAAATAGAGAAATAAATCTAAAAAAATACGCCAAATTTTTTGGTAATAATGAATTTCTTGTCCACAGTTGGACCAAATCGACCGATCTCCTTTAGATAATTATATTCACAAAATAAAAGATTTGTTAGTGCCCCGTCGATAAATCCGCAGTCTTTTATTATTCTGCGAACACAGTTATTTAAATATGTGATGTTTTTTATGAGAGTCTACGAGAAATAGCGTTAGTAATAAAATAACAATAAATAGTGTAATAAAATTTCACGTTAGGCCAATCCCGAAGATTTTACGAATCGCTAAAAATATTAGAAGACTACCGGAAACGCGTTGAATTTTTTAGACACGGAGTAACATCCTTGTATTGAAAATTATTTTATAAAGATTCACTTTTTACAGTTATAAATAAATTCTCGAAAATTGTCAAGGCGATCAATGGGCGACAAAATTCAGGTAAAGTATAATTCTAATCCCTCCAATTAGTAGCTACAAAAATAAAACGCGACAAGGTATTCAAGCCAAAACATTTACTCGCAATTCTGAAATCCGCATCTGACAGCATAAAGACGTTAAATCAAAACAAGGCACGGAGGTAAATTCCGCATTCTAATTTAGAAACGTTTGGAAAGAAAATTCCTTTGGCAAATATTTATTTCAATTAGCTCTACCCTTCGTCAACGTGCAATTGACACCGACAAAACTGGTGACATCCGAGAAAAAGGGTTCATTTCTTACGGGAAACGGAATTTGATTGAGTTGGTACTTAAGGAGTTGAGCCTTTTTGAGCCGCGTCTCATTAACACGGTAAGAGGCTAATTGAGTATTTGTGCAAACATTTGCTATTGTGTATCTGGATTTAATATAATGAAGCCCCTGTTCATAAATTGTACTCAACATAATTTAAAACACATGCATCGTTAATGACTACGCCTTTTCATGCCATTTTAATTAATTAGACTATTTGTTTACAAGTGAATCATGATCGTATTTGTTTGATTTCCATGTCGGAAATAAAAGAGTGTGTAAGAACAGCTTAGTTTCAGTTGACTTCACAAAGGTCACAAAATATTGGACCAAATCCTTTTATGCCTTGTATAATAATCGTGATGTGCTGAAGCGAAGAAATAATTTATATAATATCAGTAGGTGCTGTAAATGACCAACTGGAAATCATAAATCAGAATACATTAAAAACACAAATGTTGTTAAAATGTTGTTGAATGTTGTTAAAATGTTGTTGTTTAAAATGTGGGGTGTATTAATCACAAATCATGGACCTACTAAAAATACATTGCAATTACTATAATTGCAGATCGCCTTATTGGTATGATGATCTATTTACAGTGTGTGAGGTGTACTGAAATCGATTCCAAAGTCGACCAAACCATTTCATGAGTTCCTTAGTTTGAAAAGTGATATGACTTGTCCGAAACTATTTGTACCAGGCAAGGCAGCGCTCGACAAGGCAAGGCTCGCAAGGCTCGACTCATATTTTGGGGTATGAGCTCAGCGAACTATGGGTCGCACTAGTGATATTTCTACCAACCCTCATCGTGCACAAGGGTAAAAATGTTGAGAATTACAAAATATAATATCAGTAATATATATTGTACATAACAATGGAATGAATTCGCGGTACGTGGTCATCGCAAAACGGATCGAAATGCAATAAAAGATGGGTAATACATTTTCTTTGTACATTTTACGCTTGACCGCATATGGAATATTTAAAACTGGCTGGCTCGGTCCTTTCCCTTGGAATCGAACGATCCATGCGAATATTCACTGTATTTGCATATCCATTTAGATAGGTTGGCTTAGACGCTCAAATACAGGTAGAAATAACATTTTTTTTGTGTAACTCCAACGGATCGGGCAAAGGAAAGTTATCTGCAGACGTCTGCGTCTTTGACAGATAAATAAAAACTAAAAACTCGTTTCTATTTTCGTGTTTTTTACATTTTTTTGCGAGTTAGTTTCATAGAGTTCGGAGGAGAATTAAAGTGTATTTTAATCAGTTAATATTGCGTGTAAAGTTTCTTATTTTGTCTACTATTGTCTTATAATAGAAGTATAATCGTTAAATTGTATTTAATACTGTTGTTATGGACGTTTAAATTTTCACGTGAAATCGATTAGGTAATAAATCGAATTAGGATCTTATAATTTACAATTTCCTTCACTGCCATGTACCTAGTTTATATTTTAAGACATTTTTCATGTACCTAAATCAGTATAATTTTATAAGAAACTCGATAAACTTTTAATAATTATAAATACTTATTTTCTCTCATTCTTACCTATTGCTACTAATATTTGAAATTTATTTCATTTCTAGGCGTCTCGATAGACTGATTTTCTATTGAGAAACTAATCTGAATACAATGTAATGGAAATATCTTAACAATTACTAGTTATCACTTTGTTGTCATAAGCAAGGTAATTTACAGTAGTAAAGTCTAGCAACATTGTTGCCGTAGAAAGAATTAGCGCAAAAGAATTAACAATATGTTTGTAAAGCTAAAATACTTCGACGCTTAAAATAGTATTAAGTCTGTTATAAGAAAACGCCATCATGAATAGAATAATTAAGACGAACACTTTTAAACAATCAACCATTGAAATACTTGAAAATAATTATCCACTTTTACTAAAAACATAATAATACTAAAATATTCCTCAAAGATTTAGTCTAAACACGTCTAGTTTTGTTTGTAAAACAGTAAAAAATAAACAGTATCCACAGTTGACGTAAAGTGAAACACAAAGAAGCGAGCGTTGCTAATTAGTGACATCTGACAGTCTCAGTTACACAAAAAGCTGCGTGATGTCTCCGTGAGGGTCGGATTGCACCGATTAACGATTCAAGATGCATTCGCAAAAGCCCACCCACAGTACACGAGGCAGTAGGGCAACTAGACTATGTGTATCATATTCTTAAATATTTACATTCCTTAATCGATCATCAATATATTTTTGACACCCTAAATATTCAGGTCAATAGTACCTTGAGTCGACAAGAATGCACGAAGAGGTTGATGAAAGTGGATGAAGCGAAAGCCATATATCAGGATCGACCAAAGTGGCGTTCCATAGTCCCTACTTATCCGTAGGGGATACAGGCGTGATGATTATATATGTGCATTTTTATTATTATTACGAAGAGATTTCGTTACTATTTTATAACAACAATGCTACTTATTTGAACTAAAGAAACTCCCACTAAAATGTACTACGTTATATATTAAGTTTTAATTTGTTTTGGAAATAATAACGATGCAACCAGACACAATGCATTAAATTGTTTTTTTTTTTTTATTAAAAGTCACATTAAAAACATCAAATTTTCAATTTTTTTTTAACCAGTGGTTACCCAACATACTTTAAATTATTTTTAACTAAACTTTCTGAGTTTTTTTTGTCTATGTACCTACCCCACTGCTACACCCTCAACTGTGTCCTCAACTCTTTCGCCGGCCCGTTACGCCGTGTCGTCTAATTACCATAACGCCGCTCTTCTCGTTTTCAGCCTGTTTGCTCGCACTTAAGACGAAATTACGTTAAGGATCTTTACCTTAGCAGTTAGCACCGAACGATGATGAATTAGAGCCGCTTTGAAGGAATGTTTGAGTTTTTAGAATGTTAACTTATTATTTAGGGTATAAATTAGTTTCGATTTTATTTAGAGGTCCAAAGGTCGGGTAGTGTAATTGGCTCCAAAAATTATTTAACAGCTTTACATTGTTACGATCTGTTAAGTCAATAAGATATATTGAAGAAAGACCGCGATATAAGAACACACATGGGTTGTGTTGCGTTTCAGTTTTAGTCTATGAATACTACCCGGGTTCAAACATTTTGACCTGGGAGAGACGCATATGCATATTATTATATATATTAGATACTATGTTTTGGGTGCACTACAATTACCATCAGATACACTGTAGTGACATTGACATATTGCAATCATCATATATCCTATTTATTAAATCTAAGAATTAAAAATATTTCACAAATCATTTAAAGGTTCTACTATGTACAATATTCTTTATTGCACACACATTTAAGACAGCAAAAATAGTAACTATACATTCAAATGAAAAATTAACTATATTACGCTCTTAAGCAGTTTCTACTAATAACCTTCCTTATGTGAAACTACGAGTAATAAGACAACATTACCCACGGAAGTAGAGTGTATGACGTCACATATTACGATATGACGCAATAAGGATTACGCAGTAACCGCTTGGCTGGAGGCCTGAGTCGCTCGTCTGCGGCGCACTATTTTACAAGAATTGGCAACAGTTTGCACCGCTTGAGGATTTTGCCGGCAATATGCAATTTGGTACACTTGACGTGGTATAAACTATGATAGAATTAATAGACACTCGCGTTTTGGGCTTATTAAAAGTAGTACCTATCTATTTTTGTATGGTTTCGTTGTTTAGCTTAAATGTGGTGGCGAATGGCGATTGTTAATATTATATATAAAATGTCTGTCATGTATTCATTTTCGTATATTTTTCACTCTGAATAATTGAAATAAATGTTCATTAATATTCCGTTTTTATTAATTCTAAGCTGTCTATTCAACAATTGATTATTTATCGAACAAAGAAAATAAGTTACAGTATTAGGGGAAACTTACGCCTGTCTGACGTCAGCTTTTGGAAGAAAACGATTCAAGTCCATGCCAAACATTACTTCCTATTCACTACCAGACTGTGTATCGAAACCAATATTTTTCAATTCAAAATCCATACAACTTTTCCCCTCTTACTTGACGTTCTTACTACAGTGTTGTTGCATATATTGATATATTATTTGATTTGGGACTTTATCTTCGTTGTGACGTCAATCTCGGTAAAATCAAGTCTACATATTATATTAATTAATCAAATTATTGTATAGACTGCCACTAGTCTAATAAATAACTTGCAAATGAAATTAGGTTCTGTTAGACATTTAAAGTCCGCCAACCCACACAAGGCCAACGTGGTGGTAATAAAAAAAATGATACATACATATCAAAAAATATCTTGCAATTTTATCTTCTGCCAATAATAGTTACCCGCGCAGGTATCACGTGTCCACAGGTAAACTCAATAAGGTGTTGACAAAATTCATAGCGAGCCATAACCGTAACATTGGAAAGGCATCGCTTCCAATATCGCGCGACAATACACTCGTTTTCGTGTACATTGCACGTTCTACAGTTGATGTCCAATGACACAGTGTAAGAAAGCCAGTATTAAAAGTCGAATTTATTTTTAAATCAGTTGCTGGGGAGTTCTAAAATCCTGAAGTCTTGTGTTTTGTGTTCTTAAAATTAGTTTTATTTCAGCATAAATCTTATCAGTCAATATTCGCCTACTATTGGGAACGTGGCTTTTCCACAACCGGACGTATAATTGAGAAGATCAGTTTGAGCTGAGTAGAAAACAAAATAGACAAAATATACGAAACACCAATACAGTCCAAGATATTTCTGCCGAGGTTATTAGTATCTGCTAACCGAGTGACCGCAGACGAGGGCCGGCCGGTGCAATTATTCTTGAGGGGCCCAGCGCCCCCGCTGGACCTCAAGACACCGGCGCCTAACCACCGCCTTAAGGACCTTTTCATTATGGCATCGTATAGCAAGGAATTGGAAGGTTTAATTAAATCAATAATTTTGTGCAAAGAGCGGACCTTTACACTGCCTCGGTGGCGCAGTTGTGCTTCGGTATTAACACAACACTGAGGTCCCGAATCCCATCGAGCAAAGTGTTAAAGAATTTTTCTATTCATTATGAGCCTGGAGTCAGGAATTAGAGCCCGATATGGCGATAAGCTCGCCTCCTATCACATCGTGGCACAGAACATACAAGGCGAAACGTAGGTGTCCTGGTAGCACCTCTGCCTACAGTTTTTGGAAAAAAGGCGTGAGTTTATGTATGTATTTATGTGTCATGTTTTGCTAGAGTTTATTAAATATTAAAACAATTTGATGGCGTCGATGGTGCAGTGGCAGCATATATGCTGTTAACCGTGAGGTTTGCATTCATTAATCATGCATTCGACTTTGAGTGAGCAACTACTTCGCTGAGCTTGTGTGTTACAAAACGAGATAACGGCGAGCCTTCGAGTAAAAAAATAACACAAAGAGGATAGCGCCACTTGCGCATCGCATCTAGGACCTGACAGCTTACAATCCATTTAAACTGACGCTGGATCAACAAGTCGATTGTACCGTAATATTACACTATAAAAAAATATTGCTCGAGCGAAAATTCAAAGTGGAATTCTCAAAGTGAATGAACTCGCATTATATTCAATTAATCATTGTTTGTGTTCATTAGTAATGTTTTCTCAAATCAGTTTCCAGGTGGTAGATCACGCTAAGCCTAATTTGAATGAGAGTAAATCCATTCGTTTGGCGGCAATTTACATAATCGCCGGGGGCTGAATAATTTGTTATCTACCTACCTACTGTAAATTATTCTACATGTATATTTAAATATACTAGCTTTTGTCTGCTTCTTCGCCTGTTTTAGTGTAGATTTTGCCAATCAATTCAGGTTGAAAGTTGAAGCAAGAAATACCATGTAAAATTAAAATGATTTTTGTGTCCCTTGTAAATAGTATTCGCATTTAAATTTTCAGTTAGGATATAATATCACCCACATGAAGTGAGACAGGAGACTTATTTCTTTGTATGCGTCTCCCGGATTTAGTTAATTACAGTATAATTCATTACTAAAATTCTATGTCCTTGTAGTACGAGATTTACCGGCTATGGATTGTGGATTTGATAAAATATTGTATTGTAGGCAGTGGAGCATAGCTACAATTTAAAAAAATACACAGTTTCATAGGAGACCATGAAGTCATACTTTTCTGGTTGTTTTTGTTTTTATATTAGATACTTGTTTTGTTCTATGAGTGAGATTGCCAAGATTCTATAGGTGATAGAATTCAGTATCCATTCATATAGCAATTACCTTTCACGAAGGTAAAAAACTCATCATAGTGTCGCAAGAGTGTTTCGGTCTTAAACTATGTATATTTATTATTTAGTTGTCACTTGTGAACCAGCCAACTTTGATAAATATCATTCACCAGTCGAAGCAATTATGCTAGTGGATTTTCTCTCTGGACAGCATTGCACTTACCGTAAAGCGCATGAATAAATCGTTATTGCATAATAAATCGTTTTTCTTTCTTTCTTTTCTTTCATTGTAGCCACTTTGTCGTGCGAGTATAAATACGCTATAAACATAACTTATGAATGAGGTCTGTAATTATTACGCAATAACAAAAAGCAGCTGTGATAAGGCCTGTTTATAAACAACGAACATTGGTTCCGCCTTCCGGTCAAGGTGTTACCATCAAAACTTCGTCGTAGTTTTCAAAAGTTTTTATACGGCTTCTTTGAGGTGGCCCTCTAATCTGTTTGTTTTAGTCATTAATTGTAATTGATACATATTAATAAACTCTATATATTTAATTTGACACGAAAATGCAAATTTCGCCACAAATGGAGTAGCAGTTTATATTTCATTGCGTAATGTTAGCACGATATCTTGCTTACATATCTTATTTATTTATATTATTTAATTATAATTTCAAAGGTGTTTGTGGTGCGTAGTAAACATCCCCCTTAATATTGTATCAATTAATATTTGATGCGCCAGTTACATACTTATTTTATGATGAAAATAAATATCTTAAAATGTTATTGTTAATTTATTAAATTTGATCGCGTGTATCAAGCTTAAAAAACACGACAAAGAGACCGTTTTGTTAATTTACAGGATAAACATAATTGTCGAGAAGTTCAGTAGTATGTAGAGAATAGCAAATATACTACGCACAACAATTAAAGGATATTTTTTTTGATCCATTTTTTTTTGGTGTTTTTTGAGAGTCTGTATCTTGGAGAAAATTGATTGTTAAGAAATTCAGAAACTAAAACTTTGAAGCTTGAAATGTCTATTTTGCAGATCTGTGCTCTATTTCTTGATGGCTCGCTTAGTTGATAAGCAATCGTAAGAAAACCAACGAGAAAAAAATAATCCAATTTTTTTCTGGATTTCAAAACCCTGCATTTACATGGGTAGTGTTTTTTTTGTGACATCATTATAAAATTCTCGTAGATAATTTAATTGCCTTTAATTTGATATACCAGTAACCTCCGTGACATGATTTGCAGCTGACTTATGGTAAATCAAAGTAAAAATGGCCTATCACACTTTGACATTGGATTACTCCATGAATATCAATCATGGGGAAAACAAAATCAGAATTTTAGTAACTTCAAAACATGCTCTATAAGATGGTATTAAAGTCTTATGATAATAAATAGTATTTCTAAGTAAAATTGTTGACTGAAAAAAAGGCAAAAATACGGTTATTTATGGATATTCGGAAAACACTGCGTATCTTTGGATAAAAGAAACGAACGAAGGATATCGTCGGTAACTTTTCAACCTTAAAGTATTCTAAAGACACTCTGAAAATTTCAAACTGCTTCGATTTGATTATCTTAGTGTTCGGAAGGTTTGAACTTACTGTATTCGTCAAAATTGTCGTAATAAGCATTTTTCGTATGTGATCGATTTTTGTCACTTCAGAATGTTTTTTTTGGTGATTATCCATATTCTTATAATCAAATAATTTTTTCTAACGTTTACGCTATTATCCGCAATTGTAAAAAAAATACTGGCACTGTTTTACTATAAATCCGACGACGCAACCTCCCCGTAGTACGCTTTGGGTAACGCTAATGCCGGCGGTAAAACAGTGCCAGTATTTTTTTTACAATTGCGGAGAATAGTGAAAACGTTTGAAAAAAGGATTTGATTAAAAGAATATGGATAATCACTAAAAAAAATATTCTCAATTTACAAAATCATTAGCATGCGAAAAATGCTCATTACGACGATTTTTGCTGAATACAGTAAGTTTAAACCATCCGAACACTAAGATAATCAAATCGGAGCAGTTCGAAATTTTCAGAGGGTCTTTAAAATACTTTAAGGTTGAAAAGTTACCGACGATATCCTTCGTTCGTTTCTTTTATCCAAAGATATGCAGTGTTTTCCGAATATCCATAAATAACCGTATTTTTGCCTTTTTTCAGTCAACAATTTTACTTAGAAATACTATTTATTATCATAAGACTTTATACCATCTTATAGAGCATGTTTTGAAGTTACTAAAATTCTGATTTTGTTTTCCCCATGATTGATATTCATGGAGTAATCCAATGTCAAAGTGTGATAGGCCATTTTTACTTTGATTTACCATAAGTCAGCTGCAAATCATGTCACGGAGGTTACTGGTATATCAAATTAAAGGCAATTAAATTATCTACGGGAATTTTATAATGATGTCACAAAAAAAACACTACCCATGTAAATGCAGGGTTTTAAAATCCAGAAAAAAATTGGATTATTTTTTTCTCGTTGGTTTTCTTACGATTGCTTATCAACTAAGCAAGCCATCAAGAAATAGAGCACAGATCTGCAAAATAGACATTTCAAGCTTCAAAGTTTTAGTTTCTTAATTTCTTAACAATCAATTTTCTCCAAGATACAGACTCTCAAAAAACACCAAAAAAAATGGATCAAAAAAAATATCCTTTAATTTTTGTGAGTAGTGTACTTTGCAGTCACTAAATCTTACACACACATATATCTATCAATAAAATATAATTCGGCTTTAAGTCCATTTAATTAACATCCCCATGTCACCCCTACTCGACTTAGTTTCTACAAGGTTTCGTAGGGGACTGACAAGATTTTATTTAGTTGATGGTGCAAGTCAGAAGATCCTTTTTATTGTTACGGTTATCTTTTTCTGATGAATATGGTTTGGAAATGGAAAAACCTGCATACCATAGCAATAAGTAATAATTTCTATGGTATGTAAAGTCCGCCGTCCTAAAGACCTAACCCCTCTTAATCGTACTCTCGATTGTAGTCCCCGTGCCCTGCAGTAGGACGTATATGGGCTGATACAATACTATCAAATAAACTGCACTTATAGTCAGGCGCACTAGTCGTCTAGCTACTACGTATTCCGAAATTAATAATATAATAAACTCAAAAACAAACCCCGCTAATCGCCTACCCCTTACACCACAACTCAAGGTGTCACTCGCAACACTTCCTGCGGCCACTGAGAAACATGCCGGGGCAGCGGTCACTCCAACGCGTTCAATTGACTGGCGGCCTATAACGCCTCCTTTGGGACTCCTTGGCCTATTTCACAGCCTCCGTGGCGCAGTAGGTTAGACGCTGGCTGTGGAACAAGAGGCCGCGGGCTCGATCCCTGCACCGAGACAATAAATGTTTGTGTGATTCACAGGTATTTGTTTCGGGTTTGGGTGTGAGACCTAAAATTCTCTCATAGTTTCTGCTATCCACGACACAAGACTCGATTTTAGTGTGGGGTCCGGACTATGCGGTGTATTTGCTTATATATTTATTTGGATTGTAGATCGGCTGGTATGAATGATTTGTTTTCTTGAATTTGGTTAAATTTGATTTTATATGGATAAGTTATGTCCATACTAGTAAAATATATTGAAATTATTTATTTTGAAATAAAACAGGGTTCAATTTTGAAAGTGTGACAATAGTTACAAATAAGGCAAAGCTCGGAATAATGTTAGCTGCTGAATTTCTAAATAATATGTGAGTGTTGGCGGGATGCATTCGGTTTTGATCATAACGGCAAATTGTGCCGGACTGAAAGAAATGGATGTTCTATTCGGATTTGTTACTGCACAAACTATATTAAGGTTCATTGTAGTCAGTTTGTCATGCCTTAAAAAATATTGATATGTATAATTCCAAATGCGGGTTTAGCACGCAACATCTTTGCACCCTTTGTCCATGATGCGAAGGCGCTCTCGTCGCAAAACTACTAAATTGTCATTATAAAATTATTCCTGCTATATTTCTCCTTTGTAAACCAAAACAAAACTTACTTAAAACTAGAGCAATAGGTTTTTAAATTTGGTTTCTTCTGAAAGAACGTTGAAAATTTTGACAATGTCATAACAGAAAGTAGTGTAGCAAAACCGCATGCGTTATATTATTTAATAATTGAATTTAATTTATAAGGAAGTAATCTTATAAGAGAAATGAAGAAGTAAGTTTCGCTGTATCTATTTTATATTTTGTGTCAAGCGTTAGCTCAGTTGGATATACCGGACTGCATAACCGAGGTAGCGTCTTCAAATCCAGGGCACTGATTAGATAGTTTTACGCACTAAGAGTCACGCGTATATTCTTAGTTATTTTTCGCTTGCATACAAGGTAAAGGAATATGTCATGAGGAAATCTGTATACCTTCAGGGTTTAGAAGATCAGTGAAGTGTAGCAGATTAAAGGGCTTAATTCTGAAATGGGTTATGTCGAACAGGCAGACGGTCTAAAATATAAGACAAATAACTATGAATCAAATCATGATTGACCCGGTGTCCTACTATTTGTCCGAATATTTGTCACCGGGCAGACGGTTGGTAGTAAAATCGTGTCTAAGTTTGTTATATCCACCATGCGAAACTAATTGCAAGAACAATGTCTATCTAAGTAGGGTGAGTAGTCGAAAATTTGATAAGAAAAAATATAAATGTGACCATACTTTACAGAGCGACTCCGACAAAAGTCTGTACACCAAAATCGCTGCTTGAGAAACGTGTGCGCAGCAGCAGGTTGCTGAAAATACCATCTGATCGACAAGAATTTATCGACGACAATGCAATTCCCTGTGTTAAGCTGAATATTCAGAAACACTCCTTTCCAACTCGAGACAGAAGGCTCCGCGATGAAGACCCTCGCAACCCGTTTAATTTACCCACGCACAAGCGTCTGTTCATATTCAACGAACATAAAAGAAAAGATAGAAAAGAACCCTTTATAATGAGCGAGCCAAACACTATCTGCGATATTGATAATACTTTTTACAAAGTCATTGAAGGCCGACCTCTACGAGCACCCGGCGATGTGAAAATGTACATGAAAAACATAAGGGACATTACTCTTAACAAAGCCAACGCTGCGTATCTAATGGACCAGCTTATTCAAATAGAAACAGACCTAGTCGACGAAGTTGTAGAGTACAACAAAGTCAATGAGCTCTTTGCAAAAACTAAAAATAATTTTGTACAGTTTGCCAAAGAAAGTTACGAAGTGGCAAAAGTAACTCAAGAAATAGCCGAAGAAAGAGCGCAGGTGCTTGCAAAGGTGGCTGAAAATCTGGAATCATGTAGTTTCGAATATGTCAAAGTACGAAATCAAGTATCTGCGATTGCTGCTGTTTTCGATATTTTGTCTAGATACAGAAAGTTTCTTAATTCCATTAGTCCGCAAAAATGGCGAGAAGAATATGATAACGATCCTGTTGAAGAAAAGAAGATTTGCATAGTGGTCGCTGGCGAAGAAGAATCTGAGGGTACGGATACCGGAGGATCTATAGCTGCTTATAGAAACACTCTTGCACGAACACAACAATTACTAACAGTGCTGTATTTTAAAGAACCTGAAGAACTAAAGCAAGTATATGACGACATGTGCGCGCAATGTTTAAATTATATGCAAGTTGACGCCATGACAAATCCCTTGGTGTCTTCTATTCTAAAATGCAAAAATGAATTGAAAGCTGAAGTAATGGCGGAAGTAGCGGAAATCACAGACATTGTAAATGCATACAAAGATCATGTCGAATTTTTGGAAGAAAAAGAAGAGGCTTACAAAGAATTGTTCCATTGCTTATTGATTAATAAATTTCAAGATCTTTGCTCATCCGAAGATACCATTAAACTATTTACATTTGTACAATATGCTAGCTTACAACTTTTTGGCGGTTCAGAGGATCCAAAAGACAATATCGCTACAGTGATGCTGCAACTAGAGTTACATTATTATGAACTAACGTTGGGTATAGATGGTTTGAACCAAGATGTCGTCAAGTCCACGGTGAATGAACTATTCTCTGAAGATCTTAAAATTATGAGGAGGGCTTATAATGCCCAGAGAACTATGAAAGAATGTGATATACTAAAGAAGGCGCTGTACACGAGCTTCGAACCTTCAAGAGCGACGCGTAAATAGAATATAATATTCGATATGTTGCCAGTAGTGGAAATATTTAGTTTATTAAAATTCCTAGACGTAAGGTCTTTTATGTACGTTATTACGCTGGCTAGACTTCCGCGCATTTCGTTGCTTTGAGCGGATTATTTCAAATGTAATTATCATAAGTTAGGGCGCACACGGCTGATTCCGAGTGTTCTGTTTCGTTGCTCGCGCACCCCGGGGACTAAACATTTGCTTTCATGAATACCTTACCATAACAGACGGTACTCAACCTACACCGTAAAAGCAACAATGTAAATTTAATTTCAATCTCATTGTAAATAACGCGCGTTTCGCATTCAATTTGGCGGCTGGCTTATTTTAACAAAATACACCTACTTAAGATGTTTAATTAGTTTCATTTGCGATGGTAGTTTGTCTACCATATAAAAAAAAATAGAAATATGTTTGGTATTCATCGCGCTGTCGCTTACAAATATTATTTTATAGTATTGCAAATACTTTTTTCGAAAAATGTTTAGCAAAATCGAACGGCAATTGGTGTAATTTGTTTAATACTTGTAACTTCGGTGAATACTTCATTGAAAATCGAATAATCTCGTTTCTGATTGCGTTCGCGGCGGGCACAAAAAGTTCGTATTGTGTCAATTTAACTTCTAATCACTTTTTAAATACGTTAGCAGCGACGCGAGCCCGATCAACGAATAAATTTGAATTTATTAACAAACTGATTCGACTACGCCCCGTTCGCTAACAATTGAAGGGGAACAAATTGATTTTGGCTCAAATATTCATTCAATTTCCAAAAAATATGCGTAAATAATTGTCCTCAAAGCACTCTATTAACGCTGTTGTAAAGTTTGAAAATTTAACATTAAGCGCGAGCACTAAATGTAAAAATATTTCAATAACACGAATTCTTCCACGGCTGAGCGTTTATAGAAATTCGATTTATTATTTAAACAAAAGTGCGTCGAAATGCCGGAGGTTTAATGCATGCATTCCGTTGTTATTAAAATCGCTGGAGCGTCGGTGCCGGCTCCACCATGGCCCAACAAAGGGCGCATCCACCCGTCGATTGATAATTAATATTGTTTTATTATAAAGCCGTGGTATCTGGAAGCAACGCGCCCTGTCTGAACACTGAAGCGGCCATCCGTGCTAATTCTATAATGCTATTAATGTTTAGATAAGTTTTAATTAGGGAGTATTTGATAAAATTTGCGATTAAACATTCCCCCGTTTATGTTCGTTTAAGATCTCGTTCCGACTGCGTAGGTTTTGATTAATTTAGCTTTTAATTTACTATCGGATTTATTTTTATGTGAGCTGTTACTCAGTGTGAAGTTCTTGTTACCTGCAATTATTAAGTATTTATTTACATCTTTGTAAGGTTTTAAAAGGTTGATTTAATTTTATTTTTAGTAGAAGTTGTATTGTTTCCGTATCTTTAATTTTAAAACAATTATGTCTTAAAATTAAATATATTTGAATGTAATTTTCTTTTTTCACTTTAATACTATTCCGTACAAATTGTTCCTAATTTCACTCGTACTATCTAGAAATCACTTGTCACTTGTCACTTGTACTATCTAGAAATATAAAAAACATCGGTCATATACATTGAGCATTCTTATTCTTCTTCCCATGCTCGGAAAAGCTAGTACAATATCCTTTTACAATAATTTTATTGCTGACTTGACGGTATGTTAAACTTTTTGGACAAATTAATAAATTGCAAGCTAAATAACACACAAAACGCTTGCATAGGGGTAGGACCTATGGACCTCCACTTTGCTCGTTTCACTCACTTTCATCAATCTCTTCATGCATATTATTCCAAACAAAATATAGTTTTACAAATTAAAATTCATACAAAATTGCCTCGCATGAGAGTCAACCTCAGGACTTTACACTTCGCATTTAAGATTACTCTAGAGTCTAGACCAAAACAATATAATTATTCTATACCCCTCATTTTAAACCTTTTCAATAAAATACTGTCCGATCTAGTGTTTATTATTAGAGAATTTAATATCGGCGCGTCGTGTGAGCCGTGCATTATGAATAAGGGGGGTCGTGGGCCCCGCGTCCCCGCACAGGGCCGGAGCCCACTTGCGGTCACTTGATTGATTACGGCGGCCATCTCGACCGGCCCTGGTTATTAGCTAACTGCTTTACAAGTCACTAGATATGTTTAAGTACTGGGGCGTATCCGCAGTAGCAACCCTATTATAATATGAGATTCTGCAATTGTATACTTTTTAAAATTACATAGCTTTTCAGTCACTTTGTTATTTGAAAAGCCACCAAATTTTTTTTAGACTAGGTACAATCATTTTCACTATGATATTTTTTTAATATTTATACATCATATATTGTACTGTATCAGCCCATATACGTTCCACTGCAGGGCACGAGTCTCCTCTACAATCGAGAGTATGATTAAGAGGGGTTAGGCCATATAGGCCATGCAGGCCTAGTGCGGGTTGGCGGACTTTACATACCATATAAATTCTTTCAAACCGCTATGGTACGCAGGATTCTTGATGATGTTTTCCGTATCTGTTATAGTGCGTGGTGATTGACTATCAATACACACATGACTGTGCCCTGGGATTTGAACCCACGACCACCGTGAACATGTTGGCAGTCGTGTCTAGTGCACTTATACATTATACCAACATAAAAAAAATATCTAATTTTTACTCTGCCACGATGATGACTACAATCAACAATGCTTGATGGTAAGTGAAGTAAATGAATTGAGCCTATTAAACTAGGTTGAAAGAGAATATACACAAACTGAACCCCAAAAGCGACGCACTTCCTTGTGGCAGTTTGACAATTCTCCATCGTGTGTGGTGGTCGTATCTCAGGCCGATACTATTATCTCATAACCAGCTACACCATCGACAATGTTTATTTATAAAAAATACATTAATAGGTACCTTACATATTACGGAAAATACAAGGCGAATATACATACACCCACAAATGTGGGTATCTTGGTGGCGCCTCTGCCTACGCATTCTGGGATGAGGGCGTGAGTTTATGTATGTATGTAGGAACCTTCATGGAATTTTAACATAAGTACGATTTATCCGTAGAATTGCAACGAATTGTTGTCACGTAATAACCGCACCGACATCTCTCGGTAGATGGACGCTATGAGACTAATTGGAGTTTTAGTATTAATTGCTCGTATTTTGTCTAAAGTAACGATTGAAATGAATACCTCTGTGTATAAACTTAATGCTTCTTTCTATCTTGTTGAGGATAAAATGTTAGTCCTTTAAATATTTAGATAGATTTTGTTCTTAATTGGATATAAGTTATAAGAACGAACTGTATGTTAGATTTTTAGATGTTGCACCTAATATACGAGTAAGTAAAAATCGATCTCTCTGGCGGAAGTTTATAGGAATATATATTCATCAATGTACTGTTTGTTTAAGAAATGGCGATAGGCTCGCCCCCTATCACATCATGGGACGGAACATACAAGGCGAAATGTGGGTGTCCTGGTGGCGCCTCTGCCTACCCCTTCTATAAAGGCGTGAGTTTATGTACATACATACATGTAGGTACTGTTTGTATCAGACCATTTATGCGCCCCACTACTGGGGTGCCCGACATTAAATAATATTCGTACAGAGTTGAATATCCTGATTCAATCCTCGTCTGCTGTAAGGCCGAATATATTTGACTATTTTCATTAAGCTCCTTTATGGATACAACCAACGATAATGTGACAACCAGATAAAAATAACCAGAAAATTATTACAGTGTTTTGTGGTAAATATCTATAATGCTGAACATCTAACCCAATCAATAAAATTATTTTTAGCTGTCTGCAAGCGCAGCGGCGAACGTCCATCCAAAAGATTGGCAGGATGATAAAAGTTGCAAAAAGTCGCTGCTTGCACAGAATGTTGTGGCAAATTTTGGGGAAGAATATTTTCAGTAGTTGACAGCTTTTAGCTGAAATTGATGATGATAGACACAACTTTTAAAAGCAATACTATTACTTTCTTCTTTCATTTCAATGCCACTCAAAAGGATGTAACCACCAAAAAAATATTTCATAATATGATAGCTCTTAAGATAGATATCTTACAGCCGCACTCAGAGACGTTTAATGTCAATTAAATTGTTCCTTAGTATAGCTTCTCTTTGTAAAATCTACACCAAGTAATGATATAATTGATATTAAATGTCTATGAGTACAGAAGTTAATGTAAGCTGACTGTAATATGTCGTAAACTCATACCATCTTTATTCTTCCTAATCTTGCACAAGTTAAACTGACGTATACATCAGTAATTGATTTCCATACGATCCAATACAGATTTCCTTCACGCATGACTGATGGTGTCGCACTAACGACACAATGATGCGACGCGGCGCTCGCACGCAATTTTTTAAGGGTCTGACGGTCACCATTAATCTCCAACCCTTGCTGGGTTTATGTGCTGAATTAACTTTGGTACCGAGGTTCTCAAACTTTTACACGATGGCAGGTTATATGGTTTAAAGACATTTATTCTCATAATAAATATACATTTCACTTACAATAAGATACAAAAAAAAGTTAATAAATATTATATTAAGTACAAACTAAGTTAGTCACTGATACTCATAGTGCCAATATATAACTTTAATTTTTTCTTAAAAATATTCACACTCTCACTGATTTTAATAAAATTTGGCTTTATTACTTTAAGTTGGTGTGTTTTTCTAAGATTCCATTTATTTTCTCGTATGTTTAATTGTATGTTAGATTTAACAGTATGTGTGTATATTTGTAAATGGGCGTTATTAAATGATGGTGGAATCTGTGGTATTGGTCTTTTTAAGCTGTAGTTATCTGAGTTATAGTAAAACGATATGTGCCTGAAACCAGCATTCTTGATCGTAGTTTATTGATATCTGTTTGTCTTAAATCCACTGGGACTTAAGTTCGTCTACTGGGAATAGCACTTTACAATAGCATGCGTTTTGCATTATATGTTTTATATTTTTGTTGATTGTTTGGTGGGTGTATTCATGGATTGTCAAAGTAGCAGCGAAGGATGGACTTATTTAAAAGGAGATAAAATTTAATGTCAACTTTGTAGTCAGGTTATTTCAATTTCAAGAAATCTACTTAATTCATGTTAATATATAGAAGTTAATGTTAGAAAAATATATTTTTCTTGAAAGAAATAAGTATCTTCTCTTAATTTTACTTATAGGTACATGATAAAGTTTGGGATTTTTATATTTAATTTTTTACCCTTGTCTCTCACTCAAATATGCAGAGGAGAAAGTGGGCCGATTACGGCAAAATTAGAGAAAAATGGAAACAAAGCGTCATAGGAGTTATTTGGCGAAGATAAATGACCTTTGCGCATGGGAAGAGGTAATGGAGCCCACTGAAGATTATTGAAAATGTTATTTAGAGGAGCAATTCGGAACTGTTGACGCGATACATGAATTTGTTATTTTGGTGGTAAATCATTTAACATTTGTATGATTTGCTGATTGGCGCAATGTGTGTTACTAACATATTTTATTATTATTAAAATCACTGCAATCTCTTCCCTTAAACATAAATAAACACTATCCATTAGCTAAAATGACAGTCATACACAATTGTCATAAAAGAAACAAAATCACTCCCGCGCAGACTTAGTAGGTTTTATTATACGTATAATATTTCTTAATGGAACAAAGCTTGATGTTACGCATGGTAGCTAGGAATTGTCTTAATAATAACATTAAGTATACCAGCCCATATAAATCCCCTATAGAGCATGTGCCTTCGCTACAATCAAGCGATTAATTGAGAAGGGCTAACCCACAGTTGAATCCGCTCTCAATCGAATGTCTGTTTAGTTCATATTAACGTTTTGTATTTAGCTAAGGCCAATAAAAATTGTTAAGAAAGTTAACCCCAGATGATCTGTAACTGTATTGGCCCATATACGTCCCAATGCAGGGCACGGGCCTCCTCTTCAATCGAAGGTACGATTGTGAGGGGTTAGCCCATAGTCCACCACGCTGGCCTAGTGCAGGTTGGCGGACTTTACATACCGTAGTACTTTTTTAAAACGCCACGGTATGCAGGTTTCCTCACGATGTTTTCCTTCACCGTTATAGTGCGTGGTGATTGACTATCAATACACACATAACTCCGAAAAGTCAGTGGTGTGCCCTGGGATTTGAACCCGCGACCAGCGTGAACATGTTGGCAGTCAGGTCTAGTCTGTTACCAACGGGCCATCACGCACTTTTCCAGATGATACTATGCAATGATTATTTGACACTTTCTAATATCAACAATTCTCAATAAACAAGACGCAACAAAACGCGCGCAGACTTGGCAGGTTTTAATTTAAGTTTTCTCAATGGTACGATGTTACGCAGGTGCTGGATTTGCATGGAGCTCCTGATCGGGCTTAATTTATCCGTAATGGGTTTAGAACGAGCCGCGAGTGTTCACACTGATTGCCAGACTCCCCCGGGAGCATACCTACAAACAATAGCACTTCAGTCTGTAAGATGTTAAATGTTTCGCGATTGTGGAATTGGGTATAGATTTTTCTTATTTTAAAACTGATATTAATGGTTGGAAGGCAGGGAGAAAAGATATACAGCATAATCCACACAAAGGAAATAAAATAGAGAGAAGATATTACTTGAAAACGAATTATGCTGTACGTAACCACGACAAAAGGTTGCCTTCTGCACATTCATAACATTTTTACTTGTTTATGCAACTATGTGTAATGGAAAAGTCTACAATTGCTTTGTAATTTGGAGTGAATAATTTTGTCATAACAATAAAGTTTACTTTCCTTCTTATTTTTTGACTATCCATAGTATTAGGTTTCTTGTAAGACCACAAAGCGTTTCATGGACGTAAACAAAATGTTGACCAATTTATTTTGTTACTTACAGTTTCTAAGCCTTTTGTTTGAATAAAGGAACAGCAAAATAGTGTATGAAAACATAATCACAGGTTAACCCGAAGATAACAATTGCTCGTTAGCATAACCGTATTATAAATAATAACAGCCTAGCTTGCGCCGTGTTATTATTTTCAATTCACGGCTTCAATAAAGATGACAATCAAATACCTAAATGAATATAAATGAAGTCCAAAGATACATATGTACATATTTAAACCGTCTAGCGTCTGAATGGAGCTGTGTCATTATTAATAATCGCTTTAAACATCTAGGAGCACCGTCGCTGCAGACATGATACATTTCAAAATCGACAAAGGAATTCTCGACGAAACTGCGCACCGACGGGAGTTCGGGGGACAAAGTAAAATGCAAATTTCTCATGTATTTCCAATTAGCGCCGCCCGCCTCCCACCGTCGAAATAATAAGTGTTGTTAAGAACTCTGTGTTCCAGGCCAAACATTGACTTATTCGCTTTGAGGAACATCATTGATTGGGAACGCGATTGTTTCTCAAGCGTTTGTATGCCCTTGCTATTTAGACTTTATACAGAACTAGCATTTGCCCGCAACTTCGTCTGCGTGTTTAAGATAATATAGACGTTATATCGATAGAACTATTCCATTGTAACCTCTACGTAAACTTTTAACTAAAATCAACGTGCAGCATTTTTATTTCCAATTCTGACTCTGAATTTAGATTATCGGATCAATGAGTCCGTCAGTTATTGATTCAGAGACCCATCGGAACAATAAATAAAAAGTTCAAAATGACGGCCAACATTTTCAATTCTGAATACAAATATAGATTATCGGAACTTAGATATCGATTTCGAGACCAATCAGATCAATAGTGACCTTGTGTGTAAATGGCATTATTCATATACAGTTTTAAAACCTATATCAGGTATCGAATGTTTGTTTTCTCGCTCAAACTGAATTGAAAAGTCGTTCGAAAGGGACAAAAGTTAAATTTTCATACGAATAACTTCAGTAGTTTTGATTTCCATACAAACTCTTCAACCCTTATTTTTACTCCTTTACGGTTAAATGTAAGTAAACAGAGTACACATTTATTTTTGGTTTTAGATAAGTAATTATAGTGTAAGGTTTGAAATCTGCAACTTCAACGGTTGCGGTTTTCCATACATTTTTTTTTACCGTTTACACCCCTTTAGGGGATGAATATCCAAAAATCGTTCCTTAGTGCTACCCTATGTCACAATCGGAACCCCTGTGTAAAATTTCAAGTTCTTAGCTTCAGTAGTTTCGGCTGTGCGTTGATCCAGCAGTTCGGTTTTACAATACTTCAACCCTTATGTTCACCCCTTTAGGGTTAATTATAAAAAAAGAGAGTATGCAGTTGTTCTTGTTTCTAGATGAGTAACTAAAAAGTCAAGTTTGATATCTGCAACTTCAAGGGTTTCGGTTTTCCATACACCAGTATTTTACCCTTTTCACCCCCTTAGGGGTCGAATTTCCAAAAATCCTTCCTTAGTGCTACCCTACGTCACAATAGAAACCCCTATGTAAAATTTCACGTTTCTAGCTCCAGTAGATTCGGCTGTGTGTTGATCGGGTAGGAAGGAAATCACCCAGTTTCTAAACATTTCAACCCTTATTTTAACCCCTTTAATGTTAATTATTAGATAAATAAAGTATGCAATTATTTTTGTTATTAAATGAGTTATTAAACTACCAAGTTTGAGAATTGTAACTTCAATGGATTAGATTTTCCATACAACAGTTTTTAACCCTTTTCACCCCCTTAGGGGTAGAATTTCACAAAATCCCTTCTTAGTGCTACCCTCCATCATAATAGGAATCTTTGTGTAAAATTTCAAGTTCCTAACTCCAGTAGTTTCGGCTGTGCGTTGATAGGTCAGTCAATCAGGTTCCTCTTTTATATATATAGATTATTTCGTTATTTGAAACTTGTATACTGTCATCATTGTTTTTTATCAATGTGGCAAGTACCAAGTTTCATCAGTTCGTAATAATATGAACTCTAACATTGATTTGAATAAGTTTTGTGAAAAAAACATTCTCTAAAGCTTTTCTATTTTTCAGGGCAAGGTTTTAATATATTTTCTAGTTTCCTATCATATTATATTTTTAACCATCACTTTATTTTATTGTGTTCCTATTTAAATTTTTTATTAAGCTCTTGGTGTATAAAATATATTATCAATTTGCGTACATTTTACCTCAAAGGGAATTAAAATCAAAACTCGGTGCGCTGCCATTCAGAGCTCTTCGTATCATGTACTGAATCACTTAATTCCATTACTGTCTTCCTACAACTCTGTAAACAGCGAGGTCGCAGTCTAAGACACTACGTTTATAAATAAAAGATGGAGATCCTCTCAGGAGTGTCACAGCTAATATCCATGTGTAGTTACCAACTCCGAATGCTTTTAAAAGATTATAAAGTTTTAGGAATTCAACTGTTTACTCTTTATTGTAGTTATATAAATTCCTTGTTTATTTACAAACGTGTGAAATACTCGGAACAGGAACACTTATAAACTGAATATCTTGAGATCTTAAATATAATTTATCCGTACAGGAATCGATTTTTGCGAAGTATTTTTGTTCTTATGAGAAGCTTACAACCATGAAATACCTAAACAAAAGGTCAACCATTATCATACATTTTGCACGCATGCATTTACAATATCTTTCATTCCTCAAACACACGAAAGTTTCAACCACACAGATATTTAATAAAGACATCGTATCAGAAAATAAACAAACAGTACGCCTCACAGCGAAATTATTAAAAGATAATTGGAAACCATGAAACAAATTTCAAGCCCACTTTTTGCAACGTTGAAAAGCTAGCCAAAGGCTTATTCAGTCTGGTAACAAAACATTTCGACGCATTAAAATTTAAGACAAGGGACACTTCAATTTAATTTCTCATTATGAGAAGACGTCTCTTGATTCTGCGAGAAAAATTGGTATTTCATAAATTATTAAAACAGCAAGAGAATGTCTTTGTACTAATTAAGATGGTGCTAGACTCTCGGACTTGCGTTGACAATTCTGGACTTACGTATAATAATAATAATAAACTCTTTATTATAACACCATGTAACTTAAACATGACAACAATTAAAATAGAACAATAGAAAAAAAAAAAACTTACAATAATCATAACAATAACAGAAAAAAAAAAATGGTGATATAACTGGCGGTCTTATCGCTTAAAGCGATCTCTTCCAGACAACCGGTTGGGAGAGGAAAAATCCAATAGTTATGGACGGTGCTTATATATTAACAATAAACTTACATGTAATATAAATATATAAATACCAATAAAATAATAATATATACAAGGTATTATAAACTTACATACAATATAATACATATAATACATAAATATTTATATAAATTTAGATATCCATACTTGCTATAATGACAATAGTGTGTGACAATAATGTATCTATTGTGAAAGATAGAGGGCTTTCACCCTTGATTTAAATGTTTCCAGCGTGGACGATCGCTTAATTGTTAGAGGCAAAGCGTTCCATAGCCGCACTGCCTCGACAGTAAAGGAACGGTCATAAAACGACGTCCTATGTGCTGGAAACTGCAATATCAGATTTTCTGATGACCTGAGAGAATGTGAATTAGCAGTATGTAGGAAACTGAAACGTTCCTGAAGGTAGCGCGGAGATGAGGGATTAAACAGAACACTGTAGAGAAGAGACAGGATGTGAACATTCCGGCGACGGCGTATAGGAAGCCACTTGAGCTTATTACGATATTCAGAAACATGGTCATATTTGCGCAATCCAAATATAAACCTGATACAAAAATTTTGAAGGCGCTCAAGCTTATCTAGCTGGGCCTCGGTAAGATCGAGATAGCTGGCATCGGCATAGTCAAGAATAGGAAGCAAGAGAGCTTGTGCAAGCGAAATCTTAGTGGTAGTCGGAAGAAAATTGCGCAACCTACGCAACGAACCGGCAGAGGCAAACATTTTACGACTAACCGCCATTATTTGAGGGTCCCAAGATAGTCTTCGATCGAAAATGACACCAAGGTTTTTCACGGTGTCACTAAACGGGACTATAACCCCGTCTAGCACCACGTGAGGCAGAAGAGACCAGCCGACCTTACAGATGGTTCTTTGGCTCCCTATAATAATGGCTTGCGTTTTAGCCGGATTTAGTTTAAGGCCATATGCTTTACTCCACTCCGATATAGCATGAAGGTCGCTATTCATACGACGAATAGCGTCATTCAGCTGATTGAGCGGAGATTGACAGTAGAGTTGTAGGTCATCTGCATATAGGTGGTAGGAAGAAGAAATATTACAGGAAATTGAATTTATAAAAACTGAAAAAAGTAGGGGAGACAAGACGCCACCCTGAGGAACACCGGCAGATGTGTTACACCATGGAGAAATCGTTTCCCCTAGACGGACACACTGACGGCGACCAAACAGGTAACTATGAAACCATTCAATCACACTTGGAGATATGTTCAAGGAGCGAAGTATAGCTAAAAGAATGTCAAAATCAACCGTGTTAAATGCATTGCTAAAGTCTAGGAGCGTCAGCACAGTTAACTGACTGTTTTCCATCCCCAAACGAATGTCGTCGGTGATGTTGACAAGTGCAGTAACTGTGCTGTGCCCAGGACGGAAGCCGGATTGAAGGGGATTGAGGAGATCATGTTTGACGAGGAACGAGCTTAACTGGTTATAGACCAGACGCTCGAGGACTTTTGAAAGAAAAGGAAGAATGGATATTGGACGATATTCCGAAAAAGATTTAGGGTTAGGTTTTTTTGGTAAAGGAATAACCTGAGCTTCCTTCCAAGAACAAGGAAACACAGCATTGGAGATGGAAAAGTTAAGTATATGACAAAGGACAGGAAGAACAGAGTCAAGGATGGGAAGAAGCATATTGCGGCTGATGCTATCCATCCCAACTGCATTAGATGCAATTGAGATGATGCTCCTCCGAACATCACAAGCAGTGAATTGACGAAAGACAAATGCGGAAAGGTCAGGAGCAGAAATCTGTGAAAGATAATTAATAGTGGAAGCTTTGATTGCATCATCAATATGGGAAGTACAAGAAAAGTACTGGTTTAACAGATTAATGTCTAAATTGTTTGAAATAGTCTCTTGACGAGATTTACCAACTCCTAATGACCTGAGAAACTTCCAGACGTTTATTGTCACGTCTTAATAAGCTTTAGAATTGGTTATATACCACAACTCACAAGTCTATCTTAGAAGTAATATTTTCGGTATTTAAATAAGGAAGGAAAGGCTTAGATATTATTGGTGATCACCACCATCGCGTTTAGGTAATCCGATTTTCATCAACTGATATAGGTACACGTAATTGTGGGCCACGGTTATCTTGTCATATTATCAGAGGTTATCTCCACTCTGGCGTAATGTGCGTTCAGGAGACTGTCTCGCCCTCTCACCCGCCACTGCAACTCCTGTAAGCCAGGATCAACAGTGGCATGTATTTTAACGACACCGAGCATTGCAGCTCAGCAATTCTCCGGGAATGTCTATCATAAAGTTAAATTAATAGTAGGCGTTGGAAATATTTTTTGTCCACTTCCCTCCGTAGCAAAGCGGGTTACAAAACATTGAACTAAAGAGGTAAATTACCTCGGACAAAGACTTTTACAGGCAAAGAAGCCAGCTGGAAAGCACCAATGTGCGTTACTGGACAAATATCATTACCCTAGTAATCCGTTTAAATTCAGAACTGCTAAGCAGCCACAGAGTTGCCCAAGTGGCTTTAAGGCTGCCGACGCTGTTTGCATAAGAAATATTTGTCTTCATAATTTTAGTAAAAGTATTATGTAAATGAAAACATAGGTCTGTGTTATTTGATATGTAGAGTCTCTCAGTATGCAGAGATCGATAAAAATAGAGAGGCGACGAAGCTCCCCTACCTGTTGCCCAATCGGCACTTGATTTAAATTTGCTACATTCGAACACCATGTTCAAAGTTGGTTTGTAGTGGAGAATTTAAGTAACAGCCCTTTTTTCGTGTAAATTGAAGAACGTATACGTTTTATTAATATTTAAGTAAAATCATATGGAAAAATTATTCTATTTATAAAATCATGTACATTACTTTCATTGTAAGAATCTCCAAAACATTGAAATGTTGCTTTTAACTTAAGTACATAAAATATATTACATAGGTCGTTTTTTAACCGCAAATAAGTAATCAGTCACCATAATTTTTCGGTTTCGTTAAATAGCCCTCTCTTACCGGTAGATTTTCTGTTTAGCTTCAATCGTCCTATTATCAAATCCAATGTAGGCTTAAGCTACTTTAACTGAGCTTAGTTCGACCTTACCATTAGGTGCATTCTTGTTACATTGTCGTGCCATTCCTATAAAAAACATGTAATAACCCAAAACATCAGACACACGTGTGCAATTTCAACTATTTCCTCATGTTCATTGCACGATAAATCTCGCGCAGTAATATATCTGGCGACCCGTTGGACACTACACTTAACCGAATTGACCCACCGCTTGGTATTTTTATTGCAAGAAGTCGTTTTCCTTAGAGGACTCTCGAAGAAATCTTAACCCCGAATAGCGCGAATTTTTCCGAAGATTTTTTGGGGGTTAAAAAATATTAAAAGCTATAAGTGGTTTCGCGTGGAGGGTAGGCGCTGCGCAGGTCGTTACTCTTAGGTCTTAAATCAAACTGAGGACAATAGGTTTCGTTTTTAGTGTAATGACTGGCTGGATTTGTAATGTGCACTTTTTTGTACTTTTGTATTTTGTTGCGATGTACATTGTTTATTTGTTCGTAGTTATAGTTGTATATCGAGTTTATCTTTGAAGTGAATATAAAATAATTTAAAAACTATAATAACTCGAAAATCTTAGCAACTATAGTCAACATTATTTTTATGACGAGACAACTTGTACTAAGAGAGTCAAGGAAAACATTTTTTCTTTTTACATAACACGGGAACCAAAGTTTACTTCCGACCGTTTAATATAATAATGAAGAGTCATTAATTAAAGTCCGGCACTATTTAATAAACATACTCTTTCGGTATAACGTTGCATACAAAGATACCAAGATAATTAATAAATGTAACCCAACACAAAATAACACAATTTCCATACAAACACGCATGTTTATTCATATCACTTTAATTTCGGAACACAGATTGAAACAATAAATTGCATTGCACAGTGGCGCCACCCCGGTTGTGTCGCGCAAACATTATGACGAAATTAAGACATCTGGGTATGCAAATGTATCGAACCTAAGCAAATTTTAATTAGAATGTAGACGGGGTTGGATAGGGCTTGGGATACACTGTAGTGTGTGTGTGTGTGTGTGTGTGTGTGTGTGTGTGTGTGTGTGTGTTGAAATTGGCTGACGATTTAAGCTGAGTTGGTTTTATACATACTCATAGACAGTTTTAAAACATTTTTTGTTGGGTATTGCATGTTTTGTCCCTTTTGAACAACTTTTGAAGAAGACAAAACATTCGTTACCTAAAATAGGTTTTAAAACTGTCTATGAATAAAGCCGATACTATATAAGTGGATGTTGGAAGGTATAAATGGAAGGAATAGAGATAGATTTTATTGTGATTGTATTTGTACTATTTAAAATGCTGTTGTTGAATAATATTAAGGACAATTTGAGAAATCAATAAGTTATGTGTCTATTTTGTGAACTATTACATCTTGATTTCGATTTGCAGGCTGGCGAATTCTTTTAGATTTTGGTAGAAAAATATTTGGCGGAATGTGATTGCCTGAACGGTGATTTTTCCCACAATGTGCTTCTAATAGTTGTAAATATAGTTATTGGCCTTTTATATCTAAATAAGCAACATTAAGAATTCCTGATAAATAAGCATCATAAATGTAGGTGTACATGTAAAAAACGCTTTGACAAATGCACATTCCTGCCTTCAGAATAGCAAGTAAACAAAACATTTAGAGAAACGTAGAAAATATACAGCGAGTGTAACTATTGCGTTTACCATTTCGTTACCTCAAAAGTACTGAATCCCTTTGAATAGCTCAGATTCGTAGAATAAAGGCGAGTTTGCATTTACGCAACGTATTTGTTGCCCGTTCGTTCAAACAAACAGTGGAATCCCTAAGTTCCTTTCTATCCTTGATAAAATATCACAAGCCAGTCGGCGCATTCTTTTCATTCCCTGGAACGAACCAGTGGTTCGGAAAACATCTTTTATGTTTAACGATACCGCGTATTTATATACAATATTCGCAGCGTTTTGCATAAACATTGTCATAAGTATTATCGGAGTAAATCGAACCGATCCCGGTTTATAAGGTTTTAATAAAAAATCAACTCCCTGTAGACGGGGGCGTGCCGTAGCAATTTTCCAATACAGCCATTGGAGGTCCGCTACATCCGAGAGGTAGTCATCTTACAAGCTGAATTGATACTTCAGACGCGCCGTGGAGCTCTATTCTCTTGAAAGCTTTTATATTATATTATCTAAGACCTTTCAAGTTTCAACACGTGGTGGAAACGTCTGTCGTGCGATCCGTGGATTTCGATTCTCGGCTCTCGGCTCTCGCGGGTAAAACGGAAAGTGGTCGGGGCAACGCAGGTGCCGCCGGGAGCGACTTAAATAAATTTATAAAAAGACGCTATCGATGCAATGCATAAAGTTAACACGTAGACAGATTTTATACGACGTGTACGAGGTGAAAAAGAGAAAAGTTTCTCGTTACTGGTGACTCATATAAAAACTTTGGTTTGTTATTATACATTTTGATAGACGATATCTGCAATTGCGTGATGATATAAGTATTTATTTTGAAGTGAAGTTTTAGATTACTTTTTAAGGAGATATATCAAAAATGTTGATGTAAGTATAATATCAAAATGTTTATTCATGTTGTAAGCGTTCTAAATTATTACAAAAAGCAAATATTGTGTTTTTAGAGCCTATATCAATAGAGTTTGCCTTCAATATTTAATGCCTAAGTGTTACATTTGTGCTAAATAATCCATAATAAATAAGTTTTAAAAAACATTTTTGCAAATGTATTTGTCTTCTATAAGCATTCATGTAATAAATGACAGGTTTTATAGGATCAGTTTTGAACTATTTTATAATCGTGAGATTAAAGCTATCCATTTAATAAATTAAAACCCGATTTCATATAAAAGTGACAAAAAAAGACATATTTTTAAAATACGGCAGTAGCCCTCTAGTTGTATAAACTAATGCTGACGATGAAACTTACTTAAATATTTTCATGTTCTAATTAAGCTTATCTACTTGTGGTATACAGACTAATAAACTTTTAGATAGTTGTAGATCAAATATGATAATTAAATTTAAGCGTGCGACCCACCTCTCCGTTATTACACTGACAGATGACAGACGTCAGCCCGAGTGGACGGGTCTCAGACACTGGAAATAAACCACTGTGTTATATTTAAACTATAAATACCTAAACACAACACCAATTATAATTTTAATCCGACAATTAGAAAATCAGATCTTAGAGTGTTCAATGTTATCACACGTGTCGTCAAACTCCATTAAACCTCGCAATCAGTTTACCCATCGGTTGTTTAGCCAAGAGACAAGGTAACAGTCGTTGGAATAATTTAGGTCGGATTAAGATAGCGCGGGGTATTCGGGCGTCAGTTTCTTGCAAATTGCTCGGGCCAGACTAGTTACACATGCGATCACGGCATAAATCCGCATTATGCGAGCAACAACGTTTTGGTTCAATGCCAGCGCCCTACGCTGCATGCTTTCGTACGATGGGATGCCCTGTCTCGCACAGGATTGTATTTCGAAGGTACAATGGTAAACAATTACGTAAATTGTTTAATGTATACCTAATATGGTCCGTTGTTTAAAATAGTCTTATAATTTACAGGCTGAACTCACTCTCAGAAGTATTATGGAACTATAATAATATGTATTTGTATATCTGCTGTTGAAAAAATATTCGGCTTCACCCGAATGGCGTTTACGACAGTAAAAGACTTCACATACAACACAAATAGTGTCCGATTGATGAAATAATACATACATATCTACATACATAAACTCACGCCTTTTTCCCAGAAGGGGTAGGCAGAGGTGCTACCAATCACCAGGACACCCACATTTTGCCTAATATGTTCCGTCTCATAATGGGATAATATTATGTATAATTGTTTTCCATCAGTGGTTACTTTGCATTACATTGCACTTGCCATCACGTATATTTTAGGAAATTTTGTCGTGGAGGTCTATAAAAGGTTGCATACCACTTATATTAGATGTCAGCACGAAAATTATTATTATAATGTTGAGCAAGCGCTTCCTTGAGGTTTAAAAAGGGGTCTGTCTTATTTCACCACGCTAGACCACCACCTTTTCCGATGTAACACTTCATAATTTTGTAATTACTGTACAAAATAGTATGTTCATTTTAATCGTTACTGCACGATGGATAGTCTATCGACCCATAGAAATGACTTACCAATTCGGATAATAATTACAGTATTATCTTTGCTCTGACTACATCTCTCTTTAATCGGCAAGTAGGTGTAACATTACTTAAGTAAATGAGTCATTGAATCCAAGGACACACCTTATGTATTGTTCGGAGTAAGTGACCGTGCCGGGCCAGACGTTCGGCGCTGTATACAAAGCGTCAATTAAGTTACGATGATCGGTTTATTTATAACCTTATCGGCGGAGCTTTGTTCCAAAATGAACAAAGAGACGATTAATTGGGTAAATATTTATGTTTGCGAAATGTGTTTTATTTGGAGTTGATTTATTAATAAAATATGTTGAATGAGTCGGTTAGGTGGTGGTAGGATATTCGAATCCGTCCGGATAGCAACCGTACAGTCTAAGTTTATCCGGGCCCCCGGCCGGCATAATTGTGTAGACAAGTATTGCACTGTATTTGTATTGTACTGGTTCCGTTAAGTGCATTGTAGTCATTTTACGGCAGTAGTTACATATTATATACTATTTTATGTTTACCCGAAATGGCAACAATTTACATCAAGGATGGAGTGTGACTAAGAACTTCGTGGCCTCGAAAGGCACCTGTCGACCTTGTTTATTTCCATTTGATAACTAGACCAGACTGTTCTCTGTTTTAATATACCTTACATTATGCAAAAAATAATGCGAGGGGTGCGGGCTAATATTGTCTAAACATCTACTGTTTTTACATGTCACAAGATTTTTTTAATAATAATCATCTTTATTAAACATTGTTGAATCACAAAATATATCTATTACTACTCAATGATGTCCACACTAGGCTTTTACCGTGTCGTAGGCATCAGTAAAAACACATTTCAAAGGACAAAACAATAAAAAAACACCAGTTTTTATGAAAAAGCATGATATCCTAGAAAAACACGTTATAACAAATATTCTCGACTTACATCAGTACGATAAGCGAACTAATATTTGTACAAAGGGAAACTATAAAGCGATTCTTTTGTACACAGGCTCTGCGCAATACCTCAATAGGATTACGACACCCCGTCCTAAGCTTAAAATATTTCAGGTGAAGCGTGGATAGTCGCCAAAATTGGTATTACAAAAATTTATAGTCGAGTAACTCACGGTCTTAGAAGGAAAAGGGATTTATAACAATTGTATCCTTAGAAAAACATGTGTGAATTTGTTTTTGGTGTGTATAAATGAGGAAATATCTAATATTTATTTCCGTTCTTTTTCTTTCCATAAGTCTATCATGTTTTTTTTTTGCTTCAATGCATTATTATGGTTTTTTATACATCGCAGAATAATTAAACTTGTATTTTAGACCCTCATAACGTCAAACCTTAAAGTAATTAAATATAGCCACGTTTTAAACATTTTCTTACGGTGCATAGCTCATACTTGCTAAAAAAGCGAATGACGCCCTCATTAGTTTATTGTAAAAAAACTGACTGAAACGAATTTATTAGGCGCAATTAATTATCCCATGTCTCAAGCGTGATTTGAATAATTATCGACAGTAAACAAAAGTAAATTAATGAGATCACCATCCGGATTTACATTAAAAAGCCTTCGGGCGAGTCTAATAAAATTAACAGTTCTTTCGTCCGACAGACGGGGGTTTAGGGTAGAATTGAAATTCAAATTCGAAGACTCCATATTCTAATATAATTAAGACGCTTCGGTAATTGAGTAGACATCCACCCCACAGTTAACTTCAAGTAAAATTGTGTAGAAACCAGACTGCGGTCGCAATAAATATTTTTAAAGTTTGTGATTAATTTTGTGGAATTATTTCACTGTAGCCGCTTCTCGAAGTTAGTTATTTTGGTATTTATTTATTTGTGAAGTTCGACGTCCTTGCTATACGGGAGGAACCTGCTAAAGATCGATTCGATCGATTAGATTACAATACTAGAATATTGAATAGCAAAGAAAGTACCCACATGAGAGGGTATTGACGGGCGGCAGTGTCATCAATGCTAGAAACTATTCTTTGTGCAGTGTGATCGTCAACCCGTCTACCTTACGTCTTGAGCATTGTCAAGAATTCCCAAATTGGGGGAGGCCTGTGTTCTGCATTCTTTTTTTTGACTGAAGATATTGAGTGGGTATTAACGTATTTTTTCAAGTTTGCATAATTGAAATACTTCTACGGCCCCGTGGATACACATTATTCTAGAATTATTAATTATAAACAACTAACAATAACCAAGCGTGTGCACCCCTACCGCTGCCTTTGGTAGTGACTCGCAATCTCGCTCAGATTACTCCGTGATTAAAATGCCATCGCATGATATAAAACATCACACAACAGGTATAATACGAACTAATACAAATACCATTAGAGGAACGCACCGTATGTAAATTAGAGCAGACGTTAGCCCGCAAACATTGGGTGAATTAATGTTACGTCTTCAAGTCCCTGAGGATACATACGTTGTCTCGACTGCTCGTTGCTGTATATGTAAATTTAGTTATCGTTGTGTTTGAGTGTGAGGAATTGCCTGACAATTTTAATGAGAAAATATCGAGTAATTAAGAAAGCGAGGGTGAATCCTAATCTCACTAATCTGATCGAATATTTAACTATTAAATATGATATATCTTCGCTTAAGAAGCAATACCACATAAGTTACATTTCACTTGTTTAAACTTGAACAGACATACATAATATTACCTATTCCTTTTAAAATACATACACCAAAGCATTATTTTTAAATTTTAAATTGTATTTCTGTGAGTAGTTTTACAGCACTAAATTGTCAGTAATTATTCATGGCTTTGTGGGCATTTGTGATTTTGTGACTAGTTTCCGAGCTTAAAAGGTGTTGGTTGTAAAATGTTAAATAGTCGTTGTCAAGATTCCGTCAAGTACAGTCGTTGTGGAGAGATCAACATTGCCAGTGGTTCTCGTGGACTCCATCAAATCGTAAGTAATAATGTGTAATATATTTAATAATAATATTAAAATACTTCTTTGCTCCGTCATTAATATTATAAGAAGTCGTATTTTTTTCGAAGTTCTATGATCTGATTGTATGTTGCATTTTACAATACCCTCGTGTTTCGTGTTGCAAAATAGTTAAGCCGTGTTTAGGACTTATTTGCTTCTAGGCATTAGCTTATTCGGTTGCTGCATCTAGTTTTTACATTGTATTTATGTAAACTCGCATAAATCATTGTTTCGCCCGGACCCACCGATATTGTGTCATAGGGCTTACAGACGCAAGATAAGTGGTTGGACTCCATATTCTTGTAACGGACCAAGTTAACTGTGGTGAAACGTTTGTTTTAGTTAAAGTGTAGTGTGCAAGTCCCTTAGCTTTAGTCTTTACATTAAATTCAGTGTAGGCTTTGTGTGTGTTTTATTTCGCCGCTATCCTGCATAGGCTCTGCCTACCCCACAAGCCAGTATGGACACGTAGCCGTGTCGACCAAACACTACCCTCATGTCCTACTTATTAGGATACCTTCACCTACTTTTCTTACTACCACATTGGTGACACGGATGTGAGGGGAGGTGCGTGATGTGAATGAATGTGGAGTGTATGTCTGACGTGTGGAGGATCACCTCATCGTTATTACGATAATCAACAGTCTTATTATTCAAAGAATACATATAATAGTAGGTATTCGTATCCGCCTGAATACCGACCACCTTCCACGATGGTAGATACTGATATAATACTGATCCTCATAGGTGCTAGTCTCCTAATTGCCAATAAAATACTGAAGTAATTACTTTGTTAACAGGTCACATCAATCAGGTCCAGATGAGAAAGGTTGGTGACGATAAACTACCCACGAAGATGCGTATTCCTGTCTGCTCTACAATGGATGTGGTAAGTACAAAAATGTAACTATTCATGGCTTTTAAAGCAATTTTATTTAATTATGTAGGTAGGTATGTTATCAATCTCAATGACATTAACACGGCGTTTTACGTAAAATTTTAAGTCCTTTTGCTATAGGTACGGTCATCAGTAACAAGGATACTTAGTAGTAAGGTAGTTCGAGCTCTATTCGAATAAATACAATGCTTGTCGTGGGCATCGGAACATTTTTGGTTTCAACACCCGGACTCGAAACAAATACTAGTGGACATATTTTGATACAAGATATCTCATAAAATATTTTTTTCATTTCATAGTAGATTTCCTGTCTTATTACGCAAAAATCGTTTTTTAACCGCAAAATTATTTTTTAATTAAAATTTTGAAGTCGGTTTAATTTCTTATTTTTTTTATTTCTTATTTTTTTAATTTTTAAAATAGTAGGTGGCGACAGCCTTAATCTTTGGAGACAACTGCGGCCCGCGGTTTTACCCGCGTAGTTCGTAGCGTGATGTTATGTAGCTTATAGTCTTACAGCTGGCACCGAGCTCAAAATAGTTGGCATATTTAGGTATTGTAGAATTTCAAAAGATTAATTTTATTCGTGCTGTAGTCAATTTATTAACCAACTGCGCCACGGAGTTTTGTCTCGATAGTATTCTCGGTTGTAGGACTTCCGTGCTCAACAGTGGATGAATATGTTGTGTATGTTGTATATTGTGTATAGTTTACTAAAGAACCGTAGTACTACCCTGGTCAATTCAGTCCATTCATATTATAATTATGAGGGAATAGGGCAAAAACACATAAAAATAAATAAATTCGAAAAATAAAACACATCTTTGTAATTATTAATTTATTAATTAGCTACTCAAAGACATTATAGTTACGTGGGCAGATTACTATAAAGTAACATTTGTTTGCTATTAAACATTTTGCTTCATAGCATAGTAGGCACTTTGGTTTAAGAACAAAAGTTGAGACTACTTTCAGATATTATTTTGCTATTATTATATCATTTAACCTCTCCAATAACGACAAAATAATCCTTTCAAATGATCAATTTTAATCTGAAAACAGTCTCAAAATAGCTGTCAACTTATCAAGCTTACATACGATTTAAGTTCATGACATTTTACCAACGTAAAGAGTAACCGTCTTATCCATAGACAGTTTATAAACTTATTTAAGTTAGCGAATGTTTTGTCCCTTTCGAACAACTTTTGAATTCAGTTTGAGCGAAGAAGACAAAACATTCGATTACTAAAATAGGTTTTAAAACTGTCCATGAATAAAGCCGTCAGAGTTGATAGTGTGCGGTTACGCTTATAATTACGATGAAGCGTATATGCAAGTATCTACATGTATTTGTACTTCACAACATTGTTGAGTATTGTTATATTAGTGCTTAGTTTCACTAAGGCTGAACGCAAGTCGGTATATTGCTCGACATTTAGTCGATAAAACACTGTAAGTGATATTCTATATCAGCCCATATACGTCCCACTGCAGGGCACGGGCCTACTCTACAATCGAGAGAATCGATTGAGAGTGGTTAGGCCATATAGTCCACCACGCTGGCCTAGTGCGGGTTGGCGGAAGTGATATTACACGTATTTAATTTTTTGTTATAGAAATCCAGCTTTTATTTCTAAAATAACGCTTAATACATCATAATTATTATTCCCATCTGGGTTATTACAAACTTTACAGTAACTTATTGTGCGCATTCGATTGCTTTCTTTTACTTTTACATTGTCCGCGGACGAAGTTTGTAGTGAGCGTTAGGCCTTACTTAAATAATTGTTATGGTAAATAAGTGACTACATTTTAACTCCATTTATTTTAAGGCTTTTTATATACACGCAGCACATCTTCAAACTATACTTAACAAGATGCTAATGTCCGCGAACAAAAAATCCCTAAATTCTAACGTGTTCAGCCTTGCAAACAAGATATTCATAATCAAACTTTTATTTTTTTAATACGCGTTACAAGCTTTAAAGTATTAATTGTATTATTTTTAGATATTTAAAACATATACCAGTAATATTATTACCAAAACAAACTAACATTTGAAATTATTCGAAATCATTTTCAAAAGTAACAGTGCTTGATTACTGTATGTGTGTCTATCATAGAAATACGTTAACAAAACACTCAAAACAAAATACATCGTTACTGAACTATCTCCGTATATGCCGTATATCGTTTAGAAAAATATTTTTATTCTTAGAATAAAGTGTAAATAGCTTCGTTGCGGTAAATATTTTATTTGGGCAAAGGAAGCACATTTCAAATTGTCTACTCTAAGAAAATACGACCCTCTAAATTCCCTGTGCTAGAACTTTGTTCATATTTTTACATAATTGAGATTTCCGTAAATCTTCTCTCGTAACGACTATGACGAAATCGTACGTCATATGGAGACGTGTATGAGGTGTAATTTCGTCAATAATGATGTAAAAATGACAATAACTGTAGAAATAAATACGTGGCGTGATTCTATTTCAGATCATTGTAAACATGTAAAATAGTAACGGATAACACAGGACCGTAATCCGACTTTATAAAGACGTAGACTATATAAAAAAAGTAAACAAACGGTAGCATTCTGCTAGACCATAATTATGATTCCATAATATTCCAACAAATTTCGATACAATTTATCGATTATCGATAAGCCGAAACAAAACAACATAAATGTCGTACTGAACCACAGGAAATGACACATATCAATACGAACTAACGTATAATTAATAAAATATATAATACTATACAATGGGTACGTATGGCACTCGTAACAATAAAATTAACATGTGTATAACCTATATGTGAATATTTCGATCACATATTGTGACGTGCGATCTGATATCCTTAACGCGACTATCCATCCCTATTTTGCTTAAATCTATCACCATTTTTTAAAGTATACTTACGTAAGTCTGATATTTAATACACATAATAATAACAAATTACGAAAGAAAAACAGTAAAAATAAAATTGCTAGAATCTTATTTCCATAGAAAAAACATTTACGATGCATTAATCTTGTGATACTAAAAAAAAAACAACGTGATTTTTAAAGGAACTATAAAACGCTTTCTAGCTTTTATTTCACTATTATCTTGTAAATATATATTGCAAATCTTACAAATAATGTAATCAGATGCTGCCATATCTCTTCTATAAGCAAAATAGGGACGTACCTACGTCTCTTTACATATCCATATTAAAATAGACAAGCTTATTCACAATAAAGCGTTAACAAAAGGCACTTTCTCCTTAAATTACGATCACAATGTGATAGCACCATTTACAATGTTCGTGCGATATATTTAGGCGTCTGTACTCCGTACCATATAATTGTTATAGACAGAAATTTAACTATATTCTATTTTTTTTAGTAATAGCTGTCTCGTTCCTGCCATTTTGCTTTGGAAATATAATAACGTCAATGCTCCGAAGGCTATGACGTGCAAAACTCCGTTGATTAGCATAGCAATTCTTAAAAATCTCGTTTTGGCTGCAAACTATTTATTTATCTATATGATAGTGTCATGTAATGTAACCTCATTCTCTGTGTATGTTCATGACTCATGACCGTGCTATGAATGTATCGAGCAATAAAAAAATATGGAGATTATTGAACCCTCTAAATATAACAAGCATTATTGTGAGCATGGGCCATTTTTCCTGTTAAATTGCTGATTTCTATCAAACACCTTTTCATCTATTAATTTCGCTTCGATCATATCACAATGAAATAAAATGAAAGTGAAATGAAAATAATTTGTTGAATCCATTAAAATGTTCAATACTGTCTTGATCTGTAGTTTTCATAAATTGATACATTCTTTTTACCCAACACATTCATCCAGCCGTCATATGGTACAGGGTAGACAGACTCCTTAAAAACTCTTCCCAAATTGCCACAGCAAACCCGATAGCGTTCGGGAGACATTATTTACAATAGACTAGTAACAAACTGTTAAAAAGCGAATAAATACAAACGCTTACTATATACACGTTGTAATTTGGACGATACACTCAGGCCTCAAGCAGTTACGGCGTTATTCTGTGAGAAAGCGATAGCGACGCAGCCAAATAGGAATTATTAATTTCAAACTGATTTGTATAGTATTTCACTTTTTTTTTTGATATCATTGATGTATGTAATAGTTTTACTTCTATTGTCGTGCTAGTACTATAAAAGGTGAAAAATTGACATTTATCAGATCATTTTCATAAATTAATCATTTGTATCAAGCAATCATCAAGCAGTATAATATAACTTATTTGAAGCAAATCTGCGAAGAAATACTATACGTTTAGTTGTGGTATTATTGGGAATTGGGGACTATGGTTATAGGGTAAGGTTAAATTTACGTTATCTACATTCAAGCTAATTGCGACAAGCGTTTAAAAAAATTCAAGTATTAGTAATAAGTAAGGGCTACGGGAAAGAAAACTATTTGACGCGCCCTGTATATTAGACAACTGTTTATTTTTTGTGTATAGCTCTTTTTAGAATACGCCTAGAATATTTATAATATTCATCATATTTACATGAATAGAGCTGTATTAAAGTGTGCGCCATATAGCGATAGCCGGGTGGGATAGACTGCAATTTATCGATACTCCATATCGATTTTAGTACACAAATCGATTAGCCAATTTATCGATAATTTTCTATATCGAAGTGCACAAATCGATAACCCAATTAATTGGTTATTTGTGTATCGATATACGCAAATCGATACCTCAATTAATCGAAAAAATATCGCCGTCTGCGGGACCTATTGCAGAGTGCACCATCCGCGTAGTAGTCAAAGGTTGATCACGCCGTTCTCACCGTAATATTCCGCGACGGTATCGTCACCGTTCTGCTGGTCTCTAATCACGATGGTAGGGTTGTTGGAGCAGGTAGAGTTTGTCGATATGGTCCGTCGCAGTGACTTGCATCGTTGACACTCGACAATTACCATTGAGTTGGTGTCCATGTCTGTTTCTGTGCTGCTAGCACGACGTAAGTGTCCGGGACTCATTTGTAGGCGGTGTTCTTGTATCGCACGCCATAGGCGGAGCTCGATTCCACCTCTGGAATGGAAATACATTTTAGCAGTGTTAGTTAGGATTATAACGTTAAAGGCTGCTGTCCTAGCAGTAGTACTGTTTCATTGTTTGTGATCCATAACTATTTATTTCGTGTTTAGAGTGTTTTATACCATACAAGATTTGTATGTAACTGGGGGGTTAGGACTATGTGTTTGAACATTCATTGCGAAGTCCCGGAGTTCCTTCAACGTGCGAAAGGAGACCAATATGGGGATTTTAAGCGGGTGAAAATCCGGCATATTACTCGCTAAGGCGGGCATCCTAGAAGTTTTACCTTACGATAAAAAAAATTTTTTCCTTGTTTTTAGTTGCGGTTTCAAGACAATTTTGGTCCAAGACTGCAATAGCTGAATGTGATGTAAGTATATAGGCTAGTTGTACTATACTGTACTATATCAGTCATTAAACGCCAACTACCGACCCCGAGATTCTTCAACCATCGAGAGTTCGATATAGAGGGTGTTGAAGTCGCTATAGATTTTATATGAAAATGAATAATATATAATATAGTGTATATTTGAAGTGCGATTTTAGACCATATGACTTCACGTTCTGAAAGTGATATACCGGGTATGATTGCAGACTTGAATGTTGTTATTTTTTTTAGTCATTAATACTGGTAACCTGGCTTCGTTTTGTGTCGCAGTCTGGATATACCCTGTATGTAAGTGAACGAGTATATACAAGTGTATGTGTACTTGAGCTTGAGCGCGGCCAGGTCGTCCCTGGCGGCGTGGTGCAGCAGGTCGTGCAGCGCGTAGTGCTCGCGCAGCAGCGCCGCGCACACGCTCGCCGGCAGCCCGCGTGACGTCACCCACTCGCGCACGCGCGCCGCCGCCGCCTCGTCCAGCGCCTCGTCCCCCGCCTCGCCCGCCGCCTCGCCCCCCGCCTCGGAGTGCGGAGTGCTGCTTCTGGTATGGAAAAAACATTGAAATAAAACTATTTTATACGGATTTTATCGCGATTTGGTTTAATTTTTACATTTTTTAACTTCCCGACGTTTCGATTACTTTACAGCTTTCGTGGTCCCGTGTAACATTCGCGTAAATCTAAGAAACCATTATGGAAAAAACATTTATTTAAATTATTTTGAAACCAGCCCACATCGGCAACATACTATTTCCCGTACCGTTTTAATTATATTCAAACTGAATGCCGTCCTCTGTACTGCTGCATGTAATCATTACGAGTTTAAAAAAGTAACAAATATATCTAAATACCTTGCCCATCCCACGGGACCACTACTTTTTTCGGGATAAAAAGTTGCCTTAGATGTATTAATTCAAAGTGTCAGCTACCACCATAATTGACATAACCAATATTATATTATTCAATCGACTATTATAAATAATCACTGAACAGCTCTGAATAAAACCAAGCTGCGAATCCTGTATAATCGCTGTTTTGTAAAATAGTTCGTTGCCTATTTTTTTGGTAAAGACCGGTTGTGAACCGGGTGGACTCAATAAATTAATTTAATTTATTATCATTTCACTCCACATAAAACATACATAAATAATTTTCATGAAGACCTGTTCCGATATGTCGACCAATTATAAAATAAGCATGATTTACACAGCAAAGTAAGTTCAATAAGATATTTTAACCAACATTTATAGATATGAACTCTTAGGTGTATTTATTTTTTGTGCCTTTGTAACCAACCTGTTTCTCCTTTCCACTAATTCCCGTATAATTTGCGTTTGAACTTTCTGCTCTTCCAGCATTTGCCTGAGTAGCGCCTGATAATGCTGATAGCTTTCGAGCAGCTCTTGATGCAATCTGGAAATAAAAATTTTATTTAGAAATAATTTCATATTTGGCAATATATTTTTAGTAGCCTATGATATTGTACCGCCAAGTATTCGTCCATATTTTGACAGATGTTTTATTGAAAGCATCAGGAAACATTTATTTTTTTGTTGCAGGTAAACCTACGTGTTGCTACTGGAAACAAGAAACAAGGCGCAGAACATCATAAAGATACTATGGAGGAAGACAGAGATACCCTAATGAACATTTGAGCTGGAGTTAAATTGCACAGGGTACGTTCTTTCTTTCGTATACTATTCGCTTTTGATTACTTTTTCTGAGGAACTGTTTCTTGTCGATGTGAGAGCGCGCGCGCGCTCGTGTGTATGGTGTGTGTGGGTGGGTGGGTGTGAGAGCGCACGCTCCGTGTGTGTGGTGTGTGGGTGTGTGTGTGGTGTGTGGGTGTGGGTGTGGGTGGGTGTGAGAGCGCGCGCTCCGTGTGTGTGGGTGTGTGGGTGGGTGGGTGTGAGAGCGCACGCTCCGTGTGTGTGGTGTGTGGGTGTGTGGGTGTGTGTGTGGTGTGTGGGTGTGGGTGGGTGTGAGAGCGCGCGCTCCGTGTGTGTGGGTGTGTGGGTGGGTGGGTGTGAGAGCGCACGCTCCGTGTGTGTGGTGTGTGGGTGTGTGTGTGGTGTGTGGGTGTGGGTGTGGGTGGGTGTGAGAGCGCGCGCTCCGTGTGTGTGGGTGTGTGGGTGGGTGGGTGTGAGAGCGCGCGCCCTCCGTGTGTGTGGTGTGTGGGTGTGTGGGTGTGGGTGGGTGTGAGAGCGCGCGCCCTCCGTGTGTGTGGTGTGTGGGTGTGTGGGTGTGGGTGGGTGTGAGAGAGCGCGCGCTCCGTGTGTGTGGTGTGTGGGTGTGGGTGTGTGGGTGTGTGGGTGTGGGTGGGTGTGAGAGCGCGCGCTCCGTGTGTGTGATGTGTGGGTGTGGGTGTGTGGGTGTGGGTGGGTGTGAGAGCGCGCCCTCCGTGTGTGTGGTGTGGGTGTGGGTGGGTGTGAGAGCGCGCGCTCCGTGTGTGTGGTGTGTGGGTGTGTGGGTGTGGGTGGGTGTGAGAGAGCGCGCGCTCCGTGTGTGTGGTGTGTGGGTGTGGGTGTGTGGGTGTGTGGGTGTGGGTGGGTGTGAGAGCGCGCGCTCCGTGTGTGTGGTGTGTGGGTGTGGGTGTGTGGTGTGTGGGTGTGTGGGTGTGTGGGTGTGTGGGTGTGTGGGTGTGGGTGTGTGGGTGTGTGGGTGGGTGGGTGTGAGAGCGCGCGCTCCGTGTGTGTGGTGTGTGGGTGTGTGGGTGGGTGGGTGTGAGAGCGCGCGCTCCGTGTGTGTGGTGTGTGGGTGTGTGGGTGTGGGTGTGTGGGTGGGTGGGTGTGAGAGCGCGCGCTCCGTGTGTGTGGTGTGTGGGTGTGTGGGTGTGGGTGGGTGTGAGAGAGCGCGCGCTCCGTGTGTGTGGTGTGTGGGTGTGTGGGTGTGGGTGTGTGGGTGGGTGGGTGTGAGAGCGCGCGCTCCGTGTGTGTGGTGTGTGGGTGTGTGGGTGTGGGTGGGTGTGAGAGAGCGCGCGCTCCGTGTGTGTGGTGTGTGGGTGTGTGGGTGTGGGTGTGTGGGTGGGTGGGTGTGAGAGCGCGCGCTCCGTGTGTGTGGTGTGTGGGTGTGTGGGTGTGAGCGCGCGATATGGGTGTGCGTGAGAGCGCGTGTGTAGTGTGTATGTGCGTGCCTGTGTGTGAGTAATACGTGTATGTACGTACTTGTGGTTCTCGTGTCGCAGCGCGTGGTGGTGGTGGTCCCTGGCGGAGGTGGCGGTGGAGAGTGCGGAGGGCGTGTGGTTGTCGGCTCCGCTGGCGGCGGCGCGTCGACCCTCCTGTCCCGCCAGGTTCGCGCCCAGCTCTGGACACATACCACACTTATTGTAAACGCTTATAAAACAATAAAATGCTCTTAAACTATTTTTATTTGTATTATTTTATTATGGTAAATTAATATTAAAGATATTACAAATAATAATTCTACTCATATACGGCCTACTGCACCCTATACACTCTTATACAAGCAGGCTGGCCTAATGGGGTTGGCACTCTTTATGACGTAGAAATTCTTGTAATTATCTATAGTTTGCACATTTACTCGCTTTCTTTTCTTTCGCTTTGTACTTCGTGACAATTGACTACTAATACATTGACTTCCGAAACTTCAGGGGTGTGCCGATGGATTCGAATCCATGGCCACAGTCTCTGCAGCTGCGACCGAATGTTAACCAAATGAAATAGAGATTTTACAAAATAATCCATTGTATAATAAAGACTGTCAACCCACAAAAGGGGTGCTTGATGGACTGTGACATTATCCCTTTCAGTAAAACTTGATTGCTAAGAAACGCGTACGGTCTTGATTACTGTTACCAAATAATGATGCGTTTGACATCAATAAATTAAAATGTAACTCACCAGGTGATAAAACAGTAATAGCTGCCTGCACTGCGTTCCTCACTAAGTTATCGAGCGCGAACATCCAATGCGGCTTGATATTGTGCATCCTCAGTACCGCGTTCACCGCCTCTTGAAACATGTATATCGCTGAATGCAACTCGTTTATCGCGTTTGAGTCGAAATCTAACTCTTCTTTTAGTGTAGTTATCGCTAGCTCTATAACTGTCCGGTTTTGGTCCATTATGTATTCTTTCAGCGCACGCCGGAGAGTTTCTAGGTGGTTCTGGAAATAAAAAATACTTTTTTAATACCTTTTACTTATTCCCAATTCTATCTTCGCGATTTTCGGTATCGATATTTATATCCTACATTGTCAGAATACAAAATTGTTACCATCCATATCATCTGACATATTTACTTTTGATCAAAACAAACTTCGTGAGTTCTTTACGTTTTTTTTAAAGCTACTCGGTAAATAAAATATTCTAGATGAACCCAATATCGTTATTAAAAAAAAATTATAAAACTATCGACAATTACCATAGTAAGAACAGTGTTGCCAAAGTCCTGCTGCACGCTGTGCATCCACTTGGAGCAAATCTTCTCGCTGTCCTGCTCTAACACTCGCGACAGAGTGAGACGGCGCTGCGAGTCTTTCTTCAGAAGGTAAAACCCGTCTTGTTCCGCGTCTATGGACGACCGTGGAACGTTTGTCATGTCAACCTGAAAGGCACAAATATTTTTTTGTTTATTATGCTAAAAGTATATGCTTTTTTTAAACACTGGCTATGCATTATAAATTCTGCTCATATTAGGATCTGGAACACAGGTTTCCTTATTTATTAAAGTATGTTTTTATATTGGCGCGAAAAAGTGAATATAATGCGTCTGATGGTAAGCGCAGTGCAGTCCAGATAAAATATCAACCGGCCTGAGATGTTCATCTCTTGCTGGTCGATAATTATGTCGACCTGATTGCGTACACCTTTAAACTGATTTCAAGTTTATAGCAAGAATTATAGCTTCGATTTACACACAACATATACACTTTCCTCCTAGAAATATAAAAATCAAGAATCATTTCGATAACTCTTTGTCGATAGGGTATACAGTATCGACACCATACTATACTGTATTATTTTCAATTAATTCTGTAAAATCTCTATTTTTATGATTAAATATATCAATCTACGTATTAAATAAAACATATTTACCTCTGGAGACAGCAAACCGCCAGACGAACTCCGCCTATTCAGAATCGTGTCGCTGTTGTCCATCTCATCTGTCGACGGCGTGTTTGGCATTGTGCTACAAAACATAGACATTAAACACTGCAATAATAAAACTAAACTATACATATATTATATGTTTACATACATCAACTACTGTATTACATCTAAGAGTACGTAGCAAGATGTAGTTATATAGCGGTATTAAATTACGCGTTTAGGAAATATACATTTGAAAAATAGCACTGGATACAAATTTAGATTTAATGACCTCATACATAAATAGAGTTTAGATAATTCTAGCATTTCATTTGCATAATTAATTACTTTTACACAAACATCAACTTAGTTTATTATACGATATTTCACGATATAGAAACTCACTGTATCTAATCGTTTAATGCCACATTTACACTCAGCCCCTGCCACTACTCCTGCCGCTGTCGGAAATATTTCCCTAAATACTTCTGTTGCAATATCGACGCGAGTGAGTGTTCACACTCAGCCCTGTTACTCATTCACCGAACGACTGGCAACAATGGACGACGTCGAAGTTGTTGCGGTGACGGCATTATGCTGTCGTAAAAGACGGTGGATGAAAGAAATTCATCGCAATAGAACGGTTTAAGTACCTACTACTGCAAATTGACAAATTAATAATTTATTAATTATTTAATTTACAAATTGCAATTAATTCCTATTATTATTGAAATTGCCGACGGCGACTGAGCAAGATGGCTGAATGTAAACGCGCACTCGCGCTCGCGCTGTCTGTCCTTTGACTTCCGCACGAAAAACCGATACTTGAGGGAGCGCCGAGCAGTGGCAGCGGCCTGAGCAGTGGCAGTGCGAGTGATCTATTTACACACTCGCGCTGCCCACTTCTCTGCTCACTTCCCTGTCCTACAGGGCTGAATGTAAGTGAGGCATAAAATAATTACATTTTAAGACATTTAAGTGGCAATAAATCTTTGCGTTAATTACTCAATAAAGTAAGTAAACAGAATAATAATTCGAAAAATTATAAATAAAGTATTTTGTGTCTGCTAGTGCTTATGGATTTGTGAAATAAACAACATTTATGTACGAGGGTGTTAAATACGTGGTCAAGCGAACGTGACATTTTAAAACAAGCTTCGTGCGACATGCTCATGAAGGATCGCATGGAAATGAAAATAATGTAACTATCGAAATGTATGGTTCATAGAATTCTATATTTTATTCAGATTTATCCAAATAAATTTAAGTAATATAAGGTTTTTAAACATCATTAAATTTTTAAAAATCGGTTTAAAAATAAATCGTTGTCATTTAAAAGCAAATAAAATTTTGAGTGCTTACGAAAAACTCAAGTAATTAAACAAAAAAAAAAAGAATATAAGCTAATACACATCATGTATAAAAGTCGATATAAATTACTACAAAATATGCTGATATAATGAAATATCGATAAAAAATAATTCGATATCAATTCATTGACTGTTTTTTTTTCACACAACTCTTCATAAAATATAGTATACTACGAATTACAAATTGCGTATATATTAAATGTTACCTGCTATTGGACAGGTCCGGTGGGTATATCAGTATCGGTGATAGCATCGACGAGGCCGTCCGAGTGATGGTCGGGTTAGACCGGATCGTTTTCACCCTTGACGAACAAACACGGCTTAGGTGCAAAGCAATCGACACGTGTTATTACGTTTTGGTTATAACTTATAACACACATGTGCGACGCTGCTTCTTTTTATGTGTTTTTGTAGTCATTTTTAGATTTATCGTCGACAATCGATAATCGATATTAATTGTTTAGGGATGTTATTACTATTTTATTAGGCCGGAGAACGCTTCCGAAGACGATATAATAATATAGGTATTAGAAACTAGGTCATCTAAAATGTAACCTGATTCATTATAGATTTAATTTACTGAATCATATAATATTATGTATAACAGCAATGTATAAGGCAACAAAAAATTATTAGAAAAATAAGTTTATAAATATTTTTATTTATTATTACTACAATATATGAACCTTCCTTTTATTTTATACCATATTGTTACATGATTAATGTAAAGGAAAACTGATTTATGTCACAAATATTTTCCAGAAGCGGTCTCCCTAGGTGCAGTATATGTAAACTAATCTCTTACTTTACTGTGCAAGTGAACAATTTAATTTTGAATACTATAACAATATCAATTTTTCAACAGCAAAGACTACAAATTGTGTGTAGAAGTATATTGTGTATATATTGTACGTTAAGTATTATTTCAGCGGTTACTAACAATGACTACAACAACACTACAATTACAACATTTAGGATACAAAACTATTTACCCGCTCTGACGCCGGGACGCACGAATATAATGGTTGAAAGGACACATGAGTTTATGTATGTAGACTTTATGTAAAACATTGAGATATTATACAACGAACGTCGAGAACAAAATCTACACTTATCTGCCCAGCAAGCCAATAGAAGGAGAGGGAAGATAGTGAGATCACTTATGAGTGACAGAGGCAGTAATAGTGGCATGGTACTTTATTACAAATATTTTGTCCACGGTATCCCTAAGTATAATATCTCAATAAAAACTCAACCTTATTGGGAAATACATAAGCTCCCTTTCACCACGTATGGATGGTATGCCACAAAACGTCAAACAAAACAGATGATACTTTTGATACTTCGATATTCATACGAAGCCATGCATCAATTGGCAAAGTTTGTACATAAGTGTTCACTTTTCTTTACCTCCTATACCAATTTTAAAAGAGGGTGATCATCACCATGTATCCTCAGTGTATATCGTTGGAACTACTATAATTCCTTGTTATTTATTAGTTTAAAGTTTATTTCAAAAGTCAGCAAATCTTGGAAACTATTAATCAGCCTTTACTGTTTTTCAAACTATGCTAAACGTGTGTTTTTGGGCATTTTCTCATTTTTAAGTAATAACATAAGACGAAATCTCATTTTTGGGTTGGCGATATTTGAGCACTAGTTGATATTGTTCAAATATATAAAACAAAATTCTTTGCCTATTCTCATAAAATATTTTGTTTCGTTCCTTTTCTCCACTTCATAAACGGACATTAAAGAAAGTGAACACCGAGTAAGAAAGAAGTATTACAAGAACAGTTTAAGGTAACTGAATACCATGCGTTTAATTCTAAACTCTAAAACTATTGTAATAAGGTGTATACTCACTCGATTTCTGGTGAGCTGGGCTGATTGCCTTGCATGCTGGGTTCAGAGATCTTCTTCTGAGCTGTAATGGGTCTTGCTTTGTCGGCCGGCACGGATATACTGCGGCTGTAGTCCATGCTACTTCCTAGTCTGCTTGTAGGCTTTTTCTTTCTGTAACGAAAGATGAAAGTGGTAGAAAAATTATGTCCGCATGGATAGGTGGCACTATATTATATGCAAATCATATTATTACTCCCACTAAAGTCACGCTTAAGATCAGGCAGAGCTTATCTGGTTTTGAGAAATGACCATTATTTTGACCATAGAGGTGCGATGAGAATCCTCTCAGCGGTCCATAGCTTGAGAGCAACATCAGTTGTATTATTATTATGACTTAATTAATCATGGTTTTATACTTTTGTAATCAAAACAAAATAACTATAAAATTGAGCAAATCTATTGTAAAACTTACTCGCAAAGGAATGGGTCTTCTAATAATTCAGCTGCCGTGGCTCTTTTTTCCGGGTCAGGTATGAAGCAACGTAGAATGAAGTTCTTAGCCTTTTGTGACAACTCGCTCGGTATCTCAGGATGCATTTTATAATAGCCTACCTGAAAATTAAACATTCAGTTAAACCAACTTCAGTTAGGGTAAAATTAATAATCTACTACACTTGCTGTAAAACATTGTCATTTGCCTGTTAAAAATAATCTTTACAAATGGTATGTCGCTTTATATGTTTTCGCAACTTTAATTTCAAAATTTCCTATTTAAAATTATAACTAATTGGCCAACTTAGTCAATGTGATATTAAAAATGATCTAACGTTCTTATCTTATCATTATAAATATACAAATATCATATTACTATAGTAGTATTAACGAAGTGGAATTAACATTAGAATGTTATGAAAGCTTACTTTAAAAACAGCGGCTTGCGGCGATCCTAACTCAATAAACGGTGGGTTTCCAGTTGCCATTTCTACCACAGTGCAGCCCAGTGACCAAATGTCCGCCTGAAAAGTTAACAAAGTAATAAATACACACATAGTAACAAACATATTATAATCTCGAACACACTAAGATACAATCTGTAAGACATACATATAGATCATGCCGAATGATAATACCATATTATACATCAATTGTATTATGTTACGATCATTAATTTAATCCATATATTTCTAATCGATCCAAATATTTGAAAAGTTCGCCTTGTAAGTTTATTAAAAGTGGAGATTTTTTACTTCAAGATTATGATCACGCTGTAATATCCATCCGAATTAAGTTTTCACAGTATTGTCGAGTCGGGATATAATACAGTCATTTTAGATCACCCAAGTGTTTATCTTTCTTTTTAAATGTTATTTTATAAAACACTTACAGGAGCGCCATATCCTCTTTGTCCCTTGTCTATAACCTCTGGAGCCATGTACTGAAGCGTCCCGGCGAATGTCTCTGTCGAGGGACACAATCCCGCCAATCGCTTGGATGTACCAAAATCCGATATCTTCACAACCCCACTATAAGTATTCACTAGCACATTGTCGCCTTTGATGTCGCGGTGGACTATCTTTTGGTCGTGTAAGTACTTTAAGCCTGAAATAAAACAAATGCGTGAGTTTTTATAAGCTCACGATATTTTTTATATATACACATTGTTTACATAATGATAAGGAAATTTCATTGGATGCAGATAACTTTGTACTGATTTATGTGGAAGTTATTTTGGAAATACGTGTAAGTCCAACAGCGAATTTCCTGTGAATGTGATGCAGAAGATGAATATTAAGCAAAATACGTAACTTTTGCTTTTTAGGTTTAAAAGATTCTATATCAAGTGTAACAACCCCATATGTATTAATTAATTAAGTCTCAGAAATTAGGCGAAAATCATTCAAAAAATTACTATTTATTCACAAAATTAATTTGACAATTAACAGGGTACGAAATGAGGAATGATTTGATGTTGAGTCGTCAACAGTTGAAAAAGGAGTGGCGTCTGCACTCGAACATCTTATATTTATATACCCGATTGTGCCGGTGACGGGTTCTTTAATAAATAGTTGTTATTAAAACATAAATAAAACATAAATAATTTAGAAATGCAAATCATATACTGACCTTCTAAAATCTGTTTAGTGTAGTACGCTATAGTTGCCTCGTTTTCTTTCAGGGGACCCCATTTAGACCTGAGCAGTGCGGACAATGAACCTCCTGGCACTTGCTCCATGAATATTTTGAAATAGTTGTCTTCCGATATTGACCCTAGGTACTGTAAATAAAAGAAATAATTAGTATTGAGTTCGTAAGTATGGTATAGCAAGTAAATTTTAAATAATTCTATTTTGTTTTTGTATAGGAGGCAAACAAGCATACGCCATGCCTGACGGTAAGCAGTCACCATAAATCATGGTCGTCTGCAAGACCAGAGGTATCAGTAGCGTGTTGCCGACATATACTATGTTGCCGTGGGTTGTAGTGTAAGGCGCTGAGAACACTTGGTGCGTGCGTGCGTTGGTTAATGCGTGTGTGGGTGGGTGCGTGCTTGCGTGCATGGATGCATGCGTGGGTTGGTGAATGGCGGGGCGTGCGTGCGTGCGTGCGTGCATGGATGCATGCGTGCATGCGTGGGTGGATGGATGGTGGCGTGCGTGCGTGCGTGCGTGCGTGGGTGGGTGGATGGGTGCGTGCGTGCGTGCGTGCGTGTGTGTGTGTGTACCTGCACGATGTTGCGGTGTCGCAGCTGCGAGTGCAGCAGGATCTCCTCGTGCAGCGGCTGCACGTCCTGCAGGTTGCGCTCGGGCACCTCCTTGACGGCGATGCGTACCTGCGTGCGCAGGTCGCGCGCCGCGTACACCACGCCGTACGTGCCGCGGCCCAGGACCACGCGCTTCTTGCTGTCGTCCAGCTCGTACTCAAACTGCCAACATGCACGTACATTCATACTCATACACACACACTCGCTCTCTCTTCAGCTACAGGAAATCAACTGCTGAATATAGGTCAAGTTCATACCCCAGTATAGTTGCAGAAGTTCAGCTATGAGCAAGTCTTTTTGTAAAGGTTATTTAGATTAAAAAATGGCATAAAATATTAGTACGCACTGCTCCTGAAGGACCAACAACCTCGACAGCCTCAATTAGCCGCCTTTTAAGCCAGGCAGGGAATATCGAGATGGAATGCTAACGTTTTACTGCAGATAAGGGCAAGGTTTCTAATTGTCACAGTTGACTTGGCAACTACAACAACCTCTGCTGACACTTAATACATCGAAGAACATCATACGATAATTAGATTTTACACGATTAAAGGGGCATGCCCATTTTGGGCCGTGCTGTTGAGGACAATCTCCGTTCGAACCTGGACTGAAACTGTTAGTTTTGTCGACCCCCATATTCAAATGAGTCAAAGTTCTTCCCAGTCACGGGCATCAACGGCTTTTACAGAATTTCTTTTTTTCTTATAAATTGTAATATTAATGGTGATGGGAATAAGTGGTTTTATTGCACCCAATGCATTTAAGTCACTTTTTGTCTTGTATATTTATTAATTGCTGATACATTGAAATGTGGGCAGCGGGGGCTGAAATCTCTATGGGGAGTGGACATTACCCTTTCACGAATTTCATCCATGACTTAATATCTCGTCCAGGATTTATTAAATCGAACTCCAATGTAAAGATACGAGGGCAGATAATGCAAATCAATACCTTCAATTGATCCTGCATGACGCTGGTGTCTAAATCCGTGACTTTCTCGTGGTCTGCGGTCAGCTCTCCTAACAAGTCGTGGAGACGTTGCCGACAACTTTCCGACGGGAGGAATATTTGAAAATCATCGGAATTCTCGCTCACGTACAGAAACAGGCATCGCTCGTCGCGCTTGTATAAACTGGAACAAATTATTACATTATATTTATTAGTAATAATAAATTCCTTAATCCAAAATTTATTGATAATTTAATGACGTCGCTAGTAACATGAAATAATTAAAAAGTATGTATGTATGTATTAAACACAATACCTGTAACTTCTGATCATTTCAGAGGTGAATAACCATCGGTGCACTTGTCGACACTGCCCTCGCATCGAGTCTAGACACAAGTTTAGTATCTCCACTGACTTCTGTTCGGCTCCCATGTTCACGTTCACGTATGAAGGCATGTACACTTTTGTTGTTTCTAATATTAGGACCTGAAAAATAAACTCTCTGCATAAGGGCTAGCGCGCACGGGTGACTTTAGTCAGAGTGACATAATAGTTTTTGTCATTGCCACTTCACGTCTCCAAAGCAAAATGCGCTCACGATAGGGGTAGTGACAATAATGTCACCAATTGTCGTAACATGCGCGTATCTCCATACAAAGCCTCGGACATCATAAGAGTGATGAAACAGTCACGGAAAAAAGTAACCCGTACGCGCTAGCCCTAAGAAGTTATTGAAAATCTTTATTAACGTCACATATTAAGCCAATATGGCGATATAACTGCCTCGGTGGCGTAGTTGTACTACGGTACGGTTACAAAGCTGAGGTCTCGGGTTCGAACCCCCGGTCGGGCAAAGTATTGGGTTTTCCTGGAAGTCCGGAATTTGTGCCCGATATGACGATAGGCTCGCCACCTATCACATCATGGGACGGAACATACAAGGCGTAATGTGGGTGTCCTGGTGGCGCCTCTGCCTACCCCTTCTGGGATAAAGCCGTGAGTTTATGTATGTATGTATGTAATTATGTATTAAGCCAATATGGGTTAAACATTGGTTTAAATCACAGTTTTCCCCCTCAAAATCGAATAAAACACCTGACTTTATACAACTATCAGATATTTTTAAGCATAAAGCATTTTCCACTAGATGTTACTAAGATTACATTATTTTTGTTGCAAATCTTATTTGAGAAATGAAATTTTAACGGACAGAGGCGTGAGAAAATATGAAATGGTTACTTACCGGAAATCTAATAATATTTTCATCACTGTTCTTTGTGGCCTCAACGAAATACTCCATCCAAAATGAGAATACTTGTTGTTCCGGTGACGTTTCCTCGCTTTTTCTAAACCTGAAAACACAAAAACAACCTATATAATAACCTTAGTAGAAACATATAAAAAAATTGCCACCATGGAACCAATGAAGGACAGCCATAGATGGATAGGATAGATAACATTTTGTATTCTTTTTTCCTATGTTGTGACCACCCATTTCTTCCGTGCTTCCGTTCATTTCAGTCCATCTTAAGGTTGTCTGGAAGAAATCGCCGACAGCGATAAGACGGCCAATTGTTACACATATTTATGCGCTTTATATTTTTGTTTGTAATAATTTGTGTGGTGTGCAATAAAGTATTTATAAATAAATAACGAAATATGAATACTGGGTATAACCAGATAGCTGATAATAATTTGAAAAACTCACCTATCGATAAGTTCAATATTCCCTATAGTACTCTTGAGGTACCAGTTGGGTGGTTTGAGTTTGAACATGCACTCGGCCGCCTGTATTGCCTTCACGTAGTCCTGCGCCAGGACTGAGATCTCGAAGAACGTCGCCACATCCCAGTAGTCTTTTAATGAGGATAGACTGCCCTTCTTACCTATTAGGTGGTTTAACACCATGCCTGAAAATATAAATCAGATTTGTAAACTGATTAAGTGAAAAAATGAAGGTTTTATACTATTTGTTTTATACACTGGCAAAATAACATATTATCAAATATTACGATATCTTCAAACGTTAATAACACGTAATTTTACCAGCGTTATAGTATAAAAGCTGAATTTTATATATGTTTGTTATGCAACTATCAAAAGGTGTTTCCTTGGCAGTCAGACACTTTTGATGGTTCTTTCAACTTGTCAGACACATTGAAGCTGATAACTTCCGAATGAACCTTCATAATAAGTGATCGTTGATGCCTATGTTAGAGGAATACGCAGACGCATTAAATAACGAAAGTCTGGTTGCCACGGGCTCTTGAGCTATAAAAGTTAGAAGATACTCGTTTTTACGGCGTTTGGCGACCATATTAATCTAACGAAAGTCGTTGGACTTTCATATATTCAAAAATCTTGAAAACTGAGTTACTGTTCAGACCGCAAGATGTGGCTCTCATAAGAGTTTGGTTTTAGTACCTATTTGTAGTAAATGCGTTGTAGTATTTAATACGTTGACTGCAACTCACAATTTATCTTGTTTTTTGAAGGTGCAACATGTTATTTACCTATAATACAGAATGTGCTCTAGCCTTACTGGTATAATATGCCGTTTTGGCGCGGCATCGCAGTCAACATGTTAAATGAAAGTATTACTTAAAATAGAAATAATAAAAATCATATAAACAACTTGTCTTACCTATGTGTTGTAATTCTTGTGAATTTTTGAAATCATTGCCGGCTATCACAAGTAACGTCGCCAAATTGATTCCGGCGTACTCATTTGGCTGCACTTCAAAACCTTGTCTGTACCTGAAAATATTTATATCTATGTAACACGTCTTAGTTTCATTGCAGGTAAAATAATGCGAAATAACGATAAAAAATACAGAATCTTAACTACTACATAATACCTACTGTTGAGATTTTTGGAATTTTAGGATTAAAAATAAATAGTACCTGCAAGTTCAGATGCAAAATATTTTTATTCGTCTTTTAATTCTAGTTAAAGATGCTTTTGAGTCGATCTATAATATTGTCACCTTTCTAAGACCAGGCATTGAAACCAAGCCTAGCTTTTTTAGTCATTCTAATCGTCAGTATCAACCAGTGCCACTGAACATAGGATTTGTCCCAAAGATGGCCCTGTTACCTGTTGGAAATTACCTGCATCCAACATCCTATGAACTTATTTCATAATATTTCTCATCCCGACGTATCAGTATTTTTTATGACGTGACACATAGTGATAAGGAGTGACATATTTCATTCTTGCATCTATACCAGTAGTTCCCAAACTTATTTTTCTCGTGGACCACTTTCAAAATTTTACTGGTTTTGGTGGACCCCCTGCTGCTACATTTCTACCACATTCTTAAAGTCGCCAAAAAATAAAAATTGTGTCGCTTCTGAGTTCTGTCCCTATATTCCGATAGGTAAAATAAAAACGAAAAATGGTACTTTTTATAACACTTTATTTATTAAAAGAATAGAATTACAAGAAAAAAATAATAAGGCAATATAGGTTCAGGTCATAATTTTAATTAATGGGAAGGATGTATTTGATGGAGTGTCAGCAAACGATCAATGTTTGGCTTTATTTTTGTGAGCAATAACCGCAAATTGCAAACCGCAAAAACCCCCCGCTCTGTGATGTTTAATTTGCTCCTTTTTTTTGTTAAGAGATTTGTAACGGCACTAAAACTCCTTTCGACAAGGTATGACGAGGGAAAAGCTATTAAAAATTTCCTTGCGATTTCCCACAGTCCAGGATATTTTTCGGGTATTTCTGCTTGCAGCCAAAATGTTTGGTAGCCTTTTCTAAATTTCACCTTCAGCTCCTCATTGGTGCTTAGCTCGAGCAGCTCCTCTTGTAATACAACATTGGCCACTTCCGTTTCATCAAATGGATTTATGATCCATGGTGGTATATCCATCGTCAGGATATCTTCAAACCTGGTTTTGAAGTCATCATGCAGGGCATTTAAATGTTGACTGTAGGTATGGATATCCTCATCAATACATTCTACCTGCGACAAGTTTGGAAATTGAGAGAATTCGCGCCGACTAATGTTTTGCTTCATAAATTTCAATTTCCCAAGAAAAGCCGAAATTATCCCCTTTGTTTTTATTAAATTCAGGCTGTCCCCTTGTAACTGCAAGTTAATATCATTAAATTTTTTAAACAAATCTGTCAAATACGCAATGTCTGCTTTGAGTTTGATCAAGTTTTCTTTTAAATCTGGATCTCTACTTTCTAGGAACTCTAATACGGAATCGAAAACAGAGTAAAATCTCGTTAAGCATGCACCTTTCGACAACCAGCGTACTTCAGTATGTAAGAGCAGTCGTTGGAAGTCTTCATCATTTTCGTCGCACAATTGAGCAAATAAACGCGTATTCAATGCATTGCTTCTGATTTTGTTGACAGCTTTTATTACAAAATGAAGAGATTGGTTCAACCTGTCACTTAAATGTTTTGCCACAAGATGTTGTCGGTGGATTACGCAATGAATAGCTGTAAGTCCTGGTATAATTCTTTTGAGATGACTTATAAACCCACGATATCGCCCGACCATTGCAGGAGCTCCGTCTGTTGCCACTGAAATAATGTTTGTAAATGGAATCGATTTTTCCGTGAAAAAATTACTCAGGACATTAAATATTGATTCGCCTTTAGTATCAGTCTCCAAAGTTCTGGCAAATAGCAATTCTTCGTGAATTTCTTCCTCCATAATAAATCGGACATATGCCAATAATAATGCTTCATTACCGGGTAACGTTGACTCGTCCAGTTGTATAGAAAAATGATTTTTTTGCAGATGATTGCACAAAAAACTTTCGATATCAGAGCTCATTTCATCAATGCGTCTTTGTACAGTATTGTTACTTAATGGAATTCTTTTTAGTACGTCAAACGGAGATTTGTGCAAAACAGTTTTTAAAACCTCTTCAACAGCGGGTAAAATTAATTGTTCTCCGATAGTGTGTGGTTTTCCAGATTTTGCTATAAGTAATGAGATATTGTAAGATGCCCGCAAGCCATCATCGTTACTTTGAGATGTTGAAGCGAACATACTGTGTATGGTGGGTCTCTTTTCATATTTTTCCTTCAATGTTTGAAAATATTTTAAATCTTTACCTATTTTATCAGTATGACACCTTTTTAGATGATCTTCGAGCTTTGATGGTTTCATAGAGTCATTGCTCAAAACTTTGTTGCATAATAGGCACATGGGCAACTGTTTGTCTGCCTCTGATGGAACAAAACCATATTTCAAATAATCGACACTATATTGTCGTCATTTTTTCTTTGCTGTAGCCATGTTTCGTGTCAGTTACCTTACCTGTAAAAAAAAATGTTTTAGTAACCAAGTTTTTTTCTGAATATAGTTATCACACCGCAGCCTTTGTCAGCACGCGGAAATAGAATTACGGCTTGTAAAGGGACCAACTAATAAACCGCTAAGACAAATACAGACGTTTTCACAAAACGGTATCAATTTTAAAGTACCTAATTTACCACTAATTTTTAATAGTACAAATAAAAATTGGTGTACTCAGTATCGAATACTGATCATATTTGTGTAGGAAAAAATAAAAGTCGAAATCTCAAAATTCCATAAAAACGATAACTAACATTTCATCAAATCAATGAGTTCACGCGCTCCGTGTATTTGCGTATTTTTTGTCTGCGGCTTCATTGTTAAAACGCACATTAAAACGTGACAAACTGGCATCGAAGCCCAAGCCCCGCCCTTTTCCCGTCGCCCGCGCACCGCTCGCTTTTTCCGAAAAGGAATAATTTTGATAAAATATGTAGTTACTTCAAAATCAATTAGCCTCAATTAGTCAGCCTCCGTGGCGCAGTTGGTTAGACGCCGCCTGTGAAACGAGAGGGCGCGGGTTCGATCCCTGCACCGAAACAAATATTTGTGTGATCCACAGGTATTTGTTTCGGGTCTGGGTGTTTGTGAGACCGAAAAGTCTCTCGTAGTTCCTGATACCCACGACATAAGACTCGATCTTAGTGTGGGGTCAGGACTATGTATGTGACTGTTGGGTGTATTTATTTATTTAATATAAAATGATTGTGAAATTACTGTTTTATAAAACTAGTAGTTATTTGCAAGAAAAATTACAATATTAATTGCTCTGCAATATTGCTTATTCGGCCTTTTTAGAGAGGCAGTGCTTCTCTCGTGAAAAAACAATGGAATAAAACGTGCTGTGTTTGTCTTCAAATCGAAAGAGGACAATTAAAATATCTGTAAGTTACTAAGTTACCTATCTTAGATTATATACACGTCTAATCTACCTTACCTATCTATACAAGCAGTTGTGATCAACCGACTAGTACACGGAAACAAAATACTTAAGTACTATAACAAAAAAAAGGTAGGTACTTACTTTTCTCCGGCACTAGCAAACACTGATATAAATTTTCTCACACTTTTTTTCGAAATTCCGGAAACAAATGAATGAGTTTGCCTTTGGCATCAAGTATTTATAGTGGTGATCAAGTTCATGTCTGAACAAGCATTAAGCATTGTCGGGCGGATAGCGCTTTGCAAGTCTGTACACGAAATTGTACGTAATATCGAATACGCAAGTTTGGACAAGTAACAATCGCTTGCCTTATTAAAATATTATCTGCTTAGTTAGGTACTTAAAACAATGTAGGTAGGCCCTTATAAAAACTATGCTTACATTTATTTTTGCTTTTACTATCAAAAGCAGATAAATTTTCGTGGACCCCCATTAACATCTTATGGACCCCCATATTTTGTTCACGCTTACGTAGACCCCCAGCAAGTCTCCCGTGGACCCCTGGGGGTCCACCTGGACCACTTTGGGAATCACTGATCTATACCTTGCCTTGCAGTAATTGACTATTCTCTATGAATAACGAATAGGAAAACGTGACTTTTTGCTGTTTACAAAACTCTTATTAAACGTAATGTAATCAGTCAATGACTCATTAAATTAATTAATCTTAATGACACACTACTGTTTTAATATAAATTTATCACGTATATTTCTTAAAAAGGAAAACACAGGAGATTGACCTTGACGTTTCCTTTACTCTGCTCTAACTGATGGTACCATTTCTTATGTGTGATAATAAGCCTTATTTGTATAACAGTACCATGAGTTCGCTTCCCACATCGAGAAATGCACTCTATATTAATATTTTCGGTATGCAAAATAACAAAAATGTTGCCCGATATCACATCTCAAGACTGAAATAAGCTCGACGAACTATTTGTGGCGCTAGTAACTATTCTGCCTATCCTTTCGAGCATGCGGGCGAGAACTTGAAACGCAAACTACGCCTCTTACTATAGTACTGCGGGCTGCGCGCGAGTGCGCCTGCACGTTGAGGTCATTGACACATTGACATTATAAGACTTTTGACGAAAATATTTTAAACATTTTTTCTATTACTTATCGTGTATTATAATTTTGTGTGTATTTTCATCAATTATGAACTATCGCGTTACTTAAGTCTCTCGTTTCAATATACGCCTCGTTCACCTTTTTTTATCTTTAACCAATAATCACGCAACAACACTTACCAGTGTATAGCACTATTGAGACTTTCTTTGTCCGTGTGTTGAGATTCGACGAATTTGTCCTTGTAGATGCGTCCGCACAGACACAACATGTCCGGAAACCGGTTTTCTTTCTTTTCCAAAGCTTTGACACATACTTTCAAAGCGTTTTCCCTGTCGCCTTCTTTGTTCCGCCTGAAACAAAGTTATTCTTATTACTTATATGCAAAACAGTTTCTTCGAACCATTACAGTACAAAGATCAACTAATAGCGTGACATCTCATGTGTAAACAAGGATTTCATTTTTAGATGTAACTAAAAGAAATCTTGGTATTTACGAGAAACGTTTTAAAATGCCATTTGTGTTCTACTCTTATTTCGGCCCGCTCATTATGCACGTATCTAACGCGAGCACACTTTGTTCTAGTTATTCGCTCTATTATAACACCTCAATGGTTCTATCACAGATGTATAGCAAATTATGCATTAGACATTCCTTATTACATATTCTTATTATATAAATAACATATCATATTTATACAGGGTTAGTCAGAAAGGACATATAAATCCGAAAGAGGGATGCTATACTAATGTATGGAACAGATTTTTTTTACGATTACAGGGATGACCCCAAAGTAAAATTGTTCATTATGACAAGTAAAGAATCCCCCTTTCAGTTTCTGACTGTATAAAAGTTCAATCATAAAACTCACCTATTCATAGCAAAAGCGTACATAAACCTAATAATAGGCATGTTCACGTAATTCTTCCTGTTCATAATAGTCTTGAGGTCATCCACAACTTGGACTATAGCGTCATAGTCCTGTATTTCTCTGTAGGATATGAGCATGTTGAGGATGGTGTCTCCGGATAAGACGGCGGGGTCGTCGAGGCGGCGGCGCATGGCGTGCAGCACGTCGGCGAGTTCCTGGCCGCTGTACAACTCGCGAGCCTTGCGGAGGTCCGATAGGAACTTCTCTTGGAGGTGGGCTCTGTAATGGACAATGTTACTAGGTATGCCAAATCGCTTGAAATGCTGTCTCAGTAAAGCCTTTATGTATACAAACACACTAGTTTTTGTTGTAGTCAAAAATACCTAATAGTTTTGATTTTATAGGTATTCAAAGTTTTGAAAAATATCGGGTCCCGCTACAGTCGCGTGATCGCTTGTGACGTCATTTCACAACGCGCCGCACGGGCCACGACTCGCTTCGTATCAAATCGCCAGCGATTATAGTAGTTGTAATAGCTTGCGCAGTGTTTTGTTGTTGGTTTTCGTTCGCGTATTAAGTTAATAGTTTAATAATAGTAAATATTATTCGTTTAATAAAATGGATGAAGGATTCGAAAAAGGGCAATCGGATAATCTACCTAAAATAGATGGATTAATGGTTGCCATTACTTATCAACAAATAGTGATTTCGTTGCCGCCGAAATGCGAGGAATAAAAATGCAACGGTAAGTGAAATTTCCGTGCTACTACTTATGCTTAATAGTTTATCTGTTCTAAATTGTTTTATCAAAACCAAATACCCAACTAATGTCGTAATGGAAGAATGCAACTCAAATAGTAGAACTACCTACCTACCATTAAATTTGTAAGTTAAAGACAACAAATATGTATGTATTATAGTTTTGTAGCTATTGGTAGGCACGTATGTATAATATAGGTAGGTAACGCTCTTCTTAGTAAATTTAAATGAATACATACATACCTATATTGATTTATTGCAAACTAGCTTCCGCCAGCAGCTTCGCCCCAGTTTCCCTCAGAAGCTGTACATTTTCCCAGTATTAAAAGTAGCCTATGTGTTATTCCAGACTTTCTTTTCTGGCGAATTGGTAGTTGTGTTTGTGCATTTATGCACAACACATGATTTCCTAATATTTGGATTGGACATTGTTAAAAGTCTTTAGGTATAAACGTAATATTATAGTACTCTGTGGGTATAAATTCAACGGCACGGGCGCGCGACCACGAGCGGACTGAGTGAGCCAGTGAGCGTGTTGTGCTATGACGTCACACCGTAACCGGCAGCCCGGGTCGTACGGTTACAACTTGTTTTACTTCTAAATCGGAATCTAATTGACATATCGAAGTAATTCTTTTACTAGTATTTTTGATTTTTGCCAGAGAATATGGAGTGCTAATAATCAAAATTAGTTAACATTCTTCATTATAGATTTCAGGATTAGGAATTGTGATTTTTATTGATTTCAAGATGCAATAATGATTGTGGATACTATATTATCTACGTTATTGTTACTACTGTAAAGTAAGCATCTTTATAAAAATGTTTTTAGAGAGTGTCTAAGACTACTGCGATGTCTTTAATAACGCAAAAAAAGAAAGGAAAATCCATCCCTTATTGCATTCATGTTCAAAGATCGGCAGCTTGTAGTATTATCAAGAGTTGTATTTTTAAGTGTTTATGGGCGGCAGTTATGAGTAATGAATCGGACCATGACCTGGTACAGCGAAGCTTATATGTCGACTTATGGCATAGAAAATATAAATTCGGAATGGAATGGCAACATCCACTACATGTAACCAGTGGCACATTTACAATTTAACTTCGATGTCAACATCATACATTTGGCTTCTCAAATGAGCCTTGGATAATCTTCTAGCTACCAAGTGCACAAGCACCCAAGTTTTATGGTTACGACAGATAGCGGGCGGGATTGGACGGCGTCACGACGCAGGCGGAGTGGCTCTGTGTGTTAAATTCCATACTAATATGTATTGGTCATTCCAACTCCAAATTACCCGTCAGCATCGCGCTTGCGTCGCGTTCTGGATTCATCCCGCCCGCTGTCTGTCGAAACCATTATAAAAACATGACTCCAACAATAACAGCGCCCCTAAAGGATATGTAGTTCTACAGGAATTTCGGTCTACTCACTTGGTCTGCACCTCAACATCCTGCAAGATATTCTTGAGGCGCAGCGTCAGGTGTTGCTTCGGGTCCGCCGTCTCCTCGCCCTTGAACTTCGTCGCCGCCGGGTTCGTGGTGACACACGTGCCCGCGTCCGTAAGCTTGTACGACACGAACAGGAAATTCGGCAGCGACATCTGTCATTCATTATTGTATGAATCATTATGTGATTCATTCAGTTCATTAATTAGGCTCCATTTTACCTTATATTAGGTCAATAAAAGTTGGTTTATAAATATAAGCCTGTATGTTTTGTTGCTAAGTAAACATGTCTCTTTATAAAGATGGGTTCAGGATAAGATGCTTACGGTAAAATTAATTAACGCAGTATTACGACTGCTTTTTTTAATGAGAGGAATGCTGAGATGCTGTGAACTGCTACTGCGAATTCTGTGACCCATGATAAATAACAGGACACATTGAAATAGCAGTGGGCACTAAAGCTTTGCGCCTTTGTGGAGCAATAAACTACAATGCATCCAAAATACTGGTCCCTTTCATAGGTCATCAACATATATGAATGAGTAAACTTGCTTAGAAGACAAATACTCAAAAATGTTCAAAGACAATAATCGCCAAAGTAAGACCGGACGAAATACCAAAGGTTTAGCAGCAAAGCGGCTCATTTCGCCGGCCGGGATAACGTAACTTTTAACTATTACGTTAGAAGGAAATATCTCGAAATTCTATCATTCCAAATAATGTTCGAATCTACTAATATTTATAAATTGTAATAATGACTAACGAACAGATACTATCATATTATAATGGTACTTATATTTAGCCTCAATTCATACCAATTTTTGTGACCATCAATTTATATCGACACATATGAATTGGTTTTATTAACAATGAATGATTTACTATTACAACCAGTTTATTGCAAAATACATTCAACCAATATGACAACGTAGATTCTTTTCTATACGCTCTATGAACAAATAAGCAATTCAAATAGTTTATTTTATTTACACTTCAATTGAACGGCTCGTGTTGTTACCACATAGTTCTAAGAAATACATTGTCTTTGTTGTTTTAATAATAATGCATCAGCCTCCCACACCAGGAATTCTTCTAGTACGTAGATTATATAAGGGGCATTTCACGTCAAGCGGACAACCAAAAAAAAATGAGGTCGTGAATTTTGTTTATACTCTGGTTAGTTCTACTTCTAGGGGACGTGAATGAGTACACACAATTTTTTTTATCGTATGATGCTTAATTGCTGAGTTATGAGCTTTTAAAAAATGACTAACAATGAAATCACGAATTTTTGGATATATATTATCTTTATTAATTAATTTGTAAAAAAAACTAAATAGTATTGTTTCTTATAGTTAAAAAGTTGAAGTTTTTATTTTTTTTATAGAATTCTAAATTTGAATTTTTTTGAGTATAGTAAACCGGAAGTGAACATTTCAAATCGATTTTTGAGTAACTTCGACACTTTTTTTTTTAAATATTTTAACCTTGAATTGAAGCTTTAAATGTACTTATTCTTCACAAAAAAAAAAAAAAACGTGATCTCCAATAGTTTAAGAATTAGAGCATATAGAGTACATACACATAGCTATGACAACTTTCTAAGCAATCGGGTTTATGCGCTAACATGCTAAAATACTACGCTATTAGTGTTTTATTCCTTCATTCTAACATGGAAAAATATAAAAATAAACAATTTGTTTAATTCTTCACAAAAATATTAAAACATGGTCGCCAATAGTTTAAGACTTAGAGCGGTTTTACTAATTGAGATTGAAATAGTATAAAATAAAAACATAAACCAAAATTTTAACAAAAAAAATAACCGACTTCAAAAAACTGACAAAATTCATACTAAAAATAAACATCTAAAAAAAAATAGGCTTTCAAAAATGCGGGCTTACATGAAAAAGTTTTGAATCGTCCTTGCAAATTGATTTTGATTGCCGTTGAGACTTTTTGAAACATTCTTTTATTGGATATTTAATCCTCGAATGCTTCTTACGAACAATTCATCCAACATGACGGCTCGTTCTTCCATGTTTTCGCAAAATTTATCATCGTCATGTACAATTTGTTCACCAACACACAACAATCGGCAATGCCCCCAATTGCCGATATCGGTTTCATTACGGAATTGTATATGGCATACTATTAAACTGTAATAATATGATTCTTTGTCACTATTACATCAGATCTTCATGATTTATTGGTATAGCTGCCAAAGATATTGACTATTTACGTGTTTGTTCATTTTATTAACACCCCCCCTCGCCCCTACCCCTACTTTCATTCACCACTGTAACTTTGCTTTTATACTGAATCTAATGCAAAAAGAACCATTGGAATCGTACTCAATTTTGAGGAGTTCTACTCTCCAAGACCGAAGATATTCATCAGATTTTCCTGATTTCTTGGTGAGATCAAAGTGTTAAGACGTTCTTTCTGATGCAAAAGAAATCACTAAAATCGGTTAAAAGCTGCCGAAGATATTGACTTTTTACATGTTTCTTAATTTTCTAACCCCCCCCCTCGCCCCTACCCCTACTTTCCTCCACCACTGTAATTTTGCTTTTATACTTAATTCAATGCAAGAAGAACCATTGGAATCCTACTTAATTTTAAGGAGTTCCCCTCTCCAGGTCCGAAGATATTCATCAGATCGTTACCATATTTTTATGGGACCAAACGACAAGCACCAGCTTTCAATTAAAGAAGGAATTATCGAAATCGGTTCACCCAGTACAGAGAAATGAGGTAACAAACATAAAAAAAAAAAAAAGCAACATACAGTCGAATTGAGAACCTCCTCCTTTTTTTGAAGTCGGTTAAAAATGGAGAGATTTATTTTGTAATTTTCACAGTTTTACTATTCGCACTAGCACTAATTCTCTTTACACATAAGCCTTCGTTGGTTGGAATTTTCGAATTATAATCGAATTTTTGTATTATTTTGCAGACAAACAGAAGCGCCATTAAAACAAAACAGTTTTGTGAAAACAGTGATAAAGTAGCTTGTAACATGAGGCAAATATTAGTATTTTAAATGAAAGAGTGGGGACGTAGTGGGGACATCTTACCGTCTCTTTCACACCCGCACGCTATTATGCACTATAATGCACAGTGACGTCACTTACTTTGTTTTGCATCCCTTTTCTATTACCCCCACTACTAGATTTAAAAAGTTTCTAACTTGTTTAATTCTGAATGGATTTAGAAAATTCTTTGTTTGCTAGATTTCGGATATGGATACTTTTTGATTAATCCAATAAAAAAAAATGAGTCAAATACCCTATTGGGCCATTCATATAATCTTATAACTGTAGTGATAGCGCTATTCGTAGACTGTAAACTTTCACGGGTTGCCAAAAGTTTAAGGTTTCCCCCAAGACCATCACATGGCCCTTTTCTATGAGCAGTGGCATGGAGGTGTAAATGCGCTTCTTTCTTAAAATCTTCATGCTTTAAATCGTCTGATATCATTATGATGCTTCCATGTTTAATGTCATTTCCATCTTTACAATAATAAACAGATGTCAAAAGCGTGGCTCCATCATTATTCCAATGAAATAATTGGGCAGAATCTTGTACGACAAAACTATAATTTTCGGCAAAATCACATTGAACGAGAATTTCTCCTTTAGGGATGGATAATTTGTGATCCTAATTTACTTCAAACAAGATTTTAAGAAAGAAACGCAATTACACTTCCATGCCACCGCTCATGGAAAAGGGCCATATGATGGTCTTGGTGGAAACCTTAAACATTTGGCAATTTTTTTGTGAAGAATTAAAGAAATCGTTTATTTTTATATTTATCCATGTTAGAATGAAGGAATAAAATACTAATTGCGTAGTCATTTTGCATGTTAGCGCATAAACCCGATTGCTTAGAAAGTTGTCATAGCTATGTGTATGTACTCTATATGCTCTAATTCTTAAACTATTGGAGATCACGTTTTAAATTTTTTTGTGAAGAATAAGTACATTTAAAGCTTTAATTCAAGGATAAAATATTTAAAAAAAAAAGTGTCGAAGTTACTCAAAAATCGATTTGAAATGTTCACTTCCGGTTTACTATACTCAAAAAAATTCAAATTTAGAATTCTATAAAAAAAATAAAAACTTCAACTTTTTAACTATAAGAAACAATACTGTTTAGTGTTTTTTACGAATTAATTGATAAACATAATATATATCCAAAAATTCGTGATTTCATTGTTAGTCATTTTTTAAAAGCTCATAACTCAGCAATTAAGCATCATACAATAAAAAAATTGTGTGTACTCATTCACGTCCCCTAGAAGTAGAACTGACCAGAGTATTTAAACAAAATTCACGACCTCATATTTTTTTTGGTTGTCCGCTTGACGTGAAATGCCCCATAAACTAGAAACTCAATGTGCCTATTACTCCTTAGAGGTGATTTGTCTTTCATTATAAATAAATACACCCAACAGTCACACACATAGTCCTGACCCCACACTAAGATCGAGTCTTGTGTCGTGGGTATCAGAAACTACGAGACTTTTCGGTATCACAGACACTCAGAGCCAAAACAAATACCTGTGGTTCACACAAATATTTGCCTCGGTGCGGGGATCGAACCCTCACGTTCCAGTCAGCTTCTAACCAACTGCATCAGGAAGGCCGTCAGACTCCTTAAACTCCTTTATGAGTGTTTTTAAAAATATTTACACACACACCGATTCTCGGAATAATTATAATCCACTATCCCAACAAATTAACTTGCGGAGATCAAATACGCGCATATCCATCAAATTCTTAACTAAGTTGTTACTATAATAAATCATTTGCTTAATCCCTAGGAAATATACATTATTAATAAAGCCGGCCTTTTTTATTCTGTCATCTGGTATCGTCAACATTTTAAAAAGTCGCTAAAGAAAACAAGTGGCTTTTAAACACCAACCTATGTATTTCCTTTTGTATCGGTAAACTGGGCCAACTGTACAGTGTACCAATTACTATTAAAAACATGTTATTAAAGTCCGTATCATAGTGTTTATTTTTACAATACTACTTAGTTTGTGGTTTTCTCTCTTAATAAACACATTTCTATTATAAAACCAACAGAGTGACCACTTAAAAGTTCGCAGCGGTTATTATTAGTCCTGTATTAGGGTTGGCAACTGCAGAATATAAATAATTATAAGGGTTTTTTAAAAGACAAGCAAAATACATACTGAAATACATAATTCATTTTCAGCGTTAAGTACTAAAGCATACATGTTAAAGTTTAAGAAAAGCCCGTATGAAACAATACAGGATATCTATAGATCTATACATATCTATCTAACCATGATGCAGTTTCAAGTACACATGATTTTTTTTTTCTTGCATTATATTTTTAATTCTTTCCATATGTCATGTTCTGCATTTGTAAAAAAGACGTGTCAGTAATTATTGTACAGAATCGTTTACATAGAACTAAGTTGTTTAATAAACATATGCACATTGCAGAGTTAACTATATTAGAAAAAAAAAGATTTATTGCGATAAAAAGTACAAAACAAAAATAATTACTACAATTGGCAGACCCATCTCGAAAAATCGTTGGATAATGAAGAATACACGAAAGTATAAGAACAATCTCCTTTTTGAAGTCAGATAAAAGGTATTGTAAATCACTCTGTTACTGCCAACCCTACCGATGGCATTTTTGTACGACGCCAAGTTTCATTTAATCTTCACGACTTAACTCAAATGGAGCTCATGTTTTTCTCCACTCTGCGAACTGCGTCGTCCACTACAAAGTGTACCGACTATAATTCAATTACGTGCTGAGTTATTTGAATTATCATCCTAGTGCGATTGAGGACAGGGGCAGGACGATTTGACAAATTGAGAGTAATAGCTATTGAGATATACGAGTGTGTACCGACCGTTATATTGAATGTAATTCATATTTGAATAGTTGGATACATGGGAAAATGGTCAAATGGTCCTTGTAGATGTACCTAGTTTTGTTGACCCGTATAAGCCCCATGGATATGTGTGTACTTGGTCTGTGCCACATTATGTGAGAGCGCTTGGTCTTCGATCAAACACAGCAAGAAATATCATTAAATATGTTATAGTACAAACTACATTATGTCTTGAATTAACATTGCACAATACTGTAACTGCAGCAACAATATAATGAAGTACTGTATCTGAATAACACAGAAATATATTTCTATTTTAGCATTGCCGTGCAGCAATGTTTAAGAGGACTTAGCGTTTAGTCTTGTAGACTAATAAATTGTCCAATAAATTAAACTTTTACAAGACTGTCCCTAAGAAAGTTCAATTTATTGGACGGGTAGATCAGAGTAATAGGGCCTTAAAATTAAATTCGTTAGTAATAATGTAAAAAGATCGCCTGCTTTTCTCTTGTAGGATTCCATGGATCCCCTGAACCTACATACATACATATGTATTTATTATCCACAGCGGAAAACCCTTAAGTGATATAAATCATCATGGATATAAGTTGTGATGGATGTTTAATAATTCCAGTATTACAATTTCTTATTTAAATTGCGCAAAATACAGTTATGAGGCAGGGAAGTTACTGCATGTACGGAAAATCGACACGTATTTTTTTGTAAACATCAAAATAAACGCCAATAAAAAAGAATGACGTTATATTTTAAAATAGGTAACTGTACTGGATTTTCCCGATTTTGCAATACATATTCAGCTGACAAAGGTTTCTATGATAACTTTCTGTTTAGTACCTACATATGTTTCAGTTGCACAAAGTAAGACAAAGTAATTGAAATATTTGTTAATTCGACATCCTTTCTTAAAACAACACTTAATTATTAATTGCGTTTAATTGTCAGCTGTAAGTTGACGTGAGTTCAAGATCAACCTTTTACCAAAGAAACTGGAAGGAGGAAAACATACTGAAAATAAATATTTATAAAATTCTTTATAAAACAATCAGTACCTGTTTGCAAAACATACTGTGGCTTTTCGTCTATTTATAGGTTTTGAAGAATAAACTACAATTATTGTAGGTACCTATATTTTATTTATTAAAATGTTTAAATCGTCACATTTGTAATATTTGTATACTTTGAGGCAGCAATTGTGTGATGTGCCAACTTTAAATTGACACTGTATGAACTTGTCAAATGTAATCAACAAGTAATATATAGGGTCATTACAACACTTCCAAGCGAGTTCACAGGACAATAAATATGTAGTACCTACTGTGGCATATTATTATATCAATATATGGATCATGTTATCCTACTATTGTTTTTGAAATGCTAGGTAATTAAATAAATGGGAATTCTGAAAACTTAATTATGAGTTATGGCACAGAATTAAGCACATATGTGCAGGTATTATTATCAACCAAGGGCTATTTTAGAAAGTGCTAGAGTTAATTTTGCTACTCAAGATAAGTCATTTAGTCCGGCCATTACATTCTTTGATTGCAGGACCATTGGCTCTCATATACTCCTTGAAGATAGAAAAACAGCGTATTTCTGTACTACCTTTAGACCTACACATAGTATGATTCTTGTAGATCTTATGGATTATGTACTAGGTATATATTGCTGTCCAGATGTCGCTTATAAATCAAAATATACGTCAAAAACTAGTTTATAAATGTAATAATCTTTGTTATTATATTTACAAACATAGTTAAGTTTTCTAAGATAATAATTTAATTACAAAACAAACATCATGTCCTTAATCTGGTTTTGGCCCAAACATGTAAATTGTAAGATATGCTGATACAGCATATACATTTTCTATGACTGGATGCACACACCCCCCAATATACAATAAAGGGCTACTAGCCCAGAGATAGCATATAAATCACATCTTATGGAAAATACTATAACTTTTATACCTTAAGCCGCAGTGTAGCGTCAGGATCCACATCATTATATAGAAGCACATTTTCTTTCATGTCAAAACTCTCTCGTACACCCAGATGGTACAGCAAGGAGCTCTGCTGCAACTGAACGCTGAGATCCACCAAGGCAACATCGGCATTGTAGAATGTGTCCAGCACATTTGTCTCACCAAAATCTAATTTTTCAAACTGAAATAATAAAGAATTTTATTTTTGAAACACTGTTAAATAGCGACAAAACATTCGATAATTGAAATAGGTTTTAAAACTGTCTCCAAAGTGGCCAATTATGTGAGTTGGATAATATACTGTAATCCTTGTTTTAATGCCAAACTGTGTCATTATTCTATCTTGATTGTTTTTATCTTATTGTTAGAGAAAACAGATAACAGAATCATATTAACATTCCAAATAAACAAAATATGTGTTCAATGCAATACACTTATTACATCCTTCCAATGTTTTATTTTTTATTTAATTTATTCTGTTTTACTCAACCACATTCTGCCAATTAATTGACCATTTAATATTATAATTTAATCCTAAAACTAAACATGAAAAGTGATTCAGTGAAACCACATTACTTCAATATTAGCTCAAAGTCATGTCTTCTTTAACCATGGCTTAAGCCTGACGAGACTATTTTTTGCGATGATTTAATTAGCTTAAAAGCTTTATCAGCTTAAATGTGTATATGGGAAGATGCAACTGGAACAAAATTATAGAACCTTGTAAATTTAACACCGCATTTTGTGATATTTTAAAGTTAAATAGCCCATAAATAATGTTTAATGTTTTGCTTTTGTACACAGATGGTCTTTTTGTTTTCATTGGATTAAGATGCCATGCTAATTTTGTTATTCTAGGTAGTGTTCTTGTTAAGCATTCAATTTTTAGTTATATTTTACAAATAATGATTATGTGTCTGATTGGATGTGTGAGGAAATAAGGTAATAGTAATAGTCTGAAAGGCTAGATAGGTGGTTTATTGTGAACTAATTTCAATCGTTTATATCATAAAAAAATTACACCATAACATAATAAATAAAATTACATATTTTCTTTCTCCATCAGATCATATTGGATTAAGATTGGTTTACAAAGGGAACTGCACATAATCATTTTGCTATATTTGCCTGGTAACAACATGTCTAGGAACCTTGAGGTCCTGCATTTGATTATTTTTTATTCTGGCACGGCATAGTGACTGCATTGCACCTGGTGGTAAGTGCTTACGCCGTCCAGACAAGAGTATCTACATCAGTCCAGACAGAGTGTACAAGTCAGGTAATCTACATAGTGTGATTTCCAAGTTTGAAAAATTGTATGTCACCTACTTATGATTGGAATTTGTACTAGGCATGGTGACAAGCACTCACCAATGACCTTTGGGAGGGAAATTAACTTGACAAATTATGGAGGGCACTAGTTTAACCTCTGCCTGTCCCTTCAGGGTTATAGGTATGAACTTATATAAGTATGTATGATGACTGTAATTATTATTTATATATAAATGATATTTGCATCAAATATCAGTTGGGATTTGCCTTTCCTAATATATTTATGTGAGCTTTTCCTTGTGTATGAACACTACTTTGAATTTTGGTTATTGTTTTTTAGTTCTGGGAAATAAAATGATAAGCATATTAAAGCCTAACAATCAATTTATGGCCTTAAACTCTTTATTTTACTCTCAATCCCTTTTAAAAGTTCGAAATAGGTATTATTTATATAGCCAATGACATGAAAGATTTTTTTATAATTATGATATAAGTATTCGTTAATATTGATAATTGAAATGCCCTCTGGCTGTAGAAAAGGCTTGACAGATCTGCAGCATACCATTGTAAATTCATGTAAACATGTTTAAAATTCACCTTTTAAAACACTGAATATTCATGAACAATTTCCTTGCACCTACCTACTTTTACCTTAAAAAAATATCGAGACAAATTAAAGAAACTTACATGAATGTGGTGCAAATTGGCGTTCACCAGCTCAGAGGCCAAGCGAACCTCTTCCAAAGCCCTTTTTCTATGTGCAAGATTCGAACTTTGGGTCACGTCCAAAACGCAGGCTATGTCCATCCGAGGTCGTTGGTTGGACGAACCAGGTTGAACCGTAGCGTTAGATCCATCACTGCAAACACTCTCGCAGATACTTCTCACTTCGCCTAAAATTGACAAACTCAAAATAGTAAATACGAAAACACAACATGAAAACAAAGTTCACTGTGCATTCACGTATCGGACCTGTGTCCTCCACAGCCGTGGAAGTGTTCGCACCGCTGAATGTTATCATTTTTCACTTGTTTATTAACATTTGGACAGTTTAAACACACTTTTCACGGTATAATTTACGCAGCATAAAAAATAAATTCCACAAACAAGTACTACGGGATCCGCGCGTTTGTGTTATTTAACATTAGTGATGCGAACGTCGCACTCGGTTGCACACAGCACGAACATACATTACATATTTCAATGTTGGGTTATTGCGTCATCCAATATCGACTATGTTGAAATACGTATGATGTACGTTTATAAACTAATATAAGATGTTTAAAACTTGTTTAATCAAAAATATTGGCGGAACACAATTTAGGATTTCTTGCAATTGAGTTGCACTATAATATGACATTAATTTGCGTGGTAAGTTTAGAAATGTGGTACTTATTTTAATCAAATGATAAGGTAGCCTCGGGGTTTTGTACTATAATACCCGCATGTTAAAAAAGTTACACGAAAACCTGAAGGTTTATATTGTTGTTTTATTCTTCCACCCCCTCAGTAATGATTTTACTAATATTTTATTACAACTAATAGAAAACTGTTCTTTGTTTTCAGTTAATATTTAAGAAAAAAATCAGATACAGTTTTATCACTGCATCAGACCTAATCATTCTGCTTTGAATTAGATTATCTAAATATTCTAAATACACAATTCTACAAATCGATTTTAATATATCAGTGAATTCGATATCTCAAGTTTCGATATCTATCTCAATAGATTATATTCCCACCAAATTATGTTGTAAAGTGCGCATCACTAAAGACCTTGAATGGGATTTGAAGCTAGCGACATCTATATGTAAGTATGTGAAAATTATAAAAGTAATTTTATCATCTGTTTTGTATTACTAATGCTACTACTAGATGTCACTGTTACCAGAAAAATACGCCTGAATTCCATAATCTGCTGATTACCGTAATTAAGTGAATAATTAGTATGAAGTACTTACTAAATACAATATACACTAATAACTATGAAATTGAGATAATTTGCAGTTCCATAACTAATTCATAAGCATATGACTGATAACTACAATGTAATTCATATTATTCTTACTAACATAAATCTAGCAGTTATCATAACGACGTCCTATCTGAACTGTAGGTACTTACAGCAATTTTTTGTAACGGGCACAACGACATGATACAACTTACCATCCTAGAACATATTAATTAATTTACTGCTTATGGATCGTTCGGGAAACACTTGGTTCAGTGGTAGGTAGGTACTAGGTAGATACCAACTAAATCTTCTATGGTCTATGAAGTCATAAATTTTAATAATTTAATTAATGAGAACTTCATTTTGAAATCCGTTAGCCGTTGTATTCATGAATTAATATGTCTCACAAATTGTTAGAACATGATATCAATGCCTTCTTTTAATTATGTACCTATAACAAAATATTTATTCTTATTTCGGCTAGAATTCTAATACTTTGTGTTTCATTTGTTTCATAAGAAAGTTTATTGTGAATTTGATTGTGGTTTAATATTTTATTCAACATTGAAAATATATTTAAATGCGTGTTCTTGACAGGAATATATCGATATCTATGATATTCTGTCACGAGTTCTCGAGAAGCAAATCATTAACTTTCCTGCAACACTGTAACTAATGGTCATTCAAGGATGATAGTGGATACTATGTCAAAAGGAGTTGACGCTGGCACTCTATAAAGACTATAAAACTCACCATATTCGTGTTTCATCGTTTCAAATACACATTTATGAAAAGAATTAAAGCATAGACTTACTTAAAATATTTAATTAGCTGTACCTATGCACGAACTACCTTCAAATACAACACCTAAAATAATACCGATTTGAGGATGTTCCTGGGGCTAAATATGATATGACAATTACAAAACTGTACCTAAGTTTAAAATAATGAGTTTTATTTACGATAAAGAAACCACATTCGTGTCATTACTAATTACTATTAAAATTACCGTATAAGTAAACAACCGCAACACTGGTATGAGTTGATTTTTAATTGTCTTTTGCTATTATCAGTAATGACTGTTTAAGACATTGTTAATATATTATCTCTATAAATACAATTATGTCTCTAATTTTATTGGTGGCGTATGCAGATACTTAATAATTTTTTGCCGACTTACCTAATTGTCAAGCTGCAAAAGGTAGGTACTGCATTTCAAGTACCTAGTATATCTAGACGGAATGCGTTTTCCATCAATTTATGTATCAGTGTATAGAGGAAACCAATAAAAAAATCAATCAATAAACTACCGTCAGCAGACCACATGAGGTGGTCGTGGCATTGGCATCTCGATACTTATCAGACTTTTTAGTATAGTTACAGAATCCATGCCCAGAGTAGTTCACATTTATGGGAGTGGAGAAATTAAATTATTACCTACATAGGGTGCCACGTAGGGATTGCAATCCCGCAAAACGGGATCCCGCAATCCCGCGGGATCCCGCTGCATTTATTGGTCTGCCGGATCCCGCACCTTCAAAACGCGGATCCCGCAAATATTTGAAAATTCGCGCTAAAACTTTCGTGAAGTTTCGCGTAAAATCACGAGTGGTTTTGCCGCTCCTCGCAAAGGAGCGACGACTAGAGGGTGCCTCAAGCACACATGTAGCTAGTTTTCAGCATTTTGAGCATCAGGATATATTTGCAGTTCACTCAGAAGCAGGCTCGGAGATGAGACTATGCCATTTGTTTTTTACGAGCGTATTTTCATAAGTTATCACCATAGGTTACTCATAGTAGTAATAGCATCTAGATTGTGATTGTATTATTAGTCATTATAATTATAGGGTATAGGTTATATATTGGTCATTATAGGGTATATCAAGACCGCGACCGAAAACGAAGCCAGGTGGTAGTATTAGTGACTTCAGACACAAAGCAAGTAAAAATTTCGCAAAACAAAATCGACAACTATTTTTTGTAATTTTTTACTTTTCGTCGTATTTGGGTGATAAATACATAGTTTTCCTAAAATAATGATGTACATAGACCTCTTTATTTTTAAACACTCGATGGTACGTAAGGGTTTAAATTATTATTTTCGCAAAAACTAGGTATTTACCACCCAAACAAGACGATTTTTAAATAATTTTAAAAAAATAAATGTCAATGTTTTGGTGAAATTTTTATTTGCATTGTGTCTGTAACCACTAAAACTACCACCTGGCTTCGTTTTCGGTCGCAGTCTTGATATACCCGGTATAAATGAGACTGAATTAAAAATATTATAAAACTGTTATTAGAATAAAAATAAGGGCAAATTTAAGTTTTTAATGGTTGATTGAAGACAGATTTCTTGAACTTAATTAATTTTATTTTATTAGGAAAGAAATTATTTCATGTTGCATAATGTAAGACATTTTGAATAAAAGTTTAAAGAAAACCTAGAGTTTCATTTAATTCGGTTTTATAATATAATACCAATAATGCGGGATCCCGCGGGATCCGCGCGGGATTGATCGGTCCCGCATATCGATCCCGCGGGATTGAATGAGCTGCGGGATTGCAATCCCTAGTGCCACGTTAATTAGAAGCAATGTTTTTTATTGACTGCCTCGGTGGCGTAGTTGTATTACGGTACGGTTACAAAGCTGAGGTCTCGGGTTCGAGTCCCGGGTCGGGCAAAGTGATATTGGATTTTTCTATTCATTATCAGTCCGGAGTCAGGAATTTGTGCCCGATATGGCGATAGGCTCGCCCCCTATCACATCGTGGGACGGAACATACAAGGCGAAATGTGGGTGTCCTGGTGGCGCCTCTGCCTACCCCTTCGGGGATAAAGGCGTGAGTTTATGTATGTATGTATGTTTTTTATTTATTCTATTTATAGATTTGGTGGCTCGTTTTGCTATATTGTATTCAGAGCTGGTTATTATGTAGGTAGTGGTAAAAGTCGAGGAATGCACAATGCACTCGGCAATCGTTTACTCGAAACGCAATTAATTTTATTTGAATCTTTGACATAGCAATTAAATAAATAATTATATACACCCAACAGTGACATACATAGTCCTGACCCCACACTAAGATCGAGTCTTGTGTCGTGGGTATCAGGAACTACGAGAGACTTTTCGGTCTCACAAACACCCAGACCCGAAACAAATACCTGTGGTTCACACAAACATTTGTCTCGGTGCGGGGATCGCCCGGGGAGCCCGCGACCTCTCGTTTCACAGCCGGCGTCTAACCAACTGCGCCACGGAGGCTGTCAATGTAGTTGTAATTATATTTTAGTGATAAAATATTGTAATATACCCATCCCTCAGGAAAAATTGTGACCCCGCACTGATTTACACGTCTTGTCTACACTCGTGCGTATCAGAAACTACGAAAGACTCTTGTGTCTCACAACTTACAAATTCGAAATGAAAATTTGTGGATCACACTTTTTCCAATACGAGGATTGAACCTGTAGGCATTTGTTTCATAACCAATATCTAAAGACTGCCACGAGTTTGTCTAATCTCTTATAAGATTTTTAATAATAATATAAGTACTTACCGCTAACAACAGCATCAGGCGTACTATGCAGCTAAAATGTATCGTCAAATGTCACGTGCAAAGAGGCTCTGAATACAATTAATGGGGAAATAAAAATGTGAATGGGGGTTAATTTTCGCTACCTACTTACATGTAAATAAAATGTATTGGCGGTAGAATATTCTTACTTTTCGTGAGAAGGACTCATCCTATGTATCCGTCGGAAATATCTGTGCACCTGGCAAATTGACGTCATTGGAACATAGGGTCAGCAAATTCAAAATATAGATGTTAAAAAAACTGATTTAAAATAGGAATAATATTGACACCAAAAATATATTTCGCATCCATCTCAAAATGTTTTTAGTGTAAAGAACATAGTGGATATACATATATTCCAGCTAGGTCCACAGATATTTCCGACAGCCTACAGGTTATACTTATGTACTACATTCGGTGCTGAAAAGGCCGCATAATTGATCACGTGGAGATAACAATTACTAGCTGACAGATACCTTCATTTGGACCGCTTTACATTAATTATCTTCAGTTGCATCGTAGTCACGTAGTCATGCGATATAAAAAAATTAAAAAGCTTGTTTTCAAATGTTATAATGTACTATCGGGTTATTTTAAAAACTTTGTACGATACAAATTTCTTACTTCACATACCTACATTTAAATGTTGTGCATAGCCCTCACACTCCTCATGTTTGCAGGTTTTCTCGCAATGTTAGATTTATATAATATTATGGTGAATAATAATATTTAATGACGATTAATGTGATATAAATAAAAATCAATACTTTGATATAAATTTTAATTTCTATTACATATTTGTTATACACGGCGACAAATTAATTTCAAATATTATTTCAGATCTAATATATTTTTCGTGAACATAAATAAGTAACTTTTGTACTATTTAGGCACTTCACATTTAATTTCACATTATTTGTATACATTTAAAAATATAAAGTGAATATAAGTAAAAGAACCTAATTGTATTTCTCTTGTTCATATAGAATACAGAATATGAAGATCACAGCTCGAATTATATGAAAAAAGAAGACAAAAAAAAACAAATAAATAATTTTACTGCTTGGATTTATATTTCTTTGGTATACAATGACAAAGTTGTAAAAATAAAAGTTAAACCTTTACAAATTTTATTTAACATTGGATTCAGACAAAATAATAATAAATAGTAACAATACACTTTCGGAAACATGAGAGGAAACTAAAAAATTCAAGTCACAGATAATTAAAATTTTTATTCTTATAAATAATGTTATCGCTATACTTATCTAATACTTAAGCTCTTGCGAGTCCTTACGTCCTGGTACTTCACTTGCCGAGGATGATCTTGCGAGAGGCGCCGAAGTTCTGGCCAGACTGGGAGGCCATCTTGTTGGTGCCAGCTTGAAGACCAATGACGGATTGGCCAGCACGGAGAACATCCTCGCTGAAGTCACGACGGTTTTCTTCAGCTGGCCTGGGGCCGAGGAAGGGGCCGCGCCATTCGGGGTGTTTGTAGGCCTGAGACAAACAATTACATTCGCTCCATTATGTGCCTGTATTGCATATATTTTGACGCAGAGGATAAAGAACCCAATGAAGAGAAAGGCTATAAATGCCTTTTATAGATTTGTGTGATCATAAACATAATTATTTTAAATCTGGTTTAAGATAGATCCGATATTTACAATAAAAGCCTCATAGATGAATTGAGACTATGCGTTGACTTTTGGCAGTTTTAGAGGCTATTGTGCAATCAGGCTTATTATTTATTGTAGTAAATATGTAACTTCCATACAGGTGAAAAAATAGATAAAGGTGTGGTACTTATATACCGTTGTATGTTTTCTATTTAAAATGCATTTAATAAACCCAGTTACGCTGTAACACTAGATAACCTTACAATGTCACAAGCCATTGTGATTACTAATTAATGCAGATAAATGCACCACAGTACACAAGACTGTTGCATTAACGTTAAGGTACTTTGTTTGTCTACTCTTTCTTTAATAGAATGAAATAAAATGGTGATTATAATAAATCGTTAAAATACTGGGGCGTTGATGGAGCTTCCAATCGGCAATATTTCTTTTTTTATTGCAGCGAATGGCTAGACGAGCATGCCATTTGCCTGATGGTAAGCGATACGACCGCTCATGGAGAGTAGCAAAACCAAACAACACCATGAATTACAAGGCAATGCTTGGCATTCCACTGCGCTCGACATCCTGAGACATAACATCTTAAGTCTCATTATGTCAGTAGTTACTCTGGCTACAATGTTCTTCAAACCGGAACACAACAGTGCATTTTCATTGCTGTTTGGCGGAAGAAATAGACATTGCGGTTGTATTTACCTATCTAGGCGGCCTCTCTCATATGAGAGACCTACCATCATTGTATTATCATTGGTGGTGGTGTGACATACCACCATCATAATATGTTTAAAAAACCGACCTCCAAACTCGGAATATGCCATACTATAAGTATTTATAAATTATCAGAAATCTCTCTAGTGGTGCTTTAAAATTTATTTCTGTGTAACATGCCATGTTCCTAGATATATTAGGTTGGAAAGTTTTTGTAAATCAGTATCAACATCGATTGTAAATGACGTAAGAGAAAAAAAACATAGTAAATCGTTGAGCACTCTAAGGTATGTTTTTGTGGTAACGAGAAACACCTAGCAATTATTTATTCAATTTCACAATATTTAATTAAGTATATTTATCATTTTGTTATTAACAACAGGGCTTAATGTGAATGATTTATAATACTGATTGTATAGGTTACACCTTTCGAAGATACAGATAGATTTCAAAGGCAATTGAAGATCATGGGTACGCACTCGGCAGATGTGGTGTGTTAATGATCATGGTTTCTTAGATTTACGCGAATGTTACACATTGAAAAAAGCGACCCACACAAAGCAATTTTTTGCTATCTTGATCAGGTTATCCTTCCACCTTGAGAGTGTGTGTGGCGCTATCCTTACTAGTACATTGCCACAATTAGAGAACCTTTCCACTCTACCCGCAATCAGTTTTCCACGTAATGTGCCCTGCTCGCTACGACTTCAAGTTGTTTATATTGTTTATTATAATAAAAGTGATCTCTCACCGTCCTGCCGAGAGCGAAGATGGTTTGCGTTACCAAGGCGATGTTCTTCTGGTCCCAGAGGTCAGTCGTTTGAAAGAGGTCTACGTCTGGAACACCGTACTTGACGCAGGCCTTCTGGAATCTGTGGATTTTGAAAGAGAAACAAATGATGATACGTATGTAAAGATTCCAGTGTGATGGACTTAAACTGAACCTTTCTTAATCGTTAATGAGCTTGGTATGTAGTAATGAAATGTAAACACAGACCACTTAGTACACTGAATGTTAATGACCAGATATAGATACACAATGCGCGGACGGAGTGATATTGTGGGGACAATTTAAAGATAATCTTTTGCTACTCGATAGGTTTTCTATCTAGAAGGGACCTTCTTTCTAGGTAAGGGATTGATAATAAAAACATTAATCTTTCACGTGATATCTAAGACATCTGCGATCAGAGACAGTAGTGGATCTGATAATAAATAAATACTCGTATGTGTATACATAGGCTCACGCTTGTCTCCTCGAAGGCGTGGACAGAGAAGGAATTAAATCCATCACCGTTTGCCTAGCTCATTTTCATCTCAAGATATGCAGAGGACAAGTCTGTTGCCATGGCTGGCACAAACGCAGTCCCGGGCAACTCAAATGAGAATTTTCAATGTAAAATAACACACAAAGGGGATTTCTTCACCTGGAAATGGAACCCTTAACCAAAGAGGCAACAAATAACATTCGTAAAGCAAAAAGCGTTATCTTTTACGTACATGTAACAAACGATACGTACTGATTAATATTGTCCATGAACTTGTAGTCACCGCCGCTAACGTTGACCTTGGCGATGATGCCGGGCTGCAGCTTGTTCATGAGCTTGCAAAGGATGATGCCGTCGCGCAGAGCGTGCTCGTAGCGGACGTCGGCGGGGAAACGCTCGCCGATCACAGCTTCAATCCATTGCTGGGCTTCCGCCTCCTTTTCAGGCTCGCGTTTGCCGGCGCACTGGAAAATAATTTTGAAAATATATTCTATGACATTTTGATAGTATCCCTATTGAAAAAATGACATAAAAGTTATGCGTTGTGGGGTATATTTTCGTATTAAAGTAAAAAATTGTTATATCAATACGTTTGTTTCCGTTCAATTTTGAGCATTAAAACATAGCCTATGTTTGAACTCATTTTTCAAAAAAAAATATCCTATGGATATATTGCGAGTTGCGACATATAAAAGTAGAAACCGACTCATATGTATAAACTATAATATTTTATTTTATTTGTTAGTTTGTTTATATTTTGTTAAAATATATTGCTAAACATATTATAGAGTTTAACAATTTAACAGAAGCCTTTTAGCATCAACTTCATCATACATAATATGTATGTCGATGGTCACCAAACATCTTAGTATACAGGGTATATCAAGACCGCGACCGAAAACGAAGCCAGGTGGTAGTATTAGTGGTTACAGACACAATGCAACAAAAAATTTCGCAAAATAAGCGACAGTAATTTTTTTAAATTTTTTTAATATCATTTTTTTGGAATTTTTTACTTATCGCCGTATTTGGTTGGTAAAAACATATATTTCCTCAAATAATGATGTACACCTTTTTACTTTTTAAGACGCAATGGTACGTAGGGGTTTAAATTACTATTTTCGCAAAAACTAGGTACTTACCACTCAAACATGATGATTTTTAAAAATATGCAGAACAAAAACTGTCGCGTTTTTTGCGAAAATTTTAATTGCATTGTGTCTGTAACCACTACAACTACCACCTGGCTTGGTTTTCGGTCGCGGTCTTGATATACCCGGTATAATTCACGATGATACACATTTCTTGTTACACCAGTTTAAAAAATACATTTATCATTCTAAGTTTTAAACAATTGGTGGTTAATCACGACACTAGTCAGTAGTAGTGATCAACACATAAATAATATAAACTTGTACGGAATATAAAGTAATTTACTTCAATGTACAAATTCATTAGATTTCCAGTTGAATTATGATCAGTTTGTGTATAAATCTTGCGTAGGTCATGACTCATGGCTGTCAGCTTTGGTGGTTTTGAAAATGAATGCATAATTATTTTTTACCTGTTATGTCCGTTTGACGTATCTGTTTTGAGGAAATATTGTAATTTTGGCTCAAGTTTCGAATATATTCGAAGGTGACTAATTACTTGTCTTTATTAAACTTTATAACTCTCTTTATAACTCTGCCTCGATGGCATAGTTGTATTACGGTACGGTTACAAAGCTGAGGTCTCGCGTTCGAGTCCCGTGTCGGGCAAAGTGATATTGGATCTTTCTATTAATTATCAGCCCGGAGTCAGGAATTTGTGCCCGATATGGCGAAAGGCTCGCCCCCTATCACATCGTGGGACTGAACATACAAGGCGAAATGTGGGTGTCCTAGTGGCGCCTCTGCCTACCCCTTCGGGGATAAAGGCGTGAGTTTATGTATGTATGTATAACTCTATAATGGTTTCTTAGATTTATGCGAATGTTACACATTGAAATAAAACAAATTTATTTCAATTCGCCCCGTGACAACGAACGCTGTAAAGCAATCGAAACGTGGGGAAGTTAAAAATGTAAAAATTAAACCAAACTCGCAATAAAATCCGTAAAAAATAGTTTTATTTCAATTTATAACTCGATCTATTGATTCTTAAAAAAATACATTTTGAAACACTGTACCATAAAAAAAAATTGAAAGAAAAATACTCTACTCTACCTGAACAAATAATATTTCCTCAAATTCAGACTACATTATTACGATGGCGTTGTATACATCAACCATATTAAAGTTGGAAGTTGGAATATAAAATCAAAAATATTTGATATCAAACATTTGTTCCAACACCGAATTAATAGTTATCATCATTATCATGTAACTTAAAACCACTTCGAATACTTCATTGATTGCTATAAAGCGAAGCCAACATTTAGAGGACTTCGGGGCTCACTATAAAGCTGAAAACGCTTTGTGTATATACATAGGTATATACATGGTATACACTTATCAATATATTATATTCATCATCAGCTTATAAACGTATTTCCCTCTTTCTTCGGCTTGTTAACACAACTCAATTTTCACAACATGTCTCACAAATTATACCATGATCCGTGATATAAATTGTTAGTATGATAAATAGGGGACTTGATTAAATAATAAAAAAAATATCTTATCTAAATTTCTCTTCACATCCACAAATAATTGCAATCTGCAATTGATCGATTTAAGCAAATATATACGTTTTAATCCTAATATAATCGCGCTTTAAATCCCATATTAACACGGTCGGATTAAAGATAATTTTCTTTAACAAAAGGAGCGAAGTTACACTACATTGCATCGTTCCGATTTGAATTTTATGCAGCTGTGAACGGTATAATATTTACTCACATTTTATGAGACCTGTTTATTCGATCGCCAACCAGTACATTGTTCACTTACAAACGGTTAAAATGTTTGGGCTCGTGTTAGTGTCAATACTTCTGTACACGATGACGAAAATGCATCCGTTGATAATGTTATTCTTATTTTTATACATACCAAAACACTTGTCTTTAATGCTATGAGTTAAATTGTGAAGTGTGTGAAAATGTGATATACAAAATTACCAAAGATATACGGCATGTTATGACATTAAACTGGTGGATTTATTTGGAGACTCTACGAAATATAAGCTGGAGAAGACTGAATTTTTGAAGATCTGTGAAATACGACTGCTATTAGTCGGTATATTTTTAAGGAAAAAAGAATGAATATGGTTGATAATAAATTCATACATCATGGAATTTACAATTTAAATTATCAACAAATGAATAACTATGCAACAAGGAACGCACGTATTGAAACAGTGCTTAAAATATTTTCCTTCTGATTGTGTAATCAATAAATGTTCACCTCGGCCTAAGAATACATTATTGTTAATGCCATGTACCTACACAATGTATTATTAAAGTAAAGATAAATATTTATTTATTTAAACAAATTCTTTTAATTTTCCCTAATAATTTAGTAAATTATCTCTTTTATGTGGTCGGAGTAAAATCATAGATAAACAAAATAATTTAATTTAAACAAATTACTGTTCACACTTCAAATTCATTCATAAAAATATTAGATTTCATTTTATATAAGTTTTATTTATATTTAGATACAAGACATGCATTGGTGCATGTCGTTAAAAAGTTATTTGTAATTTAAAAACAATGCAACAAAATCAAAATTTTTCCCGTAATTTATTTTATATTGTTGATATTTTTAATTAAAGAACTTGCTTACAATACAGAGATTACTTCTTTATGATCCATATTTACTTGAAATAACATTATAGTAATAATATGACATTCTATAATTAATAACAGGATTGTTATAGCCCCGAATCAAATACATAATATGCGGTATATTGAGGTTTATACATAATACAATTATTAATATTTCACTCTTCAAAACCCTTTTAACCAACTTAATTAAAATTCATGTTGCGATAATGAAACACAATAATCAAACACTTTTTGATAACAATATCCGCATAACAATGTTTATATGCGTACGAGTGAATTTATTTCGACATCAAACTATGTATATATTTTTAAATCATATTAAAATTAATATAAATATTATAACAAATATCTTGTAAATAGAAAATAAGTACTATGTGTATTGACTTGTCATAAGAGCTATTAAATTGCATAATGTGACCAATAAACGAATTTCATTTCATTTCAAATCAATGCCTAATTTTATCAGTCAAATAGAATCTTGTTGTTAAGCAAATAAGTCTTCAATACTTATTTATTTACAGACGTTTTATATTCTAGAAAAATGTTATAACATTATCTTTTATGTTATTTTGTTATGCTATTATTCAGTTAATAACTAGAAGTTAGATAATCACGTTGAAATGTTGAAATAAAACTATTTTTACGGATTTTATCGCGATTTGGTTTAATTTTTACATTTTTTAACTTCCCGACGTTTCGATTGCTTTTCAGCTTTCGTGGTCACGGGGCGGACTGAGGTATTAGTCATCCGCTCTGTGACTGTTACAATTAAACTACCATTAATTTTCAATTATTAAATTAAAAAGCTAATTTAAAAAGTTAACTAGTTGTTGCGATCCGATCTACGCAGAAGGAGCTCACTGTGTCTTGAGGTTTGGCAGCTGGTCTTTTGGGTTCCGATTTAATCAAATGTAGAATTGGATCCCATGATGGTGCAAGCTTCAAGTCATCTTCTCTATTGAAATTTGGATGTTTTTTAATTTCAATAGCCTAGCGAAACATTCTGGGCAGAAAACGATGTTCTTTAGCAAGGATTTGGGGCTTATCAAAACGAAGGTAATGCTTGGAGCCTTCCTCGATGTGTTCAGCAACTGCAGACTGTCGAAGTAAAAAGTAAAAATACCCTGCAATTTAATTTCGGGACATTTTGAATACGACTTATAATGGTTATCATTGAAAATATCTTTTACATCGTAATTATTATTCGAGAATCTTCTTATCTGATTAAAATCAACCGAACTGTTAAATTTAAGAAATTGCTTATAATACTCGTAGTTATAAGCATCGTAAACAATTACGATGCTTATAAAACGCCACACGAATACAAATTCATGGGGCGTTTTTTACCTTGTGAATCCAAAAATCTCGCAATGTTGAATATAAAAAACATATAAATAAAAAAGGTACAACCACAAGGTGGATGGACGACCTAACGAAGGTTGCAGAAACTTGGACGCAGACCGTTTACAGGTCGTTGTGAAAACCCTTTGAGGAGGCAAATATTTAACAGTGTTTTAAGGACTTTCTATGGCTGAGCGAGGCTACAATAAATGCGTTGTATTCTAAAGAGTTATTTTTCTGCAGTGAATATTACAGGTTTAATAAGATATCTCAATGACTTAAGGTATTGCCTGGGTCGACTACGTTGACGTTAATACTCGAGACTGATTATAATTTCCATGTGATATAAGTTTTTGTTAATATTTCTCTATAATACTGGTTGGTTTTGCTCTTTAACCTGCGCTTGTCTCGTAAATCTGGTGGACGCAACATTAAGCATGACCGACACGACTCACGAGTGACGTTGAAGGTGACATAATACTTTTGGTAATTGTTTATTCTGAGGTAAATTGTGTTTTTGGAATAAAATTACACAGACCCCAAAATTACTTAACATATTTTATTTGCTTTGTGAGCTGTTGGGTATATCATGCTTTCTTAAAAGTCTGTGCTGGCGGTGGCATTGCGTGCCTGGTCGATCACTTCCCTGTGAGGTTGAGGAGGCCGATGGCACATGCATCATACCATACTCGTGAACGGGTGCTGCTTGTGTGGACTGGTCCAATTTGCTTACATTGTTACTAACTGATTGATTACTTAAGGAAATTGCACTCAGTGCTTATCACGCATTAAGAGATTTAAAAAGTAAGGTTTTCAGTGCTGAGCCTAATGCAGGGCCATGAAGTGCTTAGTATAAGTACCGAGCGTTGTTGGTGCTGTTTATACGCTGATGAGGCTTGCTGACGAACGACCCGTCATCTAATTTGGCTAATTAAAAAATTGCAACAACAACTACGGGATGTTCATCGTCTGATCGTTTGATAAAGCAGTGTCCGTAAGGTCACTGATACGATCAATCTTATAAACATTATCAACATTGTATATTTTTATGGCTAGTAGCCATATTGTTAACACTTTGTTTATTGTATTGTATGTTAATTAGTTCTTATTTGTCAACATATTCGGCACCTTTGAGGTCGTGTTATAAAGCGCATTGTTATGCAAGCCTTAAATAGTTCATTGAAATTTTGGGTTCAATGAACTATTTATGGCTATCATAACAATGCGCTTTATGAGTTTTATAGCTTGAATAAAATAGTCACGTTATTTTTTAACAATAAATTTTTTAACGATAAATATATGTTTATATTTCTCATAATTGTGTATATTAAAATAAAATAAAGTCAGATATCGCTGCATGTAAGCTGTTTTCCCCAATTCGAAATCTTTTGTTAACGGGTAATGCACAGTGACATATTATGATATATTACGTGCGTTATTAAGTCCCGAGACTAACCCAGATGTACCAACGCTACTGTTAGGCAATTTTTATTTTTTAATAGTACCAATTAACGTATGCATAAAATTTATAACATATGCATAAAAAATCAGGAAATTCGGTGGAGCCATTGTCGAGATATTGAAGATTAAGTGATGCTATATTTGCGTTCTGTTGCACGATGGACAAAAATGAGATTCTTGCGTCAATTAAATACTGTTTTGTAATAAAAATTCATATCTTTATCATAGTAAATCGTAAATCCTGGATGTAAAAAACGATATAATGCAAACTAATATGCGAGACTTAGTATGCAAATCACGGCAATTAAAAAATAATGTACATATATGTGTGTACAATGTAATGGTAAATCATTTGAAAACAAGTATCATTAATTTAACATTGCGGTAAATAAATATTTTATACACAGGTATAATTAATCAGGTTGATAAGGACACTCCTAGTGTTTATTATTCCAGAATCGTGCGCAATGCATGTAACAGAATCGAAGTACACGGGTGAAACCTTCGACCAATTAAATAATATTTCCGTAAGATAGTTCGGCTTTATTATTAAATTTTATGTTAATCTGTCCTGTCAAATAGCCCACATAATTTATCAAAACCGAATGCTGATTTTCTGTTCATTCTTCTCTACTAAGAGACCACTTATAGTTTTAATCGACATAACATACACAAAAATCAAACAACAATTGTCTTAGGTAATTATATTTAATGGTTATCAATTTTGTAATTAAAAACCAATACTTAAATACTTAAGCTAAGAAAAACTAATAAAGAATTATTTTATAATCAAATACTTTCAAAGTATAATACACAAATATGGTGGCCTATTTTTGAATGATTTTCTTAAGCCGCTGGAAGTCCTCTGCTAACCATACGTCTCCTTAAAGATTTTCATAGGGACCAAAAGGAAGCGGCCTGCATCCAGCAACTTCCAGCTTTGTTTCATCGTCTTCACCTTATTAAAAATGATGTAGCGATTAAAATAATGATAATAAAGCGTAGTAAAAATATGTTTTATTTACCAGGATCGAATTTTTCTAACCTGTCATCAAAGGTTTGGTTAGTAGTATCGTCCGTTTTCGTTTTCTGAAATGTTTCCCTAAAACTCAGTATATTCCGCGTAAGTAAAGAATAAGATCCGATTGGCAATTTTTTAGGTAATATTTATTATTTACTTCATTATTGCCTCAATATTTAATAATATAAAAAAAAATATTCGCTATAAATGCACGCAACAGGGGTTTCCCGACGCGTGGCCGGACGTTCCCATTTCAGTTTGGCTGAACGCCAACCGAATTCATACATCCAGATAAACATGAGATATAAATTGAGGTTTTATAAAAATAATTGTATTATATAAGATATATGTTTATTTATTCGTTTTCAACTTTACTGCATACAAGAAGAACACAAAACATAGAAGATATTACAAATAAAAATAAAGAGTACAGATGCCGGTCTTTATTATGTAATTATATACACCTAATATACTATACATACCTATTTCCTAGCATCATCTCGAAATGGCACACAATTGGAAAGAAATATAATATGTAAATGTTACACTGTGTGGCCTAGGCTATACTGGTTTGTCCCATCGCTGTACGGAGAACTAATTTGGCCTAGGCTAATCTGGATTATCCTATTGCGTGTAGGGAGAACCGATTTCTCCTATGCGAAAAAAGTTTATCCTAAAATCAGGTTCGGCCGGTAACATAAGTGTACTAAAAAATACCTAAAGAAACAAATATAGAAAATTAAACTTCTCAATATGGCTGCTCAGAGAGAAAGGTGGTTATTAAACAATTTTTTAAAGATTTCAGTTTTGAGCCCGTCTTATGACAATTGGTAGTGCATTCCACAGTCGAACAGCTTGGACTATAAACGACTTATTGAAGAAAGTCGTGGCGTGCACAGGCATTATTAATTTCAAATTCTCCGATGACCTCAAGGACTTTGAGACTTATGGAGAAATAGAAAACGCAACTTAAGATATGGAATAGTGAGAGGATGAAACAAGATATTGTAAAGAAGATTGTATATATGTACGTATTTATTTATGAAATCTTACTTATCTACCTACTTACATTTATTAGGGAACTTTATGCTCGAGGCGATGCAGATATGTAAAAAAGTGCCTGCGTCTACATAATAACTAAAAAGAAAGGTTAATATTACATTAATTGATCTGTCAGCTTCCATCACAAATTGGCAAAACCTAAGTCGTTACTGACCTACACCGACTCTATAATATTCATAGTTTTTTTTAAATATTGCACTGGTTGTAAAGCATACTACCATAAATTATACAAACATTCATAATATTAAAAATAATTAATATTTAACAAGTTCATACACGTACAAGTAACTCTCTAGAGTCTAGATCAGTAGTTCCCAAACTTATTTTTCTCGTGGACCACTTTCAAAATTTTACTGGTTTTGGTGGACCCCCTGCTGCTACATTTCTACCACATTCTTAAAGTCGCCAAAAAATAATTAAATTGTGTCGCTTCTGAGTTCTGTCCCTATATTCCGATAGGTAAAATAAAAACGAAAAATGGTACATTTTATAACACTTTATTTATTAAAAGAATAGAATTACAAGAAAAAAATAATAAGGTAATATAGGTTCAGGTCATAATTTTAATTAATGGGAAGGATGTATTTGATGGAGTGTCAGCAAAAGACGAGGGAAAAGCTATTAAAAATTTCCTTGCGATTTCCCACAGTCCAGGATATTTTTCGGGTATTTCTGCTTGCAGCCAAAATGTTTGGTAGCCTTTTCTAAATTTCACCTTCAGCTCCTCATTGGTGCTTAGCTCGAGCAGCTCCTCTTGTAATACAACATTGGCCACTTCCGTTTCATCAAATGGATTTATGATCCATGGTGGTATATCCATCGTCAGGATATCTTCAAACCTGGTTTTGAAGTCATCATGCAGGGCATTTAAATGTTGACTGTAGGTATGGATATCCTCATCAATACATTCTACCTGCGACAAGTTTGGAAATTGAGAGAATTCGCGCCGACTAATGTTTTGCTTCATAAATTTCAATTTCCCAAGAAAAGCCGAAATTATCCCCTTTGTTTTTATTAAATTCAGGCTGTCCCCTTGTAACTGCAAGTTAATATCATTAAATTTTTTAAACAAATCTGTCAAATACGCAATGTCTGCTTTGAGTTTGATCAAGTTTTCTTTTAAATCTGGATCTCTACTTTCTAGGAACTCTAATACGGAATCGAAAACAGAGTAAAATCTCGTTAAGCATGCACCTTTCGACAACCAGCGTACTTCAGTATGTAAGAGCAGTCGTTGGAAGTCTTCATCATTTTCGTCGCACAATTGAGCAAATAAACGCGTATTCAATGCATTGCTTCTGATTTTGTTGACAGCTTTTATTACAAAATGAAGAGATTGGTTCAACCTGTCACTTAAATGTTTTGCCACAAGATGTTGTCGGTGGATTACGCAATGAATAGCTGTAAGTCCTGGTATAATTCTTTTGAGATGACTTATAAACCCACGATATCGCCCGACCATTGCAGGAGCTCCGTCTGTTGCCACTGAAATAATGTTTGTAAATGGAATCGATTTTTCCGTGAAAAAATTACTCAGGACATTAAATATTGATTCGCCTTTAGTATCAGTCTCCAAAGTTCTGGCAAATAGCAATTCTTCGTGAATTTCTTCCTCCATAATAAATCGGACATATGCCAATAATAATGCTTCATTACCGGGTAACGTTGACTCGTCCAGTTGTATAGAAAAATGATTTTTTTGCAGATGATTGCACAAAAAACTTTCGATATCAGAGCTCATTTCATCAATGCGTCTTTGTACAGTATTGTTACTTAAGGGCAGGTTATACCGATTTTTACTTTTTTTAAACGTCTACAGCTCCGTGGATACCTTTATTAGACGCAAAAACCAAGCATTTTAGCAAAATTGGGAGTACAACCGAGGGAATTGTAAAGCTGAAAACATAAATTATTATAATTAATTCGATCAAAAATCATCTCAAAGATGGGTCTAAATCGCTTTTTCAAACACGTTTGTTACTGAGAGATTCCATCAAAATCATGTAAAAATTATATCAAAAGATAGGCTTTTTAATTTATTAGGGATCTGTAAGAAAACATTTTATAATATTGTTGTAAATTTTTTATGAAGAAATAAAAACTAAATTTTTAGCGATGCACGCGTTCGAACCAGCTCGTCAGTCGACGCCGAGGCGTCATCGAGGTCGGACCCACGCCGATTTTTTCACGAAATGTCACTGCAAAATACTCTAAAACAATAGCGTAAATGCGCCACAGTAAAAATAAATACATTTGATATACTGTACGGAACAAAATTGACATATGAATATGAATGACATATTAAATGAAACTGAAGTTATTGATGGATTCAGTATTACAATGTCATTGTATGGAAAATATTTTAGGTAATCTCTACACCTTAGAGTATTTAATATATAGAGAGAACATTATCATACATTTTCGTCTTCAAATACGTAGATATATTTTTTGTTCGTCATGTTGGTAGCACTGCTATATTAGGTGAAAGTTAAGCTATTTCACAACATATTGATACACATCCCCTTCGGGGATAAAGGCGTGAGTTTATGTATGTATGTTGATACACATAAATCCCGTTGATAACTAAAAATATATTTAGTTATCCGTCTAAAACGAGCTTGAATGGAATTAAATAGCCCGAAACGATATTTTTTTATATTTTCAAATAATTCGTGTATGTCGAATGACGGTTATCTTGAAGTACCATCGGTATATTATACTAACGACCCAGCACAACTTCGCCAGGTGCACAATTTTTTAGACTCCACTCCACACCAAAAACTGCTCATTCCCTTTCAAACTTCTCTATTCCTAAACTTCTGGGGAGTGCCTGCTGACGAAGCTTACACTCCACGTGTTGCTTAAATATTTCATATACACTTACATATTAATGAAATAAAATAATTAAGATTTAATTAACCAGGAAAATATTTACAACCACTAATAGAAAAAGCTATCAACAAGGAAAAAAATGTACAAGGAAATCAAAGTTGGATTCACAATTACAAATACAAAAAACGTACCAAAAAGGTTGCATTCTTCACAAACTCAACCTAAGTAGCTACGGTCTCTTTTCCCATCCTGTTTCGTCCCGTCTCATCTGGCTCTTTTGCTTTCTGTTACATCCTGTCTCATTATTTCCAATCGAATGCAATCCGGATCCGACCGGTCTCATCTCATTTGTCCCACTGTATTCCATTTCATCCCTTAACGATAATTGTAAATCATTGGTAGCTGATAAACTATTTTCAAAGTGCTTCTCTTCTCAGCAAAATATACATCCATTCTAAATACCATACCAATCTGACTTGTGTAATGGTGTCAATGATCCTATGTAAGAACTATTCTAGTAGAATGTAATACATACAGGGTATATCAAGACCGCGACCGAAAATGAAGCCAGGTGGTAGTATTAGTGACTTCAGATACAATGCAAGTAAAAATTTCGCAAAAAAAATCGACAACTTTTTTTTTGTATTTTTTTACTTATCGTCGTATTTGGGTGATATATACATAGACTTCCAAAATAAATATGTGCACCTCATTATTTTTAATCACGCAATGGTATGTAACGGTTTAAATAAGTATTTTTGCAAAAACTAGGTATTTACCACCCAAACACGATGATTTTTAAAAAATTCTAAAGAAATATCTGTCGCTGTTTTGGCGACATTTTTATTTGCATCGTGTTTGTAACCACTTAAACTACCAGCTGGCTTCGTTTTCGGTCGCAGTCTTGATATACCCGGTATAATGAAATGAAATTCGTTTGACAAGTGTATTGACATATATTACTTATTATCTATTTACAAGATATTTATGACAACATTACTTATATTAAATTTACTATTTTTCGGTAGTCATTAAGAATTACACACAGGCGAAGCTAGTAAAAGTGTGTTAATAATGGCGACGAACAATTATGAAAAAAGAATATTATGGGGGTGAAATAAGGGACGAAATATTGTATTCAAAATCGAAATCGCTTCAATGTATTAATGTCAAAAACTCATAATTACTAAAATAATGACATGCTTAGTTTTCTTTGTTGGACCTAAAGAGGCGAAAAGGTATTGATTTTTTCGAACAAAGTTTCTTAGCGCCGCGCCGCGCTTGGGACAGGAATGAATTTGTAGAAATAATGTAAATGGGAAAACTTTATACTTATACATATTATTGTAAACGTTCGAGATAAAATGTAATATTGATATAAATGTGGAAGCACAATCAAACAATCAGTCCAGGAGATGCTAGTTTATTTCTGACTTGACAGAAGAAAGGTGCAAAAGCGCGCGCATCGGTTTTCCGCCTTTTTTGCAAGGCATAGACAATGTGTAATACATACCAAATATTCAATCCTTTTTTTAGTTTCCCTATCTTAGTGTCGATATTCTAAATTCATAGTCAAAATTACTAGGGTAGCTGATATATTTCTTTTGATGGGATAGCAGGAAATATAAAGGCATGGGATGAGAAAGGATGGAACGGGACCGATCGGGAAGTGACGGAACAGACGGGATTGAACAGGTCAGGTCGCGGTGGGAAGAAATGTAGTATATTAAATAAATTCAATAGATAATAATAACTAAGTACTATATTACGGAAAGTGCAATGTGAGAACTCCAATTAGATCGACCGATGACTTGGGGAAATTGTGGGACCCCATTGGTTATAAATTGCAGAAAATAACAAATAGCCTAGGCTATATGCTGTGGAAAAAATTGTGAGGCTATGTCCAGTAGCGGACAGCAGTCGCGGATGCGCCAAGTATAGTAGAAAGAACGGTGTATATTAATTATTTTAGTCTATAATAAACAACCGTTACATTAAAAACTCAAAGAAAAAACTAATAAAAATTGATTAAAACATATAACATTAATAATGTAATAATAAAGCATTTTATAAATAATATAATAAATAAATAATTAAAAATACTATTATAAGCCACGTAAAATAAAATATTATATAGGCAAGGCCATTACGAACTATAGAGCGTCCATAATAAATTATTGAAATGGCATGGTGAGTTAGCATGCTGTACTAATTTGAACTGTGGCATCGACTGATGTCAGTGTGCCCTGTGCGCCGAGCTCCGGGTGCGCGGAGTGAGATGACGTTTAATACCTAAACACCTCGGTAAAAGAGGGCCTTAATGGAATTCTTTTTAGTACGTCAAACGGAGATTTGTGCAAAACAGTTTTTAAAACCTCTTCAACAGCGGGTAAAATTAATTGTTCTCCGATAGTGTGTGGTTTTCCAGATTTTGCTATAAGTAATGAGATATTGTAAGATGCCCGCAAGCCATCATCGTTACTTTGAGATGTTGAAGCGAACATACTGTGCATGGTGGGTCTCTTTTCATATTTTTCCTTCAATGTTTGAAAATATTTTAAATCTTTACCTATTTTATCAGTATGACACCTTTTTAGATGATCTTCGAGCTTTGATGGTTTCATAGAGTCATTGCTCAAAACTTTGTTGCATAATAGGCACATGGGCAACTGTTTGTCTGCCTCTGATGGAACAAAACCATATTTCAAATAATCGACACTATATTGTCGACATTTTTTCTTTGCTGTAGCCATGTTTCGTGTCAGTTACCTTACCTGTAAAAAAAAATGTTTTAGTAACCAAGTTTTTTTCTGAATATAGGTATCACACCGCAGCCTTTGTCAGCACGCGGAAATAGAATTACGGCTTGTAAAGGGACCAACTAATAAACCGCTAAGACAAATACAGACGTTTTCACAAAACGGTATCAATTTTAAAGTACCTAATTTACCACTAATTTTTAATAGTACAAATAAAAATTGGTGTACTCAGTATCGAATACTGATCATATTTGTGTAGGAAAAAATAAAAGTCGAAATCTCAAAATTCCATAAAAACGATAACTAACATTTCATCAAATCAATGAGTTCACGCGCTCCGTGTATTTGCGTATTTTTTGTCTGCGGCTTCATTGTTAAAACGCACATTAAAACGTGACAAACTGGCATCGAAGCCCAAGCCCCGCCCTTTTCCCGTCGCCCGCGCACCGCTCGCTTTTTCCGAAAAGGAATAATTTTGATAAAATATGTAGTTACTTCAAAATCAATTAGCCTCAATTAGTCAGCCTCCGTGGCGCAGTTGGTTAGACGCCGCCTGTGAAACGAGAGGGCGCGGGTTCGATCCCCGCACCGAAACAAATATTTGTGTGATCCACAGGTATTTGTTTCGGGTCTGGATGTTTGTGAGACCGAAAAGTCTCTCGTAGTTCCTGATACCCACGACACAAGACTCGATCTTAGTGTGGGGTCAGGACTATGTATGTGACTGTTGGGTGTATTTATTTATTTAATATAAAATGATTGTGAAATTACTGTTTTATAAAACTAGTAGTTATTTGCAAGAAAAATTACAATATTAATTGCTCTGCAATATTGCTTATTCGGCCTTTTTAGAGAGGCAGTGCTTCTCTCGTGAAAAAACAATGGAATAAAACGTGCTGTGTTTGTCTTCAAATCGAAAGAGGACAATTAAAATATCTGTAAGTTACTAAGTTACCTATCTTAGATTATATACACGTCTAATCTACCTTACCTATCTATACAAGCAGTTGTGATCAACCGACTAGTACACGGAAACAAAATACTTAAGTACTATAACAAAAAAAAGGTAGGTACTTACTTTTCTCCGGCACTAGCAAACACTGATATAAATTTTCTCACACTTTTTTTCGAAATTCCGGAAACAAATGAATGAGTTTGCCTTTGGCATCAAGTATTTATAGTGGTGATCAAGTTCATGTCTGAACAAGCATTAAGCATTGTCGGGCGGATAGCGCTTTGCAAGTCTGTACACGAAATTGTACGTAATATCGAATACGCAAGTTTGGACAAGTAACAATCGCTTGCCTTATTAAAATATTATCTGCTTAGTTAGGTACTTAAAACAATGTAGGTAGGCCCTTATAAAAACTATGCTTACATTTATTTTTGCTTTTACTATCAAAAGCAGATAAATTTTCGTGGACCCCCATTAACATCTTATGGACCCCCATATTTTGTTCACGCTTACGTAGACCCCCAGCAAGTCTCCCGTGGACCCCTGGGGGTCCACCTGGACCACTTTGGGAATCACTGGTCTAGATAATCCGATTTTTGTTTCAGTGATGCTATCAATTCAATCGATTCAATTTCATAATCGACTAAAATAGCCCGGTAAATCCGCACTATTTCGACGCACCGAGTGTTAGGAGATTGTTTCGAAACTTTCCAAGCTAATCTGTTTATTTATAAAAAAAACTTTTGAAGGTTCGCTGTTGTACACCGCTCTGTGATCTTAACATAACACTTCGGGTGTCCATGTATAGACAATAGACTTTTGACAGCTCTACACAATAGTCTACACAATAGAGAATAATAGAGAGCTGTCACATAAATCTTGTCATGACGCCTAATATGAGCTCCATCGACACCGGAGGGGATAATATTTAATGGAAATAAAGAATCAATATCTAAAATTTTGTATCGACAAATCTATCACGATATAATGGTTTTGTTATGATTTAAAATATTATGTTGATGAAAACTAAATTTAAAATAGACTGCGTTATTCGGCTATTTTCGTTCCAATCTGTTTAGAATTGGATATTTAGTATTATTTTCTTTATCGCCCATCCAAATTTTTGGCACCGTAATAAGATAACATGCATTGTCATGGCAATCAGAAAGTAGGAAACTTTTAGTTTTCTCAACACTTTGATAAGAAACAAACAATAGTAGATTGCACAAAGATTGTCTCGACTCTCGGTCCGTGGATCGAGCCTGAACTCTGACGCCTCACACAGCATGTTTCTAAACCAACAGTCTTAAGTATACATCTAACTAGTAACTAGAATCATGTTGTTCATGTAGCAATTGGCAGAATACATGGTTTTCCGCCCTTTACGAATCTAACGTCCCAATTTTGATTAAACGGTTAATATACATTCTAAACAACTTCTACCAGTTATATAACTTCCATTAGCACAAAAACAACTTTGTACTGTAAACAAAAATTGAATATTTCAAAACAAATGTTAAAATTGAGAGCGCCACTCGTATTTAGTGATATTATTTATCTCGATGTAGCATCTGCAGTGGCGTCTGTTCCAATTCTATTATTAACTAAATACAGTATGTGTATTCATAAATTTTGTTTCCGGCCATTTTCGAAATATATTATGGAATAGATATTATGAGTGATAATAATATTGTTATCAGTGCTGTAATATTATTTCCCTTTAGTCAGTTAAAACTATAGGAGTTCCCGCTAGTGATATCCTGTTGCCAAAATTTAAGAGACATGAAATCTCGACTGGGATTGTTCTATTATTCACACGGGGCTGCACTGAGTGGGTTCTTATCTATTATGACATAGGAAATAAGAAAATTCGATAATAGCTTGATTGACGGACATTGGATGAAGTAACATGAATAGCGCCAGCCTTCGTTATTTAAATCAAAGCCTTCCGTGCCTCTAATACGTATGTGCCTTATTACATGTTTGCTAAAATTAAAGATGATCGTTAAAGTATATCAAGAATCCAATGACTAGTTTTATACTATTAATAATATAATTGTAGTGGTTAATGAAAACAAAATCAATGATCCACTTATTTCATAATCGAGAATAACACATTTTCACATAGAAAGAAAGCAGTGGAAAATGATTTAAACAGAAATCACACAAGATCAAAAGATTTCCCCAGTGGCCTGGAAAATTCTGGAACGTTAATTCTGGATGATTCCGTTGTCGATATTTTCAATGAACGATGAATATAGCTTAATACAGGATTACCTAATTGTTTATTGTAAACATCATGAGATAAAATAGAAAATCCTTGAAGATATTACAACTGCATAATATTAAAGTGCAAAAATAATTATGAATGCATTTGAGACGAAATTTAAGTAAAGTGGACTTAGTCATGTAAATGTTAGAGAAAAAAGAAACTATACAAATTATTCTTTACAAAATAAAAATACCACTTCTTGGCATCACCCCACTTTACTTTAAAACAATATCAAAAGTTTTACGTAATCCACTAAATTAATGAATGGATTCCAAGATTCATGGTTTCCTACATTTTCACGTATCCGGTGCGGAACGATGACGGTGGCGATGATGTAAATAAAAATGACGGCATGGTATATAATATAATACATAGACCCGCCCGCCCCCGCAACGCTCATGCAGGGCGGGCGGCGCTTCCACTCCTCAGTTGACTTGTTGATATCGCGGCGAAAACCCGCCTAGGACTCCAGTGTCAAATTTAAAAAGTTTTGTGCTACACAAAATGCCTGTACGTAAGACTTCTAATTAATTATCAACAATAATAACATTTTTTAACAAATGTAAATTAATTTAATCACCGCTTTTTAACGAACGTCATAATATACGTCAATGCTGTTTCCAAACATTGAGCTTTGTTATCATGATAATATAGTTTTGGTAGCGTGTCTGGTATGTAGGAATGTAATAAAAGCATAAACCATAGATATTTATTATAGAGAAAGGCACTAAACAGCGGTTGTTGGAGTGATTGCTGACGTCAATGAGGAACTTTACGATCGCGCAGCTGGCGCTTGTCTGTTCTCCTTAATCCACTTAGCATTTAGTATAACACGTAAAAATCTTAATCCCTTCTATCCTAGTGTTGCTTTAAATATTAAAGTATTTAATTTTATTAAAACAATACAATTAGCAAAAACCAACAGCACTGCAGTATCGTTTAAACTATTAGTTGTAAAATTTAAATAGGTAATAACATTTATCTGATTATTGCAATTAATCATGTTTATGTCTTGTAACTTGTTTATACTGAATTTATTATTACCATCCTGTACATTATAGTCCGTGTGGGTTATAAAAACTCTACTGAATCTCTTTTTAATTCAAACTTAAATTATTACTTGCCCATCGTTGAGGCAGACAATCAACTTCAAATATAAGATCACAATTTTCAAATGAAACAGAAAGTAATCATTGCATTAAAAGCGATCTAAATAAGCCTGTTTTACATAATTCAAAATATTCCAGACGCATCTGCCCGGAGTTAAAGTAATGTGTTTACGTTGACGATAGCGTTATTTCGGGATGTGATGCTGGAACACGAATGTTGCCCATCGAACGACTTGGCACTGGAGCGAGAGTTTTATGGCCCGCGTTCAAAACTTGCATATGCTTCAATTTTTTTCGTTGTAATTTACTACGTTCCACACTAAACAACGTGTAACTAGCGGAATATAGATACAGTTGCTTGTGAAAATATTTATTACGATGAAATTTATGAATTTCCTGCAGATAGCCATTGAATGAGTCCTAAAATCGTCTGATCTCATTATTGTATTTTTTAACTATTCAATCGTAAAGACAACGCCAAAAGTACTTATAACAATATCACCAGCCGTATTGAGTTCAATTTTTTTTTACTATTCTAACTTAACTTTAATATACCCTATATTTCCAGGCCAGGAACAAGGATCAGGAACAGGAGGTGATCACCTGGATCACCGCGGTGTTGGGCGAGCCCCTCCCCAACGCTCCCTACGAGGATGTCCTGAAGGACGGCGTGGTCCTGTGCAAGCTCATCAACAAACTCGCCCCTGGATCAGTCAAGAAGATCCAGGAGAGAGGAACCAACTTCCAGTTGATGGAGAACATTCAAAGGTTATAACCCTTTATATGAACATTTTAGAACACCTTCATTGTGAACAATTTGGTCATAGATATTAGTTGTAGTGATTTCCGTTACTTTAGTAACAAATATTGTGAAACAAATGATCTTGGAAGATGCTAGTGTTAGAATAATCTAGAATAACCATGCTAATGATATGAGAACACGCTGAATTTATTCTAACATCGTTTACAGATTCCAAGCGGCGATCAAAAAGTACGGAGTGCCAGAAGAAGAAATATTCCAAACCGCCGACCTGTTCGAGAGGCGCAACATTCCCCAAGTGACGCTGTGTTTATATGCATTAGGCAGAATTGTAAGCATTTTATTTACTTATTTATATTACATAATATTAGTGATATTGGTTCTATAATCTCGCTATTTTCCAGACGCAAAAACATCCCGAGTACACCGGACCTCAACTGGGACCCAAAATGGCTGATAAAAATGAGCGCACATTCACTGAGGAACAACTCAGGGCCCACAATGCTGAGCTCAACCTTCAAATGGGCTTCAACAAGGGCGCTTCTCAATCCGGCCACGGTGGCTTTGGCAACACCCGTCACATGTAAATTGTTACAATAAGCTTAATAGGTGTCGAGACCAAAACCAGTATTTTTAAAGTATGCTTGAAATATTTAAAAACTAATCAGCAACGCCTTAACAACGTACAAACATCGTGATCGTCTCACTTTATGTTAGTTTAATTCTAACACTGCGATATTTTAAGTATTTTTTATACAAACTGTACGCGTATTTTACGTTGTAAATATTTAACGTTATTTAATAAAATATTTGTAAGGATTTCGTGTGTTTGTTGTGTTCAACCAATTATCCCTCGTCAGAATCTTAATTTATTTTTCATTTGAAACTCTAGTATTGGAAGAATACTTTTTACCATCTTATGCCACCTTAATTGTTTCCAAGCACTGTACTCGTATTTGCTACGACATACTAATACAAATCAAATGACCAGCACTTTAATGATAATTATTGACGTAGAATATTGTGTGGACAGGTGCATCAATATTTTGCATACGCCTGTCTCATACAAATATCGTCACGGCCCAGCTTAAATCTGTCACGTATTATTATCATTGGCGCTGCGGTCGGCGCTTAATTAATGTGACGAAAATATCCCATTCAACATTGTCTTATATACGATCTGAAAGTTTTAACAGGCACTTATTCATTTATTTTTGGCACCAACGCTGCATTTAAAGTTGGATCAAATGTTTGTATTAATACATTTATGCAAGAAAATAGTCTAAATAAATTACAATATCTAGTTTATATCATTATTTAATATTAGTAGATATTTATTTAATGAATGATAATATTTTGTATGTCGTTATATATTGGACCGCAGCAAAGAAAATTATAATTGATTTAATCATCAAATTAATATTACGTCTAATTAATTATTTATTATACTATATTTGATTATATTAATGGTTATATTTGATTGATGCATGCTTATGTGCACAGCCAACTTAAACACTATAAAAAGAATTTGAATATATATTTCTTAGTTTAAAACGGGAACACAGAACATTATATATATATATATTTTTGATATTAGGTATACTAAACAATAAATTATTTATATAAGTTGCATCACACATTAATGGATAATTTAAAGTTTCGATTTGAATTGTTTACGTATTAACATGATTGTTTTATCCGAAATAATATAGGAGGTTCTCAATACGTAGGAATCATTTTTTTAAATTTAACGTTCACGTAATGACTAAAATGTATCCGAAGGTAAGCGCAGTGCTCTCTAAATTAGGTATTCACCGATATAATTATACCGGCCAGTTCGAGTCATGACTATGTATGTGCCTGTTGGGTGTGTTTATTATAATATTATTAATTTTACTGTCTCCGGCAATCTTAAAAAAAAAGATACGCAACCGCTAACATCCCGTTGGTATTCTACCAGACACTAAGTTCCTAAATCTAACCATATATGTGTCCTTTAAACCAACCAATTACACCTACTTATGGATTTATCCCGTCAGCGCGAGTGCCAAAAGCATTAAGAACTGTAACATAATTAAATACGAAATTTTCAGTGCTGCTTATAAATCACAATTATTGGAACGAGTAATGGATTCCAGTGTGATGTATTTGTTCTATTTGCGGTTGTGATGCGTGTAGTGTGAACGTGAGTTGCCGTTATCAGGCAACGAAAGAAGTCTTAGATTGTACTTTACTTATACCTGTATTGAAAGATGATATACTAAAAAAAGGTTCTTTATTGGTACTAAAAAATACACATAATTTTGGGTGGGGGGCGGGGGTTTGTCATAACACTTTCGGTGTCTAAGAAGCTCATATTAGGCTCCTTGACAAGATTTATGTGACGTTCTCCATTGTCCTCCAATTGTTCTCCATTGTGTAGATCTGTCAAAAGTCTATTGTCTATACATGGACACCTGAAGTGTTAAACCTCACCAAGTATCACCGAGGGGGAGGGGGGAGGGTTGAAAATGCTATAAAAACATCACATGATTAATAGACAGCCCCTAGGCTTTATTAGTTTACTTTGAAATACATATTGCTAGACTTGGGAACCGAAATCTCACGATTCACAACTCATTCACGTTTTCAATAGGCCAAAGAGGCAACTTGAAATAGTCTCAAAGACAACTTCCAATTCGAACAGCAAGAAAATACGTACACGGCGTCGATAACAAATAATGATATAAACAAAACCTAAACTATAAAACGTCAGGTGACTTGTGAACATTTAAGAATGAACAGGTGAACGACCTCCGTGGTCTGTGTTCATATCAAAATAAAACACGGCAGCGACTGCGTGCCATAAATTACGTTGCGAAATGACATTGCCAGACGATATTCGTCGGTTTAACCTACAAAACACGGACAAATCTTGGGGATAATTGCTAAATCTTTGGTATTGATTGGCAACCTATACGGTTGATAGTTTAAACAACTGAAGTTATTCTTGCCTTGATTAAAATATAAGTTGCAAGGCATGGTGTTACTTATCTAGACCTACGTTATTTTCTTGTAGAATGGTTTGGTTAACATAATATACCGGGTATATCAAGACTGCGACCGAAAACGAAGCCAGGTGGTAGATTTAGTGGTTACAAACACGATGCAAATAAAAATTTCGCTAAAACAGTGACAAATATTTTTTTAGAAAATTTTAAAAATCGTCGTGTTTCGGTGGTAAATCTAGGTATTTATATAATATAATTTTTGCGAAAATACTAATTTAAACCCTTACGTACCATTGCGTGTTTAAAACTTAAGAGGTGTACATAATTATTTTAGGAAAACTATGTATATATCACCCAAATAAGACTACAAGTAAAAAATTCAAAAAAAAGTTGTCGATTTTTTTTTGCGAAATTTTTACTGGCTTCGTTTTCGGTCGCGGTCTTGATATACCCTGTATAATTTTCGGGCTGACTGCCTTAAGATAATGGTGTGTATACGTATATGAAATATTGTTAAAAGGGGTCGCAAAATGCGTACAAATTTAATTCGCGACCTGGGAGTCCTATCAATTAACTGTTTACAGCTCATGCAATTTTTTATTAGATAAATAATTAAACTACAGGTATCTTCTTGCAACAGGTCTACGTGGCGATGTATTGGGGAGGCCTATGTTCATTAGTGAACTACCTATGGCTGAAAAGAAGAAGAAGAAATGAAACGACTATCAGTTTTAATTTGCTTGTTTGTCATTATTTATTTTACAAAATATTTTTAGTAGTTGATTTTTTAGAACCACGCAACGAGTTCAAGACATTAGTACATAGCTTACGAGAATGCTAGTTTTTTGCATATCACAACTGGAAATTCTTAAGGAATATTGGTAAAAGCAAAACGCTTCAATTGACTGTAATTATATTAACATTTGCCAACCTGCACTAGGCCAGCGTGGTGGACTATATGGCCTAACCTAATTATGGCCTAACCTAGTTGTAGAGTAGTCTTGTGCCCTGCAGTGGGACGTATATGAACTGATACAAATATTTACACTGTAGGTAACTTCTGTCTGAGCTAATGGGTTTATAATAATTCAAGATGCGCCAAAACAAGCCAAGTGAAAAAGGTTAAGCGTAAACAACTGACGTGGTGGAATTTTTCAGATTTGATCCGCGATTTTATCGCACTCGGTCTCAGGCATCAGTGTACCTGATTTTATTAGTAAACAGTTAGTAATCAGTTATTCAGTAGAACCAGTAGCTTCGAGCACGGGCAGCATACAAGCAAATCTATGTATGTATTCTCACCATACATTAGCGGTTTGCCCGCCAGGTATGATAGGTGGGCTGACTTCTCTTGTAAATTCATAGTCTTAAAATAAATTTGTGATTTTGTTTAACATTTTATATTTTGTAATTTATTTAGTTATTAGTAAATTAGAATTAAGAATGGATGATTTGGATGAAGTCTATAAACTTGCATTGTTATTTAAAAAAATTATCTAGGTATTCTTTCATTGGTATGGATTTAAATTCATCATACCATTAAGACGCACTAGGTCAATATAAAGGCCTGGGTGGCCTTACACAACATATGAGATCGGCCATAGGCGGTGTTACATAAGAGCCATTGCGGGTGTCTGCCCACAACATTACGAGTCAAGAGGCCACACGTGTGAGACTGTTCGGACTTACAAAAATAAAAAACCCACACCCTTTGGCACTATCAGGAAGATTCGCAAAATTCGATTTGGTTCACCCACATCAATTTTGGTCTTGCATCGCAAATGAGTACTCCTATGTTCAGCATTTGGGCTTATGTAGGGTGATGCAAATATAAAGAAAATACACAAACAGACACATTAAACTACATATCTGTCGTGATATATGTCTGCAAGCCGGTTGGAAGCAGTAAAATAGTTTTAGATTCACTAAAATAGCCGCGCCTGCGTTTCGCGGTTGAGCGCCGCTGTTTATTTGCATGCAAATTGTAAAGATTACAAGCGACATGTGTGATTGCGGAATATATTTCGATTTGTTTGAATAAGTTGTAAATAACTTCTTATATTTATGTCGGTAAGTAAAGTGTTAGAAGCTATAAGTCTACATAATAAGGTTCGCCTAAACATAATGTAATACTTTTGTAAAATTATAGTACTTAATTTTGTTAATTTGTTTATATAATTTAGCCTTGTGAAAAATTCCAGCACACTTTATTTTAAATGCACAAAAGGTGCTCTAAATTGTAATTATTTTATGAGGAAAAACCTTATTGATTAGTGAGACATTTTTAATAAAATAGTAAGGTCAAAATTGCCCTGATTGACGACTTTCCTTATATCTTCGCAAAGAGTGATGGAAAACTGCTTGCGAAGAAAAACTTTATTTATAAGCCTCATTCGTATTCATGAATTCTTAGTATTGTTTTGAGTCCAGACATAATTTTATTACTGAAGGTTCGTATGTGTTTTTCCTCTATGTCATAGAGGAGGAAAACAGTGTTTTTTATTTTTTGATATTTACACATGTTAATAGTTAATAATAGCTCACCTGACAGACTTTGTTGAGTCAAAAATCGTTAGGCAAAATTTAATGAGTGGAAACTGTACTTGTATACCAGTCATATAATAATTCAGTTCGTATACATCCCACTGCACGGCACAGGAATCCTAAAGAATGGACTATTCGATTAGGAGGCCTTCAGTTCATTACAGTACACCACACTGGTCTAGCTGGGGTTGGCGGACTTCACACATCATACAATTCTTTTAAAATTATTGTATCTGTATCAATTCTTTTAAATTCAATTTCAATTCTATTCAAAATCAACTCTTTTAAATTCTTTTATTCTGTATCAATTCTTGTGTATCAATTCTTTTAAAATTATTGGTCACCAATAATTTTGTTCATGCAAACATGTTTGATGAAAAATCTTACCATGGCGCTAGAAGCTATTTTCCTGCACGTAATTAATTTTAATACCGACCGATTGACGTGGGGATTAAGAAATTAAATTTCAACGCCAGGGATTACGGGTTTGATTCGCGCATGGATAAATTTTGTTTTTGGGTTAAATATGTTAAAGTAACTACGATGCAAGAGTAATTTCAGTACGAGTTTTTTTTTGTTTTATACAACAACCAAATATCACTATTGTTTATAACATCTCAACATACAATTATAAATAGAAATAAGACCTCAACGGGTTGTCATTCAACAAGTTACCGGAAATGAAATATTCTTTTCTCTTACTATGATATTGTTATCATTTATTTGTAGTTCTTAGAATAGATTGTTTGAAATGACTCTGAACGGTATAGGTATTAGGTACCTAAATCGTATACAGGCTAACAATCGATTGTTTCCGCTGATTGGCGAAGCAGCTTTGTTCGTCTAATCTATTCTACAAAATATGAAGACAGTTCAAAGACTGTGAATTGTAACATAAAAATCTACCTAAAATAACACCACTTCACCAAAGTATCTGTTATCGCGTTTACGTAATGTAGTGTAAAAAATCTATAGAATTACGTTTAGATGTTCCAGAAAGCGCTCTTCCATCATGAGGCGTGGGTTCTTGTCTGTGGCACGCATTTGTTTATCTTGACTACTCGCCAAAAGCTGTGGGCCAGGCGCGGAGTAAGGTGCGTGGGGGCGCACACCTACACTACACCTCTCATATTTTTCGAGTAAGGTCCAGTGTGAGATATTCATATTAATAATATAATATTATATTATTCTGGAAATACAGCAATACTTCAGGTTGTTTTTGCGGCAAATATTTTAAAATAAATGGCAAAGTTAGCATCAACTAAGGAATAAAAATATTTTAAAGAGGCTTCAACTCTAATGAAGATTAATCACTCACAATGCAATGGGTAATGCTAAACAATTATAATAGTAACCATGTTCTTTTACCCAGAAGATACACACACTCACCTACATAAGTTCACGTCTGTATCCCCAAATGGGTTGGCAGAAATATTATCAGTGCCACTTGATGAGCTTATTTCCATTCGATGATGTAATGTAGGGGCCACGGTGGCGTAGTTGTACTATAGTCCGATTACGAAGCTGAGGTCTCGGGTTCGAGTCCCGGGTCGGGCAAAGTGATATTGGATTTATCTATTCTATATCAGCCCGGAGCCAGCAATTTGTGCCCGATATAGCGATAGGCTCACTCCCTAGAACATCGTAGGATGGAACATACAAGGCGAAATGTTAGTGGCGCCTCTGCCTACCCCTTCTGGGATAAAGGCGTGAGTTTAATTATGTATGTATGTAAATATAGGGGGTCATTTTAACTTTCCACTGCATTTACCCCTGTCTCGCTGGATTTGCCCTCGCCCGCTCTGACTAAAAGACCTTGACATTACGCATCTATATCGGTATACTAATTACACACTACAAGGCAATTACAAGGGCTGGAAGAATGTTCTTGTAAATTGTAACGTATGTACGATACCGCTTGGCTCAGTACCAAGTGTCATAAATATTACTTCACTGTGTATATGGAAGGAGCTTTAACCCTATAAATAATTATTATGCAATTTAATAAGGTGCCAAAAGTTTACATTGTTTTTCGAAATATTTCAATAATTAATTTAGCGTCTCTGATGAAAGTTTGTTAAAGGAAAGCTTCAGATTTTCATTATGCATAGAGAAAATTTTTAATGTGGCCATCAAATAAATATTATTTTCGGAAGGGCCTTATGAAAATTGTACAATGTTGTATATAGCGTGTCTGTTGTGTAAATTTATATCATATTAAGATTATGTATATGTTCTTTATGGAGCAAAACGACTAGCGTATACAAATACGAAGTAAAGATGGGTTGTAGCTTGTACCAGTAATTTCCTATAAATACACGTCTGAGTATAAATACTGAGTGAACCTCCACATTGCGAAAGAGTTGAACACGCAGTACTACTAGGCCTAGTTATTTACTAGAACATTTTCCCATGCTCAGCTTCCTTTATTACGATAGTAAACTGTCGTTTATACTTTAGCGCTAGTAAATAACAATATATATGCATAATGTTACGTGTGTTTTGCAACTTGCAGGGGTAGGCAGAGACTATGGATCCCCACTATCCTGGTAATCCTGACATAACATTTGTCTCATCTATTTTCATCATTTACCAATGAAAAATTGTCGGTCCAGAGAACGCTTTAGCTTTTGTATACTATATGGTATGTGAATCGATAAAACAGAAAATTATATAAGAATACCAGAATACTGAAAATAGTTTGAGAGTAGCAAGAACATAATAAAGCTCTATTCGAGAATTTGAATAGTTTGTGAAATCTACTAAGAGCATAGAATGCTAATAAAACTCTGACCACTCACCACCAGTTGGTTATGAAACCGGCTTAGGAACGATAAACTTCAACTTCAAATTTAACACTGAGATAAATGTTTGTTAGAGTTCCAAAAATTTGTTAATATTGGGATACCGAAACATCTCACGTAGTTTTTGTTACCCCCGACGCTAGACTTGCATCTTAGAAAACGACTAAACGTTTTGAGCGTATTTTTTTTAAATTAAAGCACTAGCTGTTTTCTCACTTTGACCTGTAAAACGAGTTTGCCAATTACAGTAGTGCACATAACATACATGTAGAAGGAAACAATAATTACCTACCTAAATATCTGTTTTAACCTAGAAATCTAGCTATTGTGGATATCATGTTGACATAACCCAGATGTATTCCCAGTAATAATTCTGACTGTAAGTGCCACATTGGGCAAACTGCCAGAAGCAATTACAAAGCGCAATAATCATCCCAACTACATTTTAAATGCGTATTATCTAAATTTGGTACATTTAGGATATCATTGGCTCAACAAATCATTGGTTAAATACACTTGTAAGATATTGTGAAACTTTATGAATAATTTTGCTGAAATCATATTGTTATTTTAATATTATATATAGTATATGTATCGCAGAAATTTTACTCTGATTTTTGCGGCTGGCAATGCTATTGAACTGTATACTATTCTGCACACTATTATTTCAGAGGAAGTTCTAAATTACCGCGTGCAGATGACAAACAAATATTGGTATACCGAATGTTTATCTAAATAAGCAATTTATTTCTTAACACGGCTCTAATGGCCGGCTGTGTAATTACGACAGATTATGAGGACACAGCTGTTTTCAACTCGCGGAGATATATAAATGCATTCATAGAATAAATGTCAGTGACAAACAAACTAATAAGATGTTACAATATAGTTTTGTAAGGATTTAAACAATTTATTTCGATATTTTTTAACTCCGTGCTTTATCCTACACCATCATGATTTTGCATATTCTATATTTTTTTATGCAAAACACAAGTTTAACGTTTACATTTTATAAGTCTCAATGACGCCAATCCATCACGATTTTGATAAATTATATTCATGCAGACTGCAGTGGAGATTACTAACTGATAGTCCAATCCAAAACCACAAAGTTTGGGTTTATACTCGTAAAATTGGTTATAATCAATATGTCAAATTTAACAAATATTGTTCCAGGCCAAAACTAAATTACAGTCGACATGCAGGTTTCCGTAAAATATCAAAGGACTGTGACCTTTATAAACATTGAGAAACAAACGAGACTAGTTGAAGCGAACAATATTACTTTCACCATATAAATACATACACTAAGTAATGAAATAGTGCGCAAGAGGATGTACTAAGTACGTATTGGGCAAGGGCGTTTCGTAAATACGTGTATCAAAAATAATGTTGAGATCTGAGCGATTGGAGATCGTGTTTCGGATGTCGAAAGGTTGTGTAAAGACGAGTGTCACTTTGTCTCGTGACAAAACATGTTTGATGAGATCGCTTCTGATGGCATTGACTTAGAATTTATGAAAACAGAATGTGGTTATGCTTTAAAATGCATTGGTGTAGACATTATTGCAAATGTCGTTGTTATTTAACACAATTATTAAATAGCAGATGATTAAATAAAATTCGCGCATGTTAGTAGTATGACTACTGGTTTATAGTAAAATAAATTATGTTCTTTACGATTTAACATACCATTAGTCTTGGTCATTTAGATTGACTATAGTTATTTATAACAAATATTTTATAGCATACTAGTTTCGGAAACATAGTGGTGATAAAAAATTGGTTTGAGGTCGTAGGTATAAAATAATAGTACTTCAATGAACATATTTCACATACACCGTGGGAAATACGGAAATACTCTTTTCACTGTCGGGTAAAAAGAAATAACGTAACATCTTACGCATGAATAAATTCTACAATAACTGTAGTTTTATTAAAAAATAAATTCTGATTCATAATACAAAGTAAAACGTCATTAGAATCTATACATATAATAAAAATGTAAATGGTCGATGTCTGTACATGGAAGATATTTAAGAAATTTTAACGCGAGGGGTCTTTATAACAGCAACAGAAGCCGAAACAATTTTTTTTAGAATTTTTGTCTGTCTGTCTGTCTGTCTGTCTGTCTGTCTGTATGTTTGCTTGCGCATCACGCAAAAACTACTGCACCAAATGAGATGCGGTTTTCACAGTTGTATTGCTGTAGGTTCAACTTAAAAACTGGTATATGTTGCATTTACATACAGGATATTTCTTTTTGTTTGCTTGCACATTACTCAAAAACTACCGCACCAAATGAGATGCAGTTTTCACAGTTATATTGCTGCAGGTCCAACTTGAAAACTGATATATATTTAATTTACGTACAGGGTGTTTCTTTTTGTTTACTTCCACATTACTCAAAAACTACCACACGAAATGAGATACGGTTTTCACTGTTGTATTGCTGCAGGTTTAACTTAAATACTGGTATATGTTGTATTTATATACAAGGTGTTTCTTTCTATTTACTTGCGCATCACGCAAAAACTACCGCATGAAGTGAGATGCAGTTTTCACAGTTATATTGGTGCAGGTCCAACTTGAAAACTGGTTTATATTTCATTTACATATATATCCTTATTAGTGACACTATTGAATGGTGTAATAATATAGGTATGTTTTTTTTTCAAAATTAATGGGTTCGAATACTATCTAGGAATATTCTTTTTTTCAAAAATTCAATAATTGCAAATAAAGTTAATCACGCAGACAAAGTTTGCGGGCAGAAGCTAGTCATATATAATTTGAGCAACATTAGAGATAGAAGTGAATAATTCTGAAGTAAGAAAATCAGGTGATCAATAGACGTTACAACGATTACAAGTATCGAAGAAAAAATCGATGTTACGGAACGAATGTAACAGTTACGCGTAACGTTTAACTACCAACCGCATAGTCTATTTAACCCGACACTCTGAGGTAATATTGATGGCTATTCTACTTTTATTTGCTTTTTAGTGTACAAATATCACTTGATGATATGCAGTCTAAAAAGAATATCATTGATAATTTCGACAGCCCCCATCAAGACAAATATTTGTGTGAACCACAGGTATTTATTTCGGGCTTAGGTTTTTGTGAGACCGAAAAGTCTCTCGTAGTTTCTGATATCCACGACACAAAACTTGATCTTTGTGTGGGGTCAGGACTATTCATGTAATTATTAGGTGTATTTATCTATTGTTTATTTATTTTCCAGTGTACACAGTCTTTCAAAAAACGTAGGCTGATCCCCGAAATTGACACATTAGTGACTATAGATCTCTGTAGCGCTATTTGTACAATGGTTACTGCCTAGGGTTGCCAGATAGTAACTTATCAAATCCGGGACAATTCTATGTAGGACAACAATGTCGGGTCGTGGCCATAGTAGAAAATATACATACATACATAAACTCACGCCTGTTTCCCAAACGGGGTGGGCAGAGGTGTCTTAGTAAGTAACCAGGACACACCTACCCGGCGGGTTAGCTTAGCCGTAAGCCGTTGCTGTGTCATTCGTCCCTATTTTATTTTGTTAATAAATACCGTACGGGTCGAGCTAAATAAAACCGTTTAAAAATATAGTATCTTTTTAGAATCCGGGACAATAAGCTCTAATTACTGGACACGGGACAAGAGGCAAATTTCCGGGACAATCCCGGAAATCCCGGCCGTCTGGCAAGCCTATTACTGCCGTAAGGCAGTCTCTATTCGGGCAGATGTTTACATTTTATAACCAGCAATGGGTAAAGGATTAATTTATTTTATAATGACTGCCTCGGTGGCGTGGTTGTACTGCGGTACGACTACAAAGCTGAGGTCTCGGGTTCGAATCCCGGGTCGGGCAAAGTCATATTGGATTTTTCTGTTCATTATCAGCCCGGAGTCAGGAATTTGTGCCCGATATGGCGATAGGCTCGCCCCCTATTACATCATGGGACGGAACATGCAAGGCGAAATGTGGGTGTCCTAGTGGCGCCTCTGCCTACCCCTTCGGGGATAAAGGCGTGAGTTTATGTATGTATGTATGTATGTTATTTTATAATATTACTTAATACTCGACTGGTAGGTAACTATTGTTTTCATTTGGAATGTTTTGCAACATTTGCCGGGTTGCGTCGTGGTAAAATTTTAAAACACCAATGTCAGGTTTCATGTTATAAATTCTTTGACCTTAATGTGGGGTCAGGATTATGTATGTGGCTGTTGGGTGTAAATCTTTATTCTCAGTTAGTCTCTTTATTTATCAATACATTGTTTGCTAGTTCTATATTTTAAGCAACCTTTTAAAACTATATCATCTTTGAATAATATGTTTCGGAGATTGTCTATTCACTATTGTCATTTACAATCTCATTTGATTACAAAAATCATAAAGAGCAAACTTCGTAGAGCAAGCGTTGTTAGCATTTTCCAGATCCTTAGTTGTTTATTCATCAGTTATATACTTCAAAATATATGATTGATACAACATCGTTTCGAAATATAATTTAATACCTATAAATACATAAATATCTACGTACGAGACATATGGCTACACGTACAGTCTTCAACAAATTGATTGACCTGTGATCCTTGCAGTGTCGTGAGAACTTGCGCGTGTCAGAGTATCTTCAATTACTTTAAACAATATTAATTATGGACTTCAATTAGACTTCATCTTGTAAACTGAGCGAAACATTAAGTGGACTACTTCGCTTAATTTCCAGTTTATAAAAGAGCAAATAGGAACTACCCTGTGCAGGTACATACATAAAGGTTTCTTTTTATACGCAAGAATCTGTATGGCATAATTCAAGAACTTATCATCTATATCTATATCAGCCCATATACGTCCCACTGCTGGGCACGGGCCTACTCTACAAACGAGAGAATCGATTGAGAGTGGTTAGGCCATATAGTCCACCACGCTGGCCTAGTGCGGGTTGGCGGACTTACATACCGTAGAAATTCTTTAAAATCGCTACGGTATGCAGGTTTTCTCACGATGTTTTCCTTCACCGTAGGTACTTATCATACAACTTATCATACTTAACGATTATACCTCAAAAACCTGCAATTATTGAACTGGTTTGGTTGAAATAGGAAAAATATGCGCTCTGGGTGCGTATGGTTTGTGATTAAAGGTACCTACTTTGGATATTAATAAACTTAGTCGTTTAAGCACGGAACACACACATGCTCACAATTCCCAGTAATCGAAGCGAACGCACTCTCGTAACCCAGCAGTAACCTTATCTTCCTTATAACTTCCGCGACGTAACGATTCCATTAAGATCGCAAAGGTTTCTTAATAGCACTTCCACACTATAGACTATTATATAAGACGAAAATGATTTTTACCAAACATTTGTTTACGCGATTATTCGCAATATTATCTTAAGCAACGCCAAGTTTAAGCTTTATTTACATAGGTAACAATTGCGTACAACTCCCCTCCTATCGGCGGTCTTGCGTGATGCTGAGGCCGGCTCAGCGGGCTCTTAGTATCGAACCACCACCTCTGACTGTCTGCTCGGGGCTAACAGGAGCACCAGAACAAAATGCAGTTTAAATTATTTATAGTGACGTTTGTGATACACTATGCCTCCGCGGAGCACTACCAGACGAAACGTAAGTAACCTTTACATAATACGACCCACATAGCGCGGGAATATGAAATAAACAAATATCGATTTCATAATAGAATGCCGTTGCGAAAATCGATTATCGTTATATCATACTCGGTACAGCTGTTACTGATGTTTATTTTTATGGATTTAATAGTTATTTGCCACTGGTATTCTAAGTTGTTTTGGTGTTTGTATTGAATGAATAGAGTATTAAAAATATCGTAAAATTTGCCATTAAATCGTTCTAGCAACAATTTGAAAACGTATAAATTTAATGTATTTCTCACGACAGTCTTAAAAAACTGTACAATTTGCAAATTTAAAGATTATTCCTGTTTTTTTTATGGCTGAGATTAATAAACGATCTTCATGTCTATCTAAAGATCCATCGTAAAAATAGACCAATGGGCTCAAGGTATTGTCGGCACCCTCACATTTCATGTGTTCTGATTGGTCTATTTTCCGGATTGATCCTTAGATAGGGATTGGGATTGCTTATTAATTTTGTCCGTTAAAGAACGGCATTGTAAAATGTGATAAAAAGAGATCATTTAACGAGATTGTATTGTTAAAACACAATTATTTAATTATCTTTTGTTGCAAGTAACGACAATTCTTAATAGTTACTTCATTATTTGACGGATTTCCTTTATCCTTATAAAAATAATGGCGCTTAATAACTAAAACAATGCATGATGAAAATATAAATTCACATAGATATTTACAATATTTTATTATAACATTTCTATTAAACTTATTACAGAAGCTTTTTTATGTAAGTTCAGTAACCAGAAATCTAAAGGTCATTGTCAATGATCAGTTGTGACATTTTGGGTAACGAGCTTAATTTATTATATTCGTAGGCTAGTATAGAGATATAATAGTTAATTACAAGTATGGTGGTAAAAAATCATATGCTTCAGCTAGATGTGTACAATAAAAGAAGCTAAAATATCATAATTATTAAGTGTAATATGAAATAACGATAGTGCCTAAATAATTAAATCTAGAAATAATTTAAGCTAGGAAACTACCAAAATACCATTGGATAAAATATTCAAACCAAAAAAATGACCGAAAAGTTACAGACGTCATCAAATATTTTTCATTTAACAGCATTACATACTGGGCAATATTCGCTTCCTAAATCTCTACCTATACTTAATGTGTGGAACTTCTGCCATAGTTCACCACGATATCTAATGTTGTTTAGAATAAATACATCTTTTTTACTAGATCTGTCTAGTATGAAAAATTTACATCTCTATTAAAATATTTTATCTATTCATATTAATTTCAATTCTCAACGACTAACAACTGAGGGAAGTAGGGAACATTTGTGTTGACACACGTGACCTCAACCCGTTGATATAACCGACCGGGGTACCAGAAAATGTTGTCATGACATTATGTTCTATCAAGAAACCTATCCTCTGACTTTTCTTCATATAAGAAAACCAATTGTCAAGCACTTTAACGCTGACGGAAAACATTTCGATACCAGCATACTTTAGAAATTTGTACAAGAATTTATTTTATGTGATGTCCATTAACCCAGAATAAGCCAGATTGGTGGATTATGGCCTTAGGTCCTCTTCATCTAATTTTAGAATGTAAAGGACTCCCGAGCTTAGTATTGGGGATCATGTATTACAGTTATGGCGCTACAGTTTTCTAATGGCAACGTTATTTATTTATGTAAATTGTTCGTTTCAGCGGATTTTGTGAAGACATGCCTGAAAAGTGATCCGGATTTTGACGACTGTTCGCGCGTGGCTGTGCAACAGTTATTTAACGCGTTAGGGCCAGGTAAACAATAATTATCACACTTATTTATATGTAATAGTGAAGCCTGTTGTGAGACAACATTGTGAGATTGTATGAAAACATGCATGATGAGGCAAATGCGTACAGTTACAAAATATTCAATAATTCTGGTCTGAATGACGGGGCTGCGAAAAGGCTCCATAAATGATATCAACGATTAGTAATTGTATTCATATGTACATACATACATACATAAACTCACGCCTTTATCCCCGAAGGGGTAGGCAGAGGCGCCACCAGGACATCCACATTTCGCCTTGTATGTTCTGTCCTACGATGGGATAGGGGGCGAGCCTATCGCCATATCGGGCACAAATTCCTGACTCCGGACTGATAATGAATAGAAAAATCCAATATCACTTTGCCCGACCCGGGACTCTAACCCGAGACCTCAGCTTTGTAACCGTACCGTAATACAACTACGCCACCGAGGCAGTCGGTGGCGCATTCATATGTAATTAGTAATAACTATTGAATTAATAAATGTTGTAAAACAAAATACAGTATCAATGAGGTAAATATCTCTACAAAGGTCAATTTAATTGGTAGTGCCCACATGTATTTAATATGCATCGCGGTTAAATGATATTTCATATTTACTAAAAGTTAAAAGTGTAAATATCACGCACCATACTCAGAGAATAAATCCGATTGCGGCTTTTGAAAGTTTGTCCCTTTCAGGAATCATTGTGCATTCAATAAGGTTTTGAAATAATCAGTTTCATTTTGACGACTGACGAAGAGGGATTCATTATTAAATAGTAATTTATATAATTAAATATATTATAGTTGTTTACCAAGCTTATACTTCTTTAGTAACGACCCTAAATAAAATAAAATGTTAAAAGAATTGTAAATATAAACAAATAAATACACCCAACAGTCACATTCATAGGCCTGACCCTACACTACAGATCGAGTCTTGTGTCGTGGGTATCAGGAACTACGAGAGACTTTTCGGTCTCGCAAACACCCAGACCCGAAACAAATACCTGTGGATCACACAAATATTTGTTTCGGTGCGGGAATCGAACCCGCGGCCTCTCGTTTCACAGGCGGCGTCTAACCAACTGCGCCACGGAGGCTGTCTGTCAAATATAATTTGTTAATAAGGTTTTTCGTGACGTGTGTTCGTGTAGTGAAAGGGATTTGATGGGACTCTTATGGTAAAGTAGTTCAGGGTCCTAACGTCTTAATGTATCTCGTTATGCAAGACAACTCGGCATTAATCTACTCCGGTGCTAATTAACATAGCAACGAAACGTATCAAATGAGTTTGATTTCTGTATGTATGTAGGTACATAATCTTATGTACTCTCAAATATAATTCAAACTGTCTTCCAAACCTGAATACACTGCCCTTAAGGTTTATTGTAGATGTAACGGTATAGAGTATTTTGTTAGGCAAAAAACGATTGTCACTCGAATATTTGTGTCGATTATCATTCGAATATTTGTAAAGTCAACTAAATAGCTTTTTCACGTCTTCGATTCCAATTATCGTAATAATTAACCTGATATCTTAATGCAACGCTAAAACTTCTAACGAAATTCACAATAGCGAACTGCAAAAGCGCAAACCGCAGACCGGCCTTGAACTAAAATGAGATGTAGAACATCAAATACATTGTCAATGTGCGGCCCTGTTCTATATACCAACATAATGCATCATAAAATTAACACAAATAACTTTAATGTTATTGCATCCAAACATTACGAGCCGGACCAGTCAACTGTGTAAGCAGTCGCGCTCGCTGCCTGCTTGCACAATGCTTCGAGCCACAATATTACTCCTCGATGGTTCTGCAGTCCTAGTTAATATGTTGCCACATCTTTTGTGTTTTCATAAAATATTTGAAACAAAAATTATTTAGCAACCGAATTGCTAAACGTTTAGTTAGAGCAAACAACAAAAGTGGATTAATTTAGATAAGCAAAATGTTATTTCTTGTAATGCAAAACGTTATCAACGTTAATATTTCCGTAGGAGATTATTTCGTGTAGTTAATACAACGCTGAATGATAGCGAATGTGCGGGCTCACGAGCACCTGGGCTAGTCACACCGCCTCAATTACGAAACGAAACATTTGTACATAACTTGCGGAAAGCGAAAGTGCTATTTCTTCACCATACCCCGACGACTTGTTTCTATCTACTAAACACCTACAAAACCTCCTACATAACCTATTTTCAACAGAACGCTTCAAAATTATTACACATTTTTCTTACTAGAAAATAATTATAATGTTACAAGGTGTTTATTTATTCTATTCACAGGTCTTCCAGAAATCGGCCTGCCGCCATTGGATCCGCTAAAAATCCCCAAAATAAGGATACTGCAAGGCGACGGCCCTGTTAACGTCAATGCGGCACTAGATGACGTCACAGTCACTGGATTCGGTCAGACCGAAGTATTAATGAGTCAGTGAGTTAAAACGCTTCACGCTTATGCGCTCCTGGTGCTTTAGACGACTGCTTGATCGACCGGGTCGAGCCAATTTATCGCTTCGACGACATTATCGCATCGACGGATAAAAGCAGACATGCGAGACCAATTCAATTGGTTTTTTGTATTAAAAAAGCTTTTAAGACATAATCAAATGTAATTCCATAAAATAATTAATAATATAATAAAGTTATTTTTTAGTGGGTGCTACTGCAATATTCAGGATAACATAATAACTCTAATAATGATGATTTATAATTACAGGGTAGATGGCAAAACCTACGATTTTTATACTAAGGTTCGTGTCCCAAAGATAAGGATAGAAGGCACTTATGATTTGAAGGGAAAAATATTGTTGATTCCTCTGGTCGGCCGAGGTTTATGCTGGTTTGAACCAAGTAAGATAATTTTATTTCATAAACAGTATGATCAAAATATATTTATAAGATCGTTTTACAATTTTTTATTTTTATTACAGGTAACATGACAATAGACATTATCAGTGATGTTAAATTGTATGACAAAAATGATTTTGTATTTTTCAACATCACCGCAGCACATGTAAAATATTCCATTGGAGGACTAAAATTACGGATGAATAATTTGTTTGACGGCATCGATTCCTTGGGTTTGTTTTTTTTGTTTTACTTTTATAATATATTAAAGCGACATCTGTTGTTGAGGAGTTGAAACTCTGAAACCACTTTATAATACGTCATAACAGTACTATTGCGTTTGCATAGATGTCTCTGGCTAGTACATAATAGCTCTGACGATTCATGAACTCCTGGTAGATACGTGTTACAAATTGCAACGTTGAGACGTTGTCGGAACCGTTGCTACATCGAACAATCGTTCGCTCTGTTGCCAATTTTATTCGCAATGTTTTTTCATTATACGTTTTGCGTGTGTGGCCTATTTATTTACAAACACACATAAGAGCGCTAGGCATGACAGAGACAAATGCGCAGCATTGTGTTCTGTTTGAGCGTAATTAAACAGTAAAAAGCAGATTGTTGAATAAAAGTCTATTTGCAATTATGAAATTAAAGCAATGTTTCCATTTAATTCGTTGATTTAATACGAATCCAACATTTCTTGCGAGCTATCATGATTGCTTTTGTTCTTTTTCTTTATAGTATTTTACTTTTCCAGCTGACGCTAGATGGCGCTTATTAACGTTATATTTTTTCCAGAGGACAGCACAAATGCTTATTTGAACGCGAATTGGCGGCCAGTATCGGAATCTTTGAGGCCGGTATTATCGAAAACAATTGAAGATATTTTACTTGGTTTTATGCAACAGTTATTCCACAATTTACCAGGCAATTTCATGATAGGCGATGTAAAAAATGTACCGAGTAAAAAAATTGACAAGAAAGTTTAAGCTGAAGTATTAGTATCACTTATTTAATTTTAATATAAATAGGTTTATCGACATTCTATACGAGTATCTTATATTTAAGACTATATATAAGAGGATGGACTCCAATATTCGAAATTCTGTTTTTTTAATATCATGAAATGATTGTAACTCTTATAGGTTTATAATATTATCATAGATTTAGCTTAGAAGAAAATTTAATGTGACTGAATTTCTAGAAGCTGTTTATTATTAATTGTAAATATTTGAAATAAGAATTATAAAAATAATAACTTTGTTTTTATTTAATGTTTTTTTAGACGGGCAGTATGTGAATTTTTGTATATTTTTTCTAGAATATTATAAAATAGCTACACATGTGTTCGGCAGCGTAAATAGTACGTTTTGGCAATGTGCCAACATGTGAAATTTTACAGACGCGTTGTTTACCCCACCTGTTATTTTCAGGTACTCTTAGTTTTTGTGATGTGACTCACTTCACAAAAACTGTGAAGTATTATTAAAATTAACATTAATTAATTCCATATAACACATTTAGATCATTCACTATATTCCACTATAGAACATTATTAGAAAACCGTACTTAATAGATAATTACAATAAGATCGAATTTCCTACTGTGTCCTTTTCGAAAAGTAGGTAAGTTTTGTGTTTGCCATGTTAAATATATAAAATAAGAATACACTCATTTTCGCCATTAATTACCAGATTTAAAACAATAATATGTAACATATCATAAAAAATAATTAATAAAACTCACCTGCCAAATAGGACGTCCAGGCATTTTGATGATTATTTTCCAAAAATGTCACTTATTTCACAAAAAATTCACACCCGCAAGTATTTCGCGCGCCTCTCACCAGATGGCACTCTCATCAATGTTGAGAACAAAATAAGCTCTTCTCGCTCACATAACGTGTTTTATACGGCGGCAAATCTGTTTCAGCGTAAATATCAGCGCGAACGAACAAGACACAGAAACACGCAAACGATCGACAGAAATATCCCCTTACGTGGCCAGAACATTGATTTTATTATATTACTATGGAAATAAGTAATAGTCAGGCACTTTTCTTTATGTCTATGTTATTTGTTCGCACATATCTTATTTAATTTTAATTATAACCGTCGCACAATTCATTAAAACTGCGGAGTTAACATTAGGTACAAATTGATTTAACAAATTCTATTTTCAATTTCCCTGCCCTTTTGTTTACATGTTGACAATTACGAACTACAGTTTAAAAAATATAATTATTTAATTTTCAATCTCAGGCAAACAAACACGTAACTTTCGTTCGAAACTGACGGTATTTGATGAAATGCTTTTATTTATAGAAAGCATTAAATATTGTAACTGGAGCGAGGTTGAAAGAATTTCACACTCCTGCTTAGAATATTAATATTTGTCGTAAAATGATTCCAATCATAATTAACAGACAATAAACTATATAACAAGTAGGTACGAAATAAAAGTATATATAGAGCAATTAATTATAATAAAAGCTTATCATACTATAGAAATAAGACAAAACCAAGTATTAGAATCACAGGAATTGAAAGAGAGTTCCAAAAAGTTTAATAGACGTAAGTCATTTCTTGAAATAGTTTATTATTTTACGATAATATGATTTATAGAATCGTAAATTTTCTGTCAAAATTGTTCTATTGTAAATAACGTATATCATGCTGAAGCAGGCAATTCCTATAATTGCATAAACACAAAGTCATAAATAATATCTAATTTATCTTATAAAGACAAACACTGTCATAAATATGTAAAACAAACGAAATATTTGCAAATTCGTTAAGTGTTTGTGAATGACATATTCGCTGAAATACCCAGTTTAATTTTATTTCATCATTATCATCAGCCCATTGCAGTCCACTGCTGGACATATGCCTCTTCCAAGGTAGGTACGCCACAGAGCCCGGTCTGCTGCTTTACGCATCCAGTCGCTGCCGGCTCTCTTGTGGAAGTCGTCCCGCCATCTGGGCAGAATTTTATTTCATCACATATAATTTATATAATATAAACAAATGGTACGAAAATTGTGTGTAAAAAACACCACGAAAATTGTATATGTCTACATATTATGTACTAAAAACATTTACGATTCAAAGTAAAATGATGCGCCAGTAGTATCTAAAAGCAAACATTTTGCACTTTATATTTATTAATTTAAAAATAGAACAAGATGAATTCTAACATTTCTTTCTACACAGTAACACACGTGCACCCATGCTCTTTATTTTACGAGCAATAAAACCAACAGTTGTAATTAATGGTAAGAGTTTTTAATTTAAACAGACCACACTTAGCATTCCGCTCAATTTACTAGGTAGTCTATTTCAAAATGATTTACATAAGGAATTGTATAAATTCACGAAGATTTGTTGATACCATGTGGCTATTCGCGGTTATTTCGCATAAGTTTATGGTGCTATGCAAGCTTTTTAATCATTTTTTTTTTAATGAAATAACATGAATGTTCCATTAATCAGGGGCAATTTAAACGACGACTGCACTGTATTAATACTTGCTAAATAAAAAACAAAAACATACATAAATAAAATAGGATGTATGAATTATGTTTCCTTACTTTAGACTTACTTTAGACTTAATACATATATTATAAATTTAAATAAAATTCATTCGCCTACCCACAAAAATGTAGGTACTAAAGTCGCCGTGCTATGGTATTGAAAGTTACAAATCTTTAATCGATGCAGTGCCGCATACTTAATGCAGTTGCAAGTTGCAGCGCGCAAACCGCTTTGTTTTTCTGTTATCCTCGTACAACAAGTTCCTGTTGAGACGACTCATTGCAATCAATGCACGTCGATTATTCATAAATGGGTGGTGGAACTAATAAACGTAAAAACTCGGCCGACCAATCAAGTCGCCGCAAGATTGTTCTTAATATAATTGTCTGAGTAGTGCATAATATAGTATTTTCTTTTTTGCGCCTTAACTGTGAGTATTAAAAAGGTACGCGAAGGTTTCTCACGGGCTCCCACAAAACTAACTGAAGCAGGTAGCAGCGCAATCTTTTAAAAACCATTGCTGGATTTTTTTTAGTACGCTTCGCAAAACAAAGTTGTATTGTCTTCTCCCGCGTCGATGCATGCATAGCATTTGAAAATGCCGAGTGAGGCTATGACAAAACATGAAGGTCAGTAAGGTGAATGACCGCGAGATGCGCATTGACCCAGAGAAGGGTGCTCCAAAGGGGATAGGGCCCCTTTGGTGTCGCTCACAAAAGGAACGAGCACCAGGCTGCCATGAACACGAAGAGGTTGAGTTGCATGCATGCACTTTGCACCGAATGCGCGTGACGTCACCCGGTTCGTGTTGAATTGTTTGCTGTTGCACTTCTCGATTATGGAATTGTGTTGAGCACGCGTTGTTGTGTTAAACATTATTTTTTTAATGTTTGGATTTAGAATTAAAATTACAAACACCAGTAAGATGTCATACATTAATTTTTATGATATTGTAATCGTTAAATCAATTTTAGGTTTATAAATAAATTAACGATTTTAACTTCGATTTTTATGATTAATACTCATTACAATAATGGTAAGCTACTTTAAAAAAATGTCTGTACAGACGAACAATCGTTTTTTACGTAGAAGGATCCAGAATTGGTGCATGGTAATAAAAGTCGTCTGACATAATAATAGCGTCTATAAATTCGTGAATAAACTACAAAGAGGTGAATATTTAAAAATAAAACTTGCACGAGGTTGCACGGTTGCACTGAGTCGGCAAACTAAAACAATTGCAATGATTCACACGTTAGTCACAATGAAAGGACACTAAAACTGAATTTTGTTCCTGATTTTCCAACTTTTCGTTCTTTCAATAAATCAACACCCACCTTTGCAAAATTGGGTAAGACTAATTTTTGACTATTAAGGCTCAGTTGCCCAAACTAACTTGCCCATAACTTTGACTTTGACAATGTGATCGCCATACATTGAGATTGCAAGTGTATAGGATTGACATTGTCAAAGTTAAAGTTATGGACAAAGTTAGTTTGTGCAACCGAGACTAAGGGCCTCGTTCACCATCTTTAAGTAAACCGTTGATTACTTACTTTTTGATTGACGTTATTTGACAAGCGAATGTGCAGAGTATCTTTCGTCGATTTCACAAGTGAAAATAAAGTAAAGTGCTGATTAAGTGAATGACATAAGAAATTGAACGAATCATTCGTTCAATATTGCGTCAAATGTTCCTCGCCCTGCCTCCCGCTAAAGTGTCAACGTGTTTTTTTCTTAAAAAATCAAAAAGGAGGTTGAGATTTTAACCTTATTATAACCATTAAGTAAATACGCTAATCGGCAGACGATGCAGCCAGTAAGTTACTTATTAATGTAATCATAGGATTAGTATTACTGGAGCATGGTGAAATCGACACATGATTTTACGCATGACTTTTACTGATGATTAGCCTAATCAACGATTTACTTGAAGATGGTGAACGAGGCCCTAAGGGCCAATTGCACAAACTAACTTTACTCATACCTTTGACTTTGAAAACGTCAATCCCATGTATAGGAAATAGGTTACGGGTGAAAAATAAAAAGAATATATTTTTAAATAACTCACATGTATTGAATGCTTCACGAGGAAGTTCTGCGTCTGTTTCCTAGCACAGCACACGATGGAATAAGAAAACTATCTGATTGCAAGCCTTTTTATATACTTGTTTATAGATAAATGTTGGGGGTACAGAAAATATAAATGATTAATTTTTGTAACATGAAATGATTTTCCAACACGCCCCCTCAAAAATTAATCTATTTTTATACTATTCATATTACATAATGTTCAATCATTATTTTATCTAAAACAGACCACATTCCTTCCAAGTGCTTCTGGGAAAAATTATATTAATAATGGTCCAACATTTGTTGCAGAGGATTAGGAAAAACCCAGAAAAACCTAATCAGACCATAAAAAAAAATACACACAAATAATTATGATTTAATAAGATCATCACACAAATTAATTACAAAATAAATTTAATCATTCCAAATTCATATCACTTCGAAATTTCTGAAAGGTAACAGCTGGTAGCGGCTTGGTCAGCATATCCGCTATTTGTTCACCTGTGGGTATATAATGCAATTTTATTACATTTTTCTCAATCTGTTCTCTGGAGAAATGATATTTTATGTCAATGTGTTTAGACCTTTTATGACTACTTGGGTTGTTTGCAATACTAATACAACCATTATTGTCTTCAAATATTATTATTGGTTTATTAATACCAATTTTAATACTTATTGCTAGAGATCTAAGCCACAAAGCTTCCTTTACGGCTTCAAATAACGCCATATACTCAGCCTCAGTTGAAGAGACTGCGACCGACGTCTGCCGCCTAGTACACCATGATATTGTACAGCAATCAAACATTCTAAATAAATACCCAGTTGTACTTTTTCGATCATTGACATCACTACCGCCCCAGTCAGAATCTACATACCCACATAAAATATTTTTATATTCACACCTTTTGTAAATGAGTTTTAAATTTATTGTGCCTTTCAAATATCTTAATATTCTTTTTAGGCACTTCCATAATTCTTTGCTATTTTTATTTGTGTATCTACTCATTATATTGACACAGGTGCTTAAATCTGGACGAGTGCACAACATGACATACATTAAACACCCAATAAGATTGCGACATGGAACATCACACTCACTTGGCATGTTTAACAATTCATAATCGAGTTTATTTTCTATAGGAGTGCTTATAGGATTGCAATTGGACATATTAAACTTCTCCAATATCGTTTTTATATATTCACTTTGGTCTAAAGTTATATTATTATCATTTCTAATTATTCTAATACCAATAAATAATTTTATTTCATTCAAATCACTCATTTTAAATTTACTCATTAGATAATTTTTAAACGAATTCATTATTTGTATATTAGCACATACTAAAACCAAATCATCAACGTATAAAAGAACGTAAATATTTTTTCGAATGTCACCATTATCTAAAATATACATACATCTATCTACTGATGAACTTTGAAAACCTTTTTCAATGAGAGTCTGCTCAAATACTTGAAACCAACATCTAGCTGCCTGTTTTAATCCATATAAGGCTTTATTTAATTTACAGACATAATTATTACTATTAACAATACCTTCGGGAACTTTCATGTAAATTTCTTCTTTTAGACTTCCGTTTAAAAAGGCAGTTTTAACATCCATATGATGAACTAATAAATTAAATTGATTTGCAAAACAGATCATAAATCTGAAACTAGTTATACGAGCCACAGGTGCAAAAGTTTCATCGTAATCAGTAAGATATTCTTGACTAAAACCACGAGCAACTAGTCGCGCTTTGTATCTTATAGGTTTACCAAATTCATCATTTTTAATACTGAAAATCCATTTGCAATCTACAATATTTTTATCTTTAGGTTTTGGCACTAACGTCCAGGTATTATTTTCTATAAGAGAGTTCAATTCATCCTTAATCGCACTTTCCCATTGAATTTTATCATCGCGGCCTTTTATATCACTAAATGAAGTGGGTACTTTACACGTAATAGATTGAGCACATAATAGTAAATCATGATCAATTTCAGTATCGATTTCATTATAGGAAACCGGAGGTCGACCTTTAAGCCTATCACTCCTTCTTAAAGTAGAAATATTTGTGTTTTGACTACCGCACGTCTTTAATATGTCTTTTGTATCTTTACCACATAATTTACGGATTTTACTAGGGCTGTTCACTTCATCGGATTTATTATTATCCGATTTAGAATTATTCAAGTGATGAGATTTTAATGTCACTGATTTCGATCGTAAGTCACTTTCATCAGTTTTGTCCGGAGAATTTATACATTCATTCTCTTCAGACTTTTCATTAGGTCTGTTTTTCCAGAAATCAGTCTCGTCTATATCATGGCGAGACTTTAATGACACTGATTCTGACCTTACGTCACTGCTATCAGTTTTGACATGAGAATGTACAACACCATTCTGTTCAAACCGTACCACCGGTCTAGATACCAAAAAATATTTCTCATCCACAATTACATCCCTAACATTTACATATTTCCCGCATTCTGGATTCCATACTTTATAGCCATTTGGTACATAGCCTAATAATATTCCTTTCCACGACTTTTCATCAAATTTTGTTTTACGGATTTTATCATGAACGTAAACGGTAGACCCAAAAACCTTTAAATATTTTAACTGTGGTTTTTTATCATGCCACATTTCATATGGAGTTTTAGATATAGATAAAGCTCGAGTTGGCACTATATTTATTAAATAAACTGCAGCAAGGACTGCATCACCCCAGAAAACTTTTGGTAATTTAGCACCGTGTACCAAAGTGCGGGCTTTCTCGGTAACCGACCTGACCATGCGCTCTGATACACCATTTTGCTGTGGGGTTCTAGGTACCGTAAAGTGATAAGAAATGCCTTTTGAGACACAGTAATTTTTCATTTCGGTTGATAGATATTCTCTACCATTATCACAGTATAAGTTTACTAACTTCAAATTAAATCTAGCTTCACTCTTTGCAACGTAGTCTTTAAATACCGAAAACACATCCGATTTATAGCCCAATAAATAAACAACACAGTAGTGAGTGTATTGATCGACAAATAACACAAAATAATTCTTATTATCCACAGTAGAAGGAGTGATTGGACCACACACATCTGTATGTACAACATACAGCGGTCGTTTAATATAATTCTTATTTTTAGCACTGTTAAAGGGTAATCGTGTCTGTTTTCCATAAATGCAAGATTCACACAAATTATCACTAGGAGAAACTGTTTCAACCAACTTAAAATCATCAAACAGCATGTTTCTTTTTATCTCGAGAAATTTTTGTTTGCTTAAATGACCTAAACGTTGATGCCATAACTCGTATAAATCATTAGTGCATACTTGGGAAACCGACCGATTCACTTTAACTACAAAATCAACCGTCATTAAATTATTAATTGACTTACCTCGCATAAGAAGTTTTCCGTCTTTTGTTACACTGGTAGAATACTTATCAAAGGTGATGGTTATCCCGGCGTGCTGCATCTTTGATACGGATAGCAAGTTATGTGGTACCTCTGGACAAAACAGCACGTCCTCCAATACGCCTTGGATACCAGTGTTGCTAATTACATGCAGGGTCCCCTTTTTAATTGCTGAAATAAATTGGCCGTTCTTGGCCACAGATATTTTTAATGGCACGGGTAATTCACAATAACTATCATAAAAGTCGTCTCTATTAATAATGTGATCCGATGCTCCAGAGTCTAATAAAAATGTGATGGAATGGTTTTGCAGACTACCGTCGATATAGTTGCCAGTCATAAATGCAAATCCTGTAGTATCACCAGATGTTGTATTCGGAGTAAATTCAACATTTTGTACAGTTCTGGGTCTATATGAATTTTTCAGATTTTTCTGCTTATTTGACTTTTTAAAATAATAACAGTCATTCTTTACATGACCTTTGCGTCCACAGTGGTAACATTTTATAAAAGACTTTTTATTCGACTTGAAACTATTATTTCGGCTTTGATGATTATGTTTCAATGTTGAGTTTTCAAAGTTCCTGGATTGAGTATGTAGTACTTTGCTACTCATATCATTGCTTTCATTTCGTAGTTTTACTTCATGATCAAGTAATCTGGTTTTTACAAAAGCTAATGTTATGTTATCTTCGGATAAGGTTTCAATAGCCGTTATAATACCGTCGTATGCAGCCGGCAATGTGAGCAATAAATGCGATACCTTGTCAGTTTCTTCCAATTTCGCACCTGCAGCCAGCAGTTCGGAAATCAATTCGTCGAACATAGTAAAATGTCTTACCAGAGGAAGGTCCCCTTGAAGTTTCAGACTAAGCAATCTTTTCCGCAACGCCAGTTGAGTTGCAAGGCTTCTTCGTTCGTATAATGCATCTAGGTCTTTTAGAATATCTCTTGCCGAGGAATCCTCTTTTGCAAAACCAAGGAATGAATCTGCTAAGTACTCGACAATAATACCCTTGGCAATTTGATTATTTTTCTTCCATATGGAACAGGGTATTAATGGTTCGTCATCTATGACCTTAAGCACACCCAATTCGCTCAGCAGAGCCCTTATTCTGAATTTCCAGATACTATATTTTTCGCCGTCGAATGGCTTGATATTTCTCTTTACTTTAGAATTATCCATAGCGAAAAAATGTATTGAAAAAGGGTGTAATATATCTTATACAATTTAATGAATTTACTTTTAAATACACGTTAATATTAAATATCTAGCACACTGGGCCCATAACCTATAGGAAATAGGTTACGGGTGAAAAATAAAAAGAATATATTTTTAAATAACTCACATGTATTGAATGCTTCACGAGGAAGTTCTGCGTCTGTTTCCTAGCACAGCACACGATGGAATAAGAAAACTATCTGATTGCAAGCCTTTTTATATACTTGTTTATAGATAAATGTTGGGGGTACAGAAAATATAAATGATTAATTTTTGTAACATGAAATGATTTTCCAACACCATGCAATGTCAAAAAAGTTACAAATGTATGGCGATGACATTGTTATAGTCAAAGTTATGGGCAAAGTTAGTTTGTGCAACCGAGACTAATACTTGATGCGACAGCGAAACAAGAGGCCGCAGATTCAACCCTCGACCGCGAAAACACGCACTAACTCCACCAATGAAAAAACATTGATTAAATTAATACACCCTACAAACTGTATACAAACTTTTGGTTACGGGTTGCACGCGGGTGCCGAGCGGTGGTCGTGGGTTAGAATCCTAACACACATGTCTGACTTTTCTGAGTATTGATAGTCAATTACCAAATACTTTAAAGATAAAGAAAACATCTTAAGGAAACCAAAAAGATCTTACCAAGATTTAGGGATTATTGGCCTATATCAACATAATCGAATTCTCATTTGTTGAGGAGTCTCGTGCTGAAGAGTGGTCGATTATGGGCAGGTATGAAATGGAAGCGTTACTATTATGTGCCTAAAGTGATTAGCAGTCTATCACCTGAATACTCTAACGCAACTTAAATATTAAGTTGAACTTAATTTCAATCATCATATCGTGATGTTTTTCTTTTTGCTATACTTGAATACATCAGAGTTAATAAAATATTTACTAGCATTATAAAAACGATATTATTTTTGTTTTTTACCTTTTGATGCCTAAACTGCTGAATCAATTTTAATGAATTTGATTAGAGTGACAGGATACATTGGAACAGTACTGTTATGTAAACGTCAGTAAGTGCAATGCAGTTCAGACACACAATACGCAATTATTTATAGTTCATTAAAGATAATAGAGAGAGAATTATTCATATAAGAAGCAAATAGAATTGCAAACCTCAAGGGCCGAGCAGGTGATTAATAGGATACAATAAAAAGTACAGATTTATTTTAAACAAGACTATGTATATCGGTGGCTGTACAGACGAGCAAAGTGAACCACGAAATATCTTGCACCCGGGCAAATCAGGATCCAAACGCTTGTATAAATTATGAGAAGATGATTCCAAAGGTGAAACTAAAAATCCATCCATCAACAGAAACACTTTTAAACCGTAAAACAGTTAAGTGTACCGCGAAATGACATTTAGATATTCCATCTGCCAAACATATCGCGTTCTGCAAAATTACACGGAGCCAGAAAGTTCCTTGTATTTAGTCAGAAAATCGAAATAGGTCGTACTTCGTGCGGTTCAAGGTAGCATTCGGTCACTGGAATAGACTGTGAGTAACTGTTCCTAAAATATCTCCAACCCACGGATGTTGTGATTAACTCTCGCGAGTAACTGGTCCACAGTTATCGGCTATGCTGTCTTTATTACTGATGTTATAACACCATAAATACTATGTAATGACACGTCTTTATCCTTGATTGCCACTACCAAGAGGTGTGTATTACAAGGTACATAATTCATAAATACTGTTTACTGATTTGTTCTGTTTTGTTTGATAGCAGAAAAATATGTTGATACATACTTATTAAGGATCCGAAAAATGTCCCTCCAGGACAGCATTTAGTATTTAATGAATAAAAACATAATGATGGTAAGAAGACGAATGCCGGCACACTGCAGCAAATAAATGGATAAAGATATTTTGCGTAATTAATGCAATAATAAAAAAAATATATATGCAAGAGAAGCCAACAATGGCGAGCATAAAATAATATGTTTTCTTTAATTTCGTAATTCAAACAAAAAGAAGCGGATTTTATATAGATACGAATACAATTCACGACCACGCGTGCAATAAAGCAATGATGTAAATTGTTCAATTGTGAATCATTCGAATAAGTGGGAAGGAAAAATACTCTACGTTGAGTAAGAAGGGTTTTAAGAATGGAACGTATGGAACGTCGGGCGGCCATTGGAGAATCTGGAGCAGGCGGTTACGATCGCCAAGTACCAGGAGAACAGAACGCGGTAAGAGGTTGAATTACCTTTAGTAGTGACCTCTTGTACGCGATAGCGTAATGTCCTTATCGAGTCAATTGGGCGTGGAACAGGTTTAGTTACTTTTGACGTCAATAGATGGCAGTGTTTAAGAAGTCGTTATATGAGACATCTTGCGGAAGATAGAAAAAGCTTTAATTATCAATAGCTTTGCTTTTGATTATTATAATGTTAGTTATTATTATAATGTCTTTACTGTACTGATAGAGTGTACTATTCAATGTTAAATTAATCTAATCATACCAAAAAGTGCAATAGTCATAATACTGTGTGATATATTATTCTAATTTTATAGATGGTAAGTGATCGTTGCCGCTAATGAACATCCACATCGCTTGGATCATATAGGTGTTGCCTAACTATCAAATCGGTAGGGGAGCGGAAAGGAAAAAGGATAGGAACAGTACAGGGGTATTGGGCATCCGGAAATCTCACTCACCGAACGAAACGCGACAGCAAAGTTGTTATTTCACGTCGATCTCCTGTGCGACAGTGGACCCGCCCCGGACGAGCCTGTCCATTCATGTCGAGTCATGAGCCATGACGTACAACAGCGTGGCTTTACCACATTCGGTGTCCCTAGCCGGAACATTTTGTAGTATCGTAATAGAATAGTAATAGTAAAATTTTGTATGGAAATTTAAACAGCGCCATTGTGAGCGTATTTGGAACTAAAATTCCACAGCGGAAAACGTTCACTTTACTATACGAGAATTACTATACGATACTTCAAAATGTTCCGGCTAGGGGCACAGAAGTCATATTATCTCTACTTGTGGGTATGACGGCTTTACGTAACCATAAATTGGCTGTATGAAGGTAAAGTAAAATAATACAAACAGTTTACAATAATAATTTAACTTGTAAAATAAATACGGTGTTTACAAGATAAACAATTAACACTATTTACTAAAAGAATGTTTAAGCTATTCATATTGCTACACAGATAAATACGTATTAAATACTCGGTACTATGTCCATAATACTACTTTTGACACTTTAAAATGTAAGCTTATTGCTTGTGACACGTATTTTTTTGTATTTACAAATTGTTATCTTAAAAGTAATTTCGGACCTATCTAAAAGAACATTGAATAAAATATAAACGATATTTAGGTGACTAATTACAGATGATTTAATTTTACTATGAAGTTTCTTTTAAATTCATTTTTATTTAATGCCTTTTAGATTCGTCTAAAATTACACTAAACGTAAGTAAATTCTAACATGTCTAATTCAATATTTACATCAGTTATTGATTAACGAGCTAAAGGACGAAGTAACTAATGGGTCTTTAGATTTGTTTATTGCTATTTACACTAAATCATCGTATGAGTCATTGAATGCTTGGTCCATGACACTAAAACTGGTTTCCTTTTCGGAGCCTTTTTGAGCAAGAAGACTATCGCAGTCATTCAAACGGCCATGCAGCACTTCGTAGACTCGAGTCATGGAAACCACCTTCTCTTTACATGACGGGTCTTTCTCAATAGCAAAAAGTCTTGAATCAAGCAGTTTGATAGCTGCGACTATGTAATTCCTCAAAGTCTTAGTCTTGTGCTCACTGCTGATCCTTTCTAGGAATTCGCAGACTTGTCTCTCTCCGCACAAGAGCACATCTACGTCATAAGCCAGTGGCGAATGCTGTCTGTGAAGGTAAGCAATCAATCTCTTTGCGTATCGTCTGTAGGTTCTGTATGCTTTCCGCTTTCTTGGTCCCAGCGTCCTGCCCATGGTCATGGATTTCTTCATATCATCAATAACCGCTTTGTATCCATCGATTTTGGAGTCGAAAATATCTCGAAGGCGAGTTTCCACTGGTTGCAGCTCATAGGGGGCTGGAGAGGGGGGCAAAGACGGCGAAGAAGGGGGAGGGGACGGTGGTAATGGGTTACGAGTGTTTTCTTCTTCACTCGACTCGCTAGAAGTCCTACATTCAGCTTGGCTTGGCTCAGGAGCAGGGTACGGTCGAGCTCGGGTCCTGGTTCTCGGAGCTCTCACAGGTCTTGGGGCTGTCCTAGCATTGTATGCCGTGAGGACATTAGCATCTTGTTCGGTTAGAGGACGAGCTCGTTGGGTAGCTGCTAGTGGTATTACTCTAATCTTGACCAGAGCAAAACTCTGGTGGATTTTCGCTCTGATGCGTGGGTCTTCGTAGTCAGCGCCCCAGAGGTCTCTTATAGCAGACTCTTTAAGGTACCTGACCTGGCAGAGTTCTCCGTTGAAGAATCGTTTCCTTTGCTGCTCATTGAGCGCGTCACGTTCTGTGCCGGTGAGTCCATGGATCTTGGTGAGATGGTCCGGCAGCTTGCCGTAAGTGAACCGAGCGCAATTCTCAATGGGACACGGGATGTTCGCGTGGTTTTGTTTTTTGGTGCGTGTCACGGCTGCAGGCGGCCGCGAAGTCATTTTTTTGTAATCTGTAACAATTTATTATGTTTTATAATTAATAACTTTGCCATACATACTTATTAATAATAACGGCCCGGCTCCGCCCGGTTGCAAAATCACGTTTTTTAAATATTCTATCGCCTATATATCTAATGAGGGAGAATGTAGGATTCTACTTGTGAAATATTTTTTTAAATAGGTCCGGAAGTATCAGCGGCTATTCAATGCAAACAAAAAAATCAAATCTTTCCTCTTTTTAATTTAAGTTTAGACGAAAACGAAATCTATGGAATAACTCCTTGAAAAATAATTATTTAATACAAGTGTACCAATTAATCAAACAAATAAAGTTACAAGTAATGAACCGAAACAAAATCTTATTACTGCTCATTTATCCAAATGTAAATTAAACTTTTTGCAAAATGAAGATGAAACACAAATGTTTTGGCTAGTCCAGTTAATTTATTTAGAGGGTGTGCGAGGGTGGCTGTCCGAGTATAATAATTGTGTTGACGCAGGCCGGAGGCTGTTTACAGAGTGTCCCGTCGTGTCCTCCTCTTAATTCATTGAAAACAATACGTCTACGACGTGGCGTCTTGTCTTGTGTTTTGTGAACTAACATGTTACTTAGAACGTGGGCTGTGACGTGACCTTTGATGAAATTAGCAAACAAAATAGTTAGGTACTAGGCTTTATGTTTGTTTAGTTATATGTGTAATAGATCAAACATTAAAGAAAAAAAAGCATGAAAGAGAATTTCTACTAAGCTGGCATATTTGGGCGAGAGATATAGACATATTTTCTTCCCTGTCGAATTTCGGTACTCTATTTCGACGGCGTTGTACTTATTATTAAGTGCAGTGTCGCCGTTTGGCGATTCTGTGTGAAAAAAGCCATAATAAGGCTGCGTTATAGACTGTGTTCTAATATTCTACATATGTATGTATTTACGTACTCAGTATAATCCACTATTTATGAAAACTAATAAGTTTTAATAAACAAATAACTCAAAGCGACGCGACGTCTTTCTTGAAATTCCAACTGGTAATATACAATCATCGGAGTAGCTTGCTTGTCATCGCTGGCGTTTGCATAGGTCAACAATTCATTTAAATCAACGTGTTTTATTCATTATAATCAAACCAAGGTGTTTCTATTTTGAATGTCAGTTCTTAAAACATATTTGTCATGGGCATTGCTTTTTTTCATAATCAAAAAAATACATTATACAAAACAACCGTCCACAAGCAATTCAGCTAAGAAAGCACGGATTTGATTGAGCCAATATTTATTTTGTAAATTAACTTGTATCGCCTCAAGACCGCCTTACAATAAATAATCCAAACGGAGCGATCCCGGGGGACGCCGGGCCGATACGCCATTGTTCCATATTCTTCAATTAATAATTTTAATTAGCTACAGTTGGAAAATTGACGGAGTAATACAATGGAATTAAATATTGCTGCTGACTTTATCGGCAATTTGTGTGGATAAATATTGCTGCATTAAGAGATACGCAAATGCTATTGTTGAAGTTGATAGGTCGGCTGATTTAAAGATCACAATGTAAAGAGGAATAAAAAATTTTTTTAACTTATTTTAATTGTTTGCTCTTAATAACTATAATACAATTCGTCCGAGAGAAACTAATATAGAAGTGAGGATACGACCCTCAATACTGACTATAACTAGTAACTATAAAAAATAAAATTAAAATTGCCTCACAAGCTGGATTAACAAAGACGTACAAAAAATAAAACAAGAGGACCGAAGCTTTGCAAGTTTCCTAGGAAATTTTGCCTGCATCGAAATTACTCGGAAATAAAATAGTAGGAGGAGCATAATGGTTTCTTAGATTTACGCGAATGTTACACATTGAAATAAACTTTCGTGGTAACGGGGCAGTCCGCCCCGTGACCACGAAAGCTGTAAAGTAATCGAAACGTCGGGAAGTTAAAAAATGGAAAAATTAAACCAAATCGCGATAAAATCCGTATAAAATAGTTTTATTTCAATAGTAGGAGGAGTTCAAAACAAATTATCTTTCCATACATTGCGAGGAACAAAATTTTGGGCTAAGAGGTATTATCTGATACAGATGTGATGGCGAGCGCAGTGGAATGCCAAGCATTGTAATTCATGGTGTTGTTTGGTTTTGCTAAATGTCCATCAAGCGAACGGCATGCTCGTCTCGCCATTCATAGCCATAAAAAACAGTTGTGTAGGTTAATACGACGGGGTTTCTACCATTACGTGCGGTGGTCGCTGTTCCGATACAATTGTCGTATCTTCTAATGAAGTTACACCAAAGTGCTCATAATTTTATAAGACACAGCTTGTCTCAACCGCGAATTAAAATTACCCGAGTAGAGATTACCAAGAGTTGTCACAAAGAGCCCCTTACAAGGTGGATCGCGGCTTGAATAAATAACTAATTTGCATATTTAATAACAGGTATCGCTTGTTCAATTGTTTTATCTGTGTGAATTATTAATCGGGTGGTTAGCTTATTACCCCCCGGTTTTGTTCATCAAATATTCACGTTGGAAATTCTTTAATTAGTCGCACACAAAGTTCGCTGCTCAGGTATGCTGTTTGAATAATTTATTGGGTACATATTTCGGTATAAGGATGTATTGAAAAATGATATTTTGCGTCGTTTACAGGATTTAAAAAGATTTGGCAATTATCTTTATTAAAAATAGTCTGGCCTCTTTAAATTAATGATGATGTGAATAATTTTAGAACCTTTACAAAGAGCTCATAAAAAGAAACCCTTAAATTATAATATATTTGCCTTCCCTGTGCCCTAGATTTACAATTTAATTATTAAAAGTAGTTTTTTGAAGTTTATATGTAACAATATTTTTTAATATCATTTGATTGACAAAATGATTAATAAATTATGACTTGAATGAGAGCGATCAATACCGCGTTGTATTTGCAGAAATAGTGCATTAGGATATTTTGTTGTTGTCAAAAATATATTTAAACAATTTGAAAAACAGATTAGGTTGTTAAGTAATTAGGTTAGGTTTAATATATTATTTAATTTTAGTAACATATCGCAATAAGAAACTAAACATATAATTAAAAATACCTTACACATTGTACTGAAAGAATTTGACATTAAGCAAAAATACGGATAAGACATTTGTAATTTTTGGAATTAAACATTGTAAATCATACGTGGTCCCCTCACTAGGCAAGCCTGTACCGAGGGGTCCCAACACTTTGTTTTACATTGTCACTGACTATTTATATACTGACTATATATATTAGAATTTACAAATCAAGCATTGTTTTAAACTATAAACGTTTTAAAATGTAATTGTTACGTGTCGGCGGGGGAGATAATTTCCATAGAGCCACCCCGTGATAGGGGAGCACAACAGTAAACATTGCGTAAACAAGGGGAGGGCGCTTGTGTTTCACTATGCACCTGCAGATTTCCTCTTGTTTAGACGTTTGTCGGCCCGGTGGAGGCAAAATGCGGGGTGATATGATGATTGTGATTTTTACTACAAGAAGTCCAGTGCTAAAATAAGCCCTTCTCAAAAAAAAGCTATATCGAACGGTCGGAAGTCGGAAGCAGCCTAGGCCTACATTCAGACTACATGTGATCTTTGTTAAGTTGTCTGTCATTTTATTTAATTGCGTTGAATGCCGAGACTATCATGCCATTCGCTTGATGGTAAGCGATACGACCGCTCATGGACAGTAGCAAAACCAAACAATATCATGAATTGCAAGGAAATGCTTGGCATTCCCCTGCGGCCTCTCACTTATGGGAGACCTGGCACCAGAAAGAAATAAATATTTTTAAATAAATATATTATAGAGACTAGCCAATAATGTATTTCTATATCTTAGAAAGAGCTATGTAAGGAGTGTCAGTGATTCTCGAGTAATGAGCGTACAAACATACACAGATTGAGACTTTTTATAAAATGTCGGGTAAGAGAAATATTAAATCTATTGAAATCTCTTTATAGAATTCAGAATATGAAAAGGAAATAAAAAAGCATCATAGGACCGATTCGTTGCTCTTCCCATTGACCTAAAATGAATTGCTAAAATATGAACTCTATACACATGTTACACATTAAACTAAAACACATTTTTACGGATTTTGTCGCGTATTTGGATTAATTTTTACATTTTATAACTTCCCGCCGTTTCGATTACTTTACAGCTTTCTTGGCCACAGGGCGGACTGAGGTATTAGTTATCCGCTCAGTGACTTTTTAAATTAACTACCCTTAATTAATTAGTTTTATTTCAATATGTAAAATTCGCGTAAATCTAAGAAACCATTATTTATGAACATTGTATTTTTTTACTTGAATAAAAAAACAAAACAGTAGTTTTGTGGCTTATTATTAAATATGGATTTGTTTTTAATGAGTTTGAATAAGAGTTGAATTTTAGTTGCAACCACATAATTATTATTCAAAAAACAGGAATTTAAACGAATAAACAGACGTTTATTTTGATATTAGCGAATCCGCATTTTATTTATAAAATAATAGAGCTATGATATGACCGTGACGATGATGACCGTGTTATGATTGTGACGAAGATATTATAACGATGCCAATATTATGTTGTTGATTTTTTTATTTGTTGAATACGCGTATATAGAAATAGCACTTATTAATGTTAAGCCGTCGGAACCAAAATTAATAATTAAATTGGCCGCAATCGGAAAGCAGTTTCAAAAACTCATATTGTTGGTTTTAGTATATATTTTGACAACCATACTTGCAATTTGCCCAATCAATGTTTACTTCTGTCAATTAATAAGCATCCAGGTGGAACATAACATAACTATTGCAAGAAAGCATACCAATTATCATGATATCCATGTGCTCTTGTGCACTTATTTTTAAATAAATATAAAAACACTATTGTTTTAAAATAAAATCCCAAATAATTAGTACTCAAATTAAACGAGCGTAACAAAATTTAAATATTTATGGCCCGTTGTTAACTCCAGGTCATTAATTTTTATCTACCTTTTTAAACGAAACAATATTTTAATCTAATATATATTTATTTGGAACTTCTTCGGCAATTTAGTATTTTACTCACTAAGCCTTTGAACATAATTTAAATTGTTTAAATATACGATTTTTTTATCCAGAATCTTATTTAATATTTTTCATGTTAATACTAGTTTCGTTTTTTTACTAGGTCCTACAAATTTTCTTGATTTTATATTCAGTTGAGTTTTTTTTAATAGTACTGGATTAAAACGTAATTAAATAAATTAAAATGTTATTCCGTACTGACTATCATTAACCGCATGAAAGATGAAAGATTTATTCATACACAAAACACAAACACGAAACACTCAAAGTCAACTTACCTCAAAAGCCGGCACGATACAACTTGTTGTGTTGTTGTTTACGACAATAAACACGTTGTTTGTCAACTCAATCCCTCAGGACAACAGGACGTGGTCTCCCGAGCGCTGTCCTCACCCAACTGCCGTTACGTAACCTTATCCTGCCAAGTCCCTCTGAGCCTCTCTATGCATTTTCTCGTACGCAAAGACCAGTATCTCTTGACCCCCGTCGCCTCTCTTCCTCCGTGCAATCCATTCCGGGAAATCCGAGAAAGTAATATATTCACGGGTCAATCTTAAATGGACACCCGTCGTAGCGGTTCGGAAAACTTCGGGAAACATCGCCCCAAGCTCCGCCTACGCGTAGCTTTGCTACGGTTTAGCGGTTTCGTAGCGTAAGTGACGTCAGCGGTGAAATGTTAATATGGTTAAAACGTATTAAAAAATTGTTAAATTATAAAAAAAATATATATACCGTGATATACGGAAAATGTGTAAAATAAATACGTTTGTTTGTTTTTGTTTCGGAATTATGAAAGTATAAAGATAAATTATTTTTATACATATTATAATTTCGAAGATGTAATTTGATCTATGTAAAATGTATGTGAAAAGTGGCAATCCTACTTCTATGTCAGGTATAAAATCCAGGCACGGATAACTCACTTGAGGCATCTCACACAGACAAGTTTACGAAAATTGTTTACGAATGAATAATGACAAAACACTTCAATTAATAAATAATAATAAATACCTACCTAAAATAACATAAAATAATTCAGACTTGCAGCACCGTTGTTCTAGTGGTGAAATTGAAGAACTGTGGACGTGAGGACGTGGGTTCGACACCCAGGTGGGGTAACATACACCATGTGAATTAGCTCATTTTGAAATAAGACTAATCTTAGGATTTTATGGCAAATTTGGTTTAATTTAATATTTTTTACTTCCCGACGCGACGACGGTTCGAATACTGTAAAGCTTTCGAGGTTACGTGGCGGACTGAGGTATTAGTCATCCCCACAGTGATTATTACAAATTACAATTACTACCTTCATTTTACAATTATTGAAATTAAGAACATAATTTATAAATTGAAATAAAACAAATTTTTACGGATTTTATTGCGGATTTGGTACAATTTTTAAATTTTTTAACCCCTCCAGGTTTCGATTACTTTTCAGATTTCGTAAATTTCCGCGATAAAATCCGTAAAAATTAGTTTTATTTCAATGTTTACATGTAAAAATTAGTTTTATTTCAATGTTTACATTGAAATAAAACTAATTTTTAATTAATGTGTAAAGATGGGCGTTGGCTATTTGTGTTCCGATCCGTTGAAGAAGCTCACTATGACCAGGAGATAGTGAGCTAACAACATCTGTAATCTCGCTTAAATATAAGAAATCATTAAGTTAATTTTAAATGCTTGAGACAGAAGTTTGTGCCTGATATAGGGACCGCTTCTTATCATAGCGAACTCTGTGCGGCATTAGTGATACTTGTGTCCACTCCTTCAGCGATACAGACTTGCAACAATTTTTATTCACGCAATAAAATAATTTTAATTTTAACAACTGTTTGGTAACAGACCGGATTCAGCTGCCAAGACTGTGGTCTCGGGTTTGAATTCTTAGGCATATCAATCACTTTTCGGTCTGGAAATGGAATATGTTCATGTGTTAAAACCTAGACGGTACACAATTTTATGGGCAACTATGACGAAATCTCCACAAAAATTTTCGTTATCGACGCGAAATTCTGTGATAATAAATGTGTTTGCTTTCTTTCTTTCTTTCGAAATGAAATTGAAATGAAATTCGTTCATTGGTCACGTAGGCAATTAAATAGCTCTTATGACAAGTCAATACATATGACACATAGTACTTATTCTCAATTTAAAAAATATTTGTGATGATATTATTAACTTTATTAAATTTACTATTTTTCAGTAGTCATTAAGTATAATATTTATTTGTTTTATACTTCGATCAACAATACAACCACTTGTATTGTTGATCGAAGGTATTTTATGGTAATTGTTACTTCGCGCATACGAATATCTACTTCCATCACTTTTTTATTACCTTTGCTGGGTTTAATAGACTCTACATTTTAAAGAAATGACAAGAGGGAGTTTATTTTATCTATTTATTAATACTTTATTGTACACCACACAAATTAAAAGAAACAAAAACATATAGCGCATAAATATGTCTAACAATCGGCGGTCTTATCGCTGTCGGCGATTTCTTCCAGACAACCTTAAGATGGGCTGGAATTAACGGAAGAACGGAAAAATGGATGGTCAAAACATAGGGAAAAACAATAAAAAGAATACAAAATGTAACATGGAGTTTAATGTTACATAAGACTTTTACTTGACCAGTATTTGTGTTAAATACTCTACGCATTCATAATTTAGAATTTCCTTTCAATGATTCAAAAATAGGTCTATACGAAGGTATGTCTAATCACATTAATTTTAATGTGACACGCCTACTTAGAAGGCGTGTCCGTTCTTAGACACGCCTACAACGCCTTCTCAGCTTGAGCCGTGGACTCTTTCAGGCGAGACAATGTCCTTTAAAATCCAACCGAATTTGGGATACCATCGTCGCTTGGGAAATATATGGAAAATTCGATTGTTCAATCTGGCAGGGTTATAATAACGATATGGCAATATCCATATCGATCGCAGCAACTTTCTAGACGATTGATTCAGAATCCAGTTGGGGAGGGGTGTTTAAATTAGTGTGTTTAAGCTTTGTGTCTGTGAGAGCTGGAAATTACCTCGAAATGCAGTTAAACACTGCAGGTGTTTTTGTGTTATACTTAATTCAATAACACGAAGTTAGTTTTTTTTTATATTCACTGAGCGGATGACTAACATCTCAATCCGCCATGTGCCCACGAAAGCTTTAAAGTCTTCATAACATCGGGAAGCTACAAATTAAAATAAAATAAATTCGCGATAAAATCCGTAAAAAGTGTTTTTTTTTTATATGATAAAAAATATCCTTAATAAAATGAATAAAAAATAGGGAAAATCACATTACCCTACTAATAACCGCGTTTGTTACAAGCATCGTGGGCCGCGACGTTTCAGAAATGTCAGAATGAGTGTTGTTGTTGTCATCATTTAAAACTTTGCTAGATTTTAGGGTAATATGGATACTAAAATATGTATTATAACTTACGATAATTTTGTTATCCTTTATTATATGTTTTTTCGTGGTTATTTTAATACTGCAATTGGCATACCCAAATGCGCGTCCTGGATCGGACAGGGCTTTTTGTCTTAGTGTATAAAAGATTAAAAAGGTCTCGCTGTTGTTCAAAAAATGTTTTTATCAAGATTTCTGAAATCAGTGAGGCTTAGTAAGACCAGTATGAATTTAAAAAAGTTATATGATTTATGGGTTCAGACGGGAGTATGAGAAAATTCATCAGTGCTATAAACACTTAAAATTCTATTAAAAAACCGACTAAAGCGAATGTTACTCTTTTTTTTATGAGTGATGACCCTGTCCGATCCAAGACGCGCATTTGGGTATGCCAATTGTAGTATTAAAATAAACACAAAAAAATGTAATAAAGGATAACAAAATTATCGTAAATTATAATATTCATTTCAGTATCCATATTACCCTAAAATCTAGCAATGTTTTAAATTATGGCAACAACAACTCTCATTCTGACATTTCTGAAACGTCACGCCCTACGTTGCTTGTTACAAACGCGGTTGTTAGTAGGGTAATGTGAGTTTCCTATTTTTTATTCTTTTTATTAAGGACATTTTTTATCATATTATGAGAAACGGATCTTTTAAATAGTACACATTAATGATGCCTGATAATACCTTTTTCGATCGGACAGTGTTCTTTTTTCACCCTGTATGAAAGGTAGTGCATAATGAATGATGAATGTAGGAAGGAAGCTACATGTCCTGAATATGGGTTTCTTTCAGCAGATCGCTGAGGGAATCCTTGAATAAAGGCCGTACCTATTCAGCAGGATTTTTTGGCTGTAGATTATGTTGATTATGAGATAATGTAAAAAATATTTCTGAAAACCAAAAGCCCTGCGTTGGGCGCCATTACCCCAAAATTCTATCATAATATATTCGCATCTCCAAAACTTGTTAAGAAAATGTGAATTAACAATTTCAATTAAACGAAAAAGAAATCAGACTAATATGGGGTTTATAGTCATACGGTGTATGTTATAATAATGTAGTGTAATTTAAAACCAGTTTGACTTTTGAATGTATGTATGTTAGGAATATTTGGGCGATTTAGACAAAGAAATTATTTGCATTGACGGGTTTTGCAACATCTTAAATCATAGCAAAATATTTTAAAATAAATGATGATTAATTGCGAAATCCTAGTGTTTGTCTTATATTTTGACAAGAGTTGCATCTACTGCGCTTAATTCTGAGCTGTATACATTGAATTTGATTTGGGAATCATAGTAAAATACAAAATAATGATATTTGATTACATACAAGTGACTTTTCAATACATTACACAAAAATCCCGAATCCACATTAAGATATATGTATATAAGCCTTATGTCATGGATATTATAAACTAGGAGGCACTTTTTGTCTCACTAAACAAAATTAGTGAGTATCACAAACATTTATCTTGGTGTGGGGATCGAACCCGCGGCCTCTTGTTCAATAGGCAGAGTCCTTATCAATCGACAGGGAGGCTGTCAAAGGATATCTGTATTTCTATAATAATTTCTTTTTATTGATATTTGTCGCATATTGAATAAATGCGTAATCGCAAAGCGTTCCGACGGTTACCTTCTTGGCCTAAGCGTTCTAACCGTACCTCTTAAAGCAAGTTTTATAAAACATGCCAAATTATATTTTTCGATTTCCACAAGCACTTCCGATTTCTTTATATAAGTGTAAATTATTGCAGATTTACAAATATTATTTTATTGTTTTATTATATTCGTAATTCTTCTGCAATTTCCCAGAATAATATTTAAACAAAATGAATTATTCCTATGTATTTTGAAGGAAAATAGAGGTTGTTTTTCACAGGTCCTCCCTGCCGTTTAAGCCAGTGATTGTAGAATCATTAATCAGCCAATAATGTGCGCTGCTCTCTTTAAAAACATCCATCGAACCAAAATATTGTACTGTGGTCTTGTTGTGGACATGCCGCATACGTTTTAACATTCAGAATAATAAATAAATAAATAATTGTTATTATGCCTCGACTGCCTCGGTGGCGTAGTTGTATTACGGTACGGTTACAAAGCTGAGGTCTCGGGTTCGAGTCCCGGGTCGGGCAAAGTGATATTGGATTTTTCTATTAATTATCAGTCCGGAGTCAGGAATTTGTGCCCGATATGGCGATAGGCTCGCCCCCTATCACATCGTGGGACGGAACATACAAGGCAAAATGTGGGTGTCCTAGTGGCACCTCTGCCTACCCCTTCGGGGGTAAAGGCGTGAGTTTATGTATGTATATGTATGTATTTATTTTATTTTTACAGTTTATTGTATCCCAAATATAATAAGCGTAACATAACAGGAAAAAAAAGTACAATAAAAAGTATAGGCATCATATTAAGATCGTTGAAATATTATTTTTAAATATTGCCAGGTATTGCTTTTTTATTCATGGTGCTGTTTCGTTTTCTACTGTCCATGAGCGGCCGTATCGCTTACCATCAGGCGCAAGGCATGCCCGTCTCGCTATTTATCGCAAAAAAAAATTTCTTCATAGACCCCACTGCATTTATCATTAGACGCCAGTGCGTTAATTTTACCTAGCCATTAACTAGATTACATAAACAAGGCGTTTAGAATATCACAATAATGTTCAAAACTTCAAGCGCTCGGTTGCGGAGGAGTCTCCTGTTCAGCAGTGGGCAAAGTGCTGATACAGTACAGTATGATTTTATTTAAAAAAATATATATTTGTACAAACTCTGCTACTGTACATTTTGTGAAACGTATGTCCTATCCACGATATCATAGCATCCACTTTTTCTTGACATAATGATAAAAATATGATGTTGAGCTCCCCTCCGGATATCCGGTGGATATTGTGTTATCCGGGCGTCACAATAAGAAGCTCGTGATAAATTTGTACCGGGAAATGCTTCTTGATTGATAATACCACTGTTTTGTGGGTAATACGCCTGTTAGCGCCCTGAATCGAAAACAAGGTAAAGAAAACAACTACAGTTCATTATTGCAGCATTTTCTACTAACAGTTTAATATTTGTTTGTTTGTATCAGTCCATATACGTCCCACTGCACAGCACGGGCCTCCTCTACAATCGAGAGAACGATTGAGAGAGGGTTAGGCCATATAGTCCACCATGCTGGCCTAGTGCAGGTTGGCGGACTTTACATACCGTAGATATTCTTATATAAATGGCTATGGCATGCAGGTTTCCTCACGATGTTATCCTTCACCGTTATAGTGCGTGATGATTCACTATCAATACACATATGACTCCAAAAACTCAGATGGTGCCCTGGGATTTGATGAGATACCAACAGGCCTACACGCACTATATTAATATTTACGCTGGACAAATAGAAAGAAAGAAAAAAAGAAAGAAAGCATTTATTCGTGATAAGCAATTTTACAATTATACTCATATATAAATGAACTTAGGTATAATATTGCTTGTCACAAAACGGCTCAAGCTCAGCATGTGCTGGTAATGAAACCAACGCTGGTCTTCCGCAAAGCCGGTAAGTGACGTCACAGGCGTCAAAAAAGTAAATAGAAAAGAAAAGTGTCAAAACCATACGCAATGACTGTGGCAATGACGGACTGAATCGGCATGGCGCAACGCTGTGCAGACAACCAGACCCTCATACCCAAAAGAAACAAAATTGCAGGTGAGTAACGTGACCATTACAGATACTATATTCTTATTGTAATAAATGGTGATAAATAAATTATAATATTATATCCTACGTCAATAATACTAACAACAAATTAATTAAATCATACGAAAAGTGAATATATAATATAATACAAAATATAATGATAATTAGAAAGCACTAGTGTCATGTTTTAAAAATCCTTCATTTTGTTGATGCTCTAGGATAAATGATTTCAGTGCTAACCTGAAACCCTGAATACTTTTCAGAGTTCTTATTGGCGGAGGGATGTTGTTCCAGCACTTAGTGGATACATAGCGAAAACTACCTCTGAAAGCGGCTGAACTATGACATCGCGTAGATAGCTGTTTGGCACATCTCCGGGGCCCATACGATTTTTGACTTGATGCCCAGGACAATTTGCTGTGAAGGTAGCCGGGAGCCCTATGCTTCAACACACCAAAGAGAAGACAGGCTAAATGTAGATTGCACCTGTGCTTCATTTTTAAAATTTTATGTTTATTGATATAAGGTGTAACGTGGGCTCGCAAAGGTATGTTGAAGCAAAAACGTGCACAGGCATTCTGCACTCGCTGGATGAGTTTTTGCGTTCTAGCTAAAAGACGTGGGCCATAAACTGTGTCCATATAATTTAGTTGTGATAGGATAAGGGACTCCACCAGCTGAGAACGCAAACCTTCCTGTATAAATGGTTTCATTCTATACAACACTTTCAGTTTGTAAAAACAATTTTTCACCGCGTTAGCAACATGCTTTTCAAAGCGCAATTCGCAGTCCATGTGCAAACCTAAATTGCGAGCTTCATACACACGCTCAATGGGTCTGCCCAAAAGATTGACACTTAATGAGGGGCCTAATTTGGCAAGTTGTTGGGTGCTGCCAAAAACGATGTATTTAGTTTTGTCAGGATTAAGCAATAAGCTATTGCATGTTGACCAATTTGCAATACTTAAAAGATCCTCATTAAGCTTAGCTGTCGCACTATCAATTTCCGATGACTTAAAAGAGATGTAAATTTGAATATCATCAGCATAAATATGAAATTTACAATGTTTAATGTGCTTGGTAATATCAGATGAGTATAATATGAACAAAATAGGCCCCAATATGGAACCCTGAGGCACTCCCCTGTTAATCAACATTTTGTCTGATACCAACGAAGATCCATCACTACGACTGATTTTCACAAACTGACGCCGGTTACTTAAATAACTATGAAACCATTTTATAGCGTTTGAATCAAAACCATAATAAGATAGTTTGGATAATAAGAGCTTAATGTTTATTGAGTCGAACGCCCTTGAGAAGTCCAGTAACACCAACAGTGTGCACAAACCTTCATCCTGGGAACACAGTATGTTATCTGTAACATCGAGCATAGCAGTCACTGTGCTGCGACCTTTTCTAAACCCTGATTGTGTCTCAGGCAGGATATTATTCTTCTCAAGGTACTCCACTAACTGAATACAAACAGCCTTCTCCAGAATTTTTGACAGACAAGGTAAAATACTAATGGGCCTTAAGTCTTTAAATACTGAAGGGTTCGGATGTTTTGGTAAAGGACGCACCATCGCAAGTTTCCAAACATCCGGAAATGTAGCAGATGTGATTGATAAATTAATAAGATTTCTTATTGTGTCAGTACTGTATGGAAAGGTCATGATGAGCATATCCAAACTTATACGGTCACATCCTTCGGCATTGGATTTTAAACTATTTATAATTTTGATTATCTGATTCAAATCAACTACTTTCAAGCAAAAGATAGCGTCACTAAACTTATTAAACTCATAGTAGGTTAATTGCGAAATGCTGACGTCTGAGTTACCTGGGATATTTAGAAAATGGTTATTTATCCTGTTTGGGTCATCAAAAATGAAAGGCAATTCTGAATTTGTCTTTGGAAGTAAAGTCGACTTGAGGTTTTTCCATAGTAACTGGGGCCTGTTTATGATATAAATAGAATATATTATGCCAAAATAGTTGAGGACATCAAGGATGTCAGTGATTACATCACAAGCGTAATCAATAATCATCATTAGGTTTGTGATGTACATGTTGCAACTGATGATCCGACAGGTTAATGTGAAATGAGAGTATAATAGAAAGAGAAAAATTTAATATTCATGCGTCTCGTACAAAAGTATTGAATGTTGTACTTAATATTCTGTTTCTTTATCATCCTAGGTTTCACTGGTAGAAAATGATACGGACATTCTAACCATCTTTACTCTTTGTATGATATTATAAGAATAGAATAAGAATATTTTTTATTGTTTACCATTTTTTATAACACAGCTGACATCAATTACACAATTTTACTTAGAATAGAATATTTATTACACATAATGCGATCTATTTGCTGCTTCTGTAGTGGTACATAGTTCCCACACTAAGCTGAGCTTGTATCGTAATATTAATAAATAACGTCTTTATCCACAATGCCGTCGGTAAACTTCTAATACACTTAAATATCATTAACTTTTTGACCGACTTCAAAAGAGGAGGTAATCAATTCGACTGAATTTTTTTTTTTTTTATGTATGTTTGTTACTCGATTACGCTGGTATTAGGGAACCGATTTCAAAAATTTCTTTTTTGTCGAAAAGCATGATATACTAGGTTGGTCCCATAAAAAATTGGTGAAGACCTGATGCATATCTTCGGTCCTGAAGAACAGAACTCCTCAAAATAGAACGGTACAGCAATAATTCTTTTTGCACCTGGTTTATTATAAGCGTATTACTACAAAGGGGGGCTTAAAGGGGGGAAGGGGTGTAGGGGGGGGGGGAGAAAATAGATACTAATGTAAATACTCAATATCTCTGGCAGTACTTAAACGATTAAAAATAAACTATTTTGTCGACAAGTACGATATGTTAGATTGGTGTCGTTAAATAATGGTGAAGACCTGATGAATATCTTCGGACTTGAAGAGCAGAACTCCTCAAAATTGAACGGTACAGCAATAATTCTTTTTGCACCTGGTTCGGTATAAGTGTGTTACTACAAAGGGGGGGTTAAAAGGAGAAAGGCGTGTAGGGGGTGGGGTAGATAATAGATACAATTAATTTCAGTTTTCTATATAAAAGTTTTACTATAAACAGTAGGCGAAGAAGAGGGAGAGTGAGAGAAATAGATACGTAAATTACCGACGTAAACTAAGAGAATCCGACCTGGTCAGTGTCTAACAATAGCGGATATCATGATTATAATGACTTACAATCTTCTCATAATTTCACAGCAATAATATCATGTTTGGTCTGAAGAATTCGTAAATTTTAAAGACATCGTTTTGATTATATCATGATCACCTTTCTCATCATTACGATGCCTATCAAAACTAAAAAGGGACAAATAAAATAATTTTAAATAAAAAAATAAAAACCGACTTCAAAGTGCCACTACAAAGTAACAAATAATATATATTTCATCGTACTAGTACCCAATGATTAATGTTCTTATTGACTTGACTAGCTAACAAATCTTAAATACGTAATATTTTGAAGGCGGGTCGCTAAATATCAAACACGTATAAATTTAAGCAAATGTTACACCATTTGATATTACATGTAGATCCTGCAATTTTGGCTCAGAAAGGCACATAAGTAAATTAAACACAAATGAATATAATGTGCTAATCCTACGTGTAAATTTATTGAAGTTTTGATAGAATTTCTATGTGTCTTACATGTGTGTGGTAGCCTGTTGATAATTATCTAGATATGATCCACGAGACGGTTGACCACCGTCTCGGTTATAATTCCAGGGTATACACCTCCGGAATTATCGGAGTCACTTGTGTGTTGATGATATTCAATTACCAAACTCTTTAACAGTGATATATTTCAATCATAGTCAGGAAACCTGCATGACATAAAGGCCTTTAAGTACAAGAAAAGGTATGTTGTGTCCCATGCTCAACAGTGGACTATTACGGCCTGATATATTAAGACAAATTAAAATTCCGTGTAAATCTTGCGTGTATTACGCTATAATTACTTACACAAATTAATGTTAAGCGTAAGGCGTACATGTTCGGCACTTAGCGACCCGCCTTCAAAATATTACGTATTTAAGATTTGTTAGCTAGTCAAGTCAATAAGAACATTAATCATTGGGTACTAGTACGATGAAATATATATTATTTGTTACTTTGTAGTGGCACTTTGAAGTCGGTTTTTATTTTTTTATTTAAAATTATTTTTAATTATTACATACTCTGTCCTTACCAATAAGCTGATTTATTTATAAATAATTAGCAAACATAACATTACTGTATTCTTGAATAACCTAAAATCTAAGCTACCTAACCGATAAAAATAGATACATAAACTGACACCTTATTCCCAGACGGGGTAGTCAGAGGTTCTCCTGGTAGCAACCAGGACACCTACGTTTCGCCTTGTATGTTCCGTTCCACGATGTGATAGGGGCGAGCCTATCAACATATCGGGCACAAATTCCTGAGTTGATAATGAATAGAAAAATGCAATATCACTTTGCCCGATCCGGGATTCGAACCCGAGACCTCAGCGTTGTAACCGTACCGCAGTAAAATTACGCCACCGAGGCAGTTAAAAATACCTTCAAATTTTCAGCAAAAACATCTACCAAACATTCTCCATTCACGCACTAAGTTATGCAGCGTAAATCATAGGGCGGCTTGCATAATATAATAAAATAGGGTCTCGATACTTTGTTTATTGTTTTGATGAGTCGGCTCAATCTCCCCCAGCAGGGATGCACCCGCATGTGAACAAAAATAAGATGGAAAATATTGAGGAGCAAGATTGTTGGGCTGGGTTTAATTGAGTTTATTCCGGTTTTTTGTTTGTTTAAGTTTTGAAGTGCTGTAAGGTTGTTTTTTGTTTCTATTATTTTATAATAGAACTTCTGCTCTACAGCTTAACTCTAGCTTTCATCTTCATTATCTGAGACGTTAAGGGCCATATTGCCTTCTTATTGCAAATTAGACTGGTGAATTTATCATAAAAGTTATTATAACGATATAATTTGTATTTTAAAATATACATACTAATTAAAAAAAATAAAAATAGTAAAGATTTGGAATTTGTGTTTTATTACATTAATGCAGTGAACACTACAATATTTAATGGAAGGTTGTTTGGTATATCAACTGATAATACGTTCGAATTTGCATACCAAAGCTCTCGTATTCGTTCACTTTTTATTTCTTAATAGTTCGCAACCGTTATCAAGTGAATTTGTCGATCAAACAGCTACTGATACTTACTTATAAAACTGCAGTATTGTGTGTACGTTCTGCGCATTAAAATTGCTTATTTTTGTACTTATTCCACAAAATATAGATAAGTGGAATTGCAGAAATAATACTGACAGGAGAGATACAACCAATATACCATAAATATACCACTTGGTATATTTCTGACGTCAAGCAATAATGTGATACTTTTTTATTCGGATTTGAAGGACATGAAAGCCAGTGAAACTAATGGGTAACAAGATGTTTCTGGGCGACGAGCGTATATTAGTGCTTCGTAATAAGATCTGGCAGGTATAGCCGCTGCTTCGCCCTGTTTTATGGGGGCGTTACGAGAATCCCGCCACGGTATCCCCTGCCTGTCGTAAGAGGCGACTAATGGGGCAACTGGAGGTCGCGGGCGCGCAGTTGGGGACTGGAGTGCCCGTTTGACACAATGCGACCCCGAGATGTTCGGCAGCAGAAGTGGAAGCAACTGCTTGCTGCTATGGACGCCTAGGGCGTCATTGGGTTTGAGCTGCAAATTAAGCGGCAGTGTGCAGGAACGGTTCCGGTAGAAGTTGGGGTTAGCTTCAGGATCCCGGGGCCGTTTCAATTGCGCCGAAGACGGCAACGAGGGGTTTTGGTTGGTATGCCGTCGACTGGTGAACTCAATATAATCGCCCAACTTTCCCCGAGGTGGGGTGGTAGCGGTAACCCGTTTCCCCGCGACAACAAAAAAAAAGTATAGGCGCTGCTCATCGGCTAGGATGACATTAACCGCCAGACAAGACTCAAAAAAATTGATGCAAAAATGACGAAAGTAAAGTCACAGTCAAAACTAGTATACAAATTAACCAGCAATTTCCGAGGCAGTGTTTCGCAAACGATTCTTTACAAATCGGCTGATAGTTTGCTACCAATTGGCCGGTTGTTTGTCCGCGCGGCGATTAAGTCGGTGAATTTTTTATACGCGACATCGTCAGTGTCCACGTTTTTCGGAATCCACGTGATTGTCGCCTGAATAATGTATACACGTGTTGGTAGTGAAGCGAACTTCAATTACATCACAATGAAACGGTTCGCATGTTTGCGGACGAACAAAACGTATTTTGTAAACAATATGGCGTTTATTCTTTCCATTTGCGTATGGATGGAATTTTTATTGATTGTTTTAGCAGGGTCACTTTTATTTGATGTTCGATTTGCGAGTTTGAAATGCGAGTTTTTCTATGGGATATTTTTAATGATTATCTTTTAACCTTTGCCCTCTACTATGATTTCTTTTGAACTAGTCATATAACTTAAAACTGGGGGTTTACCATGATTCTACTAAAACAGATTAAATTATAATATGCGACTCTTCGCATCACCAAAAACTACAATTGTAATTATAAACTACTACTTCTTTACCTGAGACCTACATAAGTAGTTTCTTCCAACAAGATTTATAATAATTACACCAGTCCTTCATTTGACAACTTCATTTAAAAAATTAACACGTAAGTATGAAAAAAAAATTCAAGGGATTTCATAAACCCTTAATAAATTCTAGCTTCAATAATTTCGTGAGACCTATTTCTGATAATCAAAGTTCTGTCTCAAACTTTCCGTAATTTCAAAATAAATTAATTCCACCAGGTCCGTACTATAGTGACCGATCGTTCGTATTGTGAGGGTGTTGCCCCCCAAAGAGCGTAAGTGCCAACTGTCGCGAAGTGTCGAGTGGTCGATAAATGAGTGCTCGTTTTTTGTGCTCAAACTAGAAGCGGTTTTACCTCGAGCGTCCGATAATATCGCCGCCTACTGCCTACTGGCCGCCGTAATGTGTGCGCGGATTATTGCAATATAAATTGTCCGCAGTTGCCCATTCGATTGGCTAGGGTTGTCACATGGTTTTGTTTTTATTTGGAAATGAATGAGAACTGAATAAAAATATACAAAGAAAAATTTCAATGTTAAAGTTTGTTGACGTGGGAGTACGCATCACCAAGTTGAAGTTGAGTTGGGCAAGTGGTTTGGCTTAGACGTTTAGACGGCAGATGGACCAAGACACTGACATAATAAATAAATAATAATAAATAATGGGTTGACGTGGGCTGATATAGAGAGATTGGTGCCCAAAATCAACAAAATTATATTGCTTTCGTTATTAAAAAGTTATCAGACTCATGGAAAGTCTGTATCTGTATAAGCCCATATAATTCCCACTGCAGGGCACGGGCCTCCTCTATAACCGAAAGTACGATTGAGAGGGGTTAGGGCATATAGGCCACCACGCTGGCCTAGTGCGGGTTGGCGGACTTTACAGGCCATATTTTTTTTTATAAATCACTATACTATTTCCTGCGATGTTTTCCTTTACCGGTATAGTGCGTGGTGATTGACTCATGGAAAGTGAAAACCTTAAAGTTACATGGCCTGAGTAAAGTTGGCCTAAAAGCTAACATTATTATCAATAAATCAGGGTTTTTTAATGGGGTGTATGTGGCTGGTCTTTGAATATGTAAGGTGGAAAGAGTTAGGTAAGAAAATAGTGCAGATTATGAAGTCTCTTTTAATCCCACTTATTAAAGGAAACAAGATATCAGTTCTGTAAACAATATCTAGGTCAAAATGCAAGTGTACTGGATAGGTACCACGGCGAGCTTTGTTACTTATGTATATGGGCCATTAGAAAAAACAAAAACTGAATCTCACTTATAAATATTAAAATAAATTTTACAAGGAGCAACCCTATTAGTTTCCGAATTTTCCGCTTTTGGCCAGTCACTCCCCGAAGGAACATTTAACGATATTAGGGCTTTATTTTTTATAGTTCGGGACAAAAAGAGCTCAAACGATACATTTTACGAAGTGGCTACTTTCACATTTGGATTGTCATATTCACTTTTACGCTTCATAGGATATATTTATATTGTCTATCTTGAATCGATTTTAAAAAGTTTGAGTATTGCAATCTTTTTATGTTCAGTTACAACCAGACTTATATCGATTCCATAACGTTTTATTCTTGCAATCTTGTGTATATTAGTTACAATGGGAACGTCATTATTGTGTCGACCAGTGAGAGATTATCGTGTCTTATTTGTGCATATTCTATAATACGGGCTACACTGCACTTAACCATGCATTGTAGCCACATGCGTTATTATAAAAAAACACTAATCGACCACCACATTATAGAAGGAAGTTTGTGCATTTTAGTTGACCTAACTCCCAAAGGAGTATTAATAGCTAGTTTTACTACACATGCAGTTCGTAGTTTATCAATTTCGTATATGGTTTCTAGTTTCGTTTGAGGTTAATACTTGCTACAGAATGTGGTCATTCCACACCACAGATGCAACCCAAATTCTGTACAGATTCATCGTAACGAGTTACCAAATAAATAGAAGTTTAATTCCATCCCATGAGCCGATGAGCATTTATAAAGTTTAATGATGTATTTATGGTTAATTAGTTTTATTCTTACATTCTGAAAGTAATATTTAATTACCATTTGATATTCAGTTTGATAGACAAAACACAAATGTATGTTTCTTTAAAATATAGTGTCTACAATGCTCGCGCTTATTAAAATGATTATTTCATTATTTTTTGTTAATTTATCTTTAGCCTTTAAGAGAAAAGCCCATTTAAAAATTGTCTCCCAACTTTTTTTGTAACTTTTATTTTTCAACGTGCTTCGTTCAGGTGATATGAAAGTAGTCACAAAGGGAGAAAAAAATCCCATTGTTATCGAGGGTATAATTTATTAGGGGCCCTGGCTCACTGGGACCTTTTTTTATATATCATCGCATTATCCCCACTTGGCGAGTTACAACTTCTTAAAGGAAATCGGGGGGAAATTAATTTAGGCGTTTAAAACTGTCCCAAACACCGGCCCTGATTTGTGCCTGTTTTGATTAATGCACGTTTTTTTATTCATTACAGCTTTGTTGGATAAACAATATGTTTTATATTATGTTTAAATAATAGTTTTGGTTATTGAGATTCTTACTGCTTGATCGGTTCTTTGGGTATAAGTTAAACAGTTCTCAAAATAACATAAACCCAAAGGTTTATTTTTTATATTTAAATAATAAAAAGTGTTTTGTAAGTATTTTGCTTTTCGAGTATCATTAATAGCATTAAATCATTTCTAGGTCGAGTGTACCACTTAATCAGAAAAATGACATATTTCATAAATTAAACGCCCCTTAAAAACCGCGGCGGACGAAAAAGGTTTTCGCAAAACGATCCAACATCGCCAACTGAAAGAATGTCTCTGCTCATCCGTTTTCGATTAAAAAAGGTGCGTATTATTGTTATCTGTCCACATAAACACGCAGTAATGAGCGTCCCCGAATTCCCCGCGTTGTAAATTAATTCAAGCCGCCCGAGTGTGCATAATTTTGATACAAAAATAATCTACGGCTAATATTAAACCCACCATTAATTCTGGTGAAAATATTTAATTCGAATCTTTTGTCTGCGTGTTTCGAGTGGCCATTTGTTTGTGATGTCTTTTTTGTGATTTTAGAAGCGGTTTTAGCCTGAAGTAAAATGGTTAATTTCCACAAAGTCGATGTGGAGATCTATGGGGGAGGCCTATATTCAGCAGTAGACGTCTCGTGGCTGAAGAGAAAGAGAGAAATTGGTAATGGGAAGTATAAGAATTTATTCTATATCTTTATATCTAGTCGTCACGTCGGTTTTGTATAGGTATTGCCAAGTGCTTACAGGAGTTTCTCATACAGCTTAGTGACTGGTCAATAATGAATTGTGATCTCAACGCTTACCTATTCAATCGACCTCTCAATAAAGTAGTATTTATTTTGTTATTTGATTTAAAAAAAATTCAATGGTTCTGGTTCTCATATGTATATTTTTTAAATAAAAAAAAATGGATTGACGTGATAAATCTGCTACCAAATAGTTTACAGTGCATATTCATACTTTGAGTGCTATTTTTGGATAAGTTGCGATTGCAATGAATTTTCTGCTGGACCCAATGTATTACACCACCTTAATGAATAGGATAAATTATTTTACTGTTCCTACAAATGGGATTCTTAAATGCTTGTAGATTTCACCCGGGAAATGGTTGTTAATCGGAAGCTGAGAAAACAATTTCCGATTGCGTGTTAATAGAACATAGGAAGGATATCATGCAATGTTGTAGAACTCTCCGTCAGGTCTATATCTCATTGTCATTTATGTAGTTATTAAAAGAATTACCAAATCCCTGAGGTAACTAGTATCTAAATAAAATACTGCAGGCATAGTATGTAATTAATAAGGCAAGTTTTGAATTAATCTAAATATTATAATTCATTATACACACATCTTCGCAGATACATTATCGGCAAATATTTTAGTTGAACACAAAAAAATGACGTCCCTACACTTCTTTACCAACATGAAAGAATGTATGTTACAGATGAAATTGTGAATTGAGGTGAATTTTTAATGGTTAGATGCAAATTTCTGGTGCTCGCACGGATATCGAAGAGAAGGCAGGGTTGAAATCACTGCGTAAAGCATCAGAGATCGACGTAAAGCGACATTTGCTGTCGTATTTCTCTCTTCTCCCGCCCTTTTTCCTTTCATGTTAAGAGTCTTCAAAGTCTTCAAGTCATCCAAGTTTCTTAAATGCTTATAAGTGGTGATATTCCACCATGACAAAGAATTTGAATTTCGATTTTTTTAAATCTTTTTAATTCTAGGTGTTTTGCACCAATTTTTCTTGAATCCAAACGTTACTAGCAAGTTCCTGGGGTTCGCGAATATCGCGGAAGCCCGGGTGAGGTCACTAATGGAAGCGCCTCCGATAGCGGCTGAAGAGCGCTGATTTATTGCGGTGCGGGCACACGCCGTGAATAATATCGCACAATTTATGAACACAGCCGCCTTACCTCTAAGTATCTGGAGGTCGCGGTGTTGGTGTTGTTTTAGTGTACCTATTTTAGGTGAGAATTTTGTGTGAAATACTTTTGGTAGGTTGAAAAATTGGGGCTGTAGACTGGACAGTGCTAGTCTATTTGGTCCCATACCGAATTGTGTGGGACGATCCTATACATAGATCAATATTGTATATAAGTTAGTAAGCTTTCAAAAGGAAGAATTAAATAAAAAATGCGTTTTAATCTATGTTTCATATAATTTTATGAAAGTTATCGTAATTCAATAATTGATTTACTAGCCGAGTTGAAATTTACCGACGGATCATTCAAACGTACGTCGAAAAAGGTGAAAAAATGAAATGAAAACATTTTTCATAGCACTTTTCAATATCGTTCTGTTCGACAGCATGTCAACAGTAAAATTCATAAAAACATTTCAAGTACCATTGAACAGCGAATAAAACCGCCAGTGGAAAGCATTGTTCGCGGAAATATTTTTACGTAACGAATTGAGTTCCTAACTCAAACACTACCATTGGTTACTTTCGTGTCAAACGACCAGTTCGCTAACAAAAGCAATCAACACGTCTCGTCACTATTTGCTTAAAAGAAGTCTCAATTGTCGTTGTAACTTAAACATTGCAGGCGTATTGTTTACGCCCCTGCCAATCAACAAGCGCGCTAACAAAACCAATCAACTTGGTCTCGCCTGTATTTGCTTAAAAGAGCGGCTCTTTTTCCTTTTAGTTTTTCATTGTCCAGCCCTATCGTCCGTCACCCGTTCCACGGATATATTTGATTAAAAAATAACGTCGTCAGAAAGCGGCCGTGTGTGCCGAAAACGGGGGAGAGAAAAGGAACAAAACGCTCCTTGCGCGGTCTGGCTTAGCCATCATTGTCACGTTCGGAGCAGAGGGCCGACGGTCAGTGTTGTAGTTCCACTATCTGGGAAATGGAAGGCGAGCTGCACGTTTCCATTCCAATTCTCAAATTTTAGCAAATCGGGGGAAAATTAAGTGGGATTTGGCGGGCCCCTCTGTCTGCGTTTGCCGTGCTTTCTATTATTAATCGTGTACTTTTTAGTGCGCGCGCGGGTCTGCGTGACAAAGGCTCGACGGGCCCAGATAGTGGTCTCAGGGACAATAAAAGTGATTCTGCGCTCTGGTAGCAATTTCGCTCTGTTATCCATTTAATTGGTTTCCGATTCGAACCTTTCGGACTGTTTATGAATTCATGAATCGTTTTACATGCCGATTGTTTAAGGGTCTAGTATCGTGTCATTTCATAGGTTTTGTATACTGCCACTTTATAGCGATTACAATGCATCTGATGATTAGCGCAGTGTCTAAGACAAACATTCAATAACGAGAGATACTTGTAGTTGCTTACATCGATACAATTATGTCAGCAATTTTTAGTGTAGTGATAAAATGACGCCTCCTGTTTCCGTATTTTTCTTTGAGGGGAAAAACAAATAAATAACAAGGCGTAATTGTTAGGTAAGCTATTGGAAGCGAGTTAGACAATTAAAAGGAGTTCCGTAAGAATTTATGTGTTTACGATCTGCGAGCATCTCGTGAGGGGTGCTTCTAAATCGTAGATCGATGTATTTACTATTTTGTTTGGGTAATTAGCTGATGATGCGGCAATTGTTCTTTTTTTCATAAAATTAAGATTTTGTGCATTAGTAGTTACATACTATTAAAATAATATTTTTGCATGCATTGAAAGAAATAAATAGTACCTAGTCTTTATGCATTTAAAGTTTTTTTATTCATATTTGTGAGAAATTTTAAATTGTGACGGTATAACGGTGCAGGAAAACATCGTGAGGAAACCTGCATACCGTAGCGATTTTGAAAATTTTCTTAAGTCCGTCAACCTGCACTAGGCCAGCGTGGCGGACTATATGGCCTAACCCCAGCTCTCAATAGTACTCTCTATTGTAAAGAAGGCCTGTGCTCTGCAGTGGGACGTATTTGAGCTGATACATAGACAGATTCTGTATATATTATTATAATAAAATAAATCATTATTATATAAAAGCTACCACTGCTACCTTTACTTTTAAAGATTACCTCTTTCTACAATCGCAAATGAAATAAACAAATAATTACGGAGATAAACTTTTGATATTGTATTAGGATTAGTAAAGGCAAGTTTCGGTTTAATTTTATAATGAAATCTTGCAAGGGGTGGGAGATAGAAGCGCAACTTTTAAACGGCGAAAATTCTGGGGCGGTTTTACGATAACGATCATAATAAAATATGGAAGTTTGTTGTTACGCGTTTACACTAAACGTTTTATTATAAATACGGCGTCGACTTTTATAACCAGGTATGGAATATGTGAAAAGAGGGAACGAGAATTTTTCATTTTTTTTAAACATTTATACAAGGTATATCCAGACTACGATCAAAACCGAAGCCAGGTGGTAGTTTAAGTGACTACAGACACAACGCAACTAAAAATTTAGAAAATGGAGGCGACATTATTTATAATTTTTTTTAAGTATCATCGTGTTTCGGTGGTAAATACATAGTTTTTGCTAAAATTATTATTTTAAGCCATTTTACCATTGTGTCTTTAAAAATAAAAGGATGTATATTATTTTTTTAAGGAAAACTACGTATTTACCACGCAAACACGCCGAAAGTTAAAAAATAAAAAAAAACATCGTCGCAATAATTTCAAAATTTTTAGTTGCATTGTGTCTGAAGTCACTGAAACTACCACCTGGTTTCGTTTTAGGTCACAGTCTGAGTATACCCTGTATCCGCTTAAGGAATAACACCCATATTCTAATACGTTTTCTCGACTCCACTTGACGTTACTAGAGGAAATCCGTATTCTTAGTAGAAAAAAATCTCCTCCACTCAACGTCACTCAAAAAAATTTCTGTCTCGAGGAAAGGAATCAACTGTCAAACTCAAGGTACGTCGCGACCTACCTTAAGGAAGAAATAAAAGAAATAATCCTACTTTAAAATTGTAATTTAAAAGAAAGAAATAAAGTTTACCTTTTAAAATTCTTAAATACCTTAATATGCCAACAATTTTTTGAGGTGGGTGCCTCTACAAGATTTACACGTTTTCCCAGTGAATGATACAAACATTACTCTTTATTTCATTTAATAAAAGATTTTTGGTTTGGAAACCGTGTTTATTATTTTAAACGAGTTACTAAAGATTTCCAGCAGTTCCTGTAATACTTGTACGATACTCCGTACGAATATCGCGAACGACGATTCATCCATAAGAATATCCTTCGAAATTTCCGGGTTGGATGGTATGACCCTCCTCCTGTCTGCATGCGTTTTTTTCTCCGACTCACTAAATATTTGTCTTCCAGTCACAATCCCGAAGATTTTGAGTTCAATAATTATATATTATTCTATGTAAACACTCTGACATGACATTTGACTGTCACTTTTCAAGTGATCATAGACTATTTTCAAAGGTTTTTTGTTAAATCTCTACTTTATCTATACATCAATGACGTAATTAATGACGTTTTTCCTTGACTCAACCTCACTCGAGGAACCTTTAGTAAAGGTATATTTTTAACTAAGCATACCATTTTCGAGGGTCCCTCCAATTCATTTGTAAAGTCACCTCGACTAAGATAAGGTTGAGGAAGATTGGAGGACACGTCTTACACCCGTATTCTAAGACGTGTCCTCCAATCTTCCTCAACCTTATCTTAGTCGAGGTGACTTTACAAATGAATTGGAGGGACCCTCGAAAATGGTATGCTTAGTTAAAAATATACCTTTACTAAAGGTTCCTCGAGTGAGGTTGAGTAAAGGAAAAACGTCATTAATTACGTCATTGATGCATAGATAAAGTAGAGATTTAACAAAAAACCTTTGAAAATAGTCTATGATCACTTGAAAAGTGACAGTCAAATGTCATGTCAGAGTGTTTACATAGAATAATATATAATTATTGACCTCAAAATCTTCGGGATTGTGACTGGAAGACAAATATTTAGTGAGTCGGAGAAAAAAACGCATGCAAACAGGAGGAGGGTCATACCATCCAACCCGGAAATTTCGAAGGATATTCTTATGGATGAATCGTCGTTCGGGATATTCGTACGGAGTATCGTACAAGTATTACAGGAACTGCTGGAAATCTTTAATAACTCGTTTAAAATAATAAACACTGTTTCCAAACCAAAAATCTTTGATTAAATGAAATAAAGAGTAATGTTTGTATCATTCACTGGGAAAACATGTAAATCTTGTAGAGGCACCCACCTCAAAAAATTGTTGGCATATTTAGTTATTTAAGAATTTTAAAAGGTAAACTTTATTTCTCTCTTTTAAATTACAATTTTAAAGTAGGATTATTTCTTTTATTTCTTCCTTAAGGTAGGTCGCGACGTACCTTGAGTTCGACAGTTGATTCCTTTCCTCGTGACAGGAAATTTTTTGAGTGACGTTGAGTGGAGGAGATTTTTTTCTACTAAGAATACGAATTTCCTCTAGTAACGTCAAGTGGAGTCGAGAAAACGTCTTAGAATATGGGTGTTAGAATACGGGTGTAAGGCTTTTCAGATAACTTTTAAATGGCAGTATATGATTTTCCCAATTTTCTATTTGCGTAAATTACTGCTATCTTTATGGAATTTTCAGGAATGGATACTTTTCCATAGAAATTTAAATGTTGTGTTACTTATAAATATACAACGACGTTATTCCATTTCACATCTGGCGAATAAATAACATTTTCATATCACGGATTCGTTTTCTACCTCATATGAAAATAAACTTATGTCATTTTCTGGACTTCAGTAAATCATCAGAATTAAGGTCAAGCAAACGACTGAATGTAAAATCATAATTAAAAAATATGTCCTACAATTCTACGGCAGTGTAAATCAAGTAATTTACACTAATTAGCGATTAAAATAATTCAAAACAAACGGCACATCACATTATATTCGCAAGGGCAATGAAAATTCTTATCGGCGGTACAAAACCGCCGCGATTTCTTAAACTGTAATAGAGAAAGTTTAGATATTCGAGTTTTATCTGCAGTCGCCCTCCAGGATCAATTAAAAGTCGGATGGAACGCCGCACTCGACTATTATTGTTGTAACAGCAACAATTTCGCGCTACCGAGAATTTGTTTAATACTTATGTGCTTTGAAATTTTTTTAAATTTTTTTTTTATTGCAATGATTGGCGAGACGAGCATGCCATTTGCCTGATGGTAAGCAATACGACCGCTCATGGACAGTAGCGAAACCAAACAACATCATGAATTACAAGGCAATGCTTGGAATTCCACTGCGCTCGCCATTCTGAGACATAAGATGTTAAGTCTCAATATGTCCAGTAGTTACTCTGGCTACAATGTCCTTCAAACCGGAACACAACAGCGCATTTACACTGCTGTTTGGCGGGAGAAATAGACATTGCGGTGGTACATAACCAGGCGGCCTCTCACATATGAGAGACCTACCACCAGTAAAAAGAAAATGTTGGACGTGGTCTCTTTGAGACGTGGTTCGAAGTCTCACACGTATTTTTGCATGCATTCATAATATATTTTGTGGGTATCTGTCAAAGAATATATATAAGTTGCAGATCGGTTTGGTGTTTTTATTTCTACAGTGCTACGCTTATGTGGACATGAGCGTCTTCTTGTGATTGTGATAGAGGAGTCAGCTAATCACGCTGATCTAATCCGAGATCCGAGTTAGTTGACATTATAATATTATATTAAATTGATTAATTTATGGTCTTGAATCTTATATTTTTGTTAGTAATAATTTATGTATGGGTTTAAAAATTACGGGTAAATTTAAATAATATTTTGTTATGAAAGACATGGCATAATAGATCAGTAGAGATTTTGAGCAGACTTAAGTATACCATAAGCTAATAAAATCTTCATTCAGTTATCAAACGTTTTTAATTCATTTTATCAAGGTTGTAAATGCCATCGTGTTGTCTTGGTGCCAAAACATCCAAATTCCAATCATATTTTAATAAGTATACATAATTCATAATTATAATATTATTTAGGCCAGCGCAAACATACATACATACAAACATACATAAACTCACACCTTTTTCCCAGAAGGGGTAGGCAGAGGTATTACTAATATATCTTGGAAAATTATTCTGCTAGAGGCAAAATTAAAATATTGTTGTATTGACCCCCAGTAGGAGTGAGAAAAGGAAAACAGGAGAAAAATAATAAATTATATATTGATGCCTGATTTGATAACAGAATGAATGTCCCAGTTTTTAATGATGTAGGAAAATATTATAACTTTAGTATTAGAAGTAAATAGTTAAAGAAACGAGATTTTGTGTATGCAGTTCTTGCCGACATGACTGTTGGATAAAGTAGTATTTGAGGTCGATTTTTCTATATAAACTAGAAGACTGCATATACATTGAAATAAAACTATTTTATACGGATTTTATCGCGATTTGGTTTAATTTTTACATTTTTTAACTTCCCGACGTTTCGATTGCTTTTCAGCTTTCGTGGTCACGGGGCAGACTTCGGGAAGTTAAAAAATGTAAAAATTAAACCAAATCGCGATAAAATCCGTATAAAATAGTTTTATTTCAATGTGTAACATTCGCGTAAATCTAAGAAACCATTAGACTGCATATAGTTCACCGAAAAATGGCCCAAATTCCCCAGTTTTCTGCCATGTTATTGCGCTATAACATTAACAAAAGTGTTTCGAATGGCAAACTTGATGTTTATGACGCAGAACAAAACACTAACGTCTCCTTCGAGATCGAATTAATGGCTTTTATAATGACACTTTTAATTATTATAATTGTTGTTCTCAAACAAAAGTCGTTAATTCATTAAAAAGAAGTAATAGCGGTTTTATGACGTTGATTATTTTTCTTTATGACTCGAAAATGTTTTTTTAGTAGATGATTTGCGGGCAAGTGGTTGTTTGCGAATATTCACGTGTTAATGGGCTTATTCATATCGATACTATCGCGTTAGTTAGGGTTGGAATCCAGGACAGTGATCCGTCATCTGAGGTGGAAAAATCTTTGAGGTCTTTTGTTTTAGACAATATGCTGTAGCCTTCGGTGGTCGTTAATTTACTAATTGAAGTTATTTATTATATCGATTCCCTAAAAATGTAAGTATTTTAGCTCAACAACTGTTTTGATAATTCTTATACATGTTCAGTAGTATTATATGTATTCAACAGCAAGCAATCCTACATCATTATCGTCATTAAAAGGCTGTTTTACAATATTTTGTAAAATCTTGAACAAATTTAAATTTTCAAGAGTTGCGAATCTAAACGAAGTATTATATTACACTCTCATACTAAAAATAAAAATCGTTAGTAACGTAACGGATAACGCGCAACGGACCAAGAATAGCGAACGGCGCGGCATGCGTTCTAACGGACGTTATTTTTAGGCTTTGGCGAGCCGTTGCCCTGGAGCAGTGCCAGGGTTTGGCACCTCCGTCGTATTTCTAACTGTGTAAAGGTAAAAATAAATTGAACACGCATGCTGGCGAATTGTAGGAGCATAAGTCATATCGAAATGATGATTTTTTATTATTCTTTTGGAACACCAAAAGAATCTTTCTATGCCCTGTGGTATACTCTTCATGTTTGGTTTCCATCAAATGCTACCTCGGCCTATTAAAACCGAATGCGTTCAAAACTACCAAAATGACATGTTTTGATTCTAATCTACTTATTGGCACGCAAATGAGCTGAGCGAATTGGTGACACCTGCATTTGTATGTTCAATTATAAAACCAAGTCTGAAAAAAAAAAAAACTATTCTTGTCCATACAATTCTTTATTTACCAACACATTTAACGCTACCTTGTACAACCACAACAATGTCAAACTAACCGCAGTAATACAAAGTTATCAGGCACATCGTCTTTGCCTCGTTAACTTCCGAACGTTACCGACTGTACGTGCTAAGCGACGCCAGCTTTTTCCATCTCTCAGACACTTTGTTACCCTGCTACTTGTATGTTTAATCGTTCCCGAGGGATAAGGGAAACGGGTATAAGGCGAGGTGTTTCTGGATTCAGGTGAGAAGGAATTAAAATAGCTTGTACGTGGGATTTGAAGGTTTATTGACTTTCTGGACTTTCGATGGTGTGATAGCTTATGATGCAATCAATCTAAATTGTCTTCAGAGAATTAAACTAATAACTTTGCTATAAACTCCATGTGTTGGAATTATTTTTAATATTAAATAATGTTTAATTGAAATTTTAATTAATAGTCTCATTATTGTTCTGGTGGTAACAAGACCTGTGAACCATCAACCTAGGTTCGATTCCTAGTATGGGCAATCCACTTCTGTAAGTTTTCTAAATCCTACCCTGGACTAGAATTTGTTCGGAACCGAAAATGTTTGGAGAATAAGAACATGAAGTGACATTTCTGCTTGCCTATTCAATGATACATGCGCGAACATAATATTTACGGTCTACTCCTTAAAGAAAATATTTATACGAGCACAAAAATCTACTAATGGGAATAACAAAGCCATAAATTCATTACTCTATTTATTTAGCGGAAGATCATAATTTTCACCCAACATTACCTCTTAATTGACTGCAATCAACAATAAAAATTGTCTCATTTCTACAACTCTTCCATTAGTACTAATCTTAAGTTTCCATCCGTAAGTAGATTTATCTTTGTTTTTCTTGACACTTGGAAGAAACTTGCCAATCTTCCAATGTTTGTGCTTGGTCTTAGCGAAACCGCTTTTTATTCGGCACCTTGTTTTTTTGCTAGCTGTATTTGTGTTGCGTATTAATCCTTTGATGGTTTTTATTGGCAAGGATTTTGTGTAGCAAACGTTGGAGAAAGTATTTTGTCGATTAAACAGGTTTAGGAGTTGACAGACTACAAACGCAAAACGATCCATGCCACATTCCATGGTCGGATTTTTGGCATTGTAGTAATGATAAGAGGAATGATAAAGCTGGCTAATATTTTATACGAATTTATGACAAAAATCGCAGTGATCAAACTGAAGTCTCTGAAAACTCTTCTATAAAAACTGTATGCTTTCAAAAATAACTTTCTAAACCGCATCAATCACGCCTTTCAATTCTAAAACCACGCGTTTATATTTACGTGCAAAATTATATTCCACAGACGTCCACGCAGTCATAAAAAAATTAAGCCGACTTTTATGACACCCCGAGCGTGCTAATTCACGATTGTCTGACGAACTGCACAAAAGATTCTGCGCGAGCGAAAATCAAAATGTATTTATTCGCGGGCGGCATAAAAAGTCAATATGAGAGGCAATAAAAAGAGGATATCGGGAGAAATAATAAAGGACAAGTTCTTCGAGTGAATGTGACGGATGTTTGCGATGCGGATGAGACGCAAGACGCCTTCTATGTATATTTAAATGAATTTTGAATTTCAATTGATGATACAATGTCATATTATGCTGCACTATTGACACTTGGTTTCATTTAAATCCAGAAATAAGAAAAGAATACATAAAGATAAGATAAGATATGCATAAGATACGTCTTAAGTGTATGTGTTGTGTTAATGTAAGATAAAGAAATCTAAAGGCAATGAGCAAACACGCTAGCCATAAAGAATCTGATCACTTTAATTGTAATAGTATCCTGTGATTTCATGATCAATTATTGACAGTCACGTCTTGTTTGGTAAAACAAATAATTCTGCAAAGTAACAAAATCACCAACCATTTAAACACAAGTGTTTGTCTCGCCAGTAATCTGCGACAATGTCTGCAAAGAGACGCGACATGTGTCTTATTAACCTTACTTCGCCACGGCTCATTTCTAATTCAGGCTCGCTCCGAACGAGACATTAAGTCGTTCCGAACCCTTGAGCCCCTGTTGTAAGTCCCGTTTCATGAGTAGATTACAAGTAATTAATTTATAAGAATATGGGCTGCAGGCTAAATTAGGCTGTTATGAGGGTAGGAACACCTTTTGGTGCGTAATTGACTTCTTTATATGTCCAGACTTGGTGGGCTTGCGTTTGTAGTTACCTAAGGATGATTATTTTGGAATAAAAATAGGTTTTAGTATTTTCATTCGCTCCGATACTGGGAGAAGAAAAAATATTCATATAAATTTCGAGACTTATTTTTCAAGTTTTATAAATCTACATATCATATCGTAATAGGTTAAAGCAATTCGTTTTTTAACAATATTGTTGCTTTTTTTTTGTTTATTTTAATTTTATTTTTAAACCGATAATCACTACTTTTGCTTGATGGTACGAGTTGCAATCCACGTTTTTAGACTTATAAACATTCATTTATTATTTTATATTGAAATACGTTTTTAAAAAATAAATTGTAAATATTATAAAATAATTTAATTACAATAGGCGAGACGACAGTATCAAAAAATTAAAGATTTTATGTTTTTAAGGGAAAATACGTATTACAAGGATTTCAAATGATAATTCAGTTTTAATCTATACTTGCAGATTAATAAGATTTTAAATAAAATCAAAGTACAAAATATAGCAATCGGCCATTTTGACAAAAACGCTCTTCACAACGCATGATGTCACGCCTATGTAAACATGACGCATTCGCTGCGCATAGACCACAGAATAAGTAGTACACAATGACATGTTTACCTAGTAGTGACATCAAAGCGGACGCCATGACACCTACTAGCGTTTGTTGTGCAGTATTGAAAAATTATTAGAAAAATGGCTTAAAACTGTGTTAAGCCTTTGTTAATTCTTGAAATATAGATTTTTTCGTATATAATAAATGTGTGCCCATATTTTAGAATATAATTTGAAAATCATTCGTCTCGCCTATTACAGATTACCAAAGCGAATGATTGCGTGTTCTCTCAAACTCCGCAAGATATGGATACTTGTGTTTAAGGGTAGGGTTGCAAGCCTCGCAAGCTGTTACTTTTAATGCGTTATTCGGTTTGGAATTAATGATTTTACACCCGACAATTACAACTGATTGCGGATATTAACAATTCAAGCGGTGTCTAACTTTAATCAAAATTGTTTATGCTTGTGTTTAATTTTATATTTTGTTTTGAGGTGAATTATGAAAATTATGACAAAAATTCTACGTACAATAAAGTGGATTTTGCATTGTCTGAGATATTGAAAACAGAATAAGTTTTTTGAATTTAAGTGAATTTAACTTAACGTTAATTTTATTTCATGATTCATGTTCTTTACTTCCTTGTCCTTATCCTATATTAAACTAAAAATAAAAATCTATAAGTGAATTCAAATATTTTCACATTAAAGTTACAGTAGCGAATCCAGTTTCTTAGCATTTCTCATTACTCTAACAAGAAGTTAAATAAAGACACATGTTGTTTTCAATAGTATTTTTCATCAGGGCTCCCTCATCGATATGCTACGTCAAAACAGCCATGATTCCCGTATTTATATAAGTTCCGTTTGTGTTGTACGTCTCGAAGTTGCCGTATCAATATCTTTGTGTTTGCATAAGTACTTTGTTGCCGTCACCGTGAGGTAAACATGTCATATAGGTACACAGGGATTCGAATAGCTTTGTATAATAATATACTAAATGCTGATGGATATAAAATACAAATTAAGATCTGTGCGGATAATTTAATTATTAAAATATTATAATCATTGCGTGTGGCCTTTTTCCTTGTTATGATGTAGATAAAATAAAAAATATAGTCAATTAAAATATTTATAGAATTTGGTCACAAAGCAAGCGCAAAATTCTTTCAAAATTGAAGGGGCATTATTATAAATCTTCTTTTCAAATTGCACACATTTATAAAAAAAACAAATACCGATAAACCTACATGAATAATTCAATATAAACAATTCGTCACAGACATCGGGGCGTTATCTCCAAAACTATGAATAGCGAACAATTTATGCCCCAAATAATATCGATAAGATGACCGGAGACTTACGATAATGTCCGCGAAGAGAAAGGTCCGCGATATAAAACGCACTTGCGCGCATAATACAAGTTTTATTAATAAAAAAGCTTCGACGAATCACCAATAAATAGCCTTAACGGCCAACAGGCGATTTTTTCCGGGATATTTGTCAGACAAATCCTTAGGGAACGCGACACTATCCCTTTATTATCAAGGTTGAGGGATGCTGGGCTGTAAGGTGATGAAAGTCGTATCGCAACCTGTCCGAAGGATCTTCTAAATCATGACCATCTTTCTATTTTGGGGTTTTAAAACAAATAGTGAGGATTTTGGTTATTTATGCGAGTGTCGCGGTATGGCGTGGTTGGTGTGTGTTCTTTTTTTAAGTTAAACGAAAATAAAGTAAGGTTTCCATTATTTTTATTAAATATCAGATGAATATTACGTTCTCACTTCATGTTAATGATAGTTTTTGCTTTTTTATCATATTGAACGTGAAATTCAAATTATGGATGGAATATTACTTTCAAAAAGTACTAGGCAATCATATTGAACTAATGCCTAACTTTTGATTTACTATAGATGAGGCTCATGTGCAGCAGTGGGACATAGAGATTAGAGGCTCATATATTTAATATTATATTAGTATATGTGTGAAACCGAAACAAATATATTCTTAAATAGGTTTTGAATAACAGAATAATTTCAAATGTATTGTATTTTTAACAAAAGAACATTCAGCTGCTGTCTCCAATACAATTGAGCAATCAGTATGCAAAGCCAGCGTTGTGTATTAAGCCGATTCGGGAGAAAGAGCGTTAAAAGAAAATTTATTGCATTGAAAAGTCGTAAGTAATTAATAAGACAGTTGAAGTTGCGTGAAAATGTAATTTAGATTGTTTTGTGGGGGCCTTTAGAGAATCTTCACAAAGGTTTTATTTATATGTGGTTATATTAGTCTTAGGCGGGGGAGGATAAAAAAGAATCAGCATCAATGTCTTAAAGCGACTTCCGGTTAGACGCTCCCGCCGCAAAATGCCGGTCCACACTCGAATAAATTACGCCACCCCACGATCGAAAGATTTCTTCGATTCTTTTGATTCCAATTTTAAGTTGCAGCTCCATTATTAGTGTAAGCCCGAGACGATTATCTTAAGCCGCCATTACATATTCAAATTGGAGTCATTTAGCTTTGTAGGAATCGGCGCGAAATAAAACGAAGCCTTTGATGGTGCTTGAAACATTGGGATGGTGGTAATGAGTTTTTTTGTGCGGATGTTAAGTAAAAATGGGGATATTTAGAATTAATGTGATCATAGTATCAGGTTTATATATTGCACTTTTACAAATAGGAATTTAGTCTTAATAGCTTTAAGTATGCTTTATAAAGCAGTGCGGTGTCTAGATTTGCTAAATAAAATGTAAATATTTTTTTTATTTCAAAATTTAGATATTTTCAATGACAAACGCATTTTTTAAATATAATTGAATTCATCGTATCATACGTTTGGTACCAATGGTACTCATATATATAAAACGATTCAAGGTTAAATACAACCCAAAAAACAAAAAAATCACAGAAATTCCAACTTCCGAAGTTCGAAATAATTTTCAAACTGTTTACATACCTACAATCTACATGCATTAATAATAAACCTATACGTAGGGTGGAATTCGCTAACGCAACACGAACAAATTAAATGAAGCTTGTGTGAAATTTCCACCCCAATGAGTGTGGCCCAGTCCGAAAAACATAATTTTTGCGACCAACCAAAGATTAACATTTAGATACCGCAGCGGTCTCTTTGTTACATCGGAAACCGTTTCTTTCGCATGTTCGTGTTTCTAAATTAAATCTATTGTGATTTACGCATGAATTTTTGGGTTTTCGTAATCTGCTTGAGGAAAAACGGTTAGTAATTAATGTGTGGTATTATAAATTACGTTTTATTTTGAATAACATTTTTTATAGGTAGTAACTTAAATGGTAACTATGGTATAATGACTTCTAAATTTTAATACCTTGTGTTTTATGCAATTGTAAGTACGTGTTATAAATAAATAAGCAATATCGGTTTAGTGATTAAAGGTAAAGTGATTTAGTGGTTTTTTATTGGTATATAAAAGTTACCATAAAAACTTCAGGGTTTACAACAACAAAACACTTTTAATTTATAAAATACACAAAACAAAAACTTCGTACAAGACAGGCAATGTAATTAATTGGCCAAAATTCTCTTTCACCAAAAGAAATTCTAAATTCGAGCGCTGTGTAAATAGATATAATGAATAATAAAAGGCGGGCGTTACCCGGCGAATTATTATAACACAAACATAAGTCAATAGCCTGCCGGGCCGGTCAATATTGGATTAGCCGCCAAAAGGAACTGGAAAGCAACGTATACAAAAACCTTTTACAGCGGTTATAGCTCTGCAAAAATATTTATAAAACGTTCTTGGAGTGTGGAGGGCGCTTGTTTTAGTTTTAGCCGGAGGTTTATTAAAGCGGGTAATGTTGTGTGCTGATGTTTCTCGTTTTTGTGTAACTGTATAGCTTTGTGGCGATGGTGATCAATACATATAGTACATAAGCTCACGCCTGTTTCCCAGAAAAGGTATACATAGGTGCTACCAGGATACTCACATTTCGCCTTCTGTGTTCCGTCCCACAATGTAATAGGGGGCGAGCCTATCGCCGTATCGAAATTCCTGACTCCGGGATAATAAATGAATAGAAAAATCCAATATCAGTTTGACCGACCTGGGATTCGAACCAGCGACTTCAACGTCCTAATCGTACCGTAGTAGAACAGCGCTACCGAGGCAGTCATGATGGTGATATATGTGTCAAATGCCCGTCATGTGCCATGGACACAATACAATAAAATACGTGTAAAGAATAGAACAATATAAAAATCTTTCGTACATTTTGTACAATTAGTACATTCACTGAGAATACGTAATAGAATGAGATTATCATTCCATACTGATTAAACCGGTTCATTATTCTTATTGATTGCTAATGTGGCTTAACCATGATTCATTTAAATAGTTATTTGATAGCAATAAATATAATTAATATTCCAATTAATAGTAATTAACAATGCCAAGAAAAATTGTTAAAACAAAATTTCAAATAATACATTAAAATTAACCTAAATTAAAATAGTCCTATTCCACGCAAGTGAGCTAACGCCGAACCGAGCAATAGTGCAGAAGGGTTGTCCGACCATTGTTTATACAAAGTATGGAATAATATAATCAGAAGTGAAGAAATAGGAATCCGGCGAAAAACCAACACTGGCCGGCGAAAATTTGCTTAGGCCAGCGGAATAAGTGGAGGGGTGATACCAGCCCAGACGGGTCCATTGTCTGCGCCCGTATGGAGATTAAACCTTTATCTGGTCTATGTGTGGGTATGTGATACACTATGAAGTATCTGCGGGATGGTTGGATTTTGTTTAATTTGTTTTAAAGTAATTTTGATTGATTAGATCATTTTTGTGGATTTAATTTTGAATGTCGTGTTACTATGTGTGGTGAAGTTATCAGAAGCGATGTTAAAGGCGTTTTTCGGAGGTATAAATTATTAATGACAAAAGAGTTAATAATGGGCATAAACATATAAATTCAAATTCTCGTTGATTACTGCTGCTACTGATTTTAATCATAAAACCTTTTTACTTTACTTGGTATCCTCCTAAATAAGCGGTAGAAGCCGCGAGAAAATCAATAGAATTTAATTTAACAAAACAAATGACAATCAAGTCCTGATGAAGACATTCTTTTTATTTTCATATTTCTCCCAATTCAGCCAGCAATTTACCTTTTCTCATTTGGAGTGTGTGCAGCTGTCGCCGAATTTATTAAGACGCACCTGTCAATCTTCGGCGCAATGTCGAATTTTTATTTGTAAAGCCCTCTCCCGATTTGGAGTGTTTGGTATCGGCCCGTCATTTTGAGATTTTAACGTATTTGCTTAGGACCCTGGTGGAAGGTGATTTTTGCAATTGGAAAAATTCATTTGTCTTAAGCGATTTTGTTTGGTTTTACGTTATTTGTTTTACTTCAAGAACTTGAAAGGCTATTTTATTTGAAACGAGTTTGCATAGATTTGAATGATTCATTTTGTTAAGGTTACTTGAAGGTATAAACCGTAGTGCAAGATATTTTACTTGACACCAACAAAAGTGATTTCCCCAATAGTTCTTCTTTAAACAGTCCCCATAATTTTTAAACAGTTTATTCCTTCAATGACGACTGTTATTCGAGTAAACTTCATACGCATGACTCAATCAAAGTGATTTAAGATATCTACAGAATTTGAAACATTCTATAATACTAACTAAACTCAAGAAAGCAACTAACTCAACAGTAGAAATAAGGACGCCGGTAGAACAACAGAAGACCAATCCTAAACAAACAATTTCAGAATTGCGAATGCTCCTCAAAAGGGACCACACTTCGATTTTCGATTTGCGCCCACTACATTAATTCGGGGTGTTCATTAAAAATGCCATCAAGTCGGCCGTTAACGAAGTGGTGCGCAATTAAAGTCGCCGCTGACGTCACATCCTGCTGAGTGCTCCTTGAGGACCTCTTTGAGATGGGAGGACACCTTGAGATTGAAAAATTACTGATCGATACCACCTTAAAGGTCCAGAGAAGTGTGTATCCAATGATTATAGCTTTAAATATTTAATTTTGAATTTGGAATTAGGAATAAAGATCCTAAAGCACTTTGATGAATGTAAGTAGTACCGATAAAATATATTGCAGAAAATTAGGACGTGGTAAGCTTGAATGAAGAGGTAATAATGGCGGCAGCTACTCACAGATTAACTACTAAAATATATCAACGCTAATTTTATTAACGTTTCTATAAGCAATGAACTAGTTACATAAAAGATTATCACATCAATTTCACTGGCCGATTTCGCATTTTCTCTGATACCTAAAAATATTGCTAAATATTCAAAAAAACTAGACTTTGTAGTATCATAATCAACATAACAATGAGGCGCCATGTAGTCCATTGCAAAACTAGAAAACAGAAAAATCGAAGACCATCCCATTATCCGAATCTTCGTTATTAACGTGTCAAAATCTTATTATTGTCGCCCGCATAAGAACATTAGGGGCTGGAGATAAAACAGGCGGCCATTAGCAAAGCTCTTGGTAAAAACGTCGATGGTATCGCGCGCGTCGAGGTGGCAACAGTAATCTCTTTTTTTTACTTGCAGTCAATCACTAGAGAAATGAGCCTGATGGCGAAATTGTCAAAGGAAACTTGGGGTGATAATTTGTTTTATTGAAGACTACAAAATGTATTATTAATCAATTGATAAAGATCAAAAATAGTTATCTATTTACGGTTAATGCACCTATATCCAGTTACTTATATTATAAAATTACAAAATATTTAAAACGATTCTTCGATTTACGAATGGATTACAAAGAGGTAACACTTATATAATGATTTGGAGATGCTTACATTTTTGACATTTGTCTACGATATTATTTTCTGACGTCTAAATATTAGTTAACAACTTTGTTTTAACCACATATCGGTAATGTAATAAAAAGCTTTTGTAGATCATTTGAAAACAATTTTTAATTTTAGGCTAAAACCCTCCTCTCTTCAGAAAGATCAAATACTTTACCCTTCGTGGTTAGCATCGATGAATTTAACGCAATTAATGAAGTACTTTGTATTCGTCTGCAAACAATACAGCTAATGTAACCGCCGCTTAATGTATCGAGTATGGAAACATCCTAATGTTGATTGGCTTCACCACGTATTTTGTTTAGTTTTATTAGATATTGTGTCTTACAGCTATTGCGATACGGTTCATTTTCACTATGTAGGTAGACGAAGTGCGGTTATCGAATCTCGACACCAGTCGGATTTATATCGAGTGACGAAGATTTATGTGTTTCTTGTCGTGTAGTGATCTTCTGAAGAAAGAAACGGTAATTTTTAAATCAAGAATAGATGTTCCATTTCGATTCGATATAAAACAAAACATGCTTAAAAGAAGGTGCTTTATTACATTCCTTATTTAAAAATAAGAACCAAACGTTTTACAGACAAATATTTATAGATAGCTGGCTGGTTGGTTTAAATAGGAACAGGTATTTTAAACATGACACTGTTAGATTAAAAAAGAAAACTTTTCAAAATTATAAATCTATACGTCGATACGATAAATAAATTACTTTGGTAAGTTTACGCTGTGGCAATGTGGCTGTGTCTTGGGTCATGATGCCACAGTATTATTTTCTCTACCGCGGGATATTGCACGTAAATCTTAAAAAAATAAATATTTACGTAGGATAAGGATTCAAATTTTTTACAATTCGTTTCAGTATAAAGTGTTTTGTCAGGCGTACAAACTGAGGGTGGCGGGATCGCGGATACCGAAGGTGTCTCAATCAGCATAAAACAAAAGAAATCAATAGCATCCCCTCGCGAGGCGGCTGACAAAGAGCAAAGATTTCTTTTCACAATTAACCACCCTGCGGGTGTTGGGGGGATGATAAACCAGACCGATTTTAGCTTTGACGATTTATACCCATTCTAAAGTGTATTGAAGGCTTAAAGTGATTTGTGGATATTTCTAACTACAGGCGAGGATGACAGATGAAAATATAGAAAAGTCTTAAATTACGAATACCACGAATATCAATACAAACACACACTCATGTGGGTAATCCCGAGGGGGTAAGCAGAGCCAAAACTGGTTGCAATTATATCTCGTTTAGCTTATTTCCGCCTCAAGATGTTATCAAGATGTTATGCCGGGCAAATAATTTCCCAAAACGAAAATTCACCAATACTTATCAGACTACCCGATGTAAACCCCGAACCTCACTACTTTAACAAGCTGCTACTGGACCAAAGAGGGGGCCATACCAATGCACATTGTAACTAAGTAAACAAAACACATCGTTTATTTATGCACTCCCGAAAAATCACCGAGGTCTAAGCGGAAAGTGGACGATACGTCCAAATGGAATCCGCATCGTCTTTTTTTCCAATTCTCAAACGTAATCCGACAATCAAGCGAGTTTACATCTGGATCAAAGTGTAACGTGCTTCGATGGTGGACAGTTCGTGTCTATGAATATTTACAATTGTCAGAAACATCGCTCCTAAAACCCGCTTATTTACACTGCGGGAAGATAATTGAAATGAATATCTTGTTAAAATAAATCCGCAGACTTTGTTCCGACGTACCGGTCGCCTAGGAAGCAGCTTTTATCTCGGAAACTCTGTTTCAATATTTAATAATCCGTCGGTAACGAGCTCCGGTGTTCCGCTGAAAAGTTTAAATGGGCAGACGTGTGTAGAGTTAACAGATTATCCCTTGTATTCCAGGTATGTTGAGTTGGCGATTTTGAACATTAATGCTACTTTCACTTTTTGTTTCCAGAGTATTTTCATTGATACCTATTAATTAAGATTTTTTTTAAATGCATACTAATTCATACAAATGAGTTAAAACATAAATTTTCGGCTCTATTGTTTATGCGCATCATTGTAAACATGTGCTAAGGTTACCAAATGTTTTATCACCCGATCAATAGTGTGCAACGCCCAAATTATTTTTCAATTTTCCAGTAATTGAAATCGTAATTATTTGCCTTTCATACTCAGTATTTCACGACATATTATGTAGATACCAACATTTTTGACATAAAGTAGTATCTATTTTAGGTACTCAAAAAATAATCCACAATACACACATATTTGATACAGAAGCAGTGCATCTCATTGAAAGATTATGTCTCCCCCGTTTCTAAGGGCGGGTCAAGCAAATTTGACGAGAGATTAATGTAATGTCCATCAGGATTGCTTGTTTGTCTTTCTACTAATGGGCCGTTCCTCGTATGTACCGCTTTAATTAATGCCGGATGTTAAATATACCCGTCTGATTTGTAGATTATATTTGTTAGTCGATGAATGTTTTGAATGTTATTGATATTAGTATGTTTAAGCTCGATGTTAAGGCTGTATTTATTATAAATAACTTTAGTGTGTATTTATTTGCTGCAATTTGAATTGATTTAAAACAAGTCTATTCCAATTGGGACCAACCTGTTTTTTTTGGCATACAGCGTAAATATTTGCCGTGTGAATAAAGTAGCTTAAAGTAACAAACCAAAAGAAACTGGTGAAAGTGTTTTATTGAAATACAGTTATCACGTATTTTAAAATAATCTTAACGGCGAACAGGTTTTTCAATCTTTATTTTATCGTTGGCCGTCGATAATCACAAAACAAACAAAAAAACTCAATTCAACGAAATCAATGCAGAATATCGATACGTGTGATTAGGAGCGCAGAAGCAGACAGAGGTCAGCAATAAAGTGACCGTCGTCACGCGGCGCGTCAGCCTGACCGCGGGCCGGCCGCGACGACGTCACCCCACTGTGCCCTCGTTTTGCACGCCACGCGATTTTATTGACTCTTGCGGTCTCTGCGCTCCTGGTACTTTTCGTGTGATTGAAAGTGAAAACGAAATGAAATTTGCGAAGTTATTTCATTCGCTTATTGTTCGACAGCTAAAATGTTATTTAAAAATGATGAATCCTAACTTTTGCTGCAAATTGAAATAATGAGTCGAAAACATATAACTAATTGCCATATGTAGATTAGATATAATGCGTAACCATTATTTCATAACAGCGAGATGAATGTCCGTCGGAATCCATACAACTCCTATTCTCTTTTCGCAGTATAACAAAGATGTGAAATGTAAATGAACATCTCCCAAAACGAAGGATGTTAGAAAGTTATAAATACGGTTCATACGTCAAAGTCGCCTGCATCTGGACACCGGCTATCCAGACGAGGGGTGCAAATAATTGTGTCGGGTCACATCTTGCACCTTACACTCATGTGTCTTCACTTTAAAATTTCAAGAATAATAAATGTGATGTGTTGGCTGTATTTCAGAAATAAATTAGGATAATATTATGCCGATGGGTAACACAGTGTTTTGTATTTGTAATAATTGATATAAAATACTTCTAAATCAATTGTTATGCACGATTAACATTAATTTAATTTTTAATTCAATCTCAATATTATTTATTATAAAAAATAACTGCCTGCCTATTTTCTATCATAATATTTTACAAAGGAATATTAATTATTCCAAACGCATCAACACCTAAATTAACTTAACAAATACAATTTGCAAATACAATCTTCCCAATAAAGTGACTCAAACATTACTAGAAAGTAGACATCGAATAGAATTATCGTCGAACGCCAATAAATACCATCGAGTTAATCGCAAAGGTATTTAAAAAAAGCAGACACAAGGGAGCAGAGTTGTCACATTCTCTCAACGCTCCCTTTGTGACGTGCCATAAAACGCAAATTCGACAATAAAAAGAACGCCCCGACAAAACAACCTTCCTGGACACTGGCTCAATACAATACCCGCCATTCACAGCAGATTATTGTATTTTTCCACCACTCGAAATATTTAAGAAAGGTATTAATGAATCTTAGGAGTAGGAATTACGGCATTTTGAACTTTAAAATAATGTATTATGGGTTGTTTTGGATGAAATGCATCAAGATAGGTTCGACAATGAACATCCTAATTAGCTGTCAGGACTGTAGACTTCAGTGGCGACGCACGTTCGTTTGTCTGTCCCAGAAATGCGAATAATTCATAAGGATATCTCCGGAGATTCCTTTCGTTTTGTTGGTTTGAGCTGAATGCCAGTTACTTGTTCTATTCGTACGTTTTTTCTTCACTATTGTAACACGTCGTGACTCTCTTGGAGCCTTTTGTTACATGGTAAGGAAATGAATAATTTTCACTTTGCGTTTTTATTCAAACTTTAATGTTTTTGTCCGTATTTGTAAGGAATTTAAAAATGGATTAGCGAAGAGAATAGAAAACATTTGAAATTGGAACTCCAGCAGTTTTGAATTTGTTCCAAAACTCATGGCACAATACCATACTTTTTGTATGTGCACATCGATCTTTCAGCCCAATAATAGTAAATTGATTAAAAAATGTATTTGCACTATTTTTTTCAAAAGTTTCTGTAACCAATCTTGGTCCTAAAGTTCACAGTGGATAAAACCTAAATTGGTAAATCACAAACAAAATCACCATTCCACTTTTCTTCACACCCACAACCAACCAAAAAGGATTAAATGAGCAATATTTTTCTGCGCTGATTAACACACGAACTAAAGTCGGAATAAATCAGCCGAGCAAACTACGGTAACGCATTCGAAAACAATTACGAGGGCGATATTTTGGGTGGCTGCCTAATTGCTATGAGATTTGCAAGTGTTTCTAATTGCGTTGAAATTTGCGAAATCAACGCGATCAGTCACGGCGCCATCAGGTTAATTAAAACATTTATCTCGCAAATTGTACACTAAATTTGTAGTGTGAAAAATATCAGAATGGTGAGATTAGATACTTATAATAAATATCATTTTACTATTTATATAGATAATTTGTTATGGGCTACCAGAGGAGATTATTTGGGATAAACCTAACGTTAGTAACCGAAGTAATAATTATCTCAAAGAAAAAGAAAGTTGTGGTAGAGTGAAGTGTAGCTGTATAATAATTACTTTATAGGTGGAGCAGCTCTACCGTCTTAAGCCCTGGTCTGTGGAACGGTACGCGCGGCACTGCGTTGAACGCAATGCGATGTCAGACTCGGTTTTGTATGAAAAACGTCATCATTTGTCTTTTGTTCTCTTGCGGTATGCGTCAGCCAGCGCGCACAGTGAAGGGTCAACTCCATGATGATATTTTGGTCGCTTGATAGAAACTGACAGCGGTTTGCGGTAGCGGCACAGATTTATATGAAAAACGTCAAGTATTGCCTTTTGTTCCGTCGCAGCATGCGTCAGCGTTGAGGGGCAAGCGGTGATGCGGGGGGTTGATATAACGCACGGCGCGCGCCGCACAGTCATTCTCGTCTAATCGTCGCGGCGCGGCGGCGAGCGACATCGCGGAATGGATTTATTCATCGATGATTTGATTGAGCAAGTTCGCAGCTATCCTTGTTTATATAGAAACAAGGATAAGAGTCATAAAAGTTTAATCCTAAAAGAAAATTGTTGGAGAGAAATTTCGATAAAATTGAATATGAAACGTATGTATTTATTTTGGTTGTGTAGATAGATAGATACCTAGTGCCTACTGCCTAGTACCTAATTATTCCTACGTGTAGGTAAAATAGTGGTGTGAGTTTACTTATGAAAATAAAATTATTACAATGTCCTTTTGATTGTATCTGACCAGAGTTTGACTGGGTTCGCAGTATAATTATTAATTACTATCTGTTCAGTCTTTTAATATACATAATAGTATTTACAATATATTTGTACACTGAGACATTAAATTGGTTTTACCCGATTACAACAGTATCGAAGCTATATAATCACTAGCTGTTCGACCCGTATTCGCCTAGACACAAATAATTATTAATGTACTGCTTCAACCGTATAGAAAACCATATTTATAATCAATTAAAGTTGAATACCCAAAATTGAATACATTTTCTACGTATACTTTTTCCTTATTTTTTTCCATCCCTTCTGATTCCATTCAAACCCGTTCCTTCTCGTCTCATCTTATCCCAAGTGGCATATGAGAAAAGGTAATACATTCTTTGTTTTAAATTCCAACCATTTAGTTTCTTTATAATAAATTTCGCTGTGTATTTCAGACAATGCTGAGAGCTATAACATCTTCATTATCAAAATAATAGTATGCAACTTTTTCAATTGCCACTGTCTACATTCGCACCCTGCGAATGGAGTGCGACAATTTTTTAAGTACAAATAAAGTTAAACCTAGGATCAAGAACTACTGATGTGCTGGAGGTTGTGTATATATACGACTATAGCGTAGTAGCTATACACCTACGTGTATTATTTGAGCTCCGTACTGTGAATTCAAATAAATAGTACAAATAAATTATTATTGTAAAAAGTGTGCATCAGTATTGATCCTGGTTTTGCTTGAGATAATTTATAATAAAATAATTTTTTCTTATAATAGTAATTCTATTTTTTTAACCCAATTACAGTACAATCGGCAATAATTTAAGAGTCGGCATCTATATAAGTCCAGTGAAATATAACTTGATCAAAGAATATGTTTATTAGCAGAAAAAAAAATATTATATCTAGCACACGCGTATTTGCATGAGAATGATATAAACCAATTTTGTCACGCATCAATACTGAGAAAATGATCCCATGTATGTACATTTTTACCGAGTTCATTTAAAATGACGCACAAACATTTTTTTAAGAAATTCTATATATTTTCGAACTCATTTAATTGTTATCCGTTGTCATGGAGTCCCATGAAGACTTCAATGCGAAATTGTCATAATAACATTCATTGTCAAGTATCGGCTCTCCCATTGGTCAATGGCTTTACGCACAGAGTGAAACCTATCTGTGAAACCTCCTTAGTTGGTACATGAACTGCGTTGCAGCGGTGCCGCTTACCGCAGTGCCGCGCGTACCGTTCCACAGACCAGGGCTTTACATAAAAACTAAGATATAAGCTCTTACGTACGTAACCTTTCCGATTATAATAAATTCTCCAACTATCGTCAGCTTTTCCAAAGAGAGTGTAAAATTTGTTACCATAATTACATCGTTTCAATTGAAGATAATATACCTAAAAATCCAAAAACCTTTTGGTCTTACATATCCAATAAAAAAACTGAAACGGGTTATCCAATAAATATGTTCTGTAAAGATGTTACCACTACAGACCCAAATACTATATGCAGTTAGTTCTCAAATTACTTTAATTCTGTTTTCGAGCCTTCTACTTATGATCCATTGATTTGGCAACCCCCTGATACATACTCAGAACAATGTAATACTTTATGTGATATATACCTCCCTGAAGACGATGTTCTCAAAGGGCTTAAATCCTTGGATGTCAGTAAAGGAGCTGGACCTGATGGCATTCCACCAACTTTTTTAAAAAAGACGGCAAAAAGTATATCCGCGGTCTTACATATTATATATAATAAGTGCTTACGCGAAGGAGTTTTCCCTGTAGTATGGAAAAGAGCTTATATTACACCCGTCTATAAAAATGGCGATAAATCTAACATCGAAAACTATGGCCCAATATCCATACTCTCTACGTTATCCAAGCTTTTCGAACGTCTTGTACATAATGTTATTTATCCTAAATTACATCACCTCGTCATATTGGAACAGCATGGATTTATACAAAAACGTTCTACCACTACTAACCTTATGGTTTTCACCAACTACCTTTTTGAGAGCATGGATCGTAGGGTTCAAGTTGACGCGGTCTATACGGATTTTAAGAAGGCTTTTGACAAAGTTGATCACACTCTACTTCTAGAAAAAATAGCCTTTAACGGTATACGCGGCAATTTGTTGCGATGGTTTGCATCATACATTAATAATAGACATCAGAAAGTCGTCATTAAGGGGTTTGAGTCTGACTACATCGTGGCTACATCTGGTGTACCTCAAGGCTCTATACTGGGACCACTTCTTTTTATTCTTTTTGTAAACGATATTAAGCACTGTTTTGTTAATTGCAGATTTCTGATGTACGCAGATGATTTAAAAATATATAAAGACTGTAACACTTCCACTGACTGTGCACTGTTACAAGATGATCTTAATAGACTAAACACATACTGCCTAAATCAGAAATTATTTCTTAATATAAGTAAATGTCTCGCTATATCGTTTACGAAAAACAGGAATAGAATCCAATTCAACTATTCATTGGATTCCCAGGTTTTAAATAGGGTGAATTTGGTCCGTGATTTGGGCGTCACGTTGGACTCTAACTTACACTTCGACACCCATATTAACGATGTTACAAATAAAGCATTTCGTATGTATGGTTTCGTCACTAGATGTGCGTCTGACTTTGTGCGACCTCGTACCTATCTAATATTGTATAAGACTTTAATTAGATCACAACTAGAGTATGCTGTACAGATATGGAACCCATATTACAAAAAATATATTCACCAAATTGAGACTGTTCAAAAGAAGTTTTTGAAGACTATGCATTATAAATGCTACAAATCTAAAATACCCTACAATGAATTATTGGAACGTTACAATGTTTTAAGCTTAGAATCAAGACGAACATTGCTTGATGCTACGATGCTCTACAAATTATGTAATAATAAATATGACTGTATTGAACTGACGGACAAAATATGCTATAGAGTACCTAGAACTGTGATTAGGCGAGGGGTGCGCGTGCCTCAGCTATTCCATACACAATCTTGTAGGAGTAATGCGGGGGCGCGAGTGCCACTCCGCCGTCTCTTACACAATTACAACTCACAATTTGCCCATGCAGATGTATTTTCTCTCACGAACTCAAAATTTCGAAAAATATGTTATCTCCAATTAAAAGGTTAATACTCATATTATAATAAAACCATAGTAGTTGTGGACTTATAATATATACCTTCGTGCTTTATTTTATTCTATCTGGTAATCTGTGGACAATGGTGTGGGTTATATGTGTGTAAACTCGTTTAGTTATATTTTTTTTTATGTTTGTTATTAGCATGTAACCGTTTATTGTCCCTTGTAAATAAAATAAAAAATAAAAATAAAAATAGTATATGAGTCAGTGTTTGACTCTACGACACTTAGTTCTCAAAAGACGGTAATGCACTTACGGCGATTGTTACTTCTTGGCTCTTGCCAAAACCTGTCGATTATTTGCAAAATAATTATCTCCAGCCACATGTTTGGAAATTAACATTTTTGTTAATTTATACTGGCATATATTTTGTAACTATTTTATTACTACTAATTAATCCCCTGATACATTCATCAATATCCGGCCAGTACCAAAACACCTCGTTCCGTTTTTCCAAACATGACGACATGCTACTCGAATTCATTGCATTTTTTTGTCAAAAAGGTTCATTTTCATTAACGCCATCGGCTCACATATTTGTCATAACCTGTCGGTGTCGCCGAACCCAGGGCCTTGCTAATGCTCCTTTTTCACGCATTTTTAATTTACGTTGTTCCGTCCCGTCCTTCGTAGGCGTTGCATAATTGCCATTCGTTTTATTGGTATTCTAACACCCCTGAATTGTTAAAGTATTACTTCAGTGACGCGATGTAAAACTCAGCGAAAAATTGTGAATTACGATATCATAAGTTGGATCAGTTCAATTTTCATTTTTAATTAGATAACATGTTAATTATATTGAAGTTCGGTTTATTGATAAATAAATTTGAATCTAAAGCTTAAAAATCGAAGAAGTTTTTTTAAAGCAGTTGTAGACAAGCAAATAAGACAACGATTACGACTTCGAAATTGCCTATAAAAATCCTAATGATGTTGTCTTATACAATTAACAAGTAAGCAAAACAACTCATTACTGAAGTAGATGTATAGGTACCTACAGCTGTACCACGAATCAAACAAACGACCTCACTTTAACGATTTATAATCAAATATTCTTTCGCTCAATGGAGATTCATACTCGGAGTCTAGACGAGTTTCACCAGACTAATGTACACGCGCTACATATTTAAAACCCACTGCCTCGTTTATAATCGTGGGTGAATTTTTGAATTTCCATTCGATGTTCTAAATTTGAATTGCGCCGAGGTGATTTAAAAAAAACGATTGAATTTGTTCCAGCCTGTTCTAAAAAAAATATTCATTTGCAAAAAGTGATTGATTCGGGTCCTTAAATTAACAAAGTCAAATTATATAAAATTTTAAAGTAGTCTAAAAATAATTTTTATTTTAAAAAATATTTTACGAAAGTTCTCTTTAGTTGTGAAAAACTAATTTATCATTATTGTTAACGAACATGATGAAATCTAAAATGTTAAACTGAATAAATTAAGATAATAAAATGAAATGAAACGTAAAATCGTTCAGGTAGTAAACAGTAGCTCATTAAATCTTTCGACAATGCATCAACGAAATACTCCCGTAGACAGCGAGCCTTCAGCTAAATTGCTTCCAACCATGCATAAATATCTATCAGCCGGTACAAGATTAATATTTTTATACATCTCAGAACAAATTGCTACAGACTCGACAAACAAGGGGTTGTGGGCTAATGTTAAATTGAGATTTCGCTTTTGTTTCCTTTGCATGTAAACGAAAATAATGATCACCCTTTTTAAATTTCATAACGCGTGTTTCCGCGTCCCCTAAGAGGCGAAGGCGATAGGTGCGAAATGATATAGCTCCGAAGGTCCGATGTCAGACAATAGGTAGAATTCATACGAGGTGGGCGCGTTGAATGCAAACTGCCTAATTATACAATCGCCAAGATGGCGGCTTCTCGTTCAAGTCGTACTTTTAACTTGCTTCAGGTATTCACGGCTCGTTGAACTTTTCGTAAGATGTTCGTAAGATTGCGATGCGGGGAATGTAAGATGTTTTTTATGTTTTAGGCGATTAGAAGGTGCAATTTTTTTAGGCTTGAGTACTTTAATTATGAGTTACTAATGAGAACATAAATATAATTATTATTAAATGCATTGTTGATTTTAATCTTACTATGGACTCATTATTATTAAAGTTAACTCTTTCAGTTTTACCAGATGCGTTCGGTCGTCTGAACAGAGTTAAAAATAATAAAACAGCGATGGCCTTTAAAACCTTGCAATTCGCTTTAAACCAACGCTGGGCGACAATGAAAACATCCAACCAATTCCAACTCTCCTACAAATTCAAACAACTCGAAAAGTCAAACTTCAATTAAACTTATGTTTATCGCAATCAATAAATCGAAAGTATCTTAAGGTGAGGCAAATGCGTTTCCTCCAAACTTAAGCTTCTCTTAACTTAATGGCGTTTCATTATATCGTTAGATAGGCTTAGGTCGGCCGTGAGTTATGGTTATTTGAATTGTGCGAAACAAAATAAATTTAGTGAACGTGCGCTATGGCGTTCTGCTCTTTGCATTTTTGAGTGCTTATTTCGAGCGGGATAAAAGTTTGCGTTATTTATGGGCCGCCTCTAAGATTTAATGTGAAGTCAAACAGCGATAATGCGAATCCCGAGTGAATATTTTTGCCGAATGCGACACACCCTGTTTGCTCACTTTTGGAATTTTAAATAGAGTTGGTTTGTGTTGTTGGTGACTTGTGTAAGTCGTGGGATACTTACGTATCGGTGAAATACATTGTGGTGTTTGTAGTATTCATTTTATGATATTTTTGTTGTGGGTTTATAAAAGCAGATTCTTGAATTTTTGCGTTATATTTAACGACAGCGACTTCATATTTTTCAGTGAAAAAGTAATTATTATCATGAATATATTTTTAAAATTTAAAATATACCAAGACTTCTCAGACTCATTACAATAAAATATTTGATACACAAAACACAGTTCATACAAGAAATGTCCTCCGAATATAGTTCATTTCCCGGGTCCGGTAACATTGCTTTATTGTCCATGAACCGCGCATCGGTACGCAAACTATTATTACCCCCCGGGATTCCGCTTCTATCCTGTTACTCGAGCCATTTAGCCTAATACGCGGTTTGGCCGGATTGACAGCTTGGCTTTGATGTTGCAAGTGATAGGAGAGTATATAAAGTAGTTCGTATACAGGGAACAAGTTCCATCTACGACTGAGGCCATTAACCACTATCATGACTTAAATTAGTAGACTAGACTTTACACAATACCACAGTAATTTGTGAAAAAAATCTATGGTAGGAAAACCAGGCATTTTAAGCGCTATTATAATATATTGGTTCAATGTTTTAAAATTCACTCAATCATCAATGATGAGGTAGTTTATTTATTTATTTATTTATTTATAAATCGGCTTACCAACTAAATACATAAACCAAACTTAAACTTATATTTGCAGAAAAAAGATCTTAAATGTATTTAAATTAGAGGTTAGCTCAGCATTGCTTAGCATACATAGTTGTTAGTAATATAATATGAACATACAACTAATTAACACAATATCAAAAACATACAATATTCAGAATGGTTAACATTAAACCGTGCAAAATTGCTAACTGTAATGTTCTCAACGACGCGACAATTCACAATTATCCATTCTCATATTTCAACATTCAACCTGCTTTGCGAATACAAACTTTTTTATGAAATAGGGAACTATAATACGATAATCGTGTGTCGTTATTATAATATTTAATATGCTAAAGGTTCACTTTAGCATATTAAATATTATAATAACGACACACACTAACCCGACGCGTTCACCTTTCACTTGAGCCACCGTCCCACATTACTTAGTATTGTTCTGCGCTCTGCCTTAATCTTACTATTACTTAAATTGTTCCTGTTAACCGTAGTTACAAACTTGATTACTTAACACAAATGTTCCATTAAATCTATTCTATATTCGCAAAAGCCATAGGATTTTGAAAACACGAAATTTTATATTTAATACAAATTAGTTTTCTTATAAGACTAGACGAGCCGCGGTATTGCCGTATATATGAATGTACAAAATTCCGAGAGTGAATTTTATTTTCCAGAAGTATATCGGAAGTGCTGGGAAACGAATAGTCGCTCCGACCTGCCCACGAGAAGAATTCAATTTAGTTTCATTAAGGACTAAGCACTTGTACTACATCAATACCAGTGTTAGCTCTAATTAAAATATAATCAGTGCTCCGTATCAATCCTTTAGGGCCATTTTTAAACCTATCTGACATGAGTTGCAGTCGTAAATGTGGAGGCGGGATAGTCACAAAATAAAATATTTTGGAGTACAAAATTGGTTATGATATTCCACCCAGACCTATTAATAAAGTAATATCCTAAAATTAATAACATTTTCTGAAAACCGAGTTAAGCCGTCCATAACCTAGATTTATGAGTGGATAATGACTCCATAACTGGTTCAGTTGAGAACAAGACATGTTAGGGTCGGAGCGGCCGCTTGTATCAAAAAGGTCGGATTAGTACCCTGTAAAATTTGTTAAAGAGGTACGGGGCCTCGGGCTGGGTTGAAACGACCAGTCTAACTTGACCCATTTGAGATAGAGCCGTGGAATCTTTTCCATCCAATTATCAAGACAAGAGACGGGCAGGGTAGGTCTTTCTAAGTTGGTGGTTGAGAGCATGTATAAGTAACGTACAACGGGCCGACTGAAATCCTCAACTATCTCCCACTCGCAGACACAAACACTATAATCCCCGATAAAGCCCGCACATTTACATTCAATTCTAATTTGGAAACCACTCCTACTTGGGCTCTGATTGCCCGGTAGTCGACGTTGATTAAAATGCCTTTTATGTGGGATAACCATTAAGATATATGTGTTGTGAAACATTAGTTGAATTGCACTGTCGATGTGACTGATTTATGTTCGCAATTGTTTTATGAAATGTAGTTTGATTCAAGAATATATTGAAATTGTTTGATATGTCTTTTGGAAAAATGATTAGCGGGTATAAATAATTCCCTGTATAAGAAACTATAAGAAGTATTATAATTCGTATGCTTCCCTAAAGACAAAATGAAAGCAAGAAGAACCTTAGCACACCAAGTCTTAGCATTTTTAATATGCCCAGATAATCACGCAGGTAACCACCCACATAAACTTCAGAAACTCGACTCAAACTAAAAAGAACCATTAAATTGCTTTGCACAAGCCAGTATACATAAAATTAAATATTTCAAAGGCAAAGGGCACTTAATTGAGTTTGTTCAGGACAAAACAAAGAGCGTGGAAACTTTTTAAATTGAGTGTCCGCGAAGTGTTGGCGACATGTTGATCTTTTCAACTGCGCTACTTAGAGGCTACCTGTGCAGGGTTATATTTTCTTTGGAGGAGGGTTGAATAAGTTTGAATAGTGTTTTGGGTTGAGTAAACTAACTTGTCTTTCTTTTTGAGAAGGTGATTTATGTTTACATTTTGGCAAGCGTGATAAACGGAGAACTTTACTTATGGGGTCTAATGACACGTTAAAATTGGTTGGTGCTTGGTGGCATGGTTGGCAGGCTGGTGAGTGGTAACGGTATTGGAAGTATTATGGAAAATTGCTTGCAACATTTTTTATTTTTACTTATATAGAAATACATTTAAGTCCAGGAAAGCTGAAAAGCTTGGAGCGTTTAAACCATGGTTATGGTAATAAACCACGTGAACTGAAACAGAAAACTCAAATTGAACCCATATTACGATTCCACAAAAACCACCGATCAAAAACAAACAATAAACATCGTAGAGTACACAAATATAGAAAGTTTTTTACTACCTCCGATATTTCTATTACACCTATGATAAAATGTTACGATTGCGCACGGGGACGTGTGGAGATATTTTGTATCTATTTTATTTACAAACTTCGCCTATATCGATACTATATTACAGAAAAAGCAATTCGAACCGTCGTTCAACTTTAGCCAAAATAAAAGGCGAGGGAACATCGGCCAAATATTTTCCCGCTTTTGTTAACTCCGATAAAAAATTGCGACTCGGTGAAATATCAACAATTAAATTAATTGATTAGCTTAAGGCTTCGACTAAAAACAAGCCTCAAGAAAAGCAAAGTAAGAAAGATTTATTTTACTTTTCAGTAGCAATTAATGGGGAAAGTGAAAAATCCTTACAAAGTTTCCAAAACGTCGTATCCGTCGCTTATTCTTTCTGTAACTTTGCAAATTTTTCTTTCGACAAACTTTTGGATCCGACCCCTTTCGGTGGCAATCAGGCAATTGTTATAGCCCCCAAGAATCTTCGTCATAGATTAATTTAGATCAGGCGTTTTGTTTATTTAAATTATTGCCACAGCATTCACAGGTTTCTATTTTAATTTGATATAATTTTTACAAATTATTAAAGTAAAAAAAATATTATTAAAAAAAATTAAGTGGTAGATTTGCGACCGACGAGAGGTAAAAACCAATTCCTGACACTATACAGAAAATTTGTAATTCTACGCTCTTCTGTGTGACGGTGTTACCATCCAAACGATTTTTTATAATGATATTATCGAAGACGTAACTAATTTTGTTTTCAATAATTATCATTGTATCACGTTCTTAATATTACACTTTCATTGTTCAATTAATTAATAAATTAATCATTTACGAATTACATCTTTAAAATTCATTTCCATAAGTTTCGAACTTTCAACCGAAATTCACGTTAATTCCTCGAATCTTTAAGAGTAAGTAACGGGTTACCCTGCATACAAATCACACAATAATAACGGGTGGCAAATACAATTAGGTTAATGAATGAATTAAGATCGGGCGAGTTTCTTTATCTTGTTATTAATTTGTCTAAGGCGGTACGCCCAGACGTCTTACAAATGAGACCGCGGCTAATATTTGTACAGAATAACGGGTTTATTTCGCTAATGTAACTTTTGTATTGTAGAAGTTTTATAGCATGTTCTTAATTATATTTTTTGTCATCGTATTTTTTCTATTTCTGGTTTGGTTAAGTGGGAAATATGAACTAATCTTTCATATTATTTGTATAATTTACGCATTTAAAATATGTAGAGTTATTTTTTTGCAGGAAAATTTATTAATACAATCTGTGACGACAGTTTATGCCAATAAGCTCATTTTGACCATACTGTTGAAAGAGACTGCCTCGGTGGCGTAGTTGAATTACGGTACGGTTACAAATCTGAGGTCTCGGGTTCGAGTCCCGGGTCGGGAAAAGTGATATTGGATTTTTCTATTCATTATCAGCCCGGAGTCTGGAATTTGTGCCCGATATGGCGATAGGCTCGCCCCCTATCACATAGTGGGACGGAAAATACAAGGCGAAATGTGGATGTCCTGGTAGCAGCTCTCCCTACCCCTTATGGGAAAAAGGTGTGAGTATTATATGTACAATTTTTAAGATTTTTTTAAAATTCGAATACTCGCGACACACGGCACACGTCTCGAGACGTTAACAAATGCTCATAAAGAATATAACATTAATCAGGGTCAGGAAGCAGTATGATTTGAATATAAAGCGCGAGGTGCGAGTGTGTGAGACCGTCATTAGTCATAAAGGAGAGCCCGCTCGCAGTCAGGACGTGAGATGAACGCAGATGCTGTAAGGGCGACGGCACAAGAGTAAAAGTGGTTTTCTTGCAATATTTAGTTGTGTGTACTTCTATTGATCATATGGTGTGCATAATATTTAAAAATATTTGTCATTTCAATTTGAGTTAGATTTTATATACACTGGAGAAACAGAAGTTTTGCTATATGGATTAAGTATGTTTATTTTTGTAACTGAAATTTTACATTTTTACGATCCAATTGTAGAAATTCATAGGCGGCGATTATAACTCATCTTCAAGTGCGCAGTTTGCTAGACCAATGTAAAACATAAAACAATTTAAAATGCGTATCTTTAATGGTTTCTTATATTTACGCGAATGTTACACATTGAAATAAAACTATTTTTACGGATTTTATCGCGATTTGGTTTAATTTTTACATTTTTTAACTTCCCGGAAGCACCCTTGAAGTACGGAACGCACCCTAACACAGATAACACGCACTCCGGCGCAGACAAACAATGCGCGGTCATTAATCTGTCAAAACATACATTGGATGTAAACACAGTTCAGGTTTTGTCAAGAGGTCTAAATTTTGCTGTAACTCCACGTAGGATACCGTATGAAGACATTATTTGTAACGTTGAGAACAGTCTCTTCATTAACAAGTTGGAAAAGGAAGATTCGGAGGCGATACGTCAAGATATATCATCTTTATTACGACGAAACAAAGTGCCGAAACCAAATCTTCCAAAACATCTATTTATCGCTTTAAAGAACCTGCGATCTATGAAGGAATTAACTGTTCTCCGTGCAGATAAAGGGAATGCGACAGTAGTGATGGACACTTCAGATTACAACAACAAAATCGAACAACTCTTATCGGATGACACTACATACAAAATGGTCAAATCAGACCCGACCAACAGGATTTTAAAGGCCACTAGCTCTTTAATAATCAAGTACTCCGAAAAGTTAGATCTGAACGCTAAGTCACTCATCCCATCATGTGCAAAACCTCCTAAATTGTATGGATTACCAAAAATACACAAGGACAATGCTCCACTACGTCCCATTGTGAGCCAGATCGACACACCAACCTACAGATTGGCTCAGCACGTAGCACAAGTGCTTTCACCACTGAGAGGAAACACTAGAGCATCTGTGAAGGATTCATACCAATTTGTCAGTGATATTAAACACCTACAATTAGCTGACAATGAAACAATGGTTAGTTTTGATGTCCAGTCACTTTTTACAAGCTTACCAGTACAAGACTGCATCAAAATTGTCACTAAGAAGTTAACAGAGAATGACATGCCACTAGAATATGCAGAATTACTCAAACATTGCCTCACATCTGGCTACATGTTGTGGAATAATCAATACTATGTACAAATGGATGGTGTCGCTATGGGCTCACCTGTATCCCCTGTAGTTGCCGATATTTTCATGGAGGACTTTGAGGAGACAGCCCTTAGTACAGCCCCAGTCTCACCAAGATTAAGGGTAGTTTAATTGTAACAGTCACAGAGCAGATGACTAATACCTCAGTCTGCCCCGTGACCACGAAAGCTGAAAAGCAATCGAAACGTCGGGAAGTTAACAAATGTAAAAATTAAACCAAATCGCGATAAAATCCGTAAAAATAGTTTTATTTCAATATGCGTATCTTTGTTTCATTACTTCTTAATACACCGCAACTGCTATTGATAAAAAGTAAGAAGAAAAACGCCTTCTTATACAGTGATGCGAGTGTAGACACAGCCTAACCGTGTGTAAAGTGTAAAGCGTCTTATCGAGAAGGCGGACATGTGCATTTAGGCGAAAATGGGCCGCACGTGGTGACTCCGCAGCCACTTTTGTTTTCTCCACATTTTGCAAGAAATAATGATCATTTATTTTTTACAGTTTATCGTAGAAAGCTTGGAAGCTATCACAAAAAATATTGGAAAAAATACAATGGTAGTGAAACGTGACTAACAATTTGTGCTTCTTAGACTTTAGCATTTTAATGAGGATGACGCCTTAGAGTGGACATTAAATCTGTCCATCCTTCTTGAAATCCTCTTGTATATTATAGAAGGTTTGAGTCCAGAAGTGAATGTATCCAATCAGAAAATACATTAGGACCTTACGAAGCCAAGGATGTGGTAATACAAAACTAATGCGATTTGTATTCCTACATACACTACGTATCGAACCTTGAAAATACAAATACAAAATAAGAAATATTCAACACACGATAAAATGAAAACTGTAAATAAAATGGCACCCTTCTATAACTGGATTAGGTAGAGGAGGCGACAATTGAAACGTTGCGCCGGACCGACGGATTTAAATATACGTTTCCGCAACGCTGGTCACGTTATTTAGATGATACTCCAATTTGTTCGGATCCCGATATATTCTGTTACCGTCCCGAGGGATCAGCTTATGGACTTTGACACTTCAAAGTTGATTTTTGTTACTCATGAAGATGCGCTGGGATTTTTTATGGCATAGAAGGGAAACGAAGTAGTAATTTATCTAAGGAAAGTGGTCAACATCAACAATGAACACCTTCAAGTGCAAAGAATTCAGTGCTTCTTACCATACTGAATGAATGAATGAATGAAATGAAAGTAGATGGAGGGCATTGGTTTTTCAGTGGCATAAATAGTAAGCCATTGTGCTAGTCTAGTATGGCTTGATGAATATTTGCCTTTGAATTTTTTTGTCGAGAATTCTTAGGTACGCCGGTTTCACAGTTACCTTTCCTTTTCTTTCGTGGCTCAAAGTAAAAGATAATTAATTAGCTGGGGATATAACTTTGGAAAGTATTAGAGGTCGACTTTGCGATCTCCTTCTTGGCGATTTGGTCTTCGTTCTACACTCACTTACTTAGTACTCAGGTACTTTATTTTATTTATATCTTCTAACATTTAACAGGATCTGAATCAGTGAAATATTAAATTGCGGCCAATAAACACCCTAACCCGAGTCTTGCGAAATTTTGATTACCGTAAAATTGTTACTTATTCTCAAATAAAAATGGCGGCGGGAAAAATTCGCTGATGTCGATATTGTTATGGCGGGTTTATGTCGAAAATTGGGGGTACGGTTATTGCATGTCATTAGGAATTATGGGCTTCCGAGGTAGGCGGGAGAAATTTGTCGCTGAGGTGACGCGGACGGTTTTTTTCGATAATGTAATTATTGGAAATTTATTCCGTACCTCTCACGACAGTTTTTTGCCAATAACGTCTTAAGTGGTGTTTGTAAACAATTCGTCTCACTTACGAGGGGTATTGATAAGCACTTATTTTGATCGATGTGCTAAGTGTACCGTTGGGTGCAGTTTTAAAGCTTAATGCTGTTTTTGGATGTGTTACGTTTAGAGGTTGGAGTGAGGTAGGTACTTCGATTTCTATTCTTAATACATTCCTAATAGGTGTTTATTTTCCAAAGTCTTAATTGTCATCATGAACATCTCTGGCTTTCCCTGATAATTGTATCCTTTTTATTTGGTCTAATTCTTTCATATGTTATATTCTCTTCATCCATGTAGCCAGTAAAAACTGTTTTCTCTTTGAGATTTTAGAATTAATCTCCATGTAAATGGGCGCCTGACCTGACAGTCAGTCGTACACGGCATCAAGTCGTCACTTGATGCCAAACTTCCATGTCATTTACCTAAGCATTATTCAAATAAAATTCTAGCAGATTCTAACAAAAAAATTATAAACAAATTCCAACATACAACGACAAAAATTCGATCCATTTCAACTCGATCTAACTCACATCCAACGATACAGTAAAGTATTCTCAACAAACAACTCAAAAAATTATGCCGCGTACGTGATCCCGTGTCCCATAAAACAGCACCGGGACTTATTTCATATAGTTACGGGCCCATAAAGCATAAAAGGCATTCAAATGTGATGTTATTTTGCCGCCAACACGGGGTAATTTATTTTGGTGCGATTCATAATTTTCTTTTATTCACTTTATGTTGATTTTCCTTGGAGTAAGTGAGTGCGTAGCGGCAACGATAATATTATTTCAACAGCCCCATGCATCACCGTGCTCCGGTGCCTTCCAATGTTTTATTTCTTCGTTAAGTTTGTTATTATTGCGAGTGTAGTGTTTTGTCTTTATATTAACGTGATGTAATTATGTTCTCCAAGTCTGGTGTTCGGAGGAGTCGAATGTCAATAGAGTTTGCAAGCACTTGTGTTATTGTTCTTTTTACAGATGTGACACTGGATGTTTCAATTGTTTTATAAAGTGTTAATAATTTATAGAGAAGTTCTGAAGATGGTAAAATATCACACACTACAAAAAGGTTAATTGGACATCTTAAATTAACCTTTTATGAAAATATATACATTGATGTTTATTCCAAAACCCTTAGAAAATATTGATAAGACAATGTGCCAATTTGACTCAGATTGAATATCGACTTGACAAATACAATTACAAAACGGCAGCAATCAAATTGCATACTGCAATTCCAAAATAATATATTACAACCAATTTCAAACAATTAACACAACAAAATTCCTTTCTCTCCTTTCTACGAACGTTCCGAAAACCGTGTTTATTTAGCACATCCAGTCCCAGCAGGTGAGATGTTTAATGGCACACGATTTCCACCGTTTGCGCTTTCCACGCTCTAACTGGGAATATTTTATGCACCACTGACCACATTCTGGTCCGCCGGCCGAATTATGACGGTCAACTGACCACCGTTTGCGACAAACGGACCCTAATCAGTATCGCAAACAACCCTACCTTTAATGATAAAGTCTTTGTGTTGATTTACGTTTCCTTATCATTTTGATGTCTCTTTGTTGACGTTTCTTGGTTTAGTTGATGGCTGAATTGATGTAGTTTGGAACTGGTGTTTGGATTTATATTATTTGAGTATCTATAGGAGAAATGAGCAAACATTACAAGTTAAATATTCAATTACTTTTGAAAAAGTAATATATGTCAATCACGTCATTCAATTCAATTAACTAAAGATAATGAACTACATAAAAATTATTATCATAGAAGTACAAGTGAGTTATTTAGACATTAAAATAAACAATCAATTACTACATTTAAATAAGTGTGTAATAGGATATGTTTTATAACGTGTCTTATTAAGACATACTGACCTACTTTCACCTGATTTCATTTACAAAAGGAGTACTAATTTGATCACCAGCCCTCATCGATTCGAACTAAATAACATCTTAAACCATTTATATTGTGTATAAATATATAGTATATACTCGTAAGTAAAAGACAGAGTTACTTAACTTCCTTGCGTACAAGACGTGACTGACGTGTCTGCGTGTGTAACGGCAACGGATTTGCAAGTTGGATGTTTAGCGGCACCTGTGACGGCTATCGACTCATAATATTCGGCTTAGCACGAACCACCACTATTACGGATGCTTCGAGATATTGGGTTTGTACTAGAAGGCATATAGCGAACAGAAAAGAGACTTGATAGAGCTAAAAGCATCTCGAATGGGGATCATATACCGGCAAGCGTAGCGTAAAGCGGTTAATCATAAAGTGGACTTCGATTAATGCCGTGTGGTCTTGCAAGTCTTTTTCGTGTGGTTGTAATTGAAATACATGTATATGTGTGTGCTGTGTTTAGCAGTGGATGCTTTATAGTTAATTATAATGTAACAGTTTTTGAAGTAGAATATTAACGACGAAGCATGTATCAGTGGTTAATAAGTAGAATATCAACCTGATCCGATAAAAAAATAATATAATTCGAAACACCAAAATTGAGGAGCTATTATTGCAAACTATTTTACCCAACGACATAAAGCCGTAGATTTACAAGAATAATCCACCAAATCTCTACACACAGTATGCATAAACGTTTCATATCGAACGACTTGAACTTTGCCTGGGGAGAGAAAAATACATGTGTAAACAGTTGGGAGGAATGTTTTATTGAATATTTTAAGATAGTGACCTTTGTGGGTGTTTGGTGTTTGACGCGTCTTTGCGTGATACTAAAAATATATATTTGTACGAATAGAAAATCTATGTTGTATTAATAAATACACCCAACAGTCACATACATAGTCCTGACCCCACACTAAGATCGAGTCTTGTGTCGTGGGTATCAGAAACTACATCAGACTTTTCGGTCTCACAACAACCAGACTCGAAACAATTACCTGTGGATCACACAAATATTCGTTTCGGTGCGGGGATCGAACCCGCGGTCTCTCGTTTGTCAGGCGGCGTCTAATCAACTGCACCACGGAGGCTGTCAATTAATAGCCCAGCGGATGATATACGTATTGACGTATCCTGAGTTTTTTAACATGTTCGATTTTAATTTGCATTTGCAACTCTTGTTGCATTAGCAATATAATCTATTCTATTATTTGAATCCTACTGTTATTAGCAACATAATTTATTTTTGTGTTTACACCATCACAATTTCAGACCAAATCGTCGAACTGTCCAAAACTATATCAATATCAGATTCCAAAACGTAGACAAAGAAATGCGACGTCATCAATCCCGTTGCCATCCCGTTGATAGTTTTCCCATAAATGGCCCAGGGTGGCAATAAAACCCCCCGTCTTTTCCGATACACTGGCCACTGGCCACTACGAACAATTATCTAAATAGCCATCTACATTCTTACCCCTTACATTTTATTATTACCGGTCAATTTATCCGATAGTCTGGCGTGTTCGCAAATCTGGCAAAATCCTCCGACTCGTGTTTGCCCAGTAGATTTGCCGATAGCCAGTGAAATAAAACAAGAGATTTTGGGAAGTTTCACGCGCACTTCGAATGTTACTGATTGCATCTACCAATGCTTACTTGGCAAGAGCTATCAAGATTAAATGTACATGATATTTAAATTTCAACTTTGGTTTAGAAACTGAAGTCTAAGAAAGCTAAAGCAGACTTATGATTACTTTTTTTAAAACTTCCTTATGATAACGTTTATAAATTTATAATCCCAAATAACATTTTCCGATATGTTTTTAAGTTTAATCGCAGGGCAGCACCTGGTAATAATAAGTATTTTTAGTAATATCTTGATAAAATTTCTTGTAAATTTAAATTAGCATTGACATTAAACTTCTGATTTAACTTAAAATAATTTAATAGTCCTCTCATTAACAGCTTTATTTCTTACATAGTGCCGACTTCAAGCAACAAATAAATAAGCCGCTGAAACCCAGAACTACTGACCACATTGTCCCAAAATTCAATAGTCAGGGTGTAGAGGACAATGGATAGTAATTTTAAATAAAGGCGCCTCGATTGACAAACGGACCCCCGCGCCTTGCCTGTGTTTAATGTGCTGGTCATTCAGAATTGAGACATTTGCCCGAAGGATCTTACAGGAGATAGGAATGTTTAGAAAGGTACGTTTAGCATTTCATTACCGGAAACTTTTTTATATGCAGTGTTTAAATAACAAAGTTTATTTTATTATTTTAGATCAATTTAAAAAGTATAGGCGTTTTTATAATTTCGAATTGCAATAACAATTTCGTGAAATGGTTCTCTACGCATCGATTATTTTTATTATATTTCAATTAGCAAATTATTCATAAATTAAATGCCGCGATCTTTACTTTACGTTTTGGCTACTACTATCGAGTAGAGCATTAGTCATATTATTTTTAAAATCTTTGCAATTCCTTGTTCACTGTCAAATGCTCAGCCGTTACCCCAATTAAGATTTCACTTTGAATTTCCAAACCCTATGTCACGCTCTTCATTTTCGCTTTAACTATATTTATTAAATTACATTTTATGCATTTCTAAAACTTCTTAAATCTATACAACTCTATGTCCGCTGTCGATTGCTGATGCGCTACCTTTCCCACATTGTCTCGGCGATAGCGGCCCCACTAGACAAAAGAAACGCATCATTCACCGCCCTAGCTCGGACACAGCACAATGATCGTACCCGCTATTTATCTTGTGGATTAACTTGCTTATCGTCAAGCGCAGTCGAAACTTGTTTTTTAGGATTTGCGTCTCTTCTTTATATAGCTTTATGATCTTAAACATATCTATCCTTAAGCCTTAGTTAGGCTTTACTCGAGTTTTCTGGTAGTTATTACTTTAAACGTCGTATTTTAGAGCTTATCGACAACTTTCTGGTTCTGTACTAGGTTTTTCTACAATATTCATTGTATTTTGACTTTCAAAACTGTTGGCTAGTATGTTGTTATATGTCACGTTGACTGATCTTCTATTATCACCTAAAAAATAAACGATATCATCCCCAATAACTATCAGTACTTTCAATTATTTTAAAACGCTTTGCTTCCTCAAACTCAAAGGGCAGTAAGCCACAAGAACCAAAGACAATTAAGAGGTCAAATTATTCAGATGACAAGGCCCTGGGGTGCACTAATGTCCCTCTTAGCAGTTTAATAGTGAGGTCCCCAGGCGGTCAGCTGCGACTGCCCGAAGGCGGTGCTAACGACGCACCGACACCTCCCCTTGTTTGTAGCCGCAAATGAGACCGTAAGAAAACCTAATTTGGAATTTTGTTTTGTTTAATTTATTGATAGGACACCAGTCCTACCACGGTGTGTGGAGATGCGTTCAATAGGAGCGATTGAAGAATATTTATGAGATGTTAGTAAGCATGCAATTGTATTAGCTATTTTTGAAGATATTGAGGACTTTTGTCTGGAATAATTAATGTGCAAGGTAGGAGAAGATTTGGGTGAAACTTTAAAACGCATAAAGTCTGTTTTGAGGGTACAATAAATTGTGAGCCACATAAAAAGGAGTGCATTTTGTAAAACTGCCACCTAGTCAACGTATAAATTTCATGCAATAGTATATTAATGTTATGTGAAATTCTAAAGTATTTGTTTATTATTAACACATTGAATTGTGAGAGTTTAAGGTAGAATTAGAATTCTTAATTAAATCCAAATCTACACAAAATCCAAAGCCAAGATGCTAAGTAAGAGTGTCCCCGAAATATTAATATTAGCCACGAATAGCAAGGGTGAATACTGAATACGAAATTAACATCCGACGTTCGACAAACATCAGCAAGACACCGGTACGTAACACAATGTTTGCTCCATGTAAGGGCCTTTCGATGAATCTTAATCTTCCTGAGTCAGGTTCCCTTAGCCCGCATGTATAACTTAATCTCCGTCCCTCCCCCCTTAAGTTGCCTCTAATTGTTTGCTCCCGATATTGTCGGCCATGTATTCATATTCTATAGGTTATGTTTGTGTGTTCGTTAATTAATTAGACCGTCGATTGCTTACGTTAAAATGTTACAGGTAAATTGTACGGTACATATTGTTAGAACTAATATTGTATGAAGTAATAAAAGCATCTCCAAGAGCAATTGATTTGTCGATTTTACAGTTGTATATATTTTAATACTTTATTTTGTTTCATATATTTATTTTTTAATAACACTTAATCATATCACTTTTGTTTCTTTATCATTGGCGATTTCCAAAGGGATCTTTTGGTTTATATATTTATAAAAAATAAAATGTATGATTACAGCAGGACAAAACAACAATGATGAAATAAGAGGCCAAAAGACGATATAAAATCTGTAATGGTGTAATATCGTACACTGTAAATTAAAAACTATGAATCGTATAATTAATTTATTTTTTCATTTATCCTAAAGAAAAGTTTCTTAATCTAACTCTAAATTAAACTCAACCGGTGACTTACTAAATGTGTTTTACTGCATATCAAGCGTCGCTTATTGCGAGGTGTCCTCATTACAGGGTCCCTCCCATCTGCTCAATCGTCGCGACGAATAGCACTCATAAACTCACATGTTACTCCTTAAGAGTGTATCCGTAACTTTTCGTGTAATTAAAAGGTGTACCCTTCTTGTTCTTGCAGGAAATTATACTGCTTAAGGTGGCATGCAATTGTTTGAAGCGGAAGTAGCTTCCAAATCTAAGTATTTTTTGTGACAAATATTGTTAATTTAAATTTGTGACAATCTATCTAGAATAACAATGCAATTTTTTTTTTGCGTTTTATGCATTTTCAAGCATATTTTATTGTGATTCGGTTTTTATGCTAGGATAATAGTTAGATCGCTGTGGAGTTCTTGGAGGGAAGCCTATAATCGTTAGTGTGCTTTCAAAGGTTTTACATTGCTGTAGGCTGGATTCCGGATAAAATATAGCCTATTCAATTCTGTTAGTATTTCTGAAAATACCGTTTTAGGTTTCACAACCCATACCACTAGCTATTTCCTCCTTTACACATTTCAGTTTACTTTCAATTCCATCTGACCACGTACCCCTTGAGCACGATTAAAAAACAAACACTTTCTCGTATCGTCGCTGGCTAAAAACAAACAGAACGCGTTCTGTTTTCCTTTAATTAGCATACCAGTGTTGTCTTGTACGGTGCGTTCACATCATTTCCATATGGAAAAATGATTTGAAACCCTACAATATGTCGAGCAAGAAACCCTCGTACGCGAAAATTATACGGTGGAGCAACGCATTAATTTGCCATATTAATTTGGCCGTAAAACTCTGTTCGCGACAAGGCGACGGGGAATTTTGGAAGTTTGTCGTCCCAAGCGGCCGCTTGTTCACACAGCCACAGTGGCTTTATGGGCTTCTATTGAAGGGAATATCTCGAGATACTGTTGTTATTGCTAATAACGGTGTTGTAAAACCCTTCCGTGTGAGCCATGTTTCATGTTCATTTTTAATTTGACAATGTGTGCTTTGTGTGTTTGATTTAAAGTTTAATTATGTAATGTTATTTCTAAATTTTAAATATTTATTATTTATTCTAATTCCGTATGTAGCAATGGTATTATTCTTGCAAAGTTATGGGTGTATAGTATTAGAAACAATAATTTAGGGTAACTCAATTAGTCGTGGTGGTTTTTGTATTAATTTGTTGTTTCACTAATATTCACTTAAGTAGATAAAATATTGTAAATATTTTAAGTTACATATCTTTATAAAATGCACATCATAATGTGCTGAATTCTATTTACATCCCTACTAAGTCTAACTAAGTCTACTACAAAAGAACCATTTGACTAGCCATATTTCGCAATTGCCTATTACTCTGAGAAATATTTTTTTACATCTCCATAAATCCCAAATATACAATTCTTCACGCCCAAACCACCATTAGTGAGTACCCAAGATTGATGGAATATAAAAAAGTGCAAATAAGAGCTACTTACCGGGTCGTTTCCTTTCAGAAGTTCGTTGAAGCGATTAATCAGCGCGGATGGGTGGTCAACATCATTTTTAACTGGCTGTCGGTGCAGCCACGGGTTAGGTAGGATTAAGTGGCTATTGGACATATGACCGGAAATACGTTTGATAGTAAATGAAGGTGCATTTTTCATTTATTGAATTGCGTTGTGAAATAAATTAAGTGTATGGTTGAAGTTTTAAGTATTTTTGAGTTGGCTTAGTGATGGTTTTTTTAAGTTTCATACAGCTATGAAAATCCTTGGGGATACCTATGTTTAGCAGTGGACTATATATGGCTGAAGATATCAAGAGAAGTATCCTATTGGGTGTTACTCATAAGAAAAAAAACTTCTTTTTACTTTTGCTGTTATTAATTATTGCTCTCGGTTGTAGATGTTATGTCGTAGTCTAAGATATTAGTCGTAGACACCATTTAAGTTGAAACAAACCAAACATACTGTATACATGACAGCCACCGTGGCTTAGTTGGTTAGACGCCGGCCGTGAAACGCGAGGCCGCGGGTTCGATCCCCGCACCGAAACAAATATTTGTGTGAACCACAGATATTTGTTTCGGGTCTGGGTGTTTGTGAGACCGAAAAGTCTCTCGTAGTTCCTGATACCCACGACACAAGACTCGATCTTAGTGTGGGGTCAGGACTATGTATGTGACTGTTGGGTGTATTTTATTTTTTTTTATTTTTATTATTGCCTCTACAGAATCATCTTAATTTATATATGTATTTTTGTTTTTCGGGTTCATTCTTTAATATGTACCTACATAATCCCAAGCTTTTTCAATGTTTTAATAAAGGTATGGTCATTTTTTATCCGGACCACTTTTACTAACGCCTTGAAAACTCATAGTCACAGATCTCTCGGCAATATGTTACACCATAATTCATATCTATCGGGACGCTATCTCAGGCCCGTGATAAGCGTTTTCCCATGACTTGCATATTTGAAGCGAGGATATACGAAACGCCTTGCTTTAGGGTTGTCACGCGGTAAATATTGAAATGTGGAGTTTGTTATCGCACTGTTTTCATTATTTGAAATTAAGAAATGAATCATCTGTTTTAGGAATTGTGAACGTGACGTGTTTCGTGTATTGTTTATGAAATAAAATATTTACTTTTCATATGGACGTTTCTTGGAGATAAAAATTGAACACATGTATTTTTATTTCAAAGTTCGTGGTTAGTAGTAGATTCTTAACGGCAACGTAATTAATTACATTGTGAAATATATTAACTCTTTCTTCCAGGTTTGTCGAATGGAGAATATTACGAGATCCTTCGCGAATTTAGATGCTCATATTCTATCCTTAACTCGATACAATTAGTTTATTACCGATTTTTCTAAACTTGCCACCCCTACTCCCAATCTAGGGGGTGCGAGGGGAGGCGGCCACGCGTGACTCCAGAGATCGACATGTTTATCGCTTTAATATAAAATAAAGGGAACGGGGTTATATGTCGATGGATGAAAAACTTCGTGCGCTGTCGAACCTCGGGAAATGGTATTTTCCTTGGAGTGATTTTTTCATTTTTGATTTTAATGCTCTGTTAAGTTAGCGGATATCGAATTTTAATCATTTTTTTTAATTGTAATATTTCATAATTATTAATGTTGGCATTTTGGAGTAAAATGATTTGCCCCTAAATTATTTTACCAAATTCGTATTTCGTAGTGCATCTGAATGTGCATAAAATAAACTAAAATAAAATTTTATAGCAATTATTATATAAATTAGTAATAATATAAATCCACTTACACTAACCTGCCATGCAGTGTAATCATACTGCACTACCTGTAATAATGAAAATATTGTTTACGATTTAATAATTATAAGTATAATTACAAAAAAATACTTCCATGTATTCTAATATAAGTACTTAGTATACAATAATAAATGGAAATATCCAAAACGTACCAAATAAAAAAAAAAAGAAGTATAAGTCATACTTTGATTCGGCCATATTCGTTCACAAAAAAACTTCACAATCAACCACACAATGTCAGCCACTAGCCAAATGCCAATAACATCAGACATACCTACATACTGGGGATATCATGACTGCGACCGAAAACGAAGCCAGGTGGTAGTTTTAGTGGTTACAAACACGATGCAAATAATTTCGCCACAACAGTGACAGACATTTTTTTAGAATTCATTAAAAATCATCGTGTTTGGGTGGTAAATACCTAGTTTTTGCGAAAATACTAATTTAAACCCTTACGTACCATTGCGTGTTTAAAAATAAAGAGGTTTACATGTTTATTTTAGGAAAACTATGTATAAATCACCCAAATACGACGATAAGTAACAATTACAAAAAAATAATTACTTGCATTGTGTCTGAAGTCACTAATACTACAACCTGGATTCGTTTTCCGTCGCGGTCTTGATATACCCTGTATATATATTTTTTATTTTAGCTCTGCATATTGACTGTACTACGGTATAATGTATAAGTGCAAATGCCGTCGAGACAGGGTAGTAACCCCATGTAGAAGTGAGATCTAAGGATCGGTTGATCTCACTGACAAGATTGTCGGTCCACTCACAGTGTTAACTCGGCATCCTTGGGGCCCATAGCAATATCACCCATGAACCATGCTGTCATCTGCATAGAAATGAATAAATATCTCCAATTTCAAACCATAGAATACCTACTCATATTCCATAATCACACATGAAGAATTCCACCTCGCGTGTTTAGAATAATTTTATTTGTTTATAATTTTAATATCACCCCGCGCGCCCTTTATTACGCCCTCGTGAGGGGGTGCATATATTTTTCACCTCACATAATGTTATATTGTCGCTTGAGAATAAGGGCCTAGAAGGGATGTTTGTAGAATTATGGTTTTAATCGTTAAACTATTTGATGTTTTTGAAGTAGAGAGTATTTTGATGAAGTTTTTTTCTTATAATAATTAATTATAGAAAAAATAAAAAATAATGGAATTTTGGGGAATTATTTAGTATAACACATAGAAGAAAACATTTATCATCTAAGCGTTAGGGAAAACGTTGCTAATAAATTTTTATTATAGAATATTTGATTTTTTTTTCTCAATTGATTGGTAACGAAAAAAATAACTTCAAACAGCAACAATTCCAAAGATCTAGTAAGACACAATGAAGACACTAAGACACAATGAAGAATATTTTAATTTACATTTCTCTTCATACCCAAAACCTTCAACGTATTTATTCTATCAATAAAAAACGAAATATAAAAAAACATTTTCATATACAATTTTCCGATCGCAATCCGCGCTGGTGCTTTATAACGCAAATGTCACCGCACGAGATTTGAATCCCAAATACGAAGACTGCGATTTCTATTCACCTTTGTTTTTCTTACCGCTGTTTATCTTCTCTCCTTTATTTTGTTACGGCTCCAGTATTGATGTTTACTTATGCATATTAGGAAACGGTGTCAAAATATTCCGAGGTTTCGGCGATTTTTTTTATTATTCTCTAGACTTTATTGCATGGATGTCGTTATTTTTTATATTACTGGAATACGTCAATCTATGGTCGCTTAATTGGATGAATGAAAATGATTTTCTGTGTTTTATAAAGTGGTAGTGCCTTGTCTTTGACAACCTCCGTCGCAGTTGTTTGGAAGCCGGCTGTGTAACGAGAGGCCGTGGGTTCGATCCCCGCACCGAAATAAATATTTGTGTGATCCACAGGTATTTGTTTCGTGTCTGGGTGTTTGTGAGACTGAAAAAGTCTCTCGTAGTTCCTGATGGCCTCGACAAGAATCGATCTTAGTGTAGAGTCAAGACTGGATGTGACTGTTGGGTGTATTTATTTATTAAAATCTATAGTAGCGATAAGTCAGATCGACCAGGTTGTATCACTCTGAGAGAAAACTGGCGTAAAGAGTTTTGCCGTTACTTGTTTGTTAAGTCATTTGTATCTAATTTAATAAAGTACCTGCAATATAAAATTTGCCTTTGTTTTATATTTCCAATATTGTTTTATATTAATTTTCAGCATACGATAATATTATACAAAGCTGTAGATGTCTTCAAACCACTTCTATATTAAGATCTCTCGAAGCAACAGCGGTCACCCCTGTTGTCTTAGCAGGCACTACTCGCAGGTCAAATAAACACCCATAATGGATTCTACCCGGCCTACCGTATTATCATCTGGCCGGATATTGAATATATTAAGCCAATACTGCTGAGATTCATGCAAAACAGGCGTTATGTGTTTGTGTAATTGCCTCCGTTTAGAATTGTGGAAGTATGTTTGAGACAGATTTATCGGTGCTAGATTAATAGGTTATTGTTTACAATTAAAGGGCCATACAAAAATATGGTCTGTTCTAATAACTAAAACTAATATTTAATACTTATTTTTTAGTGTTGGATCTAAATCCGATGCGCAAAAATCAAGCAATCATGTCAAATTTTAAATGACAAAAAACTCTTCTTTGCATTGTAAAACATAGATTTCGATCTAGTATTTGGAATCGAACATTCATTATTTTTTCATGTTTGTATGATATGTTTGGCGTTTCGTATAATATAACAATCGTAGCAATTACCAGATTACGATTAGTGGCTTATGTGTTTCTATCTTTTTTCTGAATGGATTTTTAGTGTAATTAAAGCCTAGGTATATCATTTTCAATGCTACTTTGAGATCCACTAATAGGCTATTCCAAATTCCATTGTTTAAAATTAAAACACACAATTTTATATTAACCTGCAAAAGCGAAAAGGTGCGGAATCCGAAACCCACGATAATTCCGAGCCAATTCCAGAATACAATTAACCACAAAAGGGAGGTAATTAGTTTGGAAATCAAAGCGAAAGTAAGGCGAAGATGGCGTCCGAGCAATAACACTGAGGAGATGAACCAGACCGGGCGACTCTTGAATATTAATCGTCTCAGGGAAATGGATTAAAAATTCCATGTCCCGACAACCGCGTCCACCGTCTCTTGTGTAAAAACAACTTTTTTTAAAACATTCCAATTCTAATTTACATTATTTTTTTCCGTTCCCTTGTGAATAATTTAATGAATCTTAAGAAATATCTTTGGGATGTTTCTTTGTTGGGAGTTCCTGCATTGCATCTACATAAAGTATAACTTGTTGGTTTGTACCTTTATATATCAGTCGTGAATGGTTACTTGCTGACGAAGACTTCTCTAGAATCAAAATTTCGCATGAGAGTGCTAGTGCGCGTTGGCGGACTTTACATACCATAGCAATTCTTGTTAATATTTCTATAGGTACGAAGGTATAACTGTAACATTAAAAAGGTCTTTTTTCCCGATCCTATTTAAAGGGCTTCACGCTTAACGTAACAAAATTTAACGGATATTAAAAAGTTTAACTCGTCGTGGAGTTAATATTGACGGGCGTGGCAGATGGGAAGAAAGGGTTCCCTCAAAAGAATTCAAACGGTGACAAAAAGGCGTAAAGAATCTGGCGAGGGCGAAGTAACTTATGCGGCGAAGAAAGAGCCTTGGAATTAACAAAAATAAAAGGTGACGGCCGCGACGATGTTTACGGGACGGGGTGGCCAACCCTTAATTAAAGGCTTTTGGACTTTTCGCGATGCAATTTGCTTAAAAGACAAGAATTATTTTTATTGAAGTCATCAGTAATTTCGGAAGAAAGGGACGGCCCTTTGTTAAAGACAAATGGCGGACTAATTGCGAGGTTTTTGAATTTTGTTGAAAATCGGCTGTCATAGTAATGCGGGATCGATTATTATTTATGTTGAAAACAGTTTTGAAAAAGACATACATTTGTGAGGTCAAACTTTATATTATAATAGATATACGAGAAAACGAGAGCTTTCTGTTTCGGTATTTGCTCACAGCAATAAAAACAATACTACGTGAGCAATAAAAACTGTTACAGGAACTGATAAAAATGGCATCCAGCTTAAAACATGAACTTAAATTTTTGTTAACCACATGTAAATTTATGAATGCGATGAAATCGTGGTGGATTTATAAGCGCTTTTCACAAAAGTTTGATCCGTCTGGTAGTAAAATAATAAGCTGAATCATGTCACAAAATCTAAATATCGGCGGGAAAAGATCGTAATTAGATTGTTGATGAAAATAAATTCCACTCCGTTCCAACCTCACACCTGCGTCACAAACTTTTTAAAATCGAAAAAAAAAATCCCAATTAAGTTTCAGAATGCTTAAACAATATTTAAGTAGTATTAATTATCTCGGACCTTTATTAATAAAAGCTTCTGAGAAACGCGAGTGGAGGCAGTTGTTCAATCCGAGACTTCACGGAGGGTGGCAGGGAGTAAAAATTAAAATCATAAGAAAATAATTAAAGTCCGTAGGGGGATTTATTGGACAGAGCCGACGTGATTAATTGGTTTTTCTTGGATAAATTCGGCCGAAAGCAATAAGTGTCAATTTTTGTCGTCACAATTCATTGGTGAAATTAATGAAGAAAATTTTAATTAGTGTTTATGTAAATGTACGTAGTTTTTGTTTTGGAATAATTGTCGGTAATGAGGTTTTATTTAACATCCTTTTGTTTTCCTTTAATTGAATTTAATCATATCGTGCAAACTAATAAATATTTCCAACAACCTCATAACAGATTCCATTATTACATAGAAATGCGTTACCCAGGCCTGAAACAAATACCTATGGGTCAGACAAACATTAATATCGGTGTGTGAACCTATCGCTTCGCAGCCAGCGACTAACCATCGCCATGGAGGCTGACATATACATAATTGATAATATGTATAATAAAAAATATAAAATAATAATACAACTATTTCACAAAATCATCGAAAATTCAAAAATCCCAGAAAATACACTTTACTTTTAACAAAGAAAATGAAAACAAATTTCGTTTCAATTAAATCGGATTATAACTCAAAACAAATGACAGCAATTTAATAATTCAGTTGGGGCAATCAGTTCTAATTTCGTTCCGCGGTCCGTAGGGTTAACTTGACCATTAATAAATGGCAATGATACTTCAAACTCAACCCTTCACTGCGGGAATAATGAGAGGTATCAGACGTCACTTGTGAGAGACTTTGTCTTGATCGTATTTTACCATTGGTTGGGTATGATGTAAGGGTTAAATGATATTGGAAGCTTTAAACTTACAGATATTTTTTGTCATAGAATATGAATGATGTGGACAATAATGTGGTTGTGACAAGTGACTAGGCAGAATTATTCAGAATCTGGTAGCAACTTTTGTAAAAAGTCCTATATCAAAATTACTTAATGGTGAAGAGAGCGGAATATTAATATTACATGCCTACCACAATTTACCGTTGAACAAAAACCGCTGATCCATTTTAGGTATTTTTAATTTCCGCTCAACATCTACCATTATCACAAGAGTCGTGAATCTTTGTAATATACATATTTGGTTTCACGCTCCACCGAAATGCCTTCATAATTCAAGCAACAATAAAATGGACATTAGGAACGTTACACACTTAAAATCGCATAAAATATCGCCCGCCCTAACCTTTTTAATGGTCTCGGATCGCCCTCGGGGAAAACAAAGCGAAAAAACTTCGCCAGTAGTTCCATTCCTAACATTTGTTATAAACATTATACGCATGTTGGTGCGTTTATTCTTTATTTAAAGACATATTTAGTTTACTTTTTATAGCCTTTTTTGCAACTAAAATTAAACTGTCACCCATATCTACTTAAAATGATGTCATTAATTTAAATTAATTTAAAAATATATAATACAAATCCTAGAGGGTAACCTTGTGGATCACATCCATCGGAACTTATATCACAAAGCTATCGGAATAATCTACATACAGAGGCCGGAATACGTGAACGAGGGGAAATACGATAAGCGAAATAATAAATGGAAAGAACTAAGGATTTTGTACACTTATTTAATCAATATTAATTCCATTTAAATTTTACATCGCTAACTCCACGCTCCGATCTTAAAAAATCCCATTCGTCAAAGAACCTCACCGAACTTCTGACACCAAAAATAAGCAAAACCACGAGCGACAGCTAGCTTATTACAAAACTCCTAGAGAGAATTTCGCCGTCGGCAACCTCAGGCGATTACAGCACCGACCACCGAATTTATGGTCAAACTTCTGTGCGAAGGCGACGGCGCGAGTTTTTATTATGATCAGCCCAGTGGACCGTGAAAGCAAGTTGCCGCGGGGAAACGTAATTTCCATACCTCATGTCTGTTTCTGTCGCCCTGGTACTTTTCTTAATAAAACTTGCCACTGTCTTTTTAATGCGCATAAATTTAATAAGTTTTCGCAATGATATAAAGGTCATTTATTGTATTTTGTGGTTTAGTGATTTTTAAAATTGGTGATTGCTTGGTTATTTTAAACTTCGGGTGGTTAGTGGTGTTGGTTTTTCGCATGTGAGCATTAGAGTCAACCGATGCTAATGTGCAAGACTCTGATTAAAAATAAAATCAATTTTAACTTAAATATTATAGCCAAGAAAAGCATACCTAAGCATTAATTGTAAACAGTGGCATAATAATTTCATAAAAACAGTAAAGTAAAGATAAGCCATTAGTCACTATTGCATAGCAGTTAATAAAGATGAATTACTACTTACCATACGTTGAAAGTAGTAATGCGCGACAAATGCAGAACAGCGAATATATTATGTTTGTCTTCTAGATATTGAGTTTGTTGAGGCAGGTCCTGCAAAGTTAGAATTTTAATTCTTCGTGAGATGAGATGTTTTTTTACAGCAAGCGAGTAATGATACTATTAGCCTTGTCAACCTATATTACGACCAATTAAAATTGTTAATCTTACCATCATAATAAGTTGTTGTAGCAGATGTGCGTATAAGTATTTACCGTAATAACACAATCGTAATCATTTCTAAAATACTGATAAAAATACTTCCACTCGACATCAAACAACTAAAAACAAATAAAACTCCGCTACAACATCGGGTAAAATAAACACTTCGTGAATAAAAATTAGTGAATCTACCTACGCAGCGAAAAAATGAAAAATAAACAGACGAATCGCAAACTCCCCGACGGAGAAACTTTAAGTAAGACGAAAAAATGGGAATATGAAAAGAAATAATTTTCCGCGCGACTCGTCTGTGCAAATGAGCTGAATGAAGCGGTTCATGCGAATGATTGACTGCCTACGAACATTGTTAAAGTTTATACTCAGCTTTAAATGACTTGAATAGAGTGTGATTATTAGATAGGATATTTCCGTGATGAAAGAAACATTGAGATTGAGAAACAAAAGATTTAATTGCTTTTTTAAATACAATTTAATAGTAGCTGGCCAGTATAATATGTAGGTTCAGGTAATATGCGTACTTATTTTACAATATAACGTGCGAAAATTACGATACTGAATATTTAGAAATTATGGAGGTACAGTCCCCATATTTGGGCAATGAATAAAAACAGGTAATCAATAAAATAATAAGTAGTTTACAGGAAATAATAGACATTACCTCCTGTGGTAATGTCTGTTATTGAGTGGCGTGTAATTGAAAAATTGAAAACTCAATTGTTTTCAAAAATATTTTTTCATTCCTTACTGAAACCTTTTTATAATTTTTAAAGAGCGTTTCACTTTACATAGCAGCCCCATCTCGCATCTAATCACAAGAACTACAGAAAATATTGTTAGTGACATCTACCAGAAGTTATATGTACCAAATTGTTAGCTGATAAAAAATACCTATATTTGTATTTTTAATCCAAATTTGTTAGAATTATGTATCGAATGAAATGAATAATATTAAATAATTAAGTAAAATATATTAATTGTTGTAATATTCCTTAACTGATCAAACATATCTTTTGATGCACCGCTAACGCCATCTAAATGTGTGCACAATTTTATCACAGAACACAGACGTGGTTCGAACTAAATTCAATAGGTGGCAGTTTTAACAATATAATATATTGTTTATTCCAATCATGGAATTAAGTTATTGTATTAAACTCATTTCGGTCTAATCCATAATACAAAACAATAAGAAATATGCAGACACATAAATCAATCTCTTAATTTTTTAATATATTTTTTACATATTTGTAAATTGATGTGGGCCATCGTATTAAAATACATGTAATATTACCTACTTATTCTAATTCTTAAGGGTAAAGGTGTAATAAAAGTCATTGTGGAATAAGTATATATTTTTATATTTTGTAACAAATATATATCACACACTGTGAGCGTGTATCACGATACTAGATTAAAGAAATATGTACAAATGAGTATCATTACATCTACAACTATAATTTATTAAATAATAATCTTAAACTGCAGTTTCAATTTTGATATTTACATTGTATGAAAAAATATTCTAAATTATTATAACAGTCATCAAATGAAGGCAGTTGTATAAATTGTATATTTACTATAATAATTTATTTACAATACTGTTCATGAATAACATTTATAAAATATCGGACGGAACGTACAAGTCTCTCAAGAAAATTAGGTACACAATTATAAGGCACTCATTCTACGGATTAAAAATATCGTTAGTAAGAAGTTGAACTACTGTCTGGTCTTAGTTGTTTTGTTTGGACATCATCATATGCTATTGTGAAGACGCTTTTCTTCTCTGTAATAGGTAACCTCTTAATATTCCCTGTTTGCTGCACTAACGTGTTCATTGCAATCCCTGAGTCGTTGTCCTCTATTTTCCTGTGACTTACTTCGGCGTCTCCTCCTATATTTATTTTGGAGACGTGGACTTCTGGAGCTGTTTTTGTATCAGCTTCATAGTTAGAAGATATTGATATACTATGAGTTAAGGCACTTTCCGATAATTCCCGTTTTGCTTCTTTGTTCTTAACTTCATTCTGATTTACGTATATTGGCTGTTCAATAGATTGCCTTGGAGGTAGCGCAGGTACACTCTGCTGTCCCAAATATTTAGGAATGTGTGTAGGTTGGATGTAGCATAGTGGGTTCTGATTTTCATACCGTCGTTCATACCTATGCTCTGAATGTTGAAGCAAAGGATGAACATCGGGGAGAGGTCCTTCAGGAACGGGAGTGACTTTACCTTCCTTTAGTATACGAGGATGGATAAATTCACTTTCTTTTCCTTTGAAGTTTTTTTTTGCTTCTGTATTGTCTCCTTGATTATCCTTACTCGCTATTCTCCCATACCTGCTAGTTCTTTCCTCTTCGTTTTTTGACTTTGATGGCCTTTTTGGTTTACTTGGAGCCACTTTTTCCGGCGCTGATGGTTTTGATGTCGAAGCCGATTTTTTACCATACCATTGCATATACCTGGGTAGGCTCTTTTGAGCCGGTTTTTCTGCTGGTTTTATAGATTCTTCGCTTTCTGTGGGTTTCTTTTTACTTCCTTCTGCATTGCTTGAGCTGTCATGTTTGGATGGCTTTATGTCAATGTCTGGGTATTTTAGTCTTTTAATTTCTTCGGCCTCGTCACGGGCTTCTGTTGAAGAGCCTTGTCTGGAGAATATTAAATTTCTGTTGTCTTTTGAAGCTGAACTACTTCTGCTCTTGCTATCATCGTGTTCAAGAGCTAGTCTTGTCTTCGTAGACGATAGTTCTTCAGCGGCTTGAGGTAGCTGCCTCCGAGCCTGACTTTCGCTGATATCTGATTCTACTTTATCATCAAGTGAATCCGAAATTTCCATCAATACTTCTTTTCTGAGTCTTGACTTTCTATCCCCATCTCCCATTAAAATTTGTGTTGAAGAAACGGTTTCATTTTTGGACGTTGTGACTACACTTTTTGTCATATCACCGTATTTTTTTACATATTCCTCCCTTTCATTTGTTTTACTTATTTTTACATGTTTTTCATTTTCTAGTGACGGGGATAGTTCACTTTCTTCTATAATAGGAGTTTTAATTTTTCGTTTTAAGTCGTATACCCTTATACTTCTTCTGGGGTCTTTATGCTTGATCTTCTTTTTTGGCTTTTTCCTTTTTACCCACGCTACTTTTTTAGTGTCGCTCTCGACCACCATTTGGGAATCGTCTTCACTATATGAATCATTATCGCTTCTTGCTTTTCTTCTTGTTGGCTGTAATATCTGTGGCTCAGTCTGAGTACCTATATGGCATTCTGTTTGAGTTGCCATTACAGAATGGCCCGGTAAACTTTGTGTTTCTAATTTACTCTCCACTTGAGATGCTGTTTCCTGGTTTTGTAACATTCTTTCACGTTCGATGAGTATTTGGTGTAATAATTCATTTTGTTTTCTAAGAGAGGATTCTAATAACTCCTGGTGAATTGTAGACTTATTTTGCATTTCTAATAAGGCTGTTTGTAAATAATCTGCCTTCAATGGTATAGAACCAGGTACTTCAGGCGGCACATTAGAGTATTCATGGAATTGATTTTGTGCATCGACTCCTAAATTAGATCTTTTAACTACATTTTTTCCATCTTTGCCAACAGAAATATCATCCAAGTCAGTGACCTGTTTCATTCGTTCACGTATACTATTTGCTTCTTCCCCTTGTTCTCTTATAAACCGTTCCATCAGTAAATCTTTCCCATTATCCATTACTACATACTGTGTATGTGGTACCAAAGTGACCGGTCTTTGTTGATGCACAGGTAGATTAACATACCTCTCTTCTTCGTTTTTGCCTCTAGTAACTAGCCTGAGGATTTCTGTATTTCCTTCTTTAATAAAATATTGGTCCCTACCGAGAGACGTTGGAGCGCGTGTTTTATCTTGAGTTTCTTTCTTTTTATCAGTTTTGTCAGCTTCAGACTTGAGAAAAACACCGACGTCAGAACCACGATCTATCTCGTGTCTACGGATGGAATCGTTGTCGTGTTCTCTTCTGTGATGGTGTAGGGTGGCGATCCTATCGTATCCATTTTCTAAATCTTCTATGTATTCTTGGTGTTTATTATCGAATCTTTCTTGAAGTTGCATTTCTTTTGTGAAAATTATGTTGGGGCCATCCCTGAAAAAGAAATTGAACATTGTGTTAAAATATGTAAGAAAAACCTAAAGAAAAAACTTCACTTAACTAACACAAATTGTAAATTAGAACCTCAACCTCAAAGTAAGGGAAGCAAAGCAGACCAGAAAAGCACCATATTTTAACTAAATATTAGTACTTGATTACAGATACTCTAGAGTTAAATTAATCAGATTTGTAAGATATTTTGATTATTACAGCAATAAGTACCTTAACCGGAAGGACTGTCTGGCATCATCGTACTTATAGTCATTAGCAGCGGCTGCGTGTACAAATTCGTGACTCACGTCGCCACCCGGAGTCGACGAAGGTTTGGAGGGTTCCTTAGATCTGTAGTTTCTCTTATTAAATTTCCACTGCGTCGGTTTAGTCCTCAAGTCTGCCTGCTCAGCGCTCCACGCCTCTCTCCGTCTCCACTCGTTCGGTTGTATCGACTTATTCTCTAAATTTTGCGTCTTGTTTTCCCTCCCAGTCCCTTTGTCCCGGACCACTAAACGCACGTCGTCCTCTGTGGAGTTGACACGTATCACTCTTTTCCTAGAATTTATTAATGGATATCTATGTACCTATCTCCGTTATGATATATTTCATCGAAAAACGTATTGTGATTTGTGAATAAAAGCGAAGTCTGTGGTGCATGCTGTGTGTTTTAAGTATTCCAAAAATGCGCAGACATTTTTTTAAAAAGGTTTGATTCGTTGATAACGATGTGCGGTAAACGTGGAGTTAAAGATACAAAACAAATGAACGATTTTTTGTGAATAGAAGTGTTAAAATAATTACCTAAGGAGTAGTAAAGCTGTCTCTACAGTTGAATTAGTTCGTGCATTGGCGTCTGTTGTTAAAAGAAAAAAAGTGTTTTTAATAAAGCGTAACGGATGAAACACACCCAAGAAATAAAACCATTGTATGTCCCAGTATGGATATTACTAATTTCATTATTTATATTAGCAATAAAGTGCAGAATAAGTGCGTGAAAGACCCAAAATTTGAATAAATATTGTATATTTACCTGGGAGGCATATAGAGAGGACATCCTTCGCATATACAACAGCATATTAGTAGTAAGAGTACAAGAGCCACTAATATAGCTAATAATATTAACAACCAAAACAGTAATCGACTCTCTGCTCTGTATATACCCTGAAACAAAAACCAATTTTATGAGCCAATTGTCAATGGAACAAAACAAAACGTAAAATATAATTATTGAGCTCGTGGCCGGATGAGCTTCTTCGTAAATCTAGTTTTCTTTATATTATCTAACCTAATACTTTTCATTATAAGGCTCGTACTTATTGCAACAAAGAAAAATTTATATAATAGTATTAAAGAAAAAATGATTTTTACTTTTGTATCACGCATGTCTGCGTAAAGTTTGTTAATTTTCATTGAGTTATTTGGATATTGTTTATATTAGCAATCTTACTTCTACATACATACATTTCATTATCTAATCCTGAAAATTGATATTACTAGTTGGGGGTTACTTACAGAGTCATTATCTGTCGTAGAAGTTTGGACATTTTGGTTATTACTAGAACCAGTATTGATAGCGCCACCACTGACCCCAGTTGTGTAAACCGTCATATTCTTTGCTAATTGTTCTTGAAGTTTTGCTACATCGATAGCGGCATTGCTCGTCATCCTAACAACGGCTATTACTTCGCTTCTGAAATAGGAAAGAAAAAAGTGATGGTAAATCATAATAATTAAGCAGGATCTAAGGTTGACTTTTTAAACCAAGAGTAATATACACTGAAATATTTTATTGCAAAATGAAAATCCTGAGACAGGTTATGTATCTCTAATTACTGCTATAGATATTTAAATACTCACTTTTCCTGACTAGATTCCATGCCACTTAAATCTGTTGGTGCGTTAGGGTTTCCTTTATAAGGCTTCACCTCTATTATCGACACCATTCCTCCTGATAAAGTGCTTAGAACCTCTTCTAACTTCTTCTTATCGGGATTGGCTCCTGGCACAATAAAGGACATCGTCCTTGTTTTACTCTCTGGAGGATATATTTTCACTAGCGTCGTAGAAAATAATCTTGGAACGCCCAGATCATACGCTCTGATCGTAAGTACAAAAACTTCACTTTCTTGTTGAGAGTCTGACTGTCGTTTCCTTCTGTTTACGTTTTGTTTTTTCGTTCTTTTCAGGGCTTCTAATAGATATAGTTCACCTGGAAAAGTAATTACATTTTTGTCAGTAAAAAAATACATAAATAATATTTAAGTCACTGTTAAAAACTTAGAATTCCCTTGGTAAATATTTTTTTTATAAATGAATGTTTGGACTTAGACGATTGTATCTGCAACTTATATAATCTACTGTATTGTTCAAATGAAATCTTAATATAATTCAACAATACCTGTTTCTTCATTAACAGCGAACTTCCCATCGCCGTTCCCTTGTATAATTTCATATCTGACTACATTATTTGGTGGCTCGGCATCTTTGTCAACTGCCTTCACGAACGCCGACGACGTGAAGTTGTTTAAGCTCGGCGACAACACGAACTCGTACAACGACCTCTCGAACTCAGGTGGGTTATCATTTACATCTAATAACTTAATAATTAATGGCACTGTTACTCTTAAACCTACTCCGTCGTTATCTCTAGCCTCTACTAAAAAATGCAAATCTGGCATAGCCTCGCGGTCGAAGCCATGATTGTTCGTTGCGACTGTAATCAACCCTGAGAGCGGGTCTAGGTGCAGTGACGTGTTCAGATATCCTAATATGGCAGTGAACTGGATTTTTCCGTATGCACCAGTATCTACATCGTCGGCTGCGACTTGTATAACCCTGGTTCCGGCGGTGACGTTCTCTGGGAGTTCCACCTCATAGGACTGCGCAAGGAACAGCGGCGGGTTATCGTTTACGTCATTTAGGTAGACGGTTACGTTTGCTACTGCTGATAGGTTTGTTGCTGGACCAAGTTCTTGGGCAAGAATCTGAAAAACAATTAAATTGGTTGTTAGATACGATTATATTACACAATTGTATTCAGTATTCACTATTATCTACTGATTTTTCGCCCAAGTCTATCGGGAATGTATGTTCTTAAATTGATCGTATATTTCTTGGCTTCAACACCCAGTTTATTATTGATCTAATTGAATTAAAAATAAGCTATAAACATTTCAATTACCTGAAATATAACAGACTTCCTAGCTTCATAATCCAGCATGGTATTATCGCGTACTTTGATGATGAACTGCGCGTGCCTCTCGGCGACAGTGGGCGATATTTCGAAGGTGCCGTTGTTTCCTACCAGGCTGAGAGAGAACACCCCATTCTTGCCGGCGTCATTGTCGTTCACCTGCGGTATGTAGGGGTCGTTGAACGTCAACGCTGTGCCTTGAGGCGCGTTCTCATCCAAGTATGTGATGTAGCTGTAATTGATAAATACAGATTATTTAAAATAAGTTTTTAACCGTAAAGGAAAATGTTAACAAATTTTAGCTAGCGTAGTGAACTATGCCAAAGCCCTCTCAATCGCTCTCTTGGTTAGGTGATAGCGAATAGGGCGATTACGGATGATGCACTACAAGACTATAGATTTTAATAACACCATCAGTTAATCAAAGCAATAAGTATTTATAATAAATGATCATCGGGAAATCTTCTAATATTTAATCGTTTTATACGTACCTAATTGTATTTTTAAAACCAAATTGCATTACATACGATGAGTCACTATTAAATTCTAATCATAGTTTGAAATTGAAGAAAGTGGGGAAGCGCAAAGAAACTTTCGTTTATAGTTCCGTAGCACGCAATTGAAAGTATTTCAAACGCGAAAATTGCCTTGAAATAGTTGTATTTATTAGTGTTAATACCATTTCGTATTCGAATAATAGTGTTCTAGACAATATTACATTACTTGTTCTCAAAAGTTGCAACGGAAGGAATGCAATATTACTTCTGAAAACTTTTATAAAAATGTACGTTACCTTCATTTTTATTTGAGAAATATGTTTTAATTGACTACATTTTTGGGATTGTTATTACATAATATTATATGATATTCATGGATTATCTTATGTCACTTCTTCTGGACACAAAAATAAATCGTTATGAATTGTACTGTACCTGTACATTTAGATAAAGCGCGCTAAAATCTAAATGTTACATCAAGACGCATTGAGGGTACTTAATTGCAAATCAATGTTCATGTAGTATAATTTGAACCAGAATCTTTTCAATTTTGTTCTTCTTTAACTTTAAGTTAGAGAGGTAGACGCACAGCCTACTGAAGGCTGCACGAAGTTCCTGAATGCAGGCTGCTTCCAACACACAACTATGGAAACTCTTAGGTGAGCCTATGGTAAGCAATGGAATTCCTCTAGTCGGAGAGAGAGAAAGAGAACTGGAGACTTACAACTGGTTCTCAAAGAACGGCGGTGAGTTCTCTCTTTCAGGCAGGATGAAAGCGAGCTGCACCGTGGAGGACATCGCCTCAGGCTCCTCCCGCGACAGCCGCACCTCCTCAGCCACCACTGTGAGGAGAATGGGGGCGCCGGCATGCGATATCGCTGCTATCTCCTCTACTGGACGCTCGAGGGTCACTTCACCTGGAATTCAGATTTGAATAGTTTTTTAAATTGTAATGTTAGTTTTAATATTAGTAATGTTATTCAATACCTAATATTAGTAGCAGTTTTTATAGTGTAGCACAGCGAGCCCAGAGAGCTAATTAAAAATGCAATAGAGTCAATTTTTGTATAGTATTTTTATTGTTAAATAACCCTTATATTTTTAAATCAAATTTATCGAGCTAAGTGGAGATCCATAGTCTTTGCCTATCCCTATGGGATTCTAGCGTGACGTTTATGTATGTATGTATCTTTAAATCAAAATGTATTACAAAAATGCAGAATTAGAATATATTATTTTTACAATTACAGCTAGCAAACAACCTGTTTCTATTCTGTTTTGTGAATTGTGACTCTGTAACAATGTTATACTGTGGGTTTTTCAAAAGTTTTTTTTGTCATAACAAATGTACTTGAAAATCAGGTTATAAAACAACCGCCCTATGAATATTTAATTCATCCCCAACAAAACGAGCTGCGTATATCTCAAAAACAGATGCGTATGTAAAAAAGAACAACACCTTGCCACCATTACATGTCTCTTTCATTATTCCGAGAGCTTAGCAAGAGAAAAAAGTCGTGAGCCATTATCATACAAAAGTACTCTTCGGGATTAACCTCGGTGCACTGTCATCTGTCATCGCGCGACGACGCATATGTTAGCAACTCATTAATTACGTATTTAAATGCGGATAATTATGCATATAAACACGACAGATATGACACAATCAGAAATATAAATACATAATACATTTCATCATGGATTTTAACATTGTTTTTGATAGGCATGGCGAGATTTGAATCGTGACATTTCTTTAAGTATAGCATCCGTTAAATTATCAAATTTTCACAATATCTCATATTACTTTTGCAGGAACTAGTCTTAAACTTTTGACTATCGCTTTCATGATATTATTACCGTTATGCACGTTCCAACTAATGCTTATTGAAATAATAATAAAAGGCTTCGTCCGAATAAAAGGAACACGTCCATAAGAAGAGTAAAATATGGAATTTGCACAAATAATTGCAGGATTGTAAAAGTCGTTACTTATTTATTTTATGCTTGCTTAATACCCGTTCCGTAATGACACAGCGCTTTAAAGCGTATTCCACGAACATTTCTATAACCTACAATCTTATCTAACTTAATTCCATATTATCCACAATTAATAATAATTTAGGGACGTAAACTGCTAAGTACATTTGTAGGCTAGTTTATGTCTTGCGCGAAGTTTACGAGAATACTTCCATTTGTGTTGGTTAAGGTAGGGCATCGGCATATTGTCGAGTGCCACAAAATGATTGGACTATAGCATGTTCAATTATTATGCTTTAACAGAAGAAGCGTCGGCGCGTCTTAAATTTGCAGTATTTTTGAAATTGGAAACTTGACTATTATACTCCTGATTGTTGGTGCAGTCTGCTATGCAATCAGGAATCAGTACCTACTGGATGAAATAGTGCTGCCCTGGTGTTGTACGAAGGTTGAACTCAAAACGTGACACACTTGCGTGGGTACTAATGACGTGTCTTCCACCATGGTGTATAGTATATCATAAATAAATGGATATGAATATCCTGCCATCATCTGAGGCGTCTCCGGAAATCACTGAACGAAACGCAAAAATGTATGAGACAGTAGTACCAACCCAGTCGAGGCAGCCCATTCGTACAGTAATTTTAACGAGCTACAACAAGGCTCTACCACTTGTACAAAAGCAAAGTACTGGGTAAGTAGGTTGTGGGAAGCAAATTTACCTGCCGTTTTTGGTGAAAAATGTGTTAATGTTTTTCTAATTTCGGCTTTTTTGGTGAAATAAAGCACCCTCTTTAGTCGGTATTTAAAGCCTTTTGTAGAACGGCGCTGAAAGTTTTAAAAGGTTTATGTTTCATGAATACAATACGAAAAGGAAATCAAAATAATTATATACTTATGAAAGCTTGTAGCATTGCTAACTTTATTATCCTCCAAATGAATGGGTTATAATTTATGGCTATTTAGACATAGGTACGTTGCATTATGGGCTTTTTTCGTAATGAAGGCAATAAGTTGTTGAAATAGTTTCATCTTAAAGCATTAAACTACTTAAAATAGATAAATATAGTGTTAAAAATGCAAAATATTCATATACTTAAATGAACTTTTCATACAAACATGGTATGTACTTGGTAACTATCACCAAATCAAGTTACAAATAAAGGGTCTGCAACATAAATCATTTAAGAATATAATTATTTCTAATTTAGTAATTCTGATTACGGAAACAATGCGATCGACCTCTATCTTAACCCTTCTATACCTTTTGTTTGTTATGTACGGAATAGCGCGGCGTCGGGGCCTCCAACTAAATTGAATCTCGATTTCCATTCACGACGTTCTTATAAGGTGTAGTCTGATTAATGCGATAAATTCACGAGTATGCCTTCAATATCTGCCGGGATAACTTTTAACGGTTGTTCTGAGGAAGCGGATAGCCGGGGATTGTTCCCACAGTATTGTTTCTAGGTTAACCTTTTTTAATTAATTGTTTTTTTCCCAGTTAGGAGCTTGTTGGATTGCCGGAAACGGCGCTGCAGGTTTAAGCGTAAGGCACGTCTTTCATGAAGTCGCAATAGTCTTTTTAAATACAGGATTTAACGTGAGTGCACCGGTTAATATAGACCATGAGCCGTTTTACACCATACAAGATTCTTTAGCTTAGTGAAGGTTCATTTACACCATGCAAATTTCTTACATATTTAATACAATAAATTTTACGGAATAATTTACTGGTAGATCTCTCGTGAGAGGCCGCCTGGGTAGGTGCCACCGCAATGTCTATTTCTCCCGCTAAATAGCAGTGTTAATGCACTGTTGTGTTTCGGTTTGGAGGACACCGTAGCCAGAGTAACTACTGGACATATTGAGACAACATCTTATGTCTCAGGATGGCGAGCGCAGTGATATACCAAGCAATGCTTTGTAATTTATGGTGTTGTTTGGTTTTCTACTGTCCATGAGCGGTCGTACCGCTTCAGGTAAATGGCATGCTCGTCTCGCCATTTAACGCGATAAAAAAAACTAACATGTCGTGTACAATATGCAACACTGTTGCATTGGACGGGAGAATTGAATATAATTGCTGTTCTAGAGAAAAAAATGTCTTACATAGTGTTTACACAATTCATAGGTACCTATTAATTATTGTTTTAACTTTGTTGTATACCGCATGCAACATAAAAGTGCGGGGTAAATGAGCTTTAGTGTAAAGTGGACAAGTAATACGTATACGAACGATTCCAGTTAGTGGATTTTAGGCACAATGAAATAAACTTAATGAAGTCAAAAGTTGCATGAATAGTTTTCATTTCACACCAAACTATATTATGTCTTGTATCGTAAACATCAGAAACTACGAGAAACTTTGCGATCTCGTAACACTCACGTCCGTAAAAATATGTACCAAAAAAATTCTACTTACCAGTGCACGGTTGAATCATAGGTTTTTTTTATTTCACAGACTTTTCGCTCATTTACCGCTACACTACTAGTTAGACAGAACAACAAAAAAAATCCACCCATTCCACCGAACAGGCACATTTGAGACCATCTAAAAATCAAATGGCCTCCAGTAGATTGCGACAGAGCACCTATTTTCAGAGGGTGATTTCAAAGGAAGTGCCTTTATTACGAGCGAGGTAGGGCACGTTTACAAACAATGGGTGTCCGACGCCGCTCGGTAAGGTCTAATGAGCCATTATGCGCCTCAGAAATGCGAGGTTGCATTAAATGTTCCTGTTAACGTTTTCGAAGTCTCTGTTTGTAGTTTTGTTAGAACACGCATTGTTAGCGTCTTGTCTGGCTTGTCATTGGCTTGTAATGTATTTATTATAGGGCGTGTAATGGCCTTGCATCGAAGCTAGGATCTGCTGAAACTTTTCGATTAGAAATTGGTGGTTTGGCAGATGATTTCTAAAATTAGAATTATGTGCAAGATACACTGGTATTTCCACTATGCAATAGATTTTGCTAGATGTTTAATTCATAGGTAACAAAACCTGTGAAATGTTATTTCATAATTTGTAGGGTTTAATTTACTTATGTATGAAATTGATTAAAGTTACTAATCATAATATCTTTTCAGATTTTTTTTTTGCTTGCAAAATTGAGAAGTTACTACACTTAAAGACTAGGTAATATTATTTGCCTAAGTAATTCAGTTGCCTCAATTGTCGTAATACTTCAATACCTATTACCTAAATATCTTTGCATTTAATTTCCCTCGATATCACAAACCGACACAAATCAGCCGAATATAAAATCATAGTTAGTTGTAAATTTGACATGGCGCTGGCCGATTCATGTTGGACTCGACAAAAGATTTCGCAACCAATACCGCCTTTCAATTTGCGACCGAATTAATTCCAAACCGGGCTGCACGCTAATTGTCGGGCTAAATGACAAAAGTTCCACTCGCACAGAAATTAGAAGTCGAAAACTGTGACGTAAATCGGCTTGTGTTGGTTTTGTACGAAGTGCCACACGAAGGAAGGTGTAATTTAAGTTTAAAACTACAGTTTGCAAGCGGTGTGCTAATTAATTAGATCTCGGAAGTGTTGCCCAGGCTATTTCTTTCTTTTTAAATTAATTAGAAAAACGAATGCTCACGCTTGACGAAATGTTTTCCGTTTCCTTTTTTAAATCCTAATGATATTTAATAATTTAATTTGAAACTACTTCGTATTAGATCCTATATAGTTTTGGAGAGAAATGGCGCTTTATGCATTTTCGATGTGGTTACAATCGCATTTGGTAACTCATACACGTACTATTTTGAGTAACCAAATCTTTATTGATCAATTATTGAAGAACAAAGTAAATATGTAAATGCTTCAAATATGTTATATTACTACTATATTATTACTATATGACATATAAAAAATGAAGTGAACGCACAAGAAGTGCGTGGTGGCCTGTTGGTAACGGACCAGACGCGGCTGCCTACATGATCACGGTGGTCGCGGGTTCAAATCCCAGGGCACACCACTGACTTTTCGGAGTTACGTGTGTATTGACAGTCAATCACCACGCACTTTAACGGTGAAGGAAAACATCGTGAGGAAACCTGCATACCGTAGCGATTTTAAAGAATTTCTACGGTATGTAAGTCCGCCAACCCGCACTAGGCCAGCGTGGTGGACTATATGGCCTAACCACTCTCAATCGATTCCCTCGATTGTAGAGGAGGCCCGTGCCCTGCAGTGGGACGTATATGGGCTGATATAGATATAAAAAATTACAGTAACTGATTTATTAACACACCCTTTAGGATATAAGAATATGACTTGCAATAAACCTTGCAATAAACAGAAACTGGTTTGCCATATCTAATCTGCAATCTACATATAAACGCGCAAATCTTGATAATTTTGGTTAGCTCAAGAAGATAATTTGGACAAAGCTATAATATAAACATAAACTTACAAATTATTATCCGTAAATGGCGTGAATGAGTATCATAGTAAACCTGTTTAGGTTCAGCCCTTTTAAAACGTGCCTTTGATTATAAATTCCTATTCTATGTTGATCAATTGCTCTTACAAGTAAAGTAACCGACAGATTTTCTCATCAGTAATATCTTAGAAATCCAAACATCAAATTGCTTATTGACTTCAAAATTGCTCTAGATACATTTTAATTTCCTATTAAGTCATCTTTATGCTTCTAACCCACTAGTTTATAATGTACGTAGTATTTTACAGCCTCCGTGGCGTAGTTGGTTAGACGCAGCCTGTGAAACGAGAGGCCGCCGCGCGGGTTCGATCCCCGCACCGAAACAAATATTTGTGTGATCTACAGGTATTTGTTTCGGGTCTGGGTGTTTGTGAGACCGAAATAGTCTCTTGTAGTTACTGATACCTACGACACAAGACTCGATCTAAGTGTGGGGTCAGGACTATGTATGTGACTGTTGGGTGTATTTATTTATTTATTTATTATTTTAGGACTTTTAACATACTATTCATTTAATATTGATTCCTATTGCGAATTACCTAACTCTAAATGCACTATTGACAAAACACTTTTTATTTTTATAATTACCTTATTATAAGAAGGTATTATATAAAACAATATAATTAAAATTTGGGTTAGTCTGCAGGATCACTGACCGATAAGTAAGTAGGATACCCCGCGGAAGCCGTCGGCCGTCACGATGCTATCGAATGAAAAAACCTAAAATAATGTGGTGACCCAGAAAATAACTCGGCCGCTAGTAGCCCAAGGATTACTGGTGTAGGTTTATGGCTGTACGGTAGGACTAATAAATTTGAGGTCGACTCCTTAAGTGTGTTTATGTTTAGATCGGTCGGTTTAATGGTTTTGTGATGATTAAGGAAATCATGATGTTTGGAGTGTAGGTATTTTGGATTTTATGGTTTTCGATTCATTTGAGAGCATCTGGGATTTTGGGAAGTTTGAGGATCAATAATTAAACAATTTTGCCATCATTATATAGTTTTGATTGTTAAGTGTAAGTATTTTTGTAATGTCTGTATAAATCTACAATTCAGGTAAAATTCTTTATATCTATAAGAAGACTGAAGAGAGGTAGATAAAAGTATTAATCAATATAAACTTCTATTGAATATTTTCAAGAATTGATGATCCACGGATTCCGACAAGTGAAATAAAGCCAACAATATGCGTTAGAATTTATTGCATTTTATAAACGTTACTATTTGTCTTCACGCGAACTGTAATAAAGTACTGACTGCTTCCTGCCAAAGAATCTCTAGTTGGTGATAAATATACGGACATGATTCATAAATTACAACGCGGTTCCTAGAACTTGACCAGTCGTAAATAACAAAAGTCAAGGCAGAAAAGCGAGGGAGTTGTTAAAAAGACGATGACCTGACGCACGAAACGATTCAACTTCCAAGGGGAAGGAAATTATGGAGGGTTAATTTTCTTTTGTTGTGTCTGCTAATGTCTAATCAAGTCTTTAAGCTTTAAACTTGAAGGAACGCATTTCAAATTGGTTAAGTGTATGTCGAATTCTATCAGTATTTCAGATATTTTATAGACAGTAACATATTTTTGAGAAAAAGTTATTAAAATGTATTACTTTTGATTTTAAAATTCACCGCTTGGAAGGTGTCAGTTTGTTACGCAAAGTTTTCAACTCCAAAAAGTCACGTTTTTCAATTAGAATTAATTAAAAAACCGATTCTTGCAGGCTTGAAATGAGCCAGAACCTAGGTTTTCAGCCAGTATACGGTGCAACTACACCAATTTAGACGTGCACATACTGACTGCCGTACTCAGAGACATTTAATGTCAATTAAATCATTACTAAGTGTAGATTTTACAAAGAGAATCTATACTAAGGAACGATTAATTAATTGACATTAAACGTCTCTGAGTGCGGCCGTAAGTCAACTATTCAATTGGTATAGTAAGAAGTTAGTCAAGTATTCAAATGAGTCAACTCACCTGATGTCTCGTTAATATTGAAGAAGGGCGTGAAAGGGTTCCCTTCAGACACCAATCCGTATCTGATCTGCCTAGGGGCTCCCTTATCTCCATCTTCAGCTCGGACCTTCACCACCATGTCTCCAGGGGCCACCTGTCTTGGTAAGTGGGTGATAGGGGGAGCTGAAGTGAACACCGGTGGCATGTCCTGAACGTCTTGCACCACTACCACTACCTCCAGGCCGGCTATGTTCCTGGTGTCTTTGCCGACTTCGATGTAGGGGTCCTGTGGAAGTTGATTTGTTAATTGATTGATATTATTTATTGGATTTGTTGATTATTGAGATTGATTAGATGATCATATTTTGAAGACCAATAGCTTAATTTTATGAGTAAACAATAACCCAGGTGGTATAAACATGAAGAATATTTTAATTTAAATTATTATTTCGTGTCTAGTTGTTTTCGTTTCAATAATAAATCGTCAATTCTGAAAGTGGCTATTCAAATACTGAGTACTATAAAACAGAATTTAAAACGCGGATTGAATATTATTATTCTCAAGAAAATTTTCAAACGCAAATTGTAACTTGGTAATACTTAAATGTGATATCTGATTCAATGTACCCAAATAGTATAATGTTCATTAAAACACTGATTTAATCAAAACAGTTTTATCAATGAATTAAACGCAGCAGTATCCTTAACTGAAATCTAAACAAGGCAATCTCTGCAATCTTGGACACAGACCGAAGTAATGTACCATTTGACAAATGTACAAGCTCCTTGGCAATGTAGAAATCACTGGCGGGGCCTGTAATGCCATGTTAATGCGTAAACGCGCCTTGGAAGGTTTCCGTATGATGTATGATGAGGCCGTATTCCGTCCTTTAGCAATTAACGCCAATTAAAATGCTACAACAAATAAGATTCTAGGCCGATACAGACTGAATCGAGTAAATAATTGAAGGTAATTAAGCAGCTGTTGAAAGGCTGTGTGTGATTCACGTTGGAGTTTTGATCACAGTCTGAATGAGCTATATTGGGGAACTATCACTTTCTTCCTGATAATTTGCGTGAAAACAGCTTTGCTGTCACGTTAACCACTACTATTAGTCTCTGCATCTCTGTTATTCTAAGTATATCCTACATTATCAAAAGATAGTAAAGCGTCCATGCTTCTCAAAGCATTATGGTTTTTGGTTGGCAGCAACCATCTTTGGTAACTTTCTATCTTTTGAGCTATTTCCTCATATACCGCGCTAGTGAAATGTGTCCTCCAATCAAACTTTCTGCTCTCTCTTGCATAAATCCTATTAAGCGATAGATATCTTATTGACAATGAAAATACCATTTAGTGCTTACCACAGCGAGCAGAGTCAGATGATACATAGACTGGGCTTCGAAGTCCAAAGGTCCGACCAAGAAGATGGTTCCCTCAGTGTTCTCGGTGGAGACACGACGCTGGCGTATTGCGAAAAGTGGCGAGCCCTGTGAATAAATGTTTGTATTAGTGAAAAGGTAGGTCCTGATGTTAATCGACAAGTTTATTTGAATTTAGTTAGTCGCATTCAGCTAGCCGTCGAACGTGATAAATGAAAGGGACAAATTATTTGATCTGTTTCTTTATGATAATTTATTCCTTTACTAGAAGCATAAAAGTGATATTTTTTGCAATTTGTAGCGAGTTTTAAATAAGGTGCCGTAACGCTTGTATCTTTGAAGACATCACACCTTGAAAAAAATTGTCGAAAAATTGTGCTTTTTAAGTACTGACTGGTGTCTATAATTTACAATATGAAAATTGCACTCATCACGATGCAATGCACATGAAAATAATCGCAGGCATCCAGACAATCAAGAAATAAAAAAAGGCAGCATCCACATGTCGAATGCGATACTATAATGAGCTATTATCCTCACCACTTAACCTTTAAAATAAATTGGATTTGTCTATAATGACGCGCTTTTTTTAGCCTGGACGCGTGTACTACATGTAATATGTTAAATTGCAGTACATGGGACGCGGCCTACATTATTATAGCATTTAAGCGGTCTTAAATGACCTCGGGTGCGACCGTTTTCTGCAAACTGTGGGAATTTTAACGCCTCGGGTCCTCTTAATGTTGCGTAATTAGGGATGCCACGGCACCAAATTGGGTGAAGATTTTTTTTTTATTGCCGTCGTAGGCAGACGAGCATGCGGCTCGCCTGATGGTAAGCGATCACCGCCGCTCATGAACCTTCGCAATGCCAGGGGTCCAGCACAACAAAGTCGCTGCCTACCGTGAGGAGAGTACTCTCTTTAAACCTTGCTTAAAGAAGGACAGGTCATAGCGCTCAGGAAACACCGAAGCAGGGAGATTTGCGATTTTTAAATATTTTTGGGTAGATTTATTTACTGAGTTGCGAAGGAGGGATAGAAATACTGTTTGTGACGATAGAGTGGAAAAGAAACGGTCAGTTCTGGCTGCTAATATTTGGTTTGGAGCTTTGCAATTTGCATAACATCTATACCTGTTCCTGATTCTTTTTTGATAAGTTTTATAAACTCAGAAAGTTGGAAGTAAGAAAGTTGGATTGCATTTTTAATACAGATATTTGTTTACTGCTTTTTAATATTATCAAGATTAAAAGTTGTCATTCATTACGCGGTTGCCAGAACGATTGTAGATAATTATTATAAAAGTAAAGATTCTGAAATAAATCAGAATAAAAAAAAAGTAAAGATGTTGTTTATTATGCGACAGACCTAACATTGCAAAGTGTGAGTCCAGTGTTTATATCATTTAAGTAACACACTTTATGATATATATTACAATGAGGAAGTACGGGTTCTCGCATATCTTTATGTTACGGGTTCTCGCATAAACAGCTCCCATCATTAAGGTCAGATTTGTTAACGTTTGAAGAAAAAACTCAGCTAAATGACTGTTCATAGAACTACTGGCACTTGGCATAGATCAGGGGCACGCGTACCGTACCGCGCGTTGAATCTAAACTGTACACAATAGCGGAATCAGAATCTGTAATGCTTAAGTAGATGAAGTTTAAGTTAGTCTGAGGCAAAGTTTGCTAGGTGTATCGTGGATATGGGAGATATGAATATTGATTGTAGTAAGTTTGAATTTAGGACTAGTTTAAAAGCGTACCGTGGGATTTGTTTTAGGCACTTAAAATAAAAACATGATATGGATATGTTAATTACTTTTTTATCAGAATTTCTATAGTACGTGATTGTAGATGAAAGTAGCTAGCAGATAGGTGAATGATGGTTTATGATGGAACTTATAATCCCAAAGGTTTTTAGGATAAATAAGAAGCAGGAACGATTTCATAATCATTCAACAATTTTAAGGTATCTTAAGTAGCATCATTCAGATGTTTTTGTAAATTAAAACCAAAACATTTTTGCATCATATCTTGATTTTTTGAGACTAATTTAACCAACTGGTAACCCTGCGGTCTATAATTGTGCAACATCATCGGACCAGCCGACCGGACCAACCCATCTCATTGTGTTACGGTGCTGTTTTGAAATGGCACATAATTCGCTATCCTTAATGTAAATTAGTGTGATTTGAATAGATTTTCACACGATCACCACGATCTATCGTTACATTATTCTACTTAGAAAGGAAAACAGTGTTATATTAATATCCACTAAATATTAGGTTGGACTGAGGCGATTTAAACGGGACTTTGTTTTAGGTTAGGGGCGGCATCATGACTTGAAACTGAAAGTTGTTCCAAAACTTTAAATGGGTACATCGCAATGGTGAAGATTGTTATCTATCACCACTTGTCATCCAAATCCAATCTATGACGACAACAATATCTCATCTCGTATTTTTACCGGAAGTTTCATCAACTAAACTCATTGCCTCTTAAATTTAGGCGATGAAAATTAAGTGTAAATGAATTTACGAAGACTTAACTATTAGATAACAAGTTATTAAGCGTATAATAACGAAATGACATTAGGGTTGTGCTGCGCGAAAATGACACCCTATTATCGCAAGCAAACTACATTACGCGGTTACGACGAAAGCCGTGTCAAACGCGTTTGAAAATGTCATTAGACAACCCTAAAATTACGGTCACACTTAACACACGCCACGCTAAGCCACGTCATTAGCTTATGGAAATAGAATCAACCTTTTTGTTAGTGAAGTGTTACGTGACTATTACCGTGGTTGGTGGTTGAATGACTAATGTACACAAGCTTTGTACTTTTTACGCATGTCATTATAAATAGTTTTCAATATCGCAATATGCAGGTAATGTAATTTATCTTGGTGTAATTAGAATTGTAAAACTCATGGTATGAATTATGATGCATTTTATAACGATAATTACACAGAGAAATTTTATTTTATTGCAAATGTCTGTCAGATAAGCTACTCATAGTAATTAGTGTGAGATGAGTGAAGATCGTATCTAATGTGTACTCACACCTCGGGTCCTAGGTACATTGAGGATGGAGGTAAATAAAACAGGAGGCGTAAGGTAAAAGCTTAAAACCAGAACGTCAGTAAATATTTCACATAAAACAAAACATTACCATAATCGCTGCTCTTTAATATTATTTTGAAATATTTATCTCTATAATATATTAAGCTGAGGATTATCGAGAATACCTTTGTGTGGCAGCCACAACATCTTGTTGTTATCAATAGCTCTCCGAGAACGGCTTACAGATTGATAGAAAATTATGAATAAATATTCAAGCGTCTCTTTAAGTGGCGTTCTGTCAGTATGTCATTATCTAACGCCATCGGACACCCATAATCATCCGCGTCGAGCACACTCTAAAATGCAAATGAATAGCTCACCCATAGCTCAAGTTCCAACGGTTTCGGTGACAATGGATTTTTTCTCGCAATTACTATCTCGAGATCGGTCCCTCGCTTCGCATCCTGTAACAAAACAAAATTTGATGAGTTCTTACATTTTTTTTTGTAAAATGATAATGAATAATGTGATATATTTTTAAAAACATATTTGACTTATTTCAAACATCCTTCTTGATTTTTGAGCTATATCTACGGAAAGTCCACATCTATATGTGATCTACATAAGTTTTTCTTAAGCTTATAAACTTAGTATAGATCATTCGACTAGTTTCATACATACATAAACATCACGCCCTTTTCCCAGAAGTTGTAGGCAGAGGTCCAACCAGGACACCCACGTATCGTCTTAAGTGTTCCGTCTCACTATGTAAAAGGTGGCGAGCCTAGTTACAATAATTATAAAAAGACATTGCGTTCCACAAGCATTGATTCCATGTTTTACCTAAAAGTTGGACTTATCAATAACAGTTTGGAAACCGTATTCTAAACAAATCGTTTCAGATAAGACTACAAGTACCTCTTAACTTAAATATCTACATGAATTAGATCATAGAGGAAATAAAGGGTTGAATACAATAGGGTCCAATTGAATGCAATTTTACGTATACGAGGGGTTATGGCGTGTTATTATCGTAGAAATAGAGCAATCAGGTAACTTCGTACCGCTTAGCTATTTATTAACACTAAATATGCCATTATTCCGTCTAATGCTTTGGTATTAGTTCTTAAACGGTCCACGTAAATAGCTATTGTGTTATTATGATTTGCTGTTATGGTTTTTGTTTGTGAAATAGGTTAATATTTTGAATTGAAGAGATTCGACTAAGTTGCAATAACTGTAAGTTGTGTACAAACTCTTTATTGCGATGTAGTCAATAAATTGTTCGGTCAATAGCGTAGTTGGAAATGAAATGGACAGTCGAAGCAAATGTCTATGTTTTGAGCTAGTTTTCTGAAGGCACGTTTATGTTATGCATGCACAACATTACAAAAAGAATTAGGTTTATGTTATCACACGATAAAAATATGGAAATATTCGAAAATATGCGAAAATATTTTTTTCTTTGTAGTATACTGTTGAAAACGATCATTGCGATTTACAGTTATGTTGCATGCTTTAATAATAAAGAAAAATATCCCGTGGTTTACAAGAATTTCGTAGTTCATGCAGTCTCACAATTTGTACGATACGACGCATAGTTGACTGAGAATGTACTCGTGCATTCAATGGAAGAGCCCGTGTCCATCCGTTGGAAGTTTAATCACAGACCTGTTACTAAGTTATGTATTCCTAATAGCTCAATCAATTTATGCATAAATAGCGTTTTCCCATCAATACAATATGCAAACATGTTTACAATATTCTATTAGAAACTGTAATTTGCGTTCACAATGTTTATTTTATAAAGAGTTTAGTTTTAGTTTGTTTATCTTTACTTTTTAAGTAAAAACCCTACACATGTTAAGATCTGTTTTATAAGACCTCTATACCTATTATTCAAAGATTCCTAAGTAGCCTATGTTAAATCTCCAGCCCATAAGCTCATAGAAAACCGATCCTAAAAAAAGATTTTGTATCTGAAATTTATATCATTATATTATACAATTATGGAGATTTCGAGTAGACGAGGCCCGTGCCCTGTAGTGGGATGTATATGGGCTGGTGCAGATACAGGTAAAAGTATTGGAATCAATCATAATGAACCGTGAGTGTGCTGCGATTCGCGTGAATCTATATCTACAATTTAAAAAAAATACCGTATTAATTATTTCGACTGGCAAGATATTACTATCCCTATTGGTACTTTATCTGTACCTACTCCACTTCATTATCATCAGATGTATTGTAATATCTTTGTTATACCAATAAAAAAAATATAACGCAAAAGATCATGTCAAGTGATTTCTACCATAAAATAAGGACAAACTCACTTTCTTTACACTACTTTGACGTATTACACGGGAATAATAAACGCAGACTTAGAAAACAGGATTCAGTACTAGCCGACTACCGGATGCAATTTATCTGTCCTAGCTGTTATTAAGATCTGGTTTTGGTTCTACTAAGTTTTTCTAATAGCCAAAGCGAGGGTTTGCATGCATCGCTTCGTGATTATGGAGATGGAAACTTGTACCGAAATTATCATTTATATAAGAGCTGGTGTTTCCGTTTGGATTTTCTAAGGTACAGGTAATATATCAAATAATAATATTACTAAAAGCATAATATTTTATAGATAATTAATCACCGCAAGTGTTTATAAAATACAACATAAAGTAAACATACATTGTTGCATTGTCTGCATAGTTTACCATCTGGTGCATAGTACTTCACGTAAAAAAAATATTAAAAATGCGTAATCAAAACTTAAGTATGTTTAGCATAAAGACTAGCCACGAAAAGCTTAAAAGCCGATAAATCTACCAATAATGGAAGAAACTATAAAACTCGAATAAAAATACGATATCCGGAAAATCACTTGTACCGTACTTAAATAATACATGATTCAAAGTGCAAGAACAAACAAAAGGAAATCCGCATGTCGTTGAAATTATAATTTCTATTGTTTTATATGTATCCTACAGATGTCCTGGATAAATATGGATAAAAATGAATGGCTTTATCGTGGATCGTCGCTTTGATATGCTGAACAGCGCACGGCATACGAAACTGTTATTTGCTAGCGAAATCCGTTTTTCTGTATAGATAAATGTTTATTTTACAGAAAACTTAAGTATGTAATAAAAAAAATGCACCCAACATATACATAGTCCTGACCCAACACTAAGATCGAGTCTTGTGTCGTAGGTATCAGGAACTACGAGAGACTTTTCGGACTCACAAACGCCCAGAATCTAAGCAAATAAGTACTTGTGGTTCACACTAACATTTGTCTCGGTGCGGGGATCGAACCCGCAGCCTCTCGTTTCACAGGCGGCGTTTAACCAACTGCGCCACGGAGGCTATCAATTAGGACTTACATATTTTTGAATTTTTAAGTAAAAATATTCGTTGGATTAAATAAAAGACGTTAAAAAAACAGCCCTTAGCGAACTAGTTCCGTTATGTACTAAATACATTTCTTTTTTATTATGTTATTTTCGATATTATCGTTGTAAGACCAAAAATTCTGTCATAGTTCTAATACCCACGATATAAACTCATATATACGTAACATCTGACTAATGATAGTATTTAATTATGTTATAAAATTTATTATTATGTTACAACCTTAAATTACAATATTTGAGGATATCGGCAGACTTATCAGCCTTTGGAATTAAAAGAGAAAAGGAAGGACATTAAGAAGCGGAATATTTAAGCTCTTCAAAACAACACTCTAAAATAAATTACCTCAGGCACCAAAATAATGCTCGGCTGGTGCGGAAATATAGTATCCCTGGGGGTAGTAGCGTTGGTCCCGGTGATGGAGCAGGCGATGCGACTGCTGCGCCCCCTGGTGTTGCGGGCGGACAGCCTGAAGTCTACGTAGCGACCTGGCTCCAGCCTCCTCAGGAGAATCACGTTGGCTTGGCACACTGAGTTGTACCGCGTGCAGGGCAGCGACTCGATGCCTATGTCTAGGCGGCCCATCTGACCTGATGATGAAGGGTATTAGTTTTACTTGTATGTTGATGCTGCTAAATTTTAAGAATGTACTCGTAATGAGATCTAGCTTATTTTAATATATAGCGAGCCGCCTTATATGTCAGGCCAGTGCTTTCTGGAAAATATTGAATTATGAACAAGTCATGTTTTGTTCTTGACTTACGAATCGAAGCCAGGGTCACAGACTATCTTTACAGTCGGTAATTAAATGTCATGAATTCGAAAAGGTTTCATACCAATAATTACATTAAAAAGATGCAAGAGCTTCTTTACAATAACAGGATGTTTAATACAAGCATTCCGAATATAAACCCTGAATTGCAAATGCATTTAAAAACGTTATTAAGTAAGATTTTCGAGAAGAATGCACCACGTCAATTTCAAACTACCACAATAATTGTTCTAGGAAACCATTCACCAAGTTGTTACAATATAACGTTATTACAAAGTAAGAATTATAACTACATCGACACACTCGAATTGAACGCGGCCGCTGAAGTTTACACCCAATTCCTGGTATGAATTAACTTGATTTTGTATCTGACTGTCGCTGTACTGCTTAATTGGACCTCCCCGTCTAGCGCAATCATTTTAGTATCTCATTTGCTTTAATTAATTTAACAAGCGCGTTGGTCTATGAACTTTGCATCGAGGATATCATATACGGACACAATGTTGTCATCAGGTTGAGATTTCTTCGTCATCAGAATTTTATCATCTTCTAGTGAAGATTGGTGTTGGCTTCGTAACAGGACTGAACATTAAGACTTATTCTTTTGACAGTAATAACATCACTAGTTTCTCAGAAATTGAATGAGGATGTAAAATTACTCTTCAAACTGCCAAATCGAAATTAACGGTCTCTATCACCATCAACCTGTCAACTACCTAAGCCTAAATTGGATGAATGAAACATGATACATTTTGCAAACATTTCCCATTTGTTTATCAACTACGTAACACTTATTAGAAGTAAGGTAAAATAGAACTTGACTAATAAATTCCCAGTAACCGCCTTTATTAAAACTGGCAGTAAGAGTACTCTAAACCTTTTTTTTAGCGAGAAAAAAAGCTTTTTCCTCTTTCAGCACCGCGGGGGAAGCCGCAAGGGATATATCAGTGTTACTGGCCTTGCAGCCCGGCATGCTGGGGATTTTGCAGCCGGGTCAGGTCACAAACAAAACCTACACCAGCATACCCACTGAAAACCCCTTGATGAAAGTACCTTAAACCTGGATGAAATTCTCATAAGCTTCCTTATCCACATTCATACACTACTCTAATATGAGCTACATACCAATAAGCTCAAAATGCAGTGGATAATCGAAGTCAGGGTCGGAGGCGCGTACTCGGTAGATGACTGAGCCCACAGCAGCGTCAGCGGGGACCAGCACCAGCCGCATCAGGGTGCTGGGGTCGAACACCGGCTCGCCAGCACGCACTCCCCACACTGCGCATAGCAGTACCACCGCCAAGGCGAAGGTCATCCTGGAAGGAGAAAGACGTTAATGATGGCAGTCTTTGAGTTGGAGATGAGAATATTGGTCAGTTGATTTTGATAGTTTAGGTAATAAAAGAGAAACTAGTGGAAGAATTAGAATTCGTTTCATGAACGGGTGATGTGGAACCTAAAATTTTCCTTAAAATTTCAGATAACACAACACAAGACTTATATCTAAATCTATATTTGGAAGTTGCCCTGTGTGATTGCTGTAGTTCTTGATAAAAATGTTATGACTGAAATTCAACACTGAAATAAATAAATTATTCGCCTTTTTTCAAAAAATTTACCATATCAAAGAATTCAGTCAAGAATAAAATGGAATATTCTAATTTTCGTCATTTAATAATGCCGTTCCACAAGATGTTTAAAGCGTCCACAATAAGTTAATTGCTCGGGAAACATTCAACAAAACATTTTCGTTATTTATGCAAATTTTATTCATTGTCTCAAACTTGCAAACTTATTCATTTAAGGACTTAAGTCTTATCCTCAAGAAAAGCTGTAATTAAGTTTGTACCATTCAAATTGATCTGTATTTGGAATAAAAAGGAGAGGAGCAAAGACGTCTGCAAACAACGTTATTGGGATGCGAGTCGGTTTATTATGTTTGGTGACTCTTTTAACTCGAATGCGGGAGTCAGAAGTTCGAAGAAATCCCGAGGAATTTGAAGTCAAAGATTTAGTATTCAATTATAAATTTGTGTTAGGATTGGCACTTGAGCGTTCGACCGCAAACTAACTCGGGTTGCGAAAGGGAAAATTGTGTTATGAAATCATACTAGCGCTTCTGTGTAGCGGGAAGTGACTCTTTATGGTTTGCTGGTAATAACACTGAGGATGCAATCAACTTGATTTCATTTCACGTTCGCATCAACTCTTTCACTTAAAAGTTGTTTTACAAAATTCTATTATGGATAAATAGTTTAAATTATATTGTTTTTAAATTGTGTTACTGTAAATTTAACTTAGACGGTTACGATTGAGAACACGAAGGTATCCAGCATATAATTACTGAGATTTTACCAAATACTTCATGGATAGTGTCGATATAACTAACAACTATAATTACTATTCATCATTTAATTACGCAATCAATATAAAACTTGTAAGCAATAGAAGTTTAAATCTTGCTGCTCGATGTTGTGGCTTATCTTACAAGAAACTACTGAGTAACCTTGCTCTTTGACTCTCAATCTGATTTAATTTAAATTAACACAAACTATATCCGCTCCAGTAGCGGTATTGGGTGTAGTCGAAACGAGGTCAGAATAATTGAAATTGCACGTTCTATAGTAAAATTCGTTCCTTCGAGTAAATCCGCTCCCGTAGTGTCTTATCTACTTCGTTGCAGTTGTGTAAGTAATACAACAAACAAGTTCACTGGCACGTTGGTACAGAATACGACTAACTGAGGAACTTTCGGATAAGCATTACGAGAACTGGAGCGTTCACAAAGGATTTGTATCGAGATTAGATTCCTCAGTCCACACGCCAACAGACTTAGCGAAACCAATAAAGTTTAGCCGAGAAAAACAATTAAGTTTAACAAATGAGTTGCGACCAATTATGTTGGAAAATAAACATTTAAAAGACGTAAAAGATAATTTGAAGCGAAAGACAAATGTAGCGACGGCTGCGGCTGATTTAGAGTGGACTCCACACAGACTGGATGGTCCGTGTTCCCTCGTCGCCGTTAGCCGATGTGAAATATTTGTCTGACGCGAACACCCGACGCTGTACACTCTAAATCTTGTCGCGTGCTCGTTCTACGAGTCGCGGCCAAATATTACCCACTACCAAACATAACATTATAATATACATTAGTACAGCACGTACTCTCCCATTAGCTTGTACATGTGACCGTTAGAATTACAACAAAAAGCCGTTGCCGGTACGAATGATGTATTGATTTATCAAGAAGACGACACTTGTATTAAAGCTAAGAACTAACATCGCAAACGAAACATTTCTATCTAGAGTGCAAATTAAGTCCGACCTGGTCCGACAGAAAAGCAATTACTGCCATTCGATCATTCGGGAAAGCGCAGGAACGTAATTAAGGGATTATTATCCCGTGGACGGAGGATTCAAGCTCTTAAATCATTGGAGGCTGTACGTTTATTCCCTTGACTTTATTGTTCGCTTTGCGGTATGGTAATGTTCTCGAATAATACCTGTTCGTCGATAAAGATTGTTGTTCGACAGTTTAGCTCGAAAAGTGTTGTTGGAGCTAAATGCACATCCATAAAAAGTTGTTCAATGCTCGTCTGAAAACGGCAACACTGCCGTGATTTCTGTGATACTAGAGTATCATTTGTCAGTGTTATTTACGAGTTTCTGTTATTTAAGGTGGCGAACAGACGGCCCCGGGCAAGCATGCTTTCAGAACAGCGGGAGATAGGCGGCAAAAATGGCGGGCTCACGATGTCACCGCCGCTGACCCCGGCTTCACATAATAAAGCGCTGCCCCTTTTTGGTCACGGCTCCCTATTATCATAACACTAAGTGTGTGAGTAGCGGACGTGAGCCCCGCGCCAACATCTCTGATAGCCTCTCCTCATGCTTATTATAAATTCTAATACTAAATCTCGTAACGTTAACGCTTTGCTCTGGGCGATCGATTCGTAAAGATACGGCCATAGTTCCCAGACGGAACGTGTACCGTCGTAAAACTTTTATTGCTAATTTACTCGTCTATCGCCTTCTCAGAAATCAAAACCGAAGTGTTGACGTATCGTTACGGTATTAATTATACGGATTAGGAATTACTCCACCAAGGCGAACACGTAGGAAGTCGGGTAGGGTCTTGCAATAGGATTAACTGCCTAATTCCATATTGGGTGGATGATGAGATCTTGATATTTTTCAAGTAATATTTTTTTGTTAACGTTACAATACACAAACCAGTCCAGGTCAAAGTTCTAGACATTGTCGCGGAGTAGCGGTCAGTCGATTCTATCGATTTTTCCATGTTTACATCGCTTAGCTAGAAGTGAATGACTCCGCAACCGCTTTGTAGGCCAACTGCATAACTCGTTATCTGTTAATACGAAAAGCAGAATGACCAACGTTCAATTACAGCAACTATAGAAACGCGCCGCAAATTCCGGTAACAGTACCAATTTCGCATAATTCTAGACAGTTAATGAAGATATCGGCAGAGATATCCCTTTTAAATAGAGTAACAGTAATTGGGAATCGTGTGGATCAGCTATTGGCTTATTAAGGGTTTATAAATGGCTTGGTTGTTAATCATGACCCTCTATACAAGGGTATCGTGGGCTGTGCCGCGGTAAATCTGGGCAAAAACGTAACTTTATAGCGAACATCACGCGAAGTGACCCCGACGACCCCATTAGTTATGGAGTGTGTTGGGGTAACCACGTTCGCAACCGTATTATTAATCTAATCATATTAATCATGGTTAAAACCATCACGGACTCTTGTTGTTGGAGATTTTTGAAGATGATTATGTGTCAACAGTTGTCAGTTCCGTTATTGTAATTTTATTTCGATCGAGTTTAATGAAGTTTATTGAGATCTAAGACTTAATAGGAATTATTTAAGATCATATCAGTCTTTATATTCAATGATAAATAATTGACTTTAAAAAAGATATTAACTAAGGCTGTCATGGCGAGACAAATCTTATGGGACTCGATAGCTTCATATTTAGGTTCGAACTGCTTTAATCTGAATCAATCAAGAACTAAAACTGTCAGTTAAATTAAGAAGAACAATTTTAAAGATTCAATTTCTAATAGCCAGTATAATTGAAATATTTAATTACCTAAAGAAAACACATAGACCGGCTAACATCGACGAACTATTGGGTGCTAAAATATAAAACGTTGCCAACAATATTTCACACATTGAAGTTTTAGAACGGGCGACTGAAAACATGACGGGTTTTGTAATAAATGTTGATGGATCTAGTTTCAAATAAACTTAAGTATTTAGTTGCCGGGCTATTTATTGCTTCTGCAGACCCCTTATTAATACCAGTCAGAAGCAATTTATTTTACCCTACTATTTTACCCTACGAATATGCTAGACGTCACAGTGTTTAATAGCTTATTATGTTCTTCGTTTGTATTGTTCTAAGTTTTGTTTAGATATTTAGTTTTGGTATTGTTTTAATTAGAAATAAAAAAGAATTGTCTCAAAGTATTTTTTAGTTGATCAGTAACGGTATCGGTTTATATTTTTTCTTCTCTTATTTAACCACCATGAGTTATATTTTTGTGATTAACATACAATTTAATACTAAGATTGAATTTGAAAAAAAAAATATCTTGACAATTTTCTTCAAATTCATTTCGAATATATTCTTTACGTACAAAATAAATCAGCGATCACCATATCATTCACAGCACCCAACCGCGTCTTCTCAATATTACAGAAATTAACTAACAAATGTAGACTACATGGAATTTCATAAAATTCCCGTGCGACCAGGAAAGCAGGACTTGCAAAGGTCAAACCACGAGCGAGTCCACTACTAGTAATCAATAATGTTCCGTCACGAAACACACGCTCTGGCCGATCGCGTATTTATTTTGTAACATGAACAGCACTCGTGTATACCAGGAAAGCAGTAAATAGAAAATATCTAATGGTGCCACTTGTCTCGGAATTTCGCGATAGTGAATTAGGGCGTGACGCTGGTGATAGATTCTTATTATTGTACATTTACTAAGAAATCTTTTTTTGGTTACTTTTGGATTTTCCGTTTCATAAAATAGTTTCAATTTAACTTTAATTGACGGTAATAGAAGTAGACTATTAGGCTGATGTTGATGTCTTTAGGTTAAGTAGAACACAACATAACTTTATCTATTCGCTTGATTACAATAAATTGCTTCTGGTATTTTTAGATTTTTAAAGCAAAATTTGACTCATATAATCAAATTCTTTAGTAAAACAATACTTAGACGTAGAACTGGGTCTAAATCATATTTCGACATTAGCAGGACTTTAGCTTTTTACGTTTTTATTCAACCTCATGTCGACAAGTCAATTATTTGCTTTAAAAGCCCCTCGACTCCAATTAATTTGAATAGCTTTAATAAACATCAATCGTTACGTCACCATATGGGCTCCTATGCCCAATAACAATTAAATGTTATTGCCCACGTGATGTATAAACTTAGTTTTACGTAATACAGAATAGTAAAAATGGATATTTAAGGCGTACTTCAATGTTATTTATTTGAATTTGATAGCATCTCTACGGACATGAAGGCAATTCAAATATTTGAAGTTATTAATAGTAGGTATTAAAGCTTTCGTTTTACTTAGTCTAAAGGAATATTTTTGAATGAAGACAATACTATAGTTTACTAAAATGGAGACCTATTCAAAAGCAATCCACAATGCCTTAAATTTCGATAAAAGTGCCGATATTGAGGAATCTTTGAAAATACGAGCCAGAAGGCTTATATAAAACGCTTTCACACAAATCCCGATTCAGTTCAACAATGGACCGGTACAATCCATAGCAAACTGTATTACACAGAAATACCCCACGGCGTTGCAGAAAGTAGGATGTCGGTTGGACGTTGCGCAATTCCTAGGTCACAATTACAGTTCATATGAATTTGTACTCAGCGATCTACTTTCTCTGGTCACGTCTGCGTAATACAAGCTTAATTTTAACAAATTACCCACAATTTCCTGATATACATCTGCTGTTTCGAAATAAGTATGTATTCGAGATTTACTTCACATTTTTGACTGGTAATAGACATGATAAATGAACCGTGCGCGTTTGTGACAAGCCCTAATTTCTATAACGAAGATTGATAGCTATGAAAGGAACTTTGTATTGAAATATTACGGTTTTAAGTTTTGAAAAAGGAATTCTTCCTGGGTCGAAAATAAAATATATATAAAATTGTTCAAATCCATTAACCATTCACCGATATAGATTTTGGCTAATGGAATGTCGTGTTTCCGCTAGTAGTACTTTTCCGTTTCTACTTTTTGATACTGTCCGTGATAGAAATGTCAACTTATATAAACGTATTAAAGTCATCGGCGTGTAACTGGATAACAAAGTTGTGCAATTCTAGTCCAACTGACCATATAATTAGCGTAAAATGAAAAATGGCGTGCATTAATTATGCGTGTTAAGCAGTTCAGTCAAGCCTTTATCACGACCAATAATGTTTATTCCGTGATCCAAATTAATTTTCTTAGCTAATAAGTTACTTTCATCTTTTATTATGTCAATCGCTTTCAAGCGTATCCAATTAGCAAAGACCTCTTAGATGGGAAGAGAAAAAACGGTAGTAGGTGAGTGCACGGTTCTTGTTAAACTGGCTGCCTCTGTTGCTCAATTGCCACGCAAGACCATCTTGTTACACAATGTGAGCTTTTTGCCCGACGTTGTGCTCTTGAAGCCCCTTTATTCAATAAAGGCAAACAATGAGAGTTCCCTTGTGTGTATTTGTATTTCTGTTTATCGAACGAATATCAGTTCCTGCGCTTTATGTGTTCTAATGGAGGAAGGTATGCCACTGCGTCTTGAACGGGCGATTGTTTGCGTTCGTATTACAACTGTTAGCACTTTTATCATTGCATTACTATGAACAAATGTCTGTGATGAGAACGGTTTCAACAAATGTAAACTTGCAGATGGATTTTTACTCTTACATTTTTTTAAAGGCTTTTTAATGAAATAATATGTAGTGAACCAATTGATGAGATGTACTTCAATCAGTAATTAAAATCCAATCTCATTCCAACGCATCACGGAACATGATACAAAAAATATATATGATTAATATGTACCGTTATTTCACTGTTAAGAGAACGTAATTAAATGAAATCTAATTAAGAAAATGTTACAACCAAATAGACATGAACTATATTGGCCTGAAATGTATCCAATGTTTGTTTCCAACATTTCACATTCTGTTGCACTTGCTCCAACATACCTGTTGCCAATTATAGTTGGTTCCACATCTTCAAATAGTCCAATTGATGGGTAACAAGGTACATCACGATCTAGTTTGGTCGTAGATTGGATGACACCGTTACGGTTAGTCACGTACAATGATTATTAAAAAAACTGTTGTTGCTATTGGCCTCTTTGATACACCACGATTGAATGTTGATGCAGTTTTGTAATTCAGGTTAGTAAATACTTACCCACTTGCGGATGTTTAAAATGACGCAACGCTTTCAGTTCAATGCCGTGATCTAGATCGTGGGAATGGTAAATACTAAAATCCTCAAAATAAAGGTAAAGACAAGGCGAAATAGGAGAATGCTGTGGAATGGAAATTCTTGAAAGGTTTGGCGTCAGCCTGTCGCAAATCGAATCAATCTGGGCGATAAGCCAAAACCGTTTGAAATATGCATAAAGTCGTATTCCGCAATCGATAAATCCAAATTAATGGTTCATTGATTAACTAGTGATTTTAGATCAGGAATTGATCATTATTTCCTTTAATTTAACAGTTCTGTGTGTGATAATGCAAATTATTACAAATAAAAAAACCACCAGATATAAATAAACAGACCAACTGATTTGAAGCAGCAAAACCTATTTATTTTATCTTCTTTTTTTCCTAAATTAAGATTTATTTAAAGAAAGGGCATATTGAAATAAAACTAATTTCTACGGATTTTTTCGCGATTTGGTTGAATTTTTTTCATTTTTAACTTCCGACCCGCCTTCCGAGTTCGCCCCGTGACCACGAAAGCTGGAAAGCAATCGAAACGTCGGGAAGTAAAAAAATGTAAAAAATTAAACCAAGTCGCGATAAAATCCGTAAAAGTTAGTTTTATTTCAATGTGTAACATTCGCGTAAATCTAAGAAACCATTACAAACGGGCATATTATATTCAACTTCTTTATTGCTGGTAAACTTATGTAACTTAAAAAGATAGGTCTAAATTATAATTTTCTAGATCAACTTGCATATGTACGAACGTAATTAACGTTATCACCTTGTAAGCTGAATAAAAAAGTATTACTATGTATTTCCGAATATCTTAGAGCTTATTATAATTTATTTCTACGGCATAATTAACTTTCATATAGATGAATTAGGCGCTTAATAATAATTGAACGGAAACGGTAGATACCCGAGGGCATACTTTATTAATGAAATGATTAATAAAAAATCCTTCATTATATTCGTAATAAATGAAGACACCCACTTAAGTACCAATTATAAATCAAACGTTTCAATTAAAATTTATCATACAGTAACACTGATTAATAGGTTAAAAGCTTTCAACACCCGACGCGCGTTGATATGGACCATTTCTATGAAGATACATTAAATGCATACGACAGTCCACATTCCTCTCAAATCGATAGCGTACATAAAAAATATCTGTCCGAAAACAGTAATGGAAAATTTCACGTCTAATTTAATTATAATGCATTTTTTTAGACCTAATTTAATTGACACGAAAGTGGAACGCTGATATTCTTTTATTGCTTTTAAAATTGAACGTCGCGAGTTTTTAGTGTCGAGATAGCGGTCCGTTTTCACTAATACTCCGAGTTAAATGTCTGTAACACTATCCGTCCATGCAACCCTGTTGTGTTCGGACCTCTAAATGAGTCGTTAGAAAGCACTAAAACTGAATTGATACTATATGTTTACTTAAGTAAGCCCATAATGCGTTTAGTAGAGCTATAAAAAGTTTTTGTAGTAAAAACTGTAATGGAGGCAGTTGTTATTGAATTTCAATCTTAAAGATCCAAATTTATTCTAATCGTATCAATGGTGTAAGCCGATAGAATTTGGTATAATAAGAGCATCATATTATTATTTAAATGAACACTGTCTATAAACTATTTATAGAAATAACCCGACACAACAAGATTTTGTTGTGTTTAACGAACAACCTGTAACAGATTTCTAGAAGATGCACATAATTTTTAACTAAAACGGTTTAGAGATCATCCAGTCTATTCGAATCGTTTCTAAGTTAAAATAAGTTTATTTCATTGAGCCGGACATTTAGTAAATTGTAAAGCGTTTTGTCGTCAAGTTAGTTTTTTATTTCATTCATTTAAACCTGTATTTTATTTGGTACGATGTCTTAGATTTTTAGTTCAAAGGTATTACACAGACTGCAGCGAAACATTGGAGTGTCACAACTGCCTTTTAATAATTAGAAAAATAATCAACAATATTTTTTATGAGAGGAATGTAGAAATAAACAGAAAATTAATTTTAAGAAATCTCTGCCACAGATCTACACTCAAGCCAATTTTTCAACAATTACATAATTAAAGAGTGACATAGAAACCAATTTTGTTTACACGTTCAGTGTTTTGTTAATAGAGCCGGGTGCGTTGTCGTATCACAATGCGAGGGCGGTGCCGGATGTACGCAGATCAACGAATTACCATATAATTCTATCGGGCTGTGAGATTCGGTGTTTGATTTTGGTTACAGATAATAAACGCTTCGGATGCTGATCTTTAAAGCGGTTGTATTCACATATAAAAAGAATTGAGAGCTTTATGAATCACCTTGCCAGGTATTTTTTGTGAGATAGTTTTTGAAAACGGTTTGTCTTATATTTTCTTGTCTTATATTTTATATTTTCTTGCGTTCGTTTATTGTTATTTATCAGTATTTTGTTAAGTATCGTTTAAAACAAAACGACATTTTTAACCCTTTTATTTCAATCGAATACCATAAACAGCTATGACTAGAAAACACGCCACTTAGACCTATTTCAATATTTCGCACAACGTAAACAATACTGCAAACATATCAAAGTACCAGGAAAGCATAAACGAAAAGGCAGCTCGGAGCACACGTAATGAGCGCGAGCAGAGCAGATCGTTACGCGCACTATGTGTATTATTACGCCCAAGAAGGAATGCTGCACCGGGGTCACCGACAGACTACGGTAGCAGCCTCTTTGCATGATACGAGCTGTTACACGTATGTGCGACCCCAGGGCAACTATTTCTGCCCGTATTAGCGTAGCCTAATAGATTCATTTATGATCCCCTAATGAGTTACGGGAAATTTTAAAATATCTGTCATTATAACTAATCCTTCGTGGAAATATCCTTGTGAGGTAAGTGATGGGTGTTACATGTATCCTGAAGATGGTAGGGCTGTGGTTTAGCTTGATCTTTAAATACCGGACGAGTATTCTGTGGGTGACAGTAACAATCGTATAATGTACAGCTGGTGAGGTAACTACTAGTGAAGTATTGACAGTTGTAATCGTAAAATTACTTAGAAAAGTAGTGTTATCTACAATATCATTATTCAGAAGTCTATGTTTTGCTTTCTATCTCTGTTGGCAGGATTGGTGATAGCGACAATAACTTTATCACCTATAGTCGTCATTTTCGACACCGAAGACTTACAATCGCGCTTTGTTAGGGCATTCTCAGAACAAAACATAAAGCAACAAAGTCTATGGTATCTCACAGCTCAGTTACCATATATTTTCACAAACTAGACGGTCTTTCGTAATATCAGACTTCACGATGCCTTCCTTATTTCGAAAAATGTCACAAAGCCCTATTCGTTGGAACTCACAAAACCTCTGTCCATAGAAATGAAATAAGGTACTATAAAATGCTATCCTATTATAAACGGCCAGTTAAGTTTTTTCGTTTTTTTACAACGTCGATCGTACAAATAATCGATTCTACGCGATACTCGATGGCGGGACGGCTTAAGTTGATTATCGATAGGGATCTTTGACCTTTGCTCCTCTAATAATCGTGTTGAGCATTCGTATACGGCGAAATATATTGTTGTTTTGTTATCAACAATATCCACGGTAAGCCGAGACTTGTTCAATGACGTTGGGTTTTTATTGTCTACTTCAGCTTTGAAATATTTTGTAATGCTATTTGTGTGTGTCAAGAATGTCTAATCCAATTTATACTTAAAACTGTTATTCTTAATTATTTTACTATGATCGAAATATTTTTAATGGAAACAAAAATATTTTATCATTGAGAATTTAATAAATATCTTTACTAACTATTAAAATGCAAGGCGTTTTCAAATGCCTTAAAATGTTTATAAGATTTTAATTACTTTTTTTTGTGCCAAAACTGCCATTTAATATAACTCCAAAATTAATGCAACATCTGCTCTTGAGGTATCATTAATTAAAATTTTAAAGTATTTAGGTTAAACATAGCTATTAATTTTATCTGACGCTAGAATATAAAAGTGGGTTAGCTTAGTTCGTTCGACAAGTTAACTTTGTTACGCTTTGTGATAAATGTGCTTGTAATGGAACTGCAAATTTTAGCTAGTTATAAAGTTTTATCTAGTTAGAAGTATTCGACTTAATTTCATATGCTCACGATTGTATGAATTATTTCTGCACTATAATTATCGTCTATGTTTAAAAATCACGTCTCCAATTTCCAGTAATATTAGTTTTATCAAGATTTGATTACTCATGATTAATAGAAGAATATGTAAAATATGTTCAAATATGCCTTCAGTTATCTGATTGGATGTCTGTTTCCACCACCTAAGTATTAATGTCTTAGTAATTACTGCAATTACATAATCATTTTCGTCTTCAAACCCGTGAGTGTTCACACTGTATTTCTTCTCAAGTTATTAATAAATCATACCCAATAACCGAACAAATAATAGGTTTAAAACAAACACATAGATTGCAGTGAGAACAATGCCTGCGGGCGGATCGGTGACCGTTCATTGATTGTACCTTACGATGACAGCCACATGGTAAAGCAAATATGTATTTACTGTCCCCGTACAAGTTTCTACATTCACGCCATATCCGGCTAAAGATGATATAGATGCGTCTGATTTCAAATCTGCTTGTTGATGAACTTTAAGATTGGTTACGTCTTTTGTTTCGATTATGCAATGGGTTAGTCAAAGTGATTTAATGTGATTTTGAAATGACATCGTTAGCAAATACGAACAAAAGTTGAAAAAATAAACTGTTAAGTGAAATTGATGATACATAAGGTTGGTGTTAAGACCGAATCTTACCTAGGATTGAGAAAATAAAAACCATTGATGCATTTTTGATTTTTGGATAACTAGCAGGTGGCAATATCATGATCATTCTTAAAAAAAAGAAGTTCAAGATTTAATTATGAAATGAATACATACATTCTAACAGCTGCATGGCAGCTTGATGAATCAATTAGACACATACTGAAGCAGACGTGACAGACAAAGTGATGACAATAATAATGTAGTAACTGGTATAATCATCGCTCGTGTTTCCGCACCACACCATTAATATTTCCCTGAACCTCGTGATTGATCGTCGGCTATTAGAGTAACTTATTAGTGCCACAGCTACCATACTACGCTCTGGTCGTTAGCGCAATCAATAATAGCTCTAATTAAGGGTATGCGATGAACTGTTTGATTTCAATTGAATGCTACTTGTAATGATGTGTGGACAGGCTCACAGTCCATTAAGAAACTTGATGCCTAGTCATTTCAAAAATTTGAATTTAAACCTTTATTGCTTTATTGTGCCTTTGATTGTTTTAATTGAATATCGAATTTATAGCTGTGGATGCGTTGTAAATTCGTTGAACAATGATATAAAATATAAAACAAATTTATTGCGTACGTCGGTTTCAGTGATTTTACCCATAAATTGGTGATGTGTGAATAGGTTTCTCCTTGATTTGTTGCGTCATAAAACTGTAGCAGTTTTATCTCAATCTGCAAGAGGGAAAACGATACACCATCGGCCTCATAAACCATAAACTTTAACAAACATGACAAAAAAACAAATACCGTTGTGTACCGTGCAGCAATATATTGTACGCCATATAAATATATTAAATTATACAATAGAAATATAACAACAAAAACAGCTTCAAAGATAATTTGAAAAATTATTCAACTCCAAAGCAATATAAACGTAGAAATTGCTTACAAAAGATGAAGCCAATATCATAACTTATAAGAAAACGGGAGAACTCTGGATGGACACGCTACTTAAAAGGATTTCTGTTAGCCCAGCAATAAATAATAACAATTGTATGAGCATTTATCTTGATATTAAAGCTCCCAACAAGTCAGTGAAATATTTATGGAGTCGCAATGGACCCGTTCATTATACAAGGCGCATGCGTGTTACAAAGACGTGTTTTAAAATTATAATTTATGGCTTATTTGAGTGTCGAAAGAGCAGATTGTGTGGGTGGGACTCGTTGCGTGCTCACTGTTACATATTAGTACAAAATGCCAATGCAACGGATTGTGCCTAAACGATTTTGAATAACTTTTGATGTTTTGTATTTGGTATTATTTGATTCAGATATTATTGAAACTTCGAGGTTGGTTCAGTAGTAGTTCGGTCTTTCTATTAAGTTGTGGAACAGTTTGCCGACCCAAGCGTTCCCTCCTTCCTACATTACGGGGTCCTTCTGCTGTAGCAGGAAGATGCAATTATGCAGGCCGGCATAGTGGTATAGAATGACCAAGTGATACTGTTTTTGGACGGCATTGTACTAATTTTACTGATATAATAAAAGTTAAAGTTAAAGCGATAGTCCGAACATTAATAATGATGTTGCAGTTTCCCAAGTGGTTTATAGTAAAACCAAAGTTTGGGTCAATCTCCAAATCGGGCGTATTCGTGTGATCGCTCTGGTGCTTTTCAGTTATTGATATTTAATGGTAATTATGTATCTCATTAAAAAGAATGATATTCAAATAGCACATTTTTACTATTGGCCTTCAATTTACACATATAGTTATTGAAATATTTAAGTTCACAAAAATTCGCGACCAGAGTAAATGGTGAAATCAGTGAAACAAAATATAAATATATTGATGAAATATTATTTATTTAGCCGTTTTATTTATTCAGTCTTACAAATTAAAAAAAAAGAAATATTTTATATAACATAATTGCTAAAATAACAAATTAACTTAAAAATTAAAATATCAACTTTTGGCTTAGTTTCATTTATTTGGACTTAATTAAATCACTTCTAGGTTAATGAGACAAAATTAAAAACCTTTTGAAATCAACTTTTAATACCTGCAGTCTTTTATAGTTATAAAATGACTTAGACTCATTAAAATTTAATTTAAAGTCTTAAATATTACTTTTTAAAAAGTAATTAAAGAAACCTAAGGTTTATAAAAAACAAAATAAAACTCTTAAAAATAAACATTTTATAAAAAAAAATAACAGTCTTTTCAAGATTTTCTAAGAGATTTGTAATAATCACATGTTCCTTAACTATATATTTAGTGGAAAGTAAAGAATTAAATAGAACAACACAAAGTACAATGCAATTTTGAATATGATCAGATCAGATTGAAATATTGTTTGCAAATTATGATACAAATTTTAACACCATGTAAAAAAAAATACAATTTCTGTAAGGCTTAGTTGATCAACAAACTAAGAATATATTAAGGTTTAAAGGAAGCTCAGAAAATTGAAAAGTCATCAGAGTCAGAGTCGGGTAAATCTTCTGCTGCAGCAACCTTTGTCAAGGTGTTATCGTTTTGCAACGTAGATAAATCATAAAACTACCTTGATTTGATTTGCAGTTATAGTCTGTCTATTATTTAGCATTTGTGGAAGCTGAATTTGCTTCTCTTGATTGTAATTTTTTGAACGCTTAACCAGCGAAGGTCGGCTTGTCTTCCTTGGTACCCGTGACATGCTTGTTCTTGACAACCAAAGCACCTCTTTGGTTCGAATCGCTATTAAGTTGGTAAAAGCCTAAGTGTTTGCCGTGCGGACATTGTATGGCCTCTTGTGAGCAGTTGTCTAAATCATAGCTTAGTCGCCTCATAGCCAAAATGTTTTTAGTATTTGCTGAAAAATAGATTTATAACGTACAATTAATGCAAAATATCATCGCTCTGGTCTTTTTGGACAGAGCAATCACAGTCATAGCGATCAGAAAAAGTCACAAAATCATAAATATAGCCGAATTTAAAAGCAGTAGAAAGTTGTGATTACGTCTCATAAAAAACATCATAACGATCACTTAATTCACATAAAAAAATACATTCACAAGCTTATTATTTAATTTTAATAACATGCCATAGCAATCATAAAATTCGAGAACCAAATCCAGAGCAATCATAAACTTACCTTCGTAATGTTGGAGCGCGGGAAAGTGGCACACAAATATCCTCCTCGGCGGTTAGACCACTACTGGCGTTACCCCAAGGGAGGGGAATAGAGTGTCTAAAACGCGTAACCAGGGATGAGCGCGATGTTTTACCTCAGCGCAGAGCGATGAGATAAAATGCCCGGTCACGATTTTAAATTCAAATTGTGGGAAAAGTATTGCTCATATAACTAAAAATATTTTATTACGATGAAGATTAACTATCTGTTATGTAATCTAAATAACTTGTTTCATATGAACGTTCTCATTAAAAAGTTAAAGAATCTTTTTTTCATTCAATCGGGAGTTCGGTCAACCCGGAGCGATCAGGATTTTAGGGTTTAAGAATTTTTTTTTAATATTTATAATAAACTAATTAAAAATATTAGCGTTGTATCACGTAGATTAGGCACCGAACTGTATATAAAAAAATATCTTGAAAATGTTTTTCGATATTAATAGGGGCTTATTCAGCCCGACACGAAAAAAAATGCCTTTGGAGATCGACCCGTTTCTGTCCCTATGGGGACTTCAAGAGATTTCGAGTTCCATTATATTATGATTGTATTAGTAAAAAAATTGGAATCAAAGTTCGTTGACATCGGCACAGCTTATTTCATACAATTATTTATTAAAACCAGCCTTGTCCTTTCATAAAAAAGCAGGAAGTTTGTGTATTGTCCATCAGTTCCTTCAAAGTAAGAAGAATTAACCAGTATTTTTGTCCAAACACCGTTATTTCCTGGAAAAATAGCCCAGATAGTAATCAATGGCACAAATGACGTTCCGACGTTCTAATCTGTGTACCATGTTCCGTACGTTGCAGACCGGCGTTAGATGGACGATATGGCTCGCAATTGCGGAGATAAGACGCTCGTGTGTGCAGTACGGAATGGGAATGATAAATTTGGGCAGTGTAGAAAAACGCGTGGGCAGATTCTGTGGAAGAGATTAAACGGACTTAAAATGTCTTAAGTCGAAGTAAAGAATGAATTGTATCGTACTCCCGATTCTTAAGAATATATTGTTTTAAGGTTATTTTTGTAGTTGTTAACTATCCAAAGATCGAAATATAATATAAATAAAAAAAATACGATGATCGATAGGCAATATTGATATTGTTTAAATATAGATTGTAATTATTGTAAAAACGTAAATAAACACACTTAACAGCCAATCGAAAGTTTGTGTGTGTATAAAAACAAAATTAGCATCTCTTGTTGGCAATAATTTCAACAGTAAGAGGAAACATGGCATGTCAATAATTTGTATCATATTACAATACACAATGTAACCGGTGTAATCGAATTTAAAATACAAATGGACCGCTCTAGGAAGTCAATCAATCAAACGATTATGTTATAATGGATGTGAAAGCCTTACAAATAACGGGTCCTACTACGAATGATATTTTAAAACTTGCATGTATTATTTAGATAAAATTGTATTTATTTCTAAGCCATACGAAAAAAAATTAAAACACTATTTTAGAATGTAATTAAAAGATTTTTATAAAATAAAATATTAGGCAAGGGTTTCTAACTAAAATTGACGTTTTTTTCTCCTAGCCAATTGCAGTGTAAAGGTTCATCTAAAATCGAAGTTCGTAAATAAAATAGTTAGGACGTAGCTGGTTTCAACATATTTGGAGACAGAATTTTAAAAAGTTGAAACTTGAATGTACATATTTTAGCAATTATGCAAATACCACTACTCGTACTTGGAGCATGTTAATAACGTACATTAGCGACGCAATAATCGAAACATTATTTCATAAAGTACAGGAGCAAGTAGGAAACAATAACAACAACCGAATAAGTAATATCGAAATCACGATGAAAACAAACAATTTACTCAAGAATTTCATACTCTAAGGATCTAGAACCATAAATTTCGAAATAGTCAACAACACACAAGATTGTTAGCGAAACAAGAAGATAATAGTAATGATCACGCGACTCAGCGTGAAATCAGAATGTGATGGCGATAGTACCGTGTCAAACGATCGTTAACTGTCAGTAATTAATACGTTACTACACGCACCCTAGTAGGGGTTAACCTTTCGACACTGACCACGTATTTTTCTTATTATTGCGATCTATTGTCAGAATGGATGATATATTGTGCGTTGTTTATCTGACTCAGATCATCGCGGGTCACGCACGACGTGGATTTTTGTTTCTTATTCTGTAAGTTTTGTTTTTTTTTATGTTTTGAAGTAGTGCCCGACTTTGGGCCACTATTTTTGATTTTAAATATATATGAAATTTATTATATAGACTGTATTTTCGGATTATAGATTAAATATAATCAAAATGATATCAGTTTTGCGTTTTAACATAAATTTATTTTTCTTTAGTTGTCTGAATAATCTGCTATAAACTGGATTGAATACAAAATATATCACACATTTCACCGTTATGTTACGATCACTTTAACAATGGCTTTTAAAATAGATATTCCAGTAGGTAATAAGAATACGTCATCACATTGGCCAATTATGGCCGCCATTTTGAACTTTTTATTTAGTTATTCTTTCCAATGAATACGGGCAATGGTACACAAGTATTATTTCAACCGTACTTCAACCGTGAAAGTATAAATTTTTTATTAAATTTTAACCTCTGCAAATATAAGCTCCATTATACTGAGAGCAGACACCCAAAAGATTATCTTTTAAGCCGGGCTTGTTTTGTTTCGTTAATTATTGTAAACTTTACTTTTCAGGTGAAGTTTGAAGGATTAACGTTGTACAGCATTTTATGTTGAAACGAAACAATTAGGCAGAGTACGAAATTATTTTGTTACTTAATTGGCAATGGGTCTGCTGGCGACGGTTTGTTAAGAACTTTAATCAGGCTTTTAAAGAGATAACATTCTGATTGGTTTGTCGGTTGTGGATATAGGTTATGTCTCTAGAGGTTCTGTGTTGGATAGATAGATTTTTGATACTGGCATGAAAAAGTGACCGCGATTTATCTGACGGTAAGTGCGGTACAGTATGTACAGTGTACAAAGTATGCACTGACTAGAAAATGTTATCTATAATTGGGTATATCTTATAATGACTGTGTGTTAAATAAATAAATCTCTTGCCTTTTTATTACTTGTCTAACATGTGTTAGACAAAATGAATAGGAATTGTTTTTTAATTCATCGATTTCAGCGATGTCAGGCATCTGTAATGCAAAGCTCATTCTTTAAGCAGATATTAAATATTTATTGTAATGACAATCCGCTTCGTAAACGGCCAGATTGTCCACTACAAGTACTTAATTAGACAACAACAATAAAATACGATATAATCGCACCTGCCAATAGACAACAACCGAACTCAACAGTTACTTATTGTTTCGGCAATCGAGAAAACTCGAGTCACGGTTACTCGTCTCGATCGTAACTCGATCCCGCCTCGATCAGATAGCGAGCACAAAAATATCGATACGATGCAGCGATCTGCGGTCGTGATCGATAGAGGATCAAAGTGTCACGAGCGGGTTCAATGACCCGGGGTCAGGGTCGTCCCCTACTGCATTTATGCAACGTGCAAATATAGTTTCCTTTACATTACGTGGAATATTGCATGTAAACACGTCATTGTTATTCTATATTGAGTGTTTTTACTCGTGCGGTAGGAATAAATCGCGGTTTGCGCCATCCCTCTTTGTATTATGCACCCTTTACTTTATATCGGGAATATGGTTTAATAATATGTAGTGGGAATATTTTTTATGGATTATTATTGGTGTTTTTATACAAGGTCTATAGATGGCTTTGAAAGGTCGTGAGAAGTATTTCAATGCAGGACACTTCCTAGGGGAAAGAATGTATTCAACAATAGCCTTCCTAAGGCTCTGGTTGATGATTTAAGAGACAGCCTAACACACAGAGTTCTTGAGATGAATAGTCGCATATTGTATTAGTATAATCGTGATAGTGAGTAAACTTGCATGCCTGAAAAAATAAACCATGCCACAATTTCAAAGAAATCTTCTATCTCACATAAGATCAACGTTGTGGAATAAAGCTGATCCTTTTTAAATCGTGGAGGAGGCTTAGCTGTAGCACAAAATAATTACAGAGTATATTCTAATTAAACTTTTACTATTTGCATAAATAATGTACAGTATTAAAATAAAAAAAATACATTTTCTTGAATACATTATTGACTTGAAAAAAAACCATTATAGTTCATAATGAACTATTTGAATAACATAATAATCCCCAATAACAAATAGCCGAGACATTAATCCGTGTTAAAGAAGGCTTTAATTTTATGATCGGATAAAATAATATTTACACATGGAGTTTGCAAAGTATGAACTTTTTTCAACCTGTTTGAATAAGGATATTATTTAGTGAACACTTAACCGGTATAGAAAGACGTTGTAGAATGAATGCGTTATTTTACATTCAGTAAATTGTAATGTATTAATAATTCCTATACATAGTGGCATCTTTATTACGAATCTCTATGAAAACCGTATGTGGGCTGTACATAAAGAGCCGAGGATTAACGATTGCAAAAGAAAATGGAAGCTGCAGATGCCCTCGTTCATTCTATGTTTTTAGTTTGCTTGTAGATTATTTTTTAATTATTTTTTTAAGTTTTAGAGCTCAGTTCGATAAGTGAGAAAATGGATGAACTGACGAAAAATAAATTGCCAGAGATCATATAGCTGGTGTTCGATTATTTGTTTATAGATAGAATAAGTTTCATAGTGAACCGTGTAAGTGCGTTGCGTTTTGAGTTCAACCTGTATGTATGAATTAGGGATCCAAATGTACTTACAATCAATTACATTGTAGCTACTTCATCCTGTCAGTTTAAAGTATATCGAATCTAATGCTCCAGCAATAGGATGTTGCTCTATAAAATTTCTTTCCCACAATAAAAATTACTTTCACATGACAATCTAAAAGTCCGCTATTGCGATTGACGCTGTCGAGTCTAACAAACATTCGCTGGCTGCAATCTTCTGAATGATATCGAATCACCATAAACCTATCGCTGTATATGGAGCGCACGAACTAACGGTCATCTGTTACCTTCGAGGAATGACGTAGACACTATGACCTCGGAATCTAGACAAAGAATGTGCTAAATTGATTTTCGGAAATTGACTTTTATGGTGGATAGAAATAGTGAACTGCATAAGTACATTTACTGGTACCGTATCACGCTGTGAAATAGATTGACGGTCTATGTTTTGAACATTATTTTCCATCTTTCAATAATCCTGGGTTATTAATAGAGAAGCGATGAAATAGATTGGTATAATGGTATCTAATTTATTTATATGATCCACATAATATTTATACATACAAACTCATTTCTACATCTCTATGGTGGTAGGTAGAGGTGCTTCTCATGCCCCTATCGCTACATCGTAACATCAAGTCCCAAGTAACGCATGTTGTGAGAGTTCACAAACCAAAAATTCACAAAAGTGGAACATTGAATATGGGAATTAAATTCAAGACCTTACAGCTTAAAACTTATACACGCTACCATTAGATCAATTGATACTGCTGTGATTTAGCATCGCCCTACTAATTGCAGATATTTTTAATCCAATTTGAATGAGAACGTATACAACACTAGACTATTTCAAGAAGAATAAAACACGGACCAAAATAAACCATATAAAAGCTTAATAAATTGTAGTTGGAAGCCAACAGGTTGTCGAGTTTTTGCCAGCAAATACTTAACCCTCAACCGCCTTCATAATAACCGATACTAATCCTTTAATTGAATATCTATTGTTCCTTATATCCTATACAAATTGTGAAGATCAATCAAGCTGTCTATAAGGTAAAAATGTAATTGAGTAGGGTCAGACATACCGCGCGATCGGCGCAGGGCAAGGGTTAATCGAATGAGCGCCCGTGGAGGTTGCGGTTACATTATGCGAGATAGCGTTACAAATTACTTTTTTTATAATACACCCCCTCTATGGCCCGTAGAATAGCTATTCGACATAATTGGATAGTCGGGGTCATATTCTAATCATTTACCGTGTTTACGACGTGCTTTAGAAAATTGTGGTGTGAGGTATTGCGGAATGTTGAATTAAAATGAGTGTAGAGGCTATTGTGAGATTGGATTTGGTGTCTATTTAATTGAGATTGAGCATTTTATGATGTAGTAGTTATACAGAAAAAATATTAAAAAAAAAATATTAGGGCGTGATTGCTAATAGTTCAATAAATAATCAACAGACAGTGGTAATTAAGATATTCCGCAACTATAAGGGAATTATTATTGGGTTTTGGTAAATTTTAGTTTTGTTTGTGTCTTAAGAATAGCACTAAATAGCAATAGACAGTGCTAATGATACAAGTCTATAATTCGTAATTGATTATTATCATTATAATTTGGCAGAAAACCACATTAAAAAATGTTTAACTTGAAAGACAACTCAACAGTAAAAAAATCTTTACTTGTCCATCAAGTACAGACTAACATAACACTTTATAAACATAAAAACTGCAAGCATAACATTCTCACAAAACTTGGCTAATCCAATATCCGCTATCGCCTCTCTCGCACAAGCACATCCGAGCGGAAACAGAGCTCTGAAGCTTGGCTGATAACTGTGCCGTAATAAAACAATGCATGCTCACGACGCGACGGTTCGGTCCTTTTTCACTGAAACCGGCGTTTGATGTATGGTTAGCTCTAAAAAGCACTGGCATTTTAGCCTTCTTGCTTCTAGTTGCTGTAGAAAACTATTGTTTGGATCTTGTTTGGTTTTTACTACCGAAGGAGGGTAATGGTTTTACTAATAAAATCTGCCAGCGTTTATGTCGAACCAAATATCAAGAGCGCTTTGGGTGAAATATTCGTATTTTGTTTAATATTTTTAAGTCCATCATAAAAGGATATGTACCGCGTTCAATTAGACATACTGGTAAGAGAGTCCAGACTTTTGTAGAAAGAACATTTTCTTTATTTTTTTCGGATATAGTGTATGAAATTGAGATGCAGGATTTAATTTAAGACGATATAAGTTCTTTATACGATAATGGTTTCTTAGATTTACGCGAATGTTACACATTGAAATAAAACTATTTTTACGGATTTTATCGCAATTTGGTTTAATTTTTACATTTTTTAACTTCCCGAGGTTTCGATTGCTTTTCAGCTTTCGTGGTCACGGGGCGTAAGCTAAAAAGCAATCTAAAAAATGTAAAAATTAAACCAAATTGCGATAAAATCCGTAAAAATTGTTTTCAATCTTAATACGATAATAATCTTTCGGCCATTTCTTCGAATATTGTACCAATTTTGTTGAAATATTCTTGATGATGTAAAATGAACAGAAGGAGCAAGGCTAGCTTCATTCCGGAGAGTTAAACAATTCTCGAAGCATAACCGATACACGTCATTACTCAGCCCCTGAAGCTACTATTACATACACTAACAGTTTTTACCAATAACTCATTCAATGATTGATATTTATAAAATCAGGAGTGTGTTGTAAATGTCCACAACTTTCCACAACAAAAAATATACATTAACTGCTGAGTATCAGCTTATATATGCAAGACACAAGCGGAATAATCAACGGTAATTAGCATTGAATACAATACCAGGAACAGAAACGAGAAAAAGTCGTCTAAAGCTATATGCAGATGTTTATAATTAAATGATGGGCTGTTGCATTATGTATGCCATCGCTTTTCGCGTAGTTCAAATCCTATTGCATTAATGAGAACAATTAAAAACTCGATCACATGATCGCAAATCAGACGGGACATCGTGGAAAACTTGCAGACGATTTGAATTTTGTTAACGACAGACGTGCTGTTGTTGTCAATGAGTATTGGCTGCGCTTCAAGTTCGGTGACATAATCGATATCATTAGGGTGTTTGTTTATCTGCATACGGATGTGCAGATCTTACTGTAGGATTCAAACCTCCCGCGATATTATGAGGTTCTTGGCTTTATCAAGTTTGTCTAAAATGGTATAGTGCATTTTAGGCGCTGTTATATAGGATTTTTAAAAGGATTCATAAGGTTTTTGTCATTATAACAATTACCAGTGTGATATAGCATCGATTGGGAATAGAAGCTTGAACTAAAAAAGTGGTTTCGGAGGCACAAACGGACTTGAAATTTTTGCCCTCTTAAGGGATATGGAACGATTTATTTTTTATTGCTATGAATGACGAGACGAGCCTGCCATTCGCCTGATGGTAAGCGATACGACCGCTCATGGACAGTAGCAAAACCAAACAACACCTTGAGTTACAAGGCATTGCTTGGCATTCCACTGCGCTCGCCATCCTGAGACATAAGATGTTAAGTCTCGATATGTCCAGTAGTTACTATGGCTACAATGTCCTTCAAACCGGAACACAACAGTGCATTTACACTGCTGTTTGGCGCTAGAAATAAACATTGCGGTGGTACCTACCCAGGCGGCCTCTCACATATGAGAGACCTACCACCAGTATGATACCGGCGGAGTAAAGCGCATAAAAATAAAAATAAAAATGAACTAATAATATACCGATATAGATTAATACCTAATTGCACCGTATTAGACCAATGTGATAGACTAATTAAAGGCCTACGTGAGAGGCCAAAAGGGGTTTAGTGTCAGGTAGACAATCCGTCGTAAAAAATGGGATTTTTTTCTAATACATGGCTGAAAAGTCAAGTTGCGTAAGTACGACCCTGTGTACTTACATGGGGTATATCTCACTTGTGAGATACAGTTAGACTGAAAATAAATTAGTTTTAGATCTGACTGTTTTTATCACGAATAATTTATGTCGTGAATATTACAAATTATGTAATAAAAACCTACGTCGCCTTTCTCATCGCTGTCAAGGCTTAACTCTTTTTTTATGTAACTCAATAAAAATGCTTTTAAAATATCGTATGTCCCATCGCGTGCAACATTGATTGGACGTGGCTCCTCGATTTATTCAAATTAACTTTCAAAAACCTTCAAACCGAGATCTGGAGATAAAAGCAACCGCCGACGTTCCCCAGTAATCACTAATTGACACCTTATTAACACTAAACATTTTACATGAATAAAATAAACGTTAAATGTAATGAAATTACATTAATAGCCATTATATTTGTAATATTCTCTTGTATGTTAATGTCATTAGTTCGGTACAGAAAGATACTCAATTAAAGGCTTCCTACGCAACGGATCAATGATACCAAATTCCACCCGAGTGAAATAATGAGATATTCGAGAACGTGGTTAAAAAAATCGTGATAATCGAGATTTTAATGAGTCCATAAACAACGTATGGGCTGTTTGGAGAGGACAAATTGAAGATGCACCCTCGGGCCTTAACAATGGGGATCGTGAGGTCAAATGTTTTTTCCCGTCCAAATAAACCGCTGTGAATGGAGCCTTGATTTTATGATTTATAGAGCCCTTTATTCGATCCCTGCTTCTACGTATTCTGTTTTGATTGAGGCTCCTTTCAGTCTCCGAAGATTGATTGTTCTTGGTGTGGGAGTTTTTGTTGACTACCATCGACTAAATATTTTAGTTTTATTTTTTCTCGCTGTTATGTGTCTAGTTATGGGAGATGGTGTGGTGATAACGCGATGCATTTAGAACGAAAAAAGTTAACTGATGAAAGAAGGTTTCATTTGGTATGACAAAAAGAGAACTCAAATTGTATAATAGGAAGTTAATTTTAATTTCATCATGAATTATTAGTCTGATATTTGGAGATTATGTGATTTCTAAATCTAATCCTTGCATATTTTGATACAAGTAATTTGTATTTTAGATTTGCAAATGTAAAAGTTACAATCGTCAGAACAGAATAGCAACAAATACATAAATTCATAGAGTTTGTAGCGTTTAATCTAAAAGATTAATAGATGTTGAAATTTGTTTATTCAAGCAGTCTACAGCGAGCTTGCAGTGTAACTGTACGAGCCGGCGCACTCGCGTCGTGTTTGCGTGAGGGAATTGAAATATAGTCCAAACTGGTTCCAGTCTTCCTAGATTATTCCTATAAGGCTCCACAGGAACAAACTCGCGCTCCAACCATAGGAAATTTACCAAGCGATTCGGAACGCAGATAGTGATCCAGATAAACGAGCAAATAAGTAGATACATAATAACATCGGAGAAGCTAAATTGCTTCCCGTACTTGTATAATACATCTGTAAGGGCAATGTTGAGTGAAGGCCGCGCGTTTGTAAGTCACGCGCCACTTTTCACCCGATGGCATTTCTCATTAGGCTGCTCGTAAACAAGGACAACGACTGTTACTAATGCCCTCACGTCATGCCTTTACGACCATCGGCCACAATTTTAAAACGTAGAACATCTGAAGCGATGCGCCTCATAAATAAACCAGCGAGACATCGGGCGTGATCGAAAATACCTGACATGGAACTATCGCCATTAAACATTCATCTTGTAGTTTAAAGAGATATTGGCGCCTACACACCACTGCAACCCCTGTCAGCCAGGATCAACAGAAAGAATTGACATCGCGCATTAAAGCTCGGCTATTAAATACAACCTTATATCTTCCATAGGAAAGGTTATTGAAGGACACGTCCCCATAATATTTGCCCACGGGTCCGTGCAATTGAAATGTCCCGCTAGCGAAGTGGGTGCGAGCCGTGTCCATTTCCGCAATTTCAAGACGTACAAGAGGCGATCGTGTACCGACAATGGGCGCTATCGTGTGGCGTCTAATCACGCGGGCCGTTGTACTGTTAGGTCTCTGTATCGCCGGAGGGCCTTGCGCTGAGCTCAGCCGGTAATATGCGTGCGAACGCGATCCGATCGTCGCGGGTTGCTAGCGAAACATCTCTCGCTCGCTGGGAGCACTATCCGCGCATGCACTAATAACCGCAGCAAACTACGCGATTAGACATGCATGCACGCGCAAGGTCACAGGAATCCTGCCGATTATAATCGCTACTAGGGAAATTACTGGCCATTATGACTCGACACCTAATGTTGGATGACGAGCAGTCTACGACAACTACTAAAATTCTAAGCGATGTTGGTTGTGTTTTCGAGTAGGCACGGGTTACAAAAATATATTTTCAAAATAAGGTAGTAATGTCGAATTACTTGACAGTTAATTAGAGGCTGCCATTGGGGCGGGCGCAGTAATGTTTCGAGTTGTGTTGTTTCGTAAGGTTGTCGTTTGTCCGACTGTAGCAACTGCGTGAATGATTTATGGTTGTTCAGCCCTTGCCGCAGATTGAACTCTTTGTAATCAATGACAAATTATGTGGCTACCATTTACTTTTATCCGGCGCTCGTTACGTTTCTTGCTAGATGACTTATAACGGTTCCGATAACATTCACCAACAACGAACAGTTAGGCCACAAAAGCTAAACACAATAGGGTAACTAGTTTGGAGTTATTGTATTATTTCTTGAACAAAACATTTATTTTGAAAAAGACCCGAGAAGCAAGATCTACAGAATAATAATAAGAGCTTTAAGTGCCGTGAAAGACGCTTAAAAATATAACGACCCGTCAAGTGAACACAAAATCCCCGGGGTGTTCGGCCTGTTAAATATCATAACGTTTATAGATAGCATTTACAAGCGTTATATTTATTGACACAATAATATGACATCTATCCTTTCATATGCACCTATTTGTTAGTGTAGTAATGCGATTACTCTATCGGAACGAGGGCTATAAATTTTTCATACTACGCATTCACATCTTATGTAACAATACGTTCTGTTACGACAAACAACATTTATTAAGAGCGGACACAAAGCCAAGAGCTCGCGATGCCTCCACAGACCAAGGAATAAACACTTATAAATCTCGAAAGGGTTATATTTAATCACTAGTGCCCTCAGTGAGAGCACGTTTGCAGTTGAAAACTGGCATTCTACTCGGCAAACTCGAAAGGAAATTCACACAGTTTACAATTCGCTATTTTATAGCAATTGCTTTGATACCAGTTCTAAGTAAGTTGGTAGCTATTTAAACATATAACTGTGTGAAATATATAATAATGACATTAAAATACTTAGTAATAAATTTATTTTCTAATAATTCAAGAAATTAGAGAGAAAATTAAATCTCTTAAATAAATTATTACAGGTGTGCGTCCTTTTTTTTATTGCGATTAATGGCGAGACGAGCACGCCATTCGCCTGATGGTAAGCGATACGGCCGCTAATGGACAGTAGAAAACCAAACAACTCCTTGAATCACAAAGCAATGCTTGGCATTCCACTGCGCTCGCCATCCTGAGAGATAAGATGTTAAGTCTCATTATGTCCAGTAGTTACTCTGGCTACAATGTCCTCCAAACCGGAACACAACAGCGCATTTACACTGCTGTTTCGCGGAAGAAATATACATGGCGGTGCTACCTACCCAGGCGGCCTCTCACATATGAGAGACCTACCACTAGTATAATGAAGTCCTACTTCACCTCATTTAGTTTCTGTTTAATTTTCAACAACACCTTTTCCCATACTTATCTAACTAAAGCTAACCAACCAACCGTCAACATTCATCTTATTTATTAAAACTATCCGATTTAGAACGTCAACTCACAACATTGAGTGCAGACCGAGTTTCGAGTGGAGCGGGGTAGGCGCATCGAATTATTTTAATCCTCTTGGCTCTTTTATTGTGAACCATTGTCGGAGCCCAGTAAATCAGCTTAGTGGACGGATGGTGCCTGTGCTATCTGAGCTTCGTATTATACGAAACCGTCGCTATTCCTTTTATTTCACGCGAGTTCCGCTTGTAAAATATTCTAAGTGCTGGATTGTGATGGATTATGTTTGAATTTCTTTGCTATTGTGTTTTTATTCATATTTTTTTTTAACATGAATGCATTTAGTAAACTAGTCTTAAGTCTGTTATGTCGTTTGTCAACTAACAGGGCGATATAGAAATCTTTGAGAAGGTCTGTGTTTGATATTTTTAGTTTTTTCGCACACGATGATGATGACAATGAAGCATTAGCGTTCAGGGCGATAAGAGGCGGTTAAAGTGGAGGTGTTTGGTATTAAATATCTCTTAGATTGCAAGATAAACGTGTATTTACTTTTTGCCGAGCCTAATATACGAGTTTGATTGTTAAGTGTATTCTTCCAATTTCGTAAAATTGTTAATTTTATACATAAATGTATGCATATAGAGAAATGAGATTACAACAGAGAAGGCATCTATATAGGATGTAACATATTGCATTCCTTTAATAACGAACAGAAACGTCCACATTTCCTCGTAATAAATTCTCAATTACTTCTACTCTAGTGATTTCTACTTAGGAGCAGTGCGCACGAACAAATGTTACATATTTTTATGTATATGGTATACATAGTTAACGTAGATTTATATGTGACTTTCAAAATTTAATCTTTACCACTGAATAATTGACGACATGTAGATGTATCGATGGTCTGATACTCCGTTGGATTCTAGACTTTGTAGTTCTGGATTTTGTTACAAAAAAGCAATCGTTTCCGTGCTCATTTTGTTTTCAAATGAGTTTTTAGTAGTTCTTATATTGTAGGAACTTTCATCGAGCAAAAATTTAGTTTACACTAATTGTCCTTACATTACTCTTTAAGAGACTGTCCCACCCACACACCCGCCACTGCAACTCCTGTAAGCCAGGATCAACAGTGGCACGCATTTTAATGACACTGAGCATTGAAGCTCAGCGAGTCTCCGGGAATATCGTTTGCGTTATCTTTCGTTCGTATCGTCATCTTTCACAAAAATCAATTCGAAATCAATCACAAAGTTTAATTAATAGGAGTTGGTAATAAATTACATTACACTTATGTGGGGTTGACGATACATTGTTTTGGGCATATTCTCTAAAATATGGCTTTTAATTTTACCGTATTCTATCCTATAGAGAAAAATCCTTATTCATTTGCAGATGGATTTACGATAATTAATTTATTTTTAATTCTAGCTAAAACCGGCAAGACAGCACATTGCTTAAAACCCGGTATATTATAATCCCAGATCATCCTTACCTATCGTTTGTATGAAAAATAATTAAATAATTAAGATTATCTATAATTATACTGTTAAGTAGAAACCCAACAATGCAATCCGTTTTAATGCTATTAGCAGATGTGTTGAGTCAAGGGGCATACTTGAGGTGACGTGTAGCTTTCCTACTCGATGAAGGAATGTTGAGAGCATTCAGACAATATTTTCATACGTGTTAATTTTGTTATGTATTAAGTTAATGTAATTTATATTGCGTTTCTTTTAAATTATTATTAGAGGGAATATTGGCATATTGTCACACCAATTACAGATAAATCGTATAAATTCTTACTTCGTCTGTCTTCCAATATTTCGGATACCGGTTGAATCGATTGAAGCAGGTAATATGCACTCTTGCCAAGGTTTTTAGTACTATCAACAGAAGTAAAACAGTATTGAATGTTTTATAAAGAAAAATAATAGCCATTTACTTCAGTCTAATGATCAATTGTCAAACCACTCTAACAAGATTCCCACAAGTAGTAATCTTTAAACTATTATACAATACTTAGAAAATAATTCCCCGAGCCTTTTCAAGAGTAAAATAATTCTTTAAGTCAACAATTGCGGTCAAGTGGACGGTTGATAAGGAGCTTACGTCCACCGCTAAACGTTCTAAATCTGATTATTTTTTCCACCGGCTTTCCGTAACTAGTTTCAAAAGGTCACGAACTAAATACGGGCTTAGAACCTTATTGTTTTGTTTATGCAGAATATTTTTCGTGTTAAGTTATTTTAAAGTGGGTTGGCGTGATTAAATTCGCGGTTAATTGTCTTTATACATATTACGTTTAGTCTGTGTAGTATCAAAAGTAAAAAGATGGCTGTAAAGTGTTTTTTTTTGTTTGACAGGGTAAAAAGTAGCATCTCAATCGTCTTATCTTCAAGAAGACATGGTGATAATAAAGGTTGTATTTGGGTCTGACAATCCAATGTTGAGCCATCAGGGAATGATATTGTGCTAGACAAAAGTTTGAGTAAATCACAAACGTTAAATCTGTTACTATAGGATAATTACATTTGAAAATCGTATTACAATTTCGCGCCTAAACTATTTTAATTTATTAACATATGAATTACCAAAGCCATGAAAGTATTCGGTGGTAGTACGACTTTGACCCAAAACAATAACATAAGACCCACAAAGAAATGACGCCCTCATTTATTTGAGGACAAACAACCCAATTTTCATATAATATTATTTTAATTTCAGTAAAGAGGACAAAAATAATTTGCATCCTATTTAAAATAATAAAATTGTTTATTTAGGTCAGTTCATTCAAAGTATTTTTCCAAGCAAACCTAAAATGCGGGACGTGACATTTTACTCAATGTTTCTCATGTAAATAAAGTAATAAGTCATTCAAATTGCCCGTTAATGTGTACAATAAAGTCGAGTTATGTTTTTATGTTAATCGTTGCTTGAAGAAACTGGTAGTTAGCACGAAGAAAATTGTTGCTGCAAATTCAAAGTAGGTACTCTGAAAGTACTTTTTATGAGTGCAGGCATATTTTGATTATTTGCTTAAGTTTTCACCAAAACTCTTGTAATTTTATTGTTATTTGTTATCTTTTTTTGCATTGAATATTTTGGAATATTAATATAATATTATCTGGTCAAAAACTATGAAATTGATAGGTACAGTTTTGTCACAGATGGTATTATAAAAACAGAATTATTATAATTGAATTTTCTAAGTTGCTCTTTCAACTAACGGTGGGTGATATAATCGTTGCAGACAAACACCCACATGCAAGACTACTTAAGTTCAATAATCATTGACGACAATAAACTTCTTTAAAACAATAATACTCCAAATAAAAATGAGACATTTTAAGTCTCGCCATCGAGGTCAGACCCCACAATAAATTAAAGTACAAAATACTCGAAAGCTTAGCTGTAAATTATATAAATTACGTAACATGGGGGCGTGTTAGTAACCCAGTTTTATATCGCGCTATCAAACTTGATCAAACTGTGTTTAAGTAGCGCTTGTAGGCCAGTTCGATGAACATGAATTTTTAATTTAGAACAACAATGGATTTGAAGGCGTATATCAGGGTACACTCTTAACTTATACTAGACTTACATGAAGAAACATACATACATACATAAACTCACGCCTTCATCCCAGAAGGGGTAGACAGAGGCGCCACCAGGACACCCACATTTCGCCTTGTAAGTTCCGTCCCATGACATGATAGGGGGCGAGCCTATCGCCATATCGGGCACAAATTCTTGACTCCGGGCTGATAATGAATAGAAAAACCCAATATCACTTTGCCCGACCCGGGATTCGAACCCGAGACCTCAGCTTTGTAGTCGTACCGTAGTACAACTACGCCATCGAGGCAGTCATGAAGAAACATTATTGTTGTTATTTCAACAGTTTAATCTATTGTTTACATAATATTACAAAATTTGTTTCTTTTAACAGAGGCCCGTGAGCTGATGGCGTAACACTATGAAAAAGCTTAGATTCTAATGAATACTCAGGAATGTGGGGTTCTCGATAATAACTTATTATATTTATTTACTTGGAGTATCCAATTGAGATGGTCTTCTACCAAGCTTTTCTAATGTTACCCGTGAAAGCAGCTGGTATCCAGCAATTACCTGCAAATTTACCTTAGGTGTAATACCGATATTTTCAATTATAAAATAATTTCATTCCATAAATATTTATCGGTCTTGATTGGCGTAGATAACACATTTATCCGTACAATCATAGGTCTCGTATTAATTCTCGGCTTTTCCTTCACATCAGTTCAATTCCAAATAATATATCGCTAACTGACACCAATGTTCACACGTTGCCCAATCAAGAGCGATCGTCTGCCGAAGTCAGGTATCCATTGTTCATCACTAACAAGTCATCTATTCTGTGACCGATTTACGTCAGGAGGTAATCATTAAGCCATGGTTAATGGTGGGCAGTATTGTTCCCCAGTGAACTCTGCTTGCGTAACTGAACTTAAAACTTTCGTGTTATTTGGACACTTATGCTGAGATGTACCAGCTGTGTTTGATTTATTTCGAGAAAATTACGTTTTAATTTTGAAGTATTATAAGTGATCGTTCTGTATAATGGTTTCTTAGATTTACGCGAATGTTACACATTGAAATAAAACATTTTTTTCGGATTTAATCGATTTTAATGGTTTAATAATATCCGTAAAAAATAGTTTTATTTCATTGATCGTTCTGTAAGTGTATAACATAAGGTTTCTCCACCTTGTATTATTATACTCTTCTGGTTCATAAAGACTTATGTTAGATATGAATAGTTATTTGACTATCTTAGCGAAAGATATATTATCACATTCTGATCACATAAGTTGCGAAAATCTATTTATTTTTAATATTTGGTACTTTTTGGCATAACCGGTTAAATTATGGTATTAGCGCCTTAACTTGCCTGACCGCCTAGATGGCATGTCTTAGGAATTCCACGTGGTTTGATGTATAAGTCGTGACTTAATTTTAAGTCAACGAGCCCTTAACTAATTGATACTGATATTGTTCAAACAACCGCCCAAAGTTCCCTCGCTAATTGTAAAGATATTGTTAAAGAAACATTCATTATGACGATATAAGATGTATTGATTGAGTGAAGTATCATCTGCCTTCCCACACTTTTGATAACCACTTATTATATTATTATATCGTTTCGATCAGTGCAACAATATTTTAAATTATATTGCCCAAGATATATACCTACATACCTTCAAATTCTACAAAGATTTCTGATCTTAATTGCAATTTTTGGAATAAATTAGTTTTCTCATAGATGAAAGTTTCATATAAACACACTAAAAATTACCGTTGATCTAATATCTACTCCACGTAGGCAAATATTATATAATTAAAATTGCAAATTCAATCATTATACTCCCCAGCTACAAAGACTCCATTGTTAAAAATAGCTCCAATTTTTGTCTACATACATTCATACATAAATTAACGCCTTTATCCCGGGAGCGGTAGGCAGAGGCACCACCAGGACACCCATACTTCGCCTTGTATGTCCCGTCCCACGATGTGATAGGGGGCGAGTTTATCGCCATATCGGGCACAAATTTCTGACTCCGGGCTGATAATGAACAGACAAATCCAATATCACTTTGCCCGACCCGGGATTCGAATCCCAGACCTCAGCTTTGTATTCGTCCCTTAGTACGGCTACGCCACCGGGGCAGTCTCAAATCAGTCCAAAAAAATTCTCAACTTAAATAAACTGACATGCATCCATACAAATTCAATAACGTGTCACTATATCTTTCAAGCCAAAGGAAGTGTATGTTATGTCCACACAAGCCGAGTCCGTAACAAAATGACCGAGTCTTGCGCAACACCGTGGGACTAAGCTCAGTAAATATCGCACGTCTGAGAAAATTGTGCGTACGTTTTTCAAACACACGTAATCGCTTAGTATCGGTGAATTGTGTGATGCGGATTTCTTTGTGTTACAGACATTTTTGAGGTTAATATACTTACTGTAATTTAATTAGTACCGACTGCCTCGGTCGCGTAGTTATAATACGATACGGTTACAAAGCCGAGGTATCGGGTTCGAATCCCGGGTAGGGTAAAAGTGGTATTGGATTTTTCTATTTATGATCAGCCTGGAGTCGGGAATTTGTGCCCTATATGGCGATAGGCTCGCCTCCTATCTCATCATAGTACGGAACATACAAGGCGAAATGTGGATGGGACGGTAGCACCTCTGTTTACGGCTTCTGGGAAAAAGGCGTGACTTTATGTATGTATGCATGTAATTAGTAATTTACATACATACATACATAAACTCACGCCTTTATCCCCGAAGGGGTAGGCAGAGGCGCCACCAGGACACCCACATTTCGCCTTGTATGTTCCGTCCCACGAAGTGATAGGTGGCGAGCCTATCGCCATATCGGGCACAAATTCCTGACTCCGGACTGATAATGAATAGAAAAATCCAATATCACTTTGCCGGACCCGGGACTCGAACCCGAGACCCCAGTTTTGTAACCATACCGTAATACAACTACGCCACCGAGGCAGTCAGGCAATTAGTAATTTCACAGTAAATATACTTACAAATATAATTAGGTACACAGTACTGTGAGACAGCGGTATTACTACGGTAAAACTGATTCATTTGTACTGTGGCTTTGACGACCTACAGGAACGGATCATGATTTTTATTGTCGTTAACTAGTAAACAAGCATGAAGCTTTCTGGTTAGGTCTATCACGAAGATTATTATCCCTTACTTTTTAATATGTTTAGATAAATATTTTATTAGCAGTATTTTCAGTCCAAGCTATTATTATAATAGTTAATATAGTATGTATATTATGTCTAAAACCGAATAGACCATATGAGAGCATATTTGAGTGTAGAGCAAAATCTGTAGTTTTATTGGCCGTGTTAGTACAGGACAATGAACTTATTAATTAAACATTTTGTTGTGGTCGCAAATGGTCGCGGATTTGCTCACCCGGACACGTATGCTGATGGTATGACGTGTCTATTGGAATGCAATCGTAATTAAAATATTAGAACCTTAGATATAATATCGATAAATGTTGTGAATTATTGTAATTTTTGAAATTGGAACGCTATGAATCTTTACATCAACATTTTAATTATTTTTTCTACGTGGTCTTACAATAAATTATGAAATTCGAATACGTAAAAATTCTTTTTGCCGATTTTTTTTCACGTAGTTAATAATTACGTACGTGCATGGATAAGCGAACTTCTTGTTATGAGCCTTTCTTAAAAGAGAACTGGTCATTATTTTAACCATTGGTAAAAATAATGCCATAGAAATCATATGAAGTATATCCAGCACCAAAAATGCCGGTTACGTGTTTTGCTGTGGAATTGTATGGTTTAAAAAAATGTTTTTGGTTACCGCAAGTGAAAACACAGCACATTATTGCAGTGGTATTTTAATACAGTAATGACTTGTGAGAAGTGACATCCTCCGCGGACGCCACAATTATGTCGGTCAAATTGCACTAGCGATTATTATTGTAAACGAAAGTATAAATTTCATAAATGCTTTCGATTGAGTATAATTGATTAATTTTAATAGTGACAGTGTTTCGAATATCTCACCAACTTTCGGTTTGCTTTTGTTATGCTCTAAAACCATCAACAGCCTTGACGACCCATAAAAATGTACCTGGAACAAAAAAATATAATATTATGCAAAATTATACCATTAGAGTTATCCAAGCGACATCTCCTTTTTGATAGTCAAAGGGTACATACACACGCAATGAATACAAATTACTCGAAATAAAACGAAAAAAAGCATTAATGTTTCCCACATGTATGACCTATGATATTCAGCGGTGGTCATTCTTCATAAATTGCAGAACATCGCGGAAAGCCGTCACGCTCGCCTCGAGCAACACGCGTGCGGGTAAAGGACTAACCACATTCATTCAGCGGTATTCGATTTTGACCATAGAAAATGCTAATCTTGCATGGAGTTGCGTAAACATCACGTATACTATGCCATGTACTTGTTACGATTGATCTAATTATGCAGAGAAACATTTTTTTTATACTGGCTTGGCAAAGTAATTACGATGGACATGAAGGTACGTGCAGTCCAGGCAACATAACATCAAACTACGTGAGATGTGACTCTTGACAGCTTAATTGTATTGGCATATACATCAAATGAACCCGAAACGGATTACATAGTGGGAAATATGCTAGGTCTTCTACCCTGTGGTCGCAATCCGAACAGATACATTATAAAACCTATCATCAGCAAATCCGTCAATTCAGTTTTTAAAACGCCAAGCTTACATGGAGATTAAGCATCGGTTCAGCTTTTTGCGTCTAATCGACTTTCCCGGGAAACAGTATTATTTGAAACTAGTATGTTTTACTATTGGTGTTCTTGCGCACGCTAACAAAAATTTTCAGCACTATTCGGCGTACACGCTATAAGTGTAATCAAAATCGAACGAAACGCGAAAGTTGTTGAATACATGCAGTTACTCCCTAATGCTCAAATCAGTTGCAGCCAATAACTCATGCAGTTTAAAATTCGCATTTGCCTTACACATCAATGCACGCGAAGTAATAACGAGCCATCTTCATGAGCGAGTTTCTCACGCGACTCCTAAACGTATAACGCATAAAAAAGAGAGAATCCTATATTAAATCAAACCTTATATAGATATTTTATATTCGGTTTCATAACTGCATAAATACATCTCAATAAATTATAATAAATCGGCTAATATAATGTACGTGTAACTAAACGAGCTTCTTCTAAGATTGAGATGCCTACGCCATATTACATCCTGCTGGCGTATTGCGGGTTGCCAGACGTCACAAATTCTTGTAAAACAATATATTTCTGCATCATCATCATTATTATAGTGCGTAGTTATTGATTAAGGATTCCCAAAAACATCAAGTTTAACGCCATTAAAAAGTCAAGCAGCTTCTTTTATGGTCTTCACAGGCAAACGAGCATGCGGCCCGCCTGATGGTAAGCGGTCACCGTCGCTCATGGACCTTCACAGTGCCAGGGGTCCAGCACAACAAAGTCGCTGCCTACTGTAGGAAGAGAACTCTCTAAGAAGCCTTGCATAAAGAAGGACAGGTCATAGCACTGAGGGAACACCGAAGCAGGGAGTTCGTTCCAGAGCTTGCAGGTGCATGGTAAAAAAGAACGCTGGAAACGTACGGTTCCGGAATGGTACGCTTCCAGATGGTAGGAATGAACTCTAATGCGGAGCACTTATGACCTAACTTATTTTATTCACGATGTTTTTTATAAGTTTGATTATAATTCCAACACAGTTAGATGCTCGACAGATACACCCTATATAGACATTAACCCAATAAATAATAGAACGTTTCATATTCGTTAATAGTTCCGATGGATTTGTTATGCGCGGCACGCAGCTAACAATGCGCGGGCGCTGCGATAACCGACGATATTGCCCGCCGGCGCTCTACTCCGCATGTCCAATGATAACTGTAGGTTGAGATACCATAAATATTTCCCATACGACTCGATTATACCTGATATTTTAGACTCTAAAACAGGCTATCTCATAATTTTTTGCCATAGAATGTCCTTTAATTTCGCACAGAACTGGATTATTTCTACAGTACGCTTTTTAGTAGAAAGAGAGATTTTATCTCATTATTTTCAGGCATAGAAAGACCAATGTAGTATTTATAGGATGAACCAGAAATACGACACATTAAGGCGAGTATCTACTGTTGTTTACTTTTTGTCTGTAAAGTCAGACTGTATCTCATCAAGAACATTTTCTACTGCTCCTGAATGTCAAATGCTTCCTTCCTGCTTTCAAGGATTCTATAGCGATTTTAATAGACCAGCTTTCAGTACGTTCCTGCGAGCTTCACTATAATAAACGTGCACTTTATAGACTGTGTTTATCAATCAGTAAATCGTCACGATCGTAAATACTGTTACGGCAAAACCTTTGACAAAAAAGTGACGTATACACTGTACAGCATCAACGGTAAGCTATTGTGGTAAATTTAATGGACGGCTCATAAGCAAAAATAAGCTAGATGCGTAAAGTACGAAGCGAATAGCGGTAGCGGTGTCTTGAAGTGGGAAAACTAAAGGATAGTTGATTGCATTTATATGTAAAATAAATAAATATTAGAGTAAAAAAAAAAAAAATGCAAATTGAATTAGAAAAGGCAAGACAACAAGGAAAAAAAACGTGTAAATCGATCCGATTTTAAGTTCAAATATCTCGAGAATGCAATTGCCAATCAATTTTAAATTAAGTACACTTAGATCTGATATTGAAGCCTAAAAACAGGCCACTAGTTCCATGTTGTTACGTCATCTTTAGATTTAGGTCCAAATATGTATGAGAAGTTGCGTATTTCTCTATGTCTCGAAGATAGCACCATTTTCTGTGTCGTCATTACTCAGATATTTATTGCGTTGGGTTGTTCCGCAAAAGCTCCCGCGAGACGTCGTCGCGACGTTTATGTTAATTTATTCGCATTTCAATGAGACGCCTGTAAAAGGCATTATGCATTATCATGCTTATTTTTATATTTATGTACTGAACCGTAACGGCTTTTAATGGGTTTCTCTTCGCTCTTTGCTTGCTGTTACTAAAACTTTGCAATTGGTTACATCGTATAGATCAACGCTGAGTTTAACATGTTTTTAATGGAGGCATGTTTATTGCTATAATTTTTACTATAGTAATCATTTCCTTCTTTAAGAAAATCATTTCAATTTCGTGGCGAGTTAGGAAACTGAAACCAGAACAAAAAATATTAATACAAGCAACACGATATGTCAAAGAAATAAATCATACCTCAAGATCCGTACCCTGATTTAGGTTCCCAAACAAAAATACACAACCATAAAATCTGTAATACTCTGCTGAGTTTCGTTCCCACACAGCCCATAAGGCGCGTGCCCGAATTGTGTAATTGTATGACATATGACGCAAGTCAAGCCTCTCGGAAACCTGCATACAAATTGCGCTTAAACTTTTCATTACTCAGGCTATCGTGGAATCTCTTGTCATAACCACAAACCTTATTCGTGTTAGGATCGACGCCAACGTAAACACCTCTTTATTTGCCTAACCTACATAATGATATTGTTGTAAAACACCTATTGTTATAGTGGTATAGTCTGTTTGAAAAATAACTACCTCAGATTTAGAGAGACCACACGGAAGTGTCAGTGGGATGGCCCTCGGACGGACAGACGATCTGATAAACGTAGCAGGGAGCCGTTGAATGCAGATCGCATTAAATCGTGGGCTATGGAAATCTATGAATATATTTAGTATAAATCATATAATCTTGGTATCTTCAATGTCAAGTTATAACTTTAAACACGCCTCCAGTAATGGTGGACCAGTAAATTCCATTTTTTGCTCAATCAATGTTGGCACAAAGATTTTAGATTGTTTTTTTTTGCAAGCGCAGAATCATTCACGGCCATTGAAACGTTATAATTTTCCTCAATTCTTTATGTTGGCCAAACTGGACTCCCAAACTATCTATACTATGTATAAAAGCATAAATTCTCAGGTAGTAATAACACTTTATAGGTCAAAACCATTAGATGGATTGATTATACGGTTCAGACATGTGGTTTCCTTAGAACTTTTCGCAAATATTGTGGAAAGAATGTGAGATAAATTATTTTTTGAAACCATAGGCTTTTAGGTGTAAAATAAATCGGTATAAAAGTTGATAGTGGGTTTGTACCCAATTGTGTATGATGTATTGTGCTATTGTTAGCAGGAATCATCATAACAAGGAAATGCGCGAACAAGATCTCCAAATTTTTAAAAGCATAATATTTCCCCACTGAATTTTATTATCATCGGTTCGATATCCAATACCACGTGGAACCAAATAAGAGTCGCAATAAACTTGTCATAAAATATTTATTTCAAAATAAAATTGTATGTGCACGATGCAGAAAATACCAAAGAAAAAGCCGCTCTACAGATACATTTGTTTTGATATTATATTCTTGTTGGAATCAATAAATTAGGATCTTTACAATATAAGCATTTATCTGCCCTTTTCGAAACCATTGTTAAGGTTTGTCGTCATAATTTAGAATAACCTGTGAGTAAGTACAAATAATCTTGCAACTTAAACGTAAAAACGCTCTTTGTGCTTACAAATATGATTAAAGATCTCATCAGAGACGACGTTAATGCTCATAATAATTCAACTTACGACAATAAAAAACAACGTTTCGACACAAATTGACACTAATATTTACCAACAGGCTAACATAATCTGTCCCCGTTTATTTGATTAATGAAATAGCTGTTTGTTCTCTATCGTATGAGATTGCATGTTGCTAACAATTCCATTTCGAGTCGATTGTGTTCTGTTCGTTCTTACATAATTTTCATATCTATTGATTTGTACGTCAATTGTTTACTCTTATCTTACTTATAGCTTTATGGTAAGGATTTGATCAATCGGAATTGCTTTCGTAGTAGAAGCAAGTCATTTGCAAAAGATATTAAGTGGCAAAGTTGGATGAATATTCGTACTCGTGCCACGTTTCAGTGCAAATACACATTTCACTGTGCAGAGTACGGTACTCAAAAATATTGAAATTTTGAAAGCATTTGTTAAAGAGTTGCTAAATTTCAGTTACATTTTTTTTTACATTCTCTTACAAATATTTTTATATGGATGGCAACGGTATATGGGCGTTGTCACTATGGAAATTATAGAGATAAATATGGAGATAAAAATTCAATAGGAAACCTTGATAGCAACAAATTTAACAACTGAAGGACGTACAAAATCCTGGCCCAGCAAAAAATGTATACAACGCTCCATATTATATATTTTTTTGTAATAGCCCATATACGTCCCACTGCTGGCCACGGGCCTACTCTACAATCGATCTCTACTCTACTCTACGATCGAGAGAATCGATTGAGTGTGGTTAGGCCATATAGTCCACCACGCTGGCCTAGTGCGGGTTGGCGGAGTTACCGTAGATTTTTTTTTAAGTTGCTACGGTATGCAGGTTTCCTTACGATGTTTTCCTTCACCTTTAAAATATATATTATCTTTTTTTATTTAACATTAATTTAACAAATATTACAACTCTTACTATTACTCACATAATTCTATCAACCTCTAGAGCACATTATATCACCCATAAAGTTAACCAGTCGAACCGGTTAGTAAAACAATGAAAGTTTTTGATCTCATGACGCTTGCGCAACGCATTTCTAATGGCGACTTGTGCAATTAACGTGTTTAGCATGTGATGTAATTAAACCATTGGTTATTGTCATGGCGTGATGACCTGATTATTTGAAACAATATATTAAATTAGGCAAACTAAAAAGTAAAACAAAAAAAGACCAAATAAATCGTGGCATCAGTAATGGACACCTTACTTCTAAATAAGATTCTAAGCGGGAGAAAAACATCGATCTCAGCAGAATGCTTCCCAGACGAATTCATAATACTATAAACAAAAGCACTATAAGCAAAAAGTCTTATGTTTTGTTGACAGGGCAGTGGGCACCATTTTCTGTGCATACCTAATTATTTTAAAAGGCAAATGTACCAAAACAGATTCCTTGAAGTATATCATAGTATTTGGACTACATTACTATCCATCTCTCGCGTAGTTTTGTCAAACACAAACAAAACATAAAACTATGTTAATATTCTCAGCACTGGATCCATTCACCGGATGCGATGTGGCAACGATACGAGCATGTGTACCGCATTAGTTTTATCTGGCCCGATCTGAGTATCTGTATCAAATCTGGGAGTATGTTTGCTTGTTTGTTATATGGGTGTTGATAACGCTTAATGATTTCAGCAATAACTGAATGCTTTCAGCGACTATACATACATACATAAACTCACGCCTTCATCTCCGAAGGGGTAGGCAGAGGCGCCACTAGGACACCCACATTTCGCCTTGCATGTTCCGTCCCACGATATGATAGGGGGCGAGCCTATCGCCATATCGGGCACAAATTCCTGACTCCGGGCTGATAATGAATAGAAAAATCCAATATCACTTTGCCCGACCCGGGATTCGAACCCGAGACCTCAGCTTTGTAACCGTACCGTAATACAACTACGCCACCGAGGCAGCAACTATATGTTTTTTGAAATATTTTTGTTTCTTGTATCTAAATTCGTTATGAAGGGAAACTCAAAGATAAGAAAGATCTTCATACTGCACTGTATCAGTTAATATTCGCCCATTGCTGGGAATGTCTTCTCTACAACTGTGAGTATGATTGAGAGGGGTCATAAAGCTCTTTATAAGATTTGCTATTTAAGTATGTGAATTGTGAAGTTGATCAAGCAGCCTATGTGGTGGGCCATGGTTTAATCTGCCTCAATTGTAGACGAAGACCGTGGCCCACAGTGGGACGTATATAAGTCGATTTATTTATTTTCGTTATTGATTCTTTAAAGACGAACGTCAAGTGTAGTGTGACCGCAATGAAGCTTTTAATGTACTCGTATGTGCGTGCTCATAATAAGATCAGTACCAACGATTACACAATATTTCTAAAATAATTCGACGACGTATAACTAAATTATTTAAATTCTTGTTTATGATTTCGTTGATCAGCGTGAATTGTAGTTTCTTATGGTTATGGTATATAGGAGGAATTTGGTCACAAATAAAATTGCTAAATTGCTTTACGATTTCTTATTAACTGGTAGTACCATTTATATTATTTCTGGCGTTAAAACGTTGCACCATAAGATTTTGAGGTCAGCAACTGAAATTAAAACTCAATTCTATGAAATATTAACAAACAAACCATTTTTAAAATGTAGAACGCACGTATATAACTTATTAAAACCAATCACTGGATAAAATGATCCCCAATTAGCGAAGCATATGTCGTGGAAAACATTAATCCTGTATCGTGACTGCGGTGTTGAAATCATGAGTTTTACACTACGTGTGGTCAAGTAAAATGTGGTCAAATGCTTTCCGAGCATTATCACAAGGCCCACCAATTAAAGACTATATAGAATTTAATTTTGTATGGAGCGAGCATTTTTTACCCGTGGTATGCGCTTCGAAATGTAGAACAAAGCTGTCGTGCTGTGGCGTCCTTTTAAACATTAACATTTGTAGATTAAGATACGTCTGCAGTTTTTGCAGCTGTTTTGCTTCATAAATGTTAACGAATACGAGAAAGACCCAGTTTGTGCCAGGACTCATATTTTAACTTAGTTTAACAACTGCTAAAGTAATTTAATACACATGGCTTCTGTTTAAGCGGAAATTTAATATGTGAACTATATTCACAGTATAACATAGAATTAATCCTACATAATACAAAATATTTATCGGTAATTAATTTACTTATTTATGTACAAAATGTTTTAATTAATTCTAAATGAAATTCTTTCTTAATGAAATATGTATGTGTGTCCATAAGAAACTCACGCTATCTCCACTTCAGCACTCATTTATTTTTTGTACTACCTTACAATAACCTTCAAATACAGCAAAATACGTTATTTCCCTCTAAAAATACCAACATCGAGTTATTCCTGCAAAGATTTATTATCACGCAACTTTTTGTCCCCAACCTTCGCGGCTCCGCTCATAAAATCCGATTTGACGCGGACGTTCCGTATAGACTATTACGTCGAGTGACTTGACAACAATAGGGTTCATTGAGCGACTAATTAACTCCCATACACGTGTAATTACGTCAGTGCTCGATATCCACTCATTGTAGTTACCAAGAATAGGAAATGAAAGAAGCGAGATGGCCAGCCACTTCCCTGCATTGAGATGTAATTACTGACTCAAGACCCTTAGATTGAGACGTGTCGACTGGACATGGAACGGGTTTATAATAATTACTCAAGAGGCTATTATAAGTGTCACGTTTCGAGGTATTTGAACTTGCAGATTGCGTAATAGATTGAAGATTTTAATTGTGTGTTTAGATAATATTGCTGGTATACTTAAGGTTGAGTTTACAGTGTTGTGGATTGAAAAAAGTAGTGACATACATTGAGGAATATCAATATATTTATTTGGTTTTTAAATAGATTACGTAACAATCCTGTGTCCTTTATAAGTGTATTTTTTTTTATCCCGAATCGACATTTTTTATAATACTCGTATATGCAAACCCGTCCTGGGTAAATATTACCAACAAACTAACGTAAATAAATAAATACACACAGCAGTCACATACATACTGACCCCACATTAGGGTGATTTATGTGTCGTAGGTAACAGAAATTACAAGAGATTTTTCGGTCTCACGAACACCCAGACCCGAGACAAATATTTGTGGGCCTCACATACATTTGTCCCGGTGCGGCGATCGAACTCGCGACCTTTCGTTTCACAGTCGGCGTCTAATCAACTGCGCCACAGAGGCTGTTTCAATGTGGTCTCTCGCTTTTTCACACAATTATGCTGCCCGGCTTAATTGCTTCTTCACGCTACAGTACAAGAACCTAGAATTATAAGAAACACAAACAGGCAAACTGTTCAACAATTTGATATAAGTACCTTACTTAATACTTGTTTAGGAAATCGACACCCAGACAATGCTGAAAAGCGCCTTGGAAGTTCTCACCGCGATATCGCCGCGATTATTGTAATTACAATGCAATATCGAACCTGTCTCATATTATTATTCGACAGGCGCATATTGTGCAGGACGCGGCCCGTTGTCCAGGTTTAATGACGCTGACATCTGGCGCACTATGTTGAAAGCCAATGTGAAATGCCTGGACAATAATGATTAATATACTAGCGCACATAACGCACATAACGGCGAGGTATTTGTATGTCTAATTGTAGGTGTTGGTTGTGTCTTACAGGGGGGATCGAAATTAGCAAATTATGTTTTTGCCTGCATGTTACAGATGTATAGATTTTTTTTTTAATGATTTTATTGTTAAAGATCTGGATGGAGCATATTTAAAACGAGATTAGTATTCCATCCTTTGCTTTGATGGTGTAAGAATCTAAGATAACCTATTTGCCTTAAGGTTACAAAGACTTGTAAATGCGTGTAAGTGAGTGACATATATCCATCGTGATAAAGTAAAGCCTTATTTCGCTCATTCATAAAGGGGACTCATGATCTGTAAAATGAAGATTATTATTGGGTAATACCACAACTGGTTTTTTTTATCTTAAAAGTATTGATGACACAGGAAATTGCATTCATAATATAACAAGCGTAACAAATTCACTTAGTCATGAAATCGATAATGATAAGACGCAACTATCCGTTCTAAATCTTTTGAAAGATTTCTTGCACAGTTGAATTTCTTTTAAAAGTACCACCTTGAAACGCAAAAAGTGGTATCGTGTTTTCTCGAAAGAAGTATCCGGATTTTTTGTTGAAGTCGCAATGATTGTACTATTTAGTAATTACTATCGGAACGGAATCGACCAACATCGGGCCCTTCGTGTGCTGCGAGCCTTAAAAACAGGGTTGTGAGTGCGATAAAAAATTGTGATCTTTCCAGTGTTATCTTGAATTAATATCTGTGGAAAATATAAAAATACCTTGATGCATTATTTACTACACGTATAGCGTATAATATTGTGTTTGTGTGTTCTCTATAAACTGTATAAAAATATGAAACGCTTTTTGCGCTATTTCAGTTTTTTCGGGCTCTGTCATTACTGTAAGATTTAGAAAGTTACTCTTTGATTTTTTCTTATGCAACTTAATTGATAAATCCACAAAGACAACAGAATGATAGCTTAATTTTATTCATTTTACAGGTTAGGTTAGGTTATCTTAAAAAGAAGATCGTAACCAATATCCTTTTGTATTGCAGTGTATTCACTAAATAAATAAATAAATGCACCCAACAGTCACATACATAGTCCTGACCCCACACTAAGATCGAGTCTTGTGACGTGGGTGTCAGAAACTACGTGAGACTTTTCGGTCTCGACAAACACCCAGACCAGAAATAAATACCTGTGGATCACACAAAATATTTATTTCGGTGCGGGGATCGAACTCGCGGCCTCTCGTTTCACAGCCGGTGTCTAAGAAACTGCGCCACGGAGGCTTTCCACTATCATGTGCTTTCTAATCACTTTGTCAAGACAGTATAAAAACGACAATTTATAAACCTTCCGTACACGAAGACAGCCAATAACCTAACAAGAATCTACGATTTACATTCCCAAATAAACCAAAACACAAACAAATTCCACGATACACATCGGATCAAAAGGAGCGTCCACAGATAAGACTAACGATCCGGACATTTCCCATACAGACAACCCTAATAAGTGAACTTAGGACCAGTTTACACGGAAGGACTTTTTAGGCGTCCATGGCGGGCTTTATGCGGTAAATCGATGTGACAAGCGAGGCTTTGCATGCGTTCCGCTCGCTGCGGATACGGTGGTCAATTAGGGCTGTCACGAGCATGACTGCACATGGTAAGTGCCGTGGTTGGTCAAAAAATTAATCGGTAGATTCTGAGGATAGAATTTATGTGATGTTTCTTTGGTTACGAGTGTGCGAAGATATTGATGTTCAATATTTGTTATTGATTTCTATAGTTTGGGGTTTTTATTCTAATAATTATAAAAATTGGCGGTTTAGGTTATTGTATATACGATTTCATGCAACGCAAATGTTTATAATTAATAAGTAGTTCAAAATAAAACTTGACTTTACTTGAACACTGTGGATTAAAAGTTAATAAGTGTATTCAAATTGCTTAGAAAATTCCTCTTGGAGGAATATTACACATATACGGGCTGAATATGTTAAGAAATTGCCTTGATTTTGTTTTTCAAAAGTACCTAATTCTGTAAATAATGAAGCAGGGCATCTGTTTCAAAGACGTGTCTCGCACGCGATCAAAACCGCTGCTTTGCTCGCCTACAAAGCCAGTATAACATAAGATAAAACGGACAGATGGAGTGGCGTGGGGCGTTCGTAACATAGCCTTTGACCCGCACAACCGATTGAAATACCGAGAACCCGTCCTACAAATAGAACAATCACCCCACTCTCCCCACAGAAGAATTCACACAAAAAGGTGCATATTCTCCGCAGAAAAAGAACAAAATTTAAAAATAAAACCTGTTCGAAATTCGCGGGAACATGAAAAATTGATTTCGCATCGTTATGTTGGCAACGTCAGTTCTAAATTTAAAATTAAATCTGTCCGACTGGAGGAGTAATAAAAAACGACTCGTAGGATTCAAATAAAGCGGTGCTTTGTAGTTTCTTTATACTTTTTTGGGGTATCGTCGAGACGGGTTTTTAATCTCCTGTCTATTCTGAGTTATAGCTCAGTGGGTTGATTCATTGCCTTCCGTTTGACTGACGAGGGTTCAAAGCAGACGTGAACGAAATGTATTATTGAATTAAAAGAAAAAAAATATCAAATTGGAAATTATACGTTCAGATATACAGAAAAAAATGTGGCATTCGCGATTTTTATCCGATTCACCTATGACTTGGCTTAATAGTGTTTCAGATTATAATATATTAGTATTATTCTGAATATAAATAACAAGAAAAATGCTTTGATTTTCCCTAAACCAAATTTTGTTCGCCTATGGTTCCCTAAGATCAATTTTAGTCAAATAAAATTTAATTACTACAATTTGATCAAGCGCTGGCTTGACAAGAAAATTAGCACCAAGATTTATTCCATAAATAGTGTGGAAAATAGTTTTAAATGCTCCTAAGGCACCGTGAAGGATGTAACCCATTATCGAACATCATTATGAGGGGAATTAGAAGTCGCGCGCCTCCAAAGGCTTGTTCGCCTTGATTGCGTTGCAACTTTTATAAAATAAAAAAAGGAATCAAATTAATTAACAAAAACTGCGCGTAAAGGCAGTTTAGTGGAAATGGAAGGAATTCGTTACTTATGTCTGGCGGCAAGGGAATATTACTGCTCGTAAATCTTTTGAAATTTAAACTTATTTTTAGAAATGTGACTGGCTACATAATTTAAGTATGACGTCATAAGCTGCGAATAGAAAGACCCATTTAACCGAAAAATTTTCGCGAACAGTATTAATTTATCAGTGAATAATCATTATTCATTTTAGTTTAAATTAACGGCCAATCTCTGTTTCAATTTAATTACCTAACAATTTTTTATTAATGTAAAGTATTTAATTTTTTTTAAATATTACATTAAAAAATAAAGGGATTATAATTTTGCCATTCTCATTCCGATGTCATGACGCCATCAACTATTCACACAATAGTTATTTTTAATCAACAAATTTCCCAGAACAGCTAATATGTTTTACTCATAAAAAATTACAATATAATTTTAAAATTCAAAATAAACAATAATACATTTTATAATTTGAAAAGAAATTTATGGGAACATAAATTCCATTTTTAAATTTGCTAATTTAGAACGTTGAATAGAAAATTTAAAAACCTGTCTGAGTCGGGTCAGGATCTCTCGGTCACCGGGATTTTTAATCATTAATGGTACGTTAATTGCCGTCTGCCCGTGGGGAAGAATTTTTATGTCTATGTGATTTATTTAACTATCAGGAATGGTGATTTATCGTGCCTGATTTTTTTAGAGATTGAATAATTGGCTCATGGATTTTTTATTTAATGAATTACGGTTTTGGGGTAAAAAATGTTACAATTGTTTTAAAAATAAATCCTTATCATAAAACATTGTGATTTAACATTCTTATATTTTATTGGTTTCAGAATAGAGCGAGATAAAATGTTGTTATAAAACATAATATAATTTAATTTAATAAACAAACGTGTATAAATTATTCCTCAAAACTTACAATATACATACTTTTACTGCACAAAAGCGAACAGCCACTACAACCAAGAACGAGGAAGGATTATGACCCCAGGATTTCCGACCTGCTTACAAACTGCTTGCACTGCAGACTCGCCAGCCACTCGGAACAAGTACTTTTACTTTCATCATGTACAATATAAAACTAAGCGCGTTTTGATTGCTCTCACGCAACGTATTTAGTTGCGGACATTGCGTAATGAGTTACAAAAATTTGCTTCGCGATATTTTAGGGATTAGTTGTAATCCGTTTATAATGCTTACAGCAGGAAATATTATGATGTTTAAGTATTGTGGTTTTGTTCTTTGTAATGGTCGAAATTGGTATTTGTATGATATATTCACCACTAATTATTTAATTTATTTACATGTTAACTATTGATAGATATTTTTATATAATAGGTCCGAAACAGGTCACCTGATGGTAATCACTACTGCCCATGAAGATCCACAACCCTGGTCATACATATGTTGCCGGCCCATTAAATCGGGAGGGGAGAAGGGTAAGAAAAAGGGTGGGAAGACGAGAGAGGTATTAGGCATCAGGCAATCTCAATCACCGAGCGAAATGCGACTGCAAAGCCGTCGCTTCTCATCGGTCTCTTGTGAGACAGTGGTACCGCCCCGGACGAACCTGCCCATTCATGCTGAGTCATGACTAACAACAACGTAGCTCTATATTTTTTAATTAGGTAGGTATTAAAAAATCTACAGATATACATATTAAAAAAAAATATTTAAGCTTTAAGTTTATGTCGATTTAATTTCATTATTACTTCTACAAGGGTGTAAAGCAATCTTGAAACTCTATTACTAAACAATTATAAACTAAAATAGCTTATTATAGCAGCATGTAATTCACTCCTGCTAATAATAATTTCTGCGCCCTAATTTTACCACAAATATTTTATGTTGGAAGTCAAAAGTTGTAGATTTTTTTTTATTTTGGGTACTGGCACGATACTGACGTGTGACGACGATGCAGCTAATAGTAATACTACTCTATGATGGGGTTTTCACCATTGTGTACAAAGCCACACTTAAATATTATGTATAATATAACATATGTACATTTTCATTTTAATTTTCAATTTTATTACCTGATAAAATGATTAAAATACAGCCTTTACGTAAATCTATTTCCAGTTCCAATCATTTGTATACTAAGTATAAAAATACATATACTCCAGACGCCTCGACCACAAATTATCACATTACCTCAATAAATTGCATAACTATTAGATTGAATCAACCTCCTAAATCCGATACAGCGCGCCACAGCTATTCGCCAAAACAGCTCAATTTCATTTAAATTCGGAAAGCAGGCGGCGCCAAGTCATCCAGCACAAGTTCCTAATTCAAACAGGCGAATAAGTCGACAGGCTGAAAACAGTTCTAATTTCAACTGAAGTTATGATTGATGTACAACCTCCGTGATGAAAAAAAACTAGTGAAATGAGTACCTAAGAAGGTTTGGTGTCTGTACCAGTATATAATTGACGCAATATATTTGTAAGTGTGCCGATAGTGATCATGTATGTAATATGTATAGTTTTTAAAAACCCGTCATAGTGCCCCACGCATCTGTCGAGGTTCGGGTTCCTCTTGCTTATATTATTAACTCAAAGTCTTCTTTTTGTTTCGTTCTAGCTTTCAAATTTAACCATTTTTTTACATAATCTGTGTTTCCAATACCTGACATTGGGGGAGTTGTCGCATTTGCGATAGAGCTAAAAATTGAATTGAATAACTTATATCCAGTTCGGAACAGGCCGGCATAATTGCGTCGATTGACGAGAGATTCCTGTCCCATATCCGTGGTTACTCATAATATCTTCACTGCATTGTATTAAAAAAAACAACACAAACTACAGGATCTAAAACGAAATCAATGAATAAAAAGCAACAGAGCAAAATGTTCCATTTGCACAGAGCGATCCTATGATCCATCTCAATTACCCTGGTACACGCGAGACGCATGCTGTAGAGCAAGGGTAATTTTCTAATCTCTACTGGCCATTTTGAACATGAAATAAGTCTTAGGCTGTCAATGTAAGCAGAGAAGAGATGATTGAACATATTTATTTTTGTGCAGTACAATGTAGATTATTATTTTAAATATGATTGAAACCTTAGGTAAATAAAAAGTAAATAATAATAAACTCCATGAAATACAAAAACGAATAAAATGTTGATTATTATCCCGCGATGGAAATCCAAGATGTGACGTTACTTATAATAAAAATATTTAGGAAAATGAGTTAAGTGAATTTAAAGAAAGATTCAAAAGCAACGAGGATGGATAAGAGATAATCTATAAAAATCATAGACTTATCTTTAATAATCTTAAATCAATTGCACGAGAATGACTTGTCAGAATGTTGCTTAGTTTTACTATAAAATTCTTAAAAATTATGCTACTACGCGTATATTACAACAAAACATTAAAATTACATTAAAACATTCATGACAAAGGTCGTAAAAGTATCCAAATATCGATTATCGAGTACCTTTATCCAATGTCCATTCATACGTAAACATTATACGAGCAAAATACACGAATTTAATTTGAAACCTCAACCAACAACATTGTGAACATATTTTACACATCAACAGGCGTATTGAATCAACGAAACCTTTTCCAACACATTTCACATCCAATTGAACATTTCAGTGAGTCGACATAATAATTTCAAAGTAAGATGTGTGGTATACGCGGTATTGGAGCGTTTACAATTATTTAAAAATATCGAAGTGCGTGAATATTGAAAATATTTTTTTCATTGCGATATTTTAATGGAAGAAATGGAAATCTTCAAGGAGTGCAAGCGCCCGGCCTAGGTATCGACTCTGGAACTACCTGTTTTATAGTTACTTCGCCCTCGACCAACAAGGATACAGCTGTCTTATTTTTAGAAAATTTTTCCCAACTAAAACATAAGCATTTCACTCTTTTTTTTCAACTGGATAATCTATAGGGTTTTGGATCCTAATGTAATTTAATTAAATTCTAATTTGAATTCACTTTTCAAATCTTTTTTATTCACTTCCACCTAAACATCTTGCCCTAACTTCAATACATACAGAGCCATATCACTCCCTCCTCCAAAATATTTATCAAGTACATTTATCAAGCATGCAAAGTCCCCGACGCACGTGTAGTACAATTCGCACTGAGTAATTTGTTTGTTATTTATCTGCTGCGTCTATGGGCGTCGCCAATGTGGGAATTATACGGCGCCCACGTAACAATGCTTGGCTATGCTATTGTCGCTTATCTTTGGGGTTGTTAATGGTTGGTGAATTAAACACCTATAGAAGCGTGGTGAGGATTTTCTATTGCACAGAAACGACAGATGAATGCAGAATTCACTTCATTGCAATTAACGCCATCTACGCATTTTTAAGCTGCTTTGAATGTAGATGTATCAATGGAATCTTAATGTGAGAAGAGAGAGGAAAGGAAAAAGATGGGATGTAAAATGCTCTACTGGCCAAATTTATTAACGAAAAGGTAAATAATAAAAGAAAGATGCAGAATTTTAGCAACATTAACGTGATATGCGAAACTAGTGATCTCAATATAATCGCAATCCATGTCTGAAGACAAAAAGAACGTCGCTATAATTAGCTTTAATATATAAATTAAAAGGCAGGAATCAATACAAAGATGAATCTAGGTTCAGGATCTTGGCTGTGAAGCTAGCTTGTACTCGAACTATTACCGTTCTTACCTCCTTTGAAGGTAGAAGAAAGTACCATAATTCGCTTTACATTCATAAAAAAAAGACAGGCGTACGAAGATGCAGTTTGAATTATGGTCCTAATTAAAACTTAGGTGAACATACGCTGAGGTATTACGCTAGACAAGGCTTTTATAAGCAAAAATAATGTAAAGTAAAGTAGCAAATCTGAAGAGTAAGAAGAATAAACAAATTTTACTGGTGGTAGGTCTCTCATATGTGAGAGGCCGCCTGGGTAGGTACCACCGCAATGTCTATTTCTCCCGCCAAACAGCAGTGTAAATGCACTGTTGTGTTCCGGTTTGAAGGACATTGTAGCCAGAGTAACTACTGGACATATCGAGACTTAACATCTTATGTCTCAGGATGGCGAGCGCAGTGGAATGCCAAGCAATGCCTTGTAACTCATGGTGTTGTTTGGTTTTGCTACTGTCCATGAGCGGTCGTATCGCTTACCATCAGGCGAATGGCAGGCTCGTCACGTCATTCATAGCAATAAAAAAAAAAAAAAATATGAAAAACATTTTTGTCATCATCATTGAATCCTATAGTATTCAATTTGCTGGTCAAATTGTAGTATTTATTGCGGTAATCAAATTCAAAAGATTATTTTAAGTCTCTTTGGTAGATTAAAAAAATCCTGTGCAAATTCAAAGAAGCTGAGGTTAAAAAGCATGGGAAACAATAATTTTATCGCATGAACCCATAATTTCGTCTAATCCTGCGCACATGCAGGAAACGTCGTATACAAATCTGCATATGATTAGAATAATGCTGAAGTTGTGCATAATCTGTGCGTCGGGTGACAGTTTCCGCCCGTAAATAATGTCTTAGAAACATTGAGATATTACCAGAGCGGAGATCGGGAACAAAATCTGTGTGCACATATCAGGCACGCGGGAAGCTGGTGAACCGAGATGAGATAAAGTGAATTGCGTAGGAGTGATAGAAACAGTAACAGTGGACGGTATGGATTTTTGATGACACATCTTGTTAGAAGTAGGTAATGTATCAATGCTTAGACCTCCGCATGGCAGGACGGTTGATCACGGTGTTGTTGTGTCACAACTCGCTTTTTTGACACATTCATCACGAAGGAAGAAAAAAGAGACATTGCTGTATTTGAGGCTTCGATCAAATAATTTGAGACGCAGAAAAGAAATAATAGAGTCTAAGTTTCGGCAAGTATTTTAAAACTTGATGTGTTATGAAGATATTTGGTGCATCAAGTATGGTTTTGACGACGAATATAACCACATTAAAGCCCAAAAAATATACATACATGTGTTTTCATGCAGGAACAGAACCCGCGGCAACCCTTTCAACAAACTGCATCAAGGTTGCGAAACCTCAGATATATTTTGCATCATACTCCGCCAGTCGCCACAAAAAAAAAACTCCACCGAAGGCTCAACTCGCTTACCTGTTGATTTGAGCACGTCCGGGCCAGAGCTGCGTTCCCATCGTGTCCTACTCCTCATCCTTTGTGTGCCCGGCGACCGTTATTCTTTACCTGCAACAATGGACCTTCTGTATTTCCGTTTCTAAACAAATGTTAACAGAATTTCAATTAAGTGTAATTAGCGGAGGTGAAATTTCACCGTGATGCTTACCGATTGCGAGTAGGGTTGGCTGTCAGATTTATAATAGTTTAGGAGAAAGCAGTTTTTTTTTTGCTGGGTGTATTTTACAAGGAATATTTTGGCTTTTGGTTCTCTTTTTACATATAGGGAGGGGATTTATTACGGATATGGTGCAAAATATTTCTGAATATTAATTACTTAAAGGTGTGGATAGTTTTTGAATTGTACCTATCTAAAAACTCTTGCTTTTTATTTAATATTATGTATGTTAAGTTAATATGATACCACCCTGACATGGGAATACCCATGATATATCAAAGAAGAACCTTTATCATAATTGAATAAAGTAAGTAAGAAATTTTTTTTTCCTATAACCAAAATACAAGACCCATAGAGAATCCTCAAACCAATAACACAGCCCTGGCTCACATTTAAGCCCGTCTTCAATTAGCACATAGCTTGAGATGTGGAACGGCGTTCCTCATTAGGAGAGCAGAGTGTGGCAAGAGGTAGATGGCAGATAACGCATTACGCATGCGCGGCCCATTGTCTGCGCTCAGATGCCTAGATAATGCGAAAGCTCCGCGGCCACGGCAACCTTTCAGATGTCGCTTATTATGACTCATAAGTCATAAGCGTAATGAGCGCTCCGAGTGTCTTTAAATAAATTAGATTATTGTATATCCGCGCTGTATGATTCTTTATTTGATTTTTGGAAATGGAATGTATGTTCGTCGATATTTAAAAATTAGCATTTATTAGCAAATTAATTTAATAAATCGTATTAATAAATCCCGCATTTCATAATTGCTACATTATTTACGATTTCATATTTTTCTAAATTATTTTTATTTATTGTAAGACTACACATAATTATCATTAATTTGTACGTTTTGTGTTCTTCTATTAGTTACTTATATAATCGCACAATTGAACCTTTAGAAATATTACATCAGTTGGATAATCTAGCTCTAGTCCGCAACTTCGTCCGCCCTCTCTATGATTTTAGTACGTTGTTTAATAAACTGATACCAAGATAAGGGGAAAATATTGTATTCTAAAGCAATAGAATAGCAGGTTTATGTCTCAAGTTAATGGAACAAACTAAATTTCGTGTGTTTATCAAGGATACAAAGTGCGTCTAGATGTAATAATTTATCCACGGAACATGGACACACATGCATCGGGGACATGAGTTTAAGTCTTCGCGAGTTGAGAAACAAGGGTTAACAGCGATGTACTTTACGATATATGCATTGGAAGATATAATGGTATCGATTTTTATGAGAAGTTATATTTAGATTTAATTTTGGCAAGTTTTGAATATTAATAAATATCCTAAATTCGTCACGTGCATATTTAACTTATAAACAATTTAAATACAAATATCCAAATTAAGGTATTTATTTGGTCTTGATCACATAAATTATTATGATTTTTACGTTCAAAATTACATTTGTTTATGTTCTATAGGTCCATATTTATATTAATTGTGTTAAAATCAAATATAATTTTCTATTATTTCATTCTCATTTTGAATTATTTTAAAGATGCAGATAATAAACACTAATTCTTTTGCATTTGCACGAGTAAATAGAACAAAATACAATTAATCATTTATTTTATTTCATATTTGTAATAAACAATCGTTCTTAAATCCAATCTTAATATATTTCTATAAGTTACAGATATTTCAAAACAAACCGTCGACTTTTGGAACGTTCCATATAAATTCAAAACGGCACGCGCTAATTTGCCAATAAATTCCATAACCAATAAGCGGTATTATGCAAATGTTCAGCATATACTGCTTGTTGCGGGCGCCCGCACGTGCCACGCGCTATGCAAGCCGACGCATACCAAGACACGACTACGCAATGGAACAGGTACTAATATAGAAAACCGCGTAATGCTACTGGCCATAACCAATTGTTAAATGAAATTAATACATATTCGGAACAGATCACATAGATTGTTTAAGTGCTTTGATGTGTTTAACGCACATTACTGGTTTTGGTGGTTGAGGTATTTTAATCAAATGTATTATTTAGTTCGGTATGTGTTTTATGTATGAACATTGTAGTTGTATGGTTGGTAGCAATTTACTTTATTGGAAACACTATAGGGATTCATCCTAGATCACAAACAATTCCAAAAAAATATGAGTACCTACAGTAGGCACAAGTAGGTATATATTGTTTCATCCATCAAACAAACATAGAACAATCTATCTACAGTATCTATATGAATACTTTATTAAATTTACCATTGCAATATATTTAGCGTGTACCAAGTAATGAAGACATAAGAACACTTGTAATTAAATATATTGCCTCGACTCAAACCATTTAGACTCAGACTCCATAAACGCCTACACACTCCTAAACAGTGCTCAAGCGTTATCAGTAAAATGTGAGCACCTTTACATTTTAATTAAAATTGTCGTCTAAAATAAATTGTAATTGCTAAGTACTCAACTTCAATACGATTCGAAACGGCTTTCAAACGCTATACTGTTGCTAGGATATAATTAATTGAGCAATTGTGAATTAGCCACTTAATCTCAGGTGTCAGGCAAGCGGAGTGCGTTACCATGATAAGCGCTTAATTGCATGCTAACGCTTACTAAATATGCGCATTGTGCGGCGGTGCCATAAAGGGATTCAAATTTGAAAATAGAACATGTTTTAAAATAAATTTTAAAGTAAATTTATAAAGTCTTAATCATAATTTAATTTTATATTTGAGTAAATAAGTAATTATGGAATAAAAAATAAAAGATAATATTAAAAAAGAATAGAATCATAAAAATAATCGTATCGATTTTATTATTAATATTATGCATACAAATGAATCCTTTTGAATATATTTATTATTATAAATAATCAAAACGGAAGCAAAACATTATAAAACCAGTTTTAATTTGCGTAACTTACGAGTAATTACAATAGTTGCGTTGAAACAAGCCGAGCATTAGCATTCTGTTACAGACGAAAGGGTATTGCAACAGTGCAGCAAGTATGTAATTAATAGACGTTGATTCATCGGGTCTATGTCGGATCAATTTATGTCTCTTATACTAGGGCTGACAGTATTTCGGAGTTATTTGTAAGGTTTTGGGTTTGATGACCAAGTTGGGTAGATTATATCGGTAAGATTTTTTGAAGAGATAAAGTTGATTTGATTTGAAGAAAAGAGTTGATTTGGAGACTGATCCGTCCTCACACCCGCAACTGCAAATTCTGCAAGCCATGATCAACAGAGGCACGCATTTTAATGACACCGGATATTGAAGCTCAGCGAGTCTCCGGGAATGTCTATCTTTAACCCGCAACGAAATCAATCAAAAATGTTAAAGTAATAAGGTTAGAAAAGACTTGATTCTAAAAAGCTTCTGCTATTATTAGATTAGTCATTCTACTAAATCTACAAATAACGTCGATATAACGAAAATTTGATTCTTTATTTTCCAAATTGGCAATTTGTATGGTGAGATTCAAAGCGAAATAGCACTATAACTTGAAGCTACATATATTTAACCGTAGTACGTAAAGGGTCGGAATAATGAAAACCTTAATGATGACGGAAGATTAAGGTTGGATAGGGACAAGGTCCGTGTTCTGTGTGACAACCCTAAACATTATTGCCATAATGCTTAAATTAATCGTATTACGTATCATGTAATGTGACATACTGATACCGCTTTATCTGCGAAAGTTTGACTGAGAATAAGATATAAATTAGCGCACTGCATTACTATATACTCGCCCCATATCACATCCAGTTAGGAAAACATTGGTAAATTGCATCTCTATCAAAACAGACCGGAGATCAAATCTGCGCTATTCAATCCATTTGCTGTCACTAAACCAGCGAGGCGATTATGTGTTGGTAAAAGTGAGCGGAGAATTTATTCTCCTGCCATATTTGGAGAGATATATTATTGTCAGGTTGAGGAAATAACGAGACCACTGATGGACAGCTGAAGACAATAGACTGAACTTATTTATGTAGATAGTTATTATCACCATCTTCATCCAAAGAAGTCTGAAAAAATGCGTAACATAGGCCTCCTGCAAAGACTCCCACAGGAAGCTGCTTGCGTTCATTGACATACTACACCATAACTTAGATCGTCTGTCCAACTGCCTCAAATAATTACTTAAAAATACCATATATTTTTTTGTTATGAATTGTTTTAAAATAAAAACATAATACAGATTATTTATAAAACAATTATGTTAAATAGAGCAAAAAAAATACTTGTAAACATATAGTGGAAATAAAATTAAAATTACTATTTAATATATTATTTAAAACTCATTAGTATCTCGTAATCCGTGATGATTTATACGCGAATTCAAATAAAGAGATCGCTATCGGCAATTTGAAACTGGTTTCAACCAAATATAATTCTATTTCTGATCTAATTGCTACCAAATTGGTCGTAAATCATCTTTATAAGCAACAATGGTATTACCGGAACATTTATGTTTAATTAAGTTTTATTTATTTTTATAATATCGAGCGATAGCCTAATTCAGAAGTTGAGAAGTTACGTGTGTTGTCATAATTTATTTTCGGTAACTTAAAAAATCTGGAGAAATCTTGAATGTTTTGCGAAAGCGAGTGAAGTATTTATAAGTAGTTTAGGCAAGCACTTGGTGGTGAATCAAAACCTAACATTTGTCCATCGCTGACGATTGTATCTAGGACATGACCTCTGATGAGAGACATAAAATCTTACAAGGACTTCTTAATATTTCACATCAAGAGGTTTACCTGCACTAAGAATCGAACTCAAGACTTTGCACTTCGCAGTCCATACATACATATATCATTGAAAATGAAAATAATTTATTGAATCCATTAAATGTTCAACATTATTTAGACTCAGTCATTTACCACCTGGTTCGGAAAGCGGTTTTCACTAGAGAAGAACGGCAAGAAACTCTAGTGTTGCTCTTTTCAAAACCAGTTTACAATGTAGTGATTATTACAAAAATTGCACGTTGCTTTAAATCAGAGCTGTTCATTAATAACTTGTTATGATTTACAAGTAGGATCTATTTTAATACGATTATTACACACATGTCATTAATCATTATAAAATTCGTCACAAACCATTTTGAGTTACAATTTCGTTGACAAAACAATGTAAGCACTCGGATGCACTGCAGCATCAAAGTAATCACGGTAGAAAGTTGATTGCCTTGGAAGCCAACGAGCATGAATATTAAAAAATTGCAACACAAGTAATTACATCCGTTTCTACTAAGTTCTATTTGTAGAAACCTAGGTACTTATTACTTTGTGTTAGAAATGTATATTACTGAAAAATTTGTTTGTATAAAAGTGAAATAAATGGAGTCTTTTAATTGCTATTACAACTGTACTGTGTAACGATAGGCAGAGATGTAGCATTGATATAATTCATCAAGCCTGTATTACATAGGATGGGCACGGACTTACGATGTTTAATCGATATTTTTAAAAAAACTTATATGTATGTTGTTTTCAAGTATATCAATGAAGTGTGTATTAGTATATTAATATTTTAAAACATTACACTATAAAATTATACATGCATTTAGAACAATACCTTTAAAAACATAGTTGCAAACGAACTTAGTATTTAAAGTAGGTTAAATTTGTAATAAATTTTAGTACTTTTCAATATAATTTTAGTAATTTTAGTATTATTCTGATTGTTAGCATATATATTACAGCCGTAAATACCCGAATTATAATCAAATAAATATAAATATGAACCAAATTGTAAAATTAATATCAAATATTTTACCTTCAAATTTATATCAAAACAGCACACAAACTATGTAGGTCGCTTTTAAAATACAAACCTCGACCCGACATTATGTTTAGAAACGATTTTAAATAAAGGGTCTAGGTAGGTTTTCTTGGGCATAATATAAATTATTATTCCACTTCGAATCATCCATACAATAAAAGGAAAACTTTTGAAATAAGCTCGGCTAAAAGTCTATAATAATTAATCATTCTAAACATCAACCTGATGAACTGATCAATAAATTGTCAATTCTCGACCCTAACAACGAACCCTAACAACCTACAAAGGTACATAAAAATACAGAAACAAATAAAATATTCCCATTAAAAAATCAGCATGAACCCGTAACACACCTAGTACATTCGTGCACGTATTATGCAATCTTAAAGTTTAAACTATTAAATATTTGGTTTCAAGATAACGCTTTGTTAAAGTACAGTTATGTTCACTATCGCCACATCCGCATTTCACGGAATAAGTTAGGAACAAGCCCACGCACCACGTACCTATAGAAATGTCCATCACTGGTGATGCGACAATGTCTTATTAAGTGAAATGTCAATCAGGATATTGACTATGCTGGGAAAGAGGACACGATGGGATTAATTTAACTTTAATAATGGGGTTTAGTCTTCCCTTCCTTATAATGATCCTTGAAGCGTCGTGAACTTGGGACATAGTTTTAACTGAAGTCAATTACAAATATTTAGTTTTATATTCTAAATGTATTTTATTAAATAACATCTAGAAGCACACAGAGGTTGAGAAACTATGATTCTAAAGTTTATGCTCAAACTATTTCAAATTCTCTGTAAGTTTTCTTTTGGAGAAACACGGCTTGGTTTCGTTAAATTTCTAAGCAATTAACACCACATCTAAACACAAAATATCTTCTTGATATCCTTCAATCTTCAACCTATTCAATAACTCAAGGTTATGTCATACATCATTATGATTTACAAAGCGGAAGTAAAACATCTCTGATATCAAATCTTTCTCTGTTTGTGTATCACATAAGTTGACACGATCCGGACCATTTTTTTATAAATTGGGACCCCTTGACACTGTAGTTGATCGAGGAAGGATGTTGGTATTTTTTCTATTAAAAATTGTTTGTTTAGGATCCTTTATCGTGTCATGGGAAGATACCAAGCACAAACGTGGATACGCAATAATCTTTTTGTAACGAAGTGGTTGAAATATCAATTTAAATTGATTTATCACAAGTATCAATTTGTCTTTTATTTGACAACGATCGTCATATATGAAGCAGCTCATTTGATGGTAAGCGGTCACCATAAGATACGAACACCCACATCTGATAAATTGTAGATTAGTTATCGCCATAAAGGGGAATGGAAAGTATGGTTGATTGGCCAATTTATATATTAAAGTGAATTATATTTCCTTAGTATTTCAAATTAAGATTTAATAATAAGAGGACATCATGAGACTTAAGATATTATGTCTCAGGATGGTGAGCGCAGTGGAATGCCAAGCATTGTTTGTAATTCATGGTATTTCGTTTTGCTACTGTCCATTAGCGGTCGTATCGCTTAAAATCAGGCGAATGGCATGATCGTCTTGCCGTTCAGCGCAATTTCATAAGATATTATAAGCCATTTTATCAGGTCATTAAACTATTAGCTCTTCATGAGCATGTGTAAATTTTGTAAAGAGATTATCGTAGTTTAACGGCTCTTATTAGTTCTATCAAATTACTCGATTAATTAAGCAGATATATTATGTTAGGGATTCAATTAATTGATAGCCCTAATGAGTATTGTAACTTGGTAGACAACTTGTAATGTTAACCTTGTTTGATTAACATCCGTGTAGGTAAACCAATATAGTCTAATTATAATATAATATAATATAATCTAGTTTTCCACTGATGATCTTACATTAGTATGACAGGTATTGTTCTTAATACAACGCCCTAGGATACTACATCTGCTGATTTAATTTTAATGTTAAATTTATTAAAAATGTTTTATTTTAGACTCAATCCTGTATTAAGATGCCTTCATAATGTGTTTTGTTGAAAAAGGAAGGAAATATTTTCAGGTAACAAACAGTTTTAATGGGCCCAGTAGCCTATGTCGGTAGTTTTATTAGGCTGGGCATGGGTCTTTCATTTCACAATCTGTTCTTTCATTCTAGGCCCTGCTTATAGACTGTCATAATTAACAAACCGTTACAACTTACACGTATTTCCTCACAGCAAGTAAATCTCAGGCATGCCTTAGAGCAAACTTAGAAATTTTGAAACGAAGGCTTCGGTAGTAATTTCAAGTGGGCAACATATTCCGATCTGTCACATTCACAAAAAGGTCGTCTACTTCTCACGATATATTAAAATCAGTAACAACTACGCAATTACGTATTCGTTTCATAAATTACCGCACTCCAGGACATCAATTATAAGTTAATTTGAATTGTATGACAGCGAGTGAAATATGCATTATTGTAAGAGAAATATAGATAAATTTCGTAAAATAAAGATATCAAGTATTTATCTACACGATTATTTCATTGCAATAAAAATAATTTAATAAAAACTTTGTATTTTTGTGGAAGTCATTTCTCCAGTAATGGTCACACATGTTGCGCAACAAAACGCTTTAATACACAAATAAAAAGTAAGTGTTAAAAAAGGTTTTATTGATTATTTTACACGTTGATGTGAAAAATATATAATCTGTTATCAACGGTGTTCGAAGTTTGAAAAGCTTGTTGTGTCCAAACCGGTTCGGTTGCATTCTGTGATATTGTTTTCTTGTGAGAAAACGCCGCCTTTGAAGATTATGTTAAGTTAAAGCTAAACAGCTCTGTTGCTTACCAAAACATTGTGAGGGAATGTTTTAAATACACTAGAATTTATCTGCGATTTTTATTGCGTAAATACATTTCTATATTAAAAAATAATTATGTACCTGGTTTTATTGATTTCTTATATAAGAGACTTACATAGTGTATAGTAAAGGCAACTGGTTGATGTAGCTACAGTCATATTTTTCACGTAGAATTAGGTTTTTAACTTATGCGGCGATAAGTGAGCAAAATTATAATTAAGCTACCAAATTGATTCTAGAATGTTCTGAGCGAGTATTATGATTAGTATAAAAAGCTGTCAAACGGTTTCTTTATCTCTAAGTGGGTCAGTTTAGTATTTAAGTTACTATCTTAAATTGTAGGTATAGCTTTTTTATTCATAATTAAATGGATACCGGTCTCCCTGAACACCTGACATTATTATAATTACCAATTTGATAAAATTACAAAAATGTCATTATATTAACAACAATTATACTCAATTACAATTCACCTTTACACAACCATTAACGGGATTAAGTTATAATATTATTTATGGAAATATCGCACTGATTGACAGCACAATAACCAAGTAATACATCAGAACAAACGCACATACACGGTGTCTGAGGTAAACTAAAGTGCTGGACTTAATGGACTTCTAAACGCAATAAATGACACAAAATTATATTAAATTAAACTATTATATTAATGTAACTATAATTTGTGTGAGATGTTGCAATGTTCGAACGCATTGTCCCGTTTGCGTGAGTAAAGTTTTGAATGAATGAAGTTCTTAATATAATATATTTTGTACAAAATATTTTTTGTTAGGAATTAGGATAAGACGAGCAAACATGATAGTATGCACCACGCCTGTTTATAAATAAGGGCCCTGCAATGCGCTCGTTCCCGAGATTATACATATGAAGTCCCTTAACGCCCAGTATAGAAAATACTTGGAGATATTATTAGGGAGATTGAAAAAAAAAGTGTGTGATGTTTATCACGCCTGTTTATAAAAAGAGGAACTAGATTGGGCTCGTTCCCGAAACGATATGAAGTCCCCTAACGCAGTAATCACTGGCTACAATGTCCTTCAAACCAGAATGCATTAGTGCTTACACACCGCTCCATCGAGGCAGAAATCGACTAAACGGTGGTACCAACCCAGTCAGACCTACCAGCTAGTAAAAGACTTGATAATTATAAAACCTTTAAGTGCGAATATTTTTTCTGTTATGGTACTAATTGTTTGTAGATAAAAAAGAATTCTTACACTTGCAATATAATATCTTTAAGTATAATGGTTTCTTAGATTTACGTGAATGTTACACATTGAAATTAAACTATTTTTTACCGATTTTAACGCGGGTTAAGGTAATTTTTTTTTAACTCACCAACGCTACTATTCGTTTATTTTACAGCTTTTATGGTCACGGGGTGGTCCAGTAACAAATAGTTTTATATCAATCTTTAAGTATACTAACAAATAACATAGCCTGACTTTTGTCGTTCCGGAAATCCATGTTAAAATAAGACATAAACATTCATCAAATAGTATGTCAATGTTCCGAGCCCTTCATTAAACTTCATATTATGAAGAATAGAATGAGCGTGTGAAGTTATCAAAGGCCTTGAATAAAGCTACCTATAGTTTACATAACAGCAACAGGTTCGCTCGCCTACAAAGAAAATACTATAGCGAAAAGTAATTTTCATTAACATTCGTCTCGGTCCACAACTCACAGTACATTTACCTCAATATAACAGTAATTTGCTGTCTCATTGCCTCAGCAAATAATTCCGACCTATAAAGGAGTGCGAACGCAAAATAATAAGATAATTGCATCAAAATAAAAGGAGCAGTTTTAAAAAGCGTGTCATCAAGCGACAATTATGCTGAATTAACTGAATTAAAAATGAAGGAATGCGGCATAATGCATTCAAGCGGATTCATCGCGGCCTTGACAGCCGAACGTGCAAAAAAAACGAGCGAAATATTCGAGATTGGGCCGGTATTTATGTTCGGAACAGCGCAGCCGGCCAGCGAAGGTAAGCAGCTTTCTGTGGCGGTTCCGAGCGCGGTAAACGCGCTTTCAAAACTGGCGATTTTGATGCGCTTTTTATTTGCACGTTCGGCCTGTTGATAAAGGACCTACGTGGCTGCCGAGTTTATAGTTACAGGTTTGAATAGACACCACCGAATGTAACTTTTAGGAGTCGTATATTGATAGTCAATTACCACGGCGTAGGAAAACATTGTTAACAAACATGAATACCATAAATATCCAGACAAGATATTGTATGCTAGGTATCGGCCAATCCGTACTAGACTAGCGTAGTGGACTATAACGTAAGCCCCTTCAATTTTAATGGAAATCCGTGCCCTCTGGTAGAACGTATATGCGCTGGATTATTTTTATTTAAACATTATAGATTGCATAAGCGCTTTATAGAATCACTGATTGTAACCCCAACTGCACTTATGTTCACATGGGAACATTTTAACGCAATAAAAAAGGTACTATTTCATTTCTTACGATCCATAAGCGATTTAAAAGATCGCTGTCTTCGCCGAAACACATTAAATGCACGCCTGCCATTTTCCACAAGTAACTGCTTGCTGTATCATAGCATAATAATATGATACATTACAAAGTATCATTCCATATTTTGTCTGCTTACATTACGCATTTACAACTTAAATATTAGATAGTAATAAATAGCCTAATTTAAGGCGAGTGCACGAAAAAACCATTGTAATTATACATACATACATAATCATCACGCCTGTATCCCATAGGGGTAGGCAGAGACTATGGATCGCCACTTTGCTCGATCCTGACATACAACTTTGGCTTCATCCACTTTCATCGTTCTCTTCATGCATTCTCGTCGGTTCAGGGTACTTTTGACCTGAGTAATTATATTAGGAAGAAAATCCTAATATTAGCTTGTTTTACTCAAACCGGTCCCTTATCGAACACTATAGAAGTCTAATCTTACTGGGAAGTAAGGTTAGACTTCAATAGTGTTTCTGTTAGGGTATCAAAATTCTCATAGAGACAGATGGTAAGAGATCGTGCAGTGAGCAGCATCACCATTCACAAATCACCGTGACCACGACCGCTCTGTCAAGAGTAAAAAAGTAGAAGAAGATCAAGATTCACTTTAAAACCTGTGGCCAAATGAAGGTGTATCACACCAACAGCACATTCCCAACACCAGTAGGTACCAAGACTATTTCTGAATATTCAACATTGTCTAAGATTATCTGCAATTCATCTTAGAGTAAATGTTAGCTCTGCATTATATTTACCACGTACTAACAAGTCTACTGTATGATTATGAGGTAAAAAACTGTTTTACAAGTGACGGTGTACTGTTACGAACACAAGTCATTAGAATGTCAAACCAAAATTGCTAGGACAAGTTGTGTCAAGTTGTTTTATTGTATTGACGTAAAGATTAACATTGTTTTCTTTCTCATGCTTGTTAACTTCTTGTGTCCAGTTATTGAGAAAGTAAGGCGTGTTTTAGACTGTTATTTTGTAAAGATTAAGAGCGAAGAAGATTAGGTGAACCGTTAGAGACAGATAAGTGATACCAATCTTTGGATGGTTTGGGATATAACATTAGACAAGACAAAAAGATAAACCGATAGGTATGCCTGAGATACAAAGGCATTAAAACAGTCTAGCTATAGCATCATGGAGACGTTGTTATCTTATCTACGACTGATTTTGCGACGAACATAACAAGACATTTACATTTGCGTGCGTAACATTGCAGTGTTGATAAAGTGTCTATATTTTAATTTCGAAATGCTTGCTTTAGATTTATTTTATTTTGTTATCAATATACCTATTTTCAACAACGTATTCCTTTCTCATTGCTAATTTTTAGCCCTTAAAATTACTTTAATGAAACAATTGGATTCACTATAATTTTCTTAATTTCCTTTCAGACAACGACTAACGCCAATACTAAACGCAATTACAGTCGAATATTCGTACTTATATATTTTTATCATAACATTGTGTTTCAGCTATGAGTACCATTTTAATGATGTTATTAGTCGACTGAGCAATTGATTTTATAATAACTTAAATTGTTACATAGAAAAACTAAACGTGCGCAACATGTTGTTCGTGGAAAACCTCCAAGGTTACAAAAGCTCAATCGTTCAAGACATTAGATACATGTCAATGCTTTACACATGATCAAACATTGACTTTTAATACCAATTCTTTTATATTAACTTTTTCATTTTACTTTAATTAATATCTAAAACAATGTTTGGCTGTACCTTCTATTTCTTGACATTTCGTTCATTTAAATCAACAAAAGAAAAAACAATTATTGGTAGTATAGGTACTCTACATTTTTGACTTGTTATTTTAATATTATCTGACTCGGTACTATTAATATATTGAAAATTCTGGGAGTGGAGTAGATTGGAAAACATTATAATCAAAACATGCTGTCGCTGTTTAACTTAAACAATACATTAAACATTTTCTTTATCACACAACCGTATTATCCAAGTTATCAAAATCACAACTATAACAGCAAATTTAAATTATTTTATAATTATTTCGCTGTGTGAAAAAGGTTTTATATCCGCACACCTCTCACATTCGAATGTGGGCGGGATCGCGCTCTCTCCTTCGCATAACTACATCGATATTGTTATATTTAGAGTTCCGTACTAAAAAAAGAAAAACGTAACCCTTATAGCGTTACTTTGTCTGCTTGATGGTCAACAAACTGTGCTAAATAGTAGCAAGTTATGAGTCCTTATGGTATAAGTAGAGGAATAAATTCGACTTTTTTTTACTGACCCAAAAAACTGATAGTTGCAGTGGAATTCAGATAGAGTATTCGTTATCTCTTGACGTTCAACATAATTATACCGGTCTGATTCTTAAAATAAAAGTAAAAATGATTTTTTTCAACTTCAAATTTGCACTTTTATGGTACGCAGTGGTATTATAAAGGTTGACTGGTAAAGAATGCCGATGACATTAAGTCCGCATTTAAAATTTAATTGTATGAAGTTTAATAAAAATTATAATATACGGAACCGTGAGTGTGGTAGTCCATTTCGCACTTGGCCAGTTTTTGGACACATAATTCCATGTTATGTAACAATGGTAACATTGTAGCATAAGAACAATCGCGTTTGCATCATTAAGTAAGAATTGCGCATAGATTCGTACGTATCCAATCGCTATTAATCTTATATTATTCTAATGAGGCTCGTATTGTTTTATGTGTATATGATGGATGTGTAGCTTAATTGTTTGTTTCATAACTATTTGCATCTTTCTAACGATTGGGCATTTGATGGTAGAATAATGGATAATTTTTATTATTTATTTTTATGTATTTATTAATAATAACCAAAGAATAAACTTATAATCTTCATAAGTGTCCTGCAAAACTATACAAATAATTGTAACTTTTGGTACTAATTGAGTTAGTAATAATGGTTCCTTAGATTTTATCGCGGATTTGCATTTCGATTGCTTCAGTGATCCCCGTGAACACGAAATCTAAAAACAATCGAAACGTCAGGAAGTTCTCGATAAAATCCGTAAAAAAAAATTATTTCAATAAAAAATATTTTATCTCTTTAATAAAATTCGTAGTCTTGACTCTCATGGCTATAGATTTTTAAATAAAACATACTCTTTTAAAGCATTATTAAAGATTTCATTTTTTGAGTCCTAGTTATGTGCAAGCTAGTTCCTTATACCGTAATTCGAACATTAAAATTAAAATCACATCCTAATATTAATAAAGCCAATTTATAAACTAGATTTTTAAACTCTATAATATAATGAATTGTCTTTAAATTAAACAATTAATTGTATGGTCAATGTTAACAAACTAAAGTTAATTACGATAATATAATAAATCATAGAGAATTACAAAACACATTGTAACGGTTACCAGGGCAGTAGAAAAGGAAAGCGGCATGTAATAAGGAAGCTGTAGCGAACAGTAGCTGTTTAATAGTAGGAGGGTGTGCATTGCCAAGCCTTCCGCTGATCTTGTACGTCAAGCTTATAATTAACATATTTAATAACAAAACTATGTTTTTATCGCGGCTTCGCTTGCGTGCTTAACAAACAATAACTCGATGACAGATATTACTCGTACATACATACATGCATACATAAACTCACGCTTTTTTACAGCCATCAGGATACTCATTTTTTTGCCTTGTATATTCCGTCCCACGATGTGACAGGAGGCGAGCCTCAGCCTAGGAACAGATTCCTGACTCCGAGCTGATCATGAATAGAAAAATCCAATATCACTTTGCCCGACCCGGGATTCGAACCCGATACCTCAGCTTTGTAATCGTACCGTAGTGCAACTACGCCACAGAGGCAGTTGAAGATTTTTTTTAAGGTAGCTGTACCAAACATTAATAATTAAATAAATTCACCCAACAGTAAAATACGTGGTCCTGACTCCACACTACGATCTAGTCTTATGTCGTGGGTGTCAGGAACTACGAGAGACTTTTCGGTCTCACAAACACCCAGACCCGAAACAAATACCTGTGAATCACACAAATAGTTGTCTCGGTGCGAGGATCGAACCCGTGGCCTCGCGTTTCACAGCCGGCGTCTAACCAACTGCGCTACGGAGGTTGTCCATTAGCTGTTTAGTTGGCGAGAATTCACATTGCCAAGCCTTCCGCTGATCTTGCGTATTAAGCCTATTAATTATTATACTTAAAAGATCTTATGCATAACTATCATACTATCGTTATAAGAGCATCAATTAATTTTTAACCTGATATTAAATTGGAAAATCAAGGTTATTATGGATGTTATTAATAACGTTATGCTTATTGTAAGTTATGATGATATTTTTAATACATTTTGATTAGTCTGATACAGTTTTCTCACGGTTATTTAAATGTTTTGTGTAATTAATTTGAAATGAGTTAAATCATCTTAAATAATTTATGATATGGTTATAGCCATGTCATCAATAATTTCAATTTGAAACGGTAATACTGATGACGTTACGATGCCAATTTTAAAATTATTTACCAGCTAAGTTCAATATCAAGGTATTTCCGATCAAGTGTCCGTTCTATTAGTACCTTAAATCTATCATTTCCAATCCGTTTACCCTAAAACTTTCCACAAACTAACCACTCACCTTATCTCTATTCAAACCAACCCCAATTCAAACCAAAATTAACTCTAAAACAAAAAAGCCAATTCCCATGCGTTTGCGCAACAATTTTCCGGGACCAACAAAGCCGCCGAGGAGTCGTGTAATCCACTACGGACAATGTAACAAAAATGAAGCCCGCCTTTTAAGGCGCGGAATAGTACCTGCGTCGAGCTCGCAATCCTTTAAAGCCTCTAAGGCGTTTATGAAATGTGGGTACAAGGGAGCAGTGTGTTCTCATCGGACACTCACATCAATTTACACCGCAAATTACTGACGACACGTTCTGTGTATTTTTTATTTTGTGCCGTTCCCGTCGCTTGATGAGATCTTGGGGACTTTGTTGCTTCTTGTACATGTTAATTGTAATGGTTGATGTGAAAAGAGTGGTTCGATTTCCGCGTCTAGATTTGTGAGATCGACTAAGTTTCGGGTCTGAGTGTTGTGAGATCAAAGGCTCTAGTAGTTTTCGATACTTACGGCTTATTTATATCTTAAATTCATATTGGTTATATAAAAAAAAAACCAAGCATTCAAATTCACACATAAACTCACGCCTTTATCCCAGATGGGGTAGGCAGAGGCGCCACCAGGACACCCAAATTTCGCCTCGCATGTTCCGTCCCACGATGTGATAGGGGGCGAGCCATATCGGGCACAAATTCCTGACTCCGGGCTGATAATGAATAGATAAATCCAATATCACTTTGCCCGACCCGGGACTCGAACCCGAGACCTCAGCTTTGTAACCGTACCGTAATAAAACTACGCCACCGAGGCAGTCAAATTCAGTTTGAGTCAATTAATAATATTTCATGAATTCGTAACATATAATTTGTTGAGATGAATTAAAATGTCATTTTATACATTTAATAATTATCACACATAAAAAAAAGAAAGAAACATTGGCGCACGCAGACAATATAAATTCCGACAACGTAATACTTGCTTTACCGGTTTGTTAAGAATTTCGTCTGCCATTCGCCGTCTTCCGGATTTCGGGCGACAGTTTTTTACAAATTACTTAAACACCGCTAACTTACTTTAAGTTCAAAGCATTCCAGAATAAATATTAATATTCTGGACACATTTGCCGGCCAGCTTGTAAAAGACATACACAGCTTGAACCCGATTCCCAATGTTTTTCTGGAAATTGTGACCTCAAAATCAAGGAAACTAAATACTTATATCAAGGTTTAATTAATCCCACGCTAGCACAAATCAATTAGGTACAAATAAGGTTCATCGACTCTTAGTAAGGTATTCCTAAAATTGATTAATCGTGAGAAATGCAGTAAATGTGAAGCGATCACGTTCGGTGACTAATACTCATGGTAAATTCCATTGGTTCTGTGCTATCCAATTAAATACTAATTAACGCTGTCATCCGATTTAAGTAACTTTATTCTGATAACAAAGTTGAAAGGGAAATTCAGGACTAAATTTGTATCAGAATCAAAATTCAGCCTGAATTAATATGAATTTTAAAAGGGAACTTTTATTGAAACGTAATGGAAACGCGCTTTAAAACTAATGAAATCTTAATTTGTTTGTATTTTCATATAAAATGTACACCTCTTTTTATTTATACAAAAAAAAAACCGCGATACAACAACTGCCTTATTCTGGATACTTAATTAAATTTTCATATCATTTAACATAGAATAAAATTATAATTTTTCAATCATTATTCATTTCAGATTAAATACCATGTCAACAGTAGGCTAGCAGATGTTAATAATGTCATGTAGGTACCGGATGGTGAAGACATGACAACATTAATAGAAACAACACATTATTGAGTACCGCGTGAGCAGTTGGTACACGAAAAATAATTATATTTTATAATTATATCCACTACAATCTACACAATGAATACTGTATATTACCTGATAAAAAAAAGATTATAATTTTCACATTTAGTTTGAACATCTTGGTAATTGAATTTCGATGTGACGCGTAATTTAATTTTTAAGTAGTTTGAACGACTCGTATCGATCGTTTTGGTAAAACATTCTTTACTAAAGAATACTTTCATAAAATCTTATAAATGATTTATTAAAAGTACTACAACTTCGAAACGTCTTGTAGCGGTGAAGAAGAAACGCCACAAAAAATATCTCAGCACCCCGACCATTTTTCTTTTATTTTCTTTTTTATCTTCATTCATAACACAAATAAAAGTTTAGGTCGGTCTCCGCACACTAGTTACTTCCAGAATGTTTTTACAAATGAGCAACTGATTAAATTTATATAAATTTAGATTTATCTCGAATGGAAATGTACGCATTAAACAACGTGGTCGTAATAAATTTGTCGTCTAGTTAAGTATTACTCATGTCTGATAATCTACGATATTGTGGCACTTGGTTTATGTTACTTGTGTTGAAATTATCGCTGCATTTAACTTGATTATGGCCTGTTAATTAGTAAGGTATTTTTCTAAATTAGACTTACAAATTAGACATTAAAAAAGGTATTTTAAGATCTGATTTATTTTTTATCGATGGGAATATTAATTAAGTAATTCGTTTGAAAATGCAGTCTCTTGGCATACGAAAGGTCATGCCACAATATCTTAAGGGATAGATTGAAATGATATTTAGTAAGGGCCAAATTTCAGAACTTACATTATCCCACGATGTGATCCCCTTTCGCTATGCCATGTACAAGCATCTTCTTCAGGCTAATTATATGAGATTTTTGAAACCGAAAACCTTGTACAAACTAGATTTACCAATCTCGAAATCGAACCGAGGACCTCGGTTTATTGACTAAGTTTATGTAATAAAAAAAAAGACGTAAAATTTTTGATAACATGATTTGATTTTACGCAATTTGAATACTTCAAATATTTGGCCTATTAATATACAACAAATCGTATGTGTGACGTCAATATAGTATTATATAGTTATTCTGACAGTATAAGTAACGACTGATTTATGCAAATATATTTAAATGCGTGTCATGTTCATTGTTCATAAATTATTTCTTTTATCTTTAGCAGATCGATTTACATTTTTATTGAATATTATTGGCGCCAATGTGCGCATACTTGCTTGGACAAAATTTGAGGTAGAATGGTTTCTTAGATTTACGCGAATGTTACACATTGAAATAAAACTATTTTATACTGATTTTATCGCGATTTGGTTTAATTTTTTTTACATTTTTTTTTAACTTCCCGACGTTTCGATTACTTTACAGCTTTCGTGGTCACGGGGCGGACTGAGGTATTAGTCATCCGCTCAGTGACTGTTACAATTTAACTACCCTTAATTTACAATTATTAAATTAAAATGTAAAGTAATCGAAACGTCGGGAAGTTAAAAAAAATGTAAAAATTAAACCAAATCGCGATAAAATCCGTATAAAATAGTTTTATTTCAATTTGAGGTAGAATTTAGGAGCCAAGCTTATCCTTGGTATTGAAATTTTAAAGTTTAAATATGCTATAATTATACCACCGAGCAGCAGCATCCAGAAGCTCGTAACGAAAAAAACCTTTGTATCTATCGATAATAAATTAATTTTATACTTAGTAGATGATATGGCACGTCCCATACTATATGCATGACGTAATTTACATTACACTATATTACAAACTACTGATAAACGTAATTGAGTATAAAGCCACAACCTAAATTAAATAAACCTGTCTAGCAAGGTATAAAATCCCACGATATCAGCCGATATTGAAAATTTAGTACCTGCGAGAAAATTTGATAGTTATTCGTAAACAATGCATTGACCACACCTCGTAGCTGGTGCGAACTATTAAAGTTTAGATGCCGATTAAATTTAGACGACAGATTAAACTATTTATAAACTATGAATAAATTTGTAACAGAAATAGATAAGAACGAAACAAAATTCGTAAAGATGAGAAGACAAGATATTATATACCGCATTATGGAATAATGTTTGGGTACTGATTGATGATCATAATTATGTTTCTTTGCGAAAGCTTATTAATTAACCATTCAAGCTTACATTGTTTACTAGGTTTTTGGTTTAACGCATATTATAACAGCATTTATGAGCCTTATTTTAACATTCAAGGTTCCCGCCAAATCATGTGAGGCAACTTAGGGTTTTCGTTTACCTACTAAGGGCTGACTCACAGCCACTTAACATACGGATAGATTTTATCAAAACTATGCTAGTATTAGAATTTTCCACGTATAAGGTTACTATTGACTTCAAGGCTTACACGACATAACAGCCGAACGCCATGTCTTGTACTCGAACTCAATAAGCGGACAGACCTAGATGCGTCGAATCCGGACCTAAGCTACAATAGTCATGCTCAGATCACGTAACAAAGAAAGTACCTGATTTGACCTTTTCGTTATGGTTTGCACTAGTTTATAATCTGTAGAAAGCTGGCCTGTGGGCGACAGAGACTGACCTTTTGGGAGTGACCTTTCAATATTGTTCTGATTCTGTGACCCCGGCAGTGTCTCATATGTTGCTAATTCGATGAGGTTAACTGTAAAGTCTGTTAGGACAAATGTGGCATGAACTTGTATTGTCCGCAGAAATAGGTGATACAACTATGCAAATTGACCAACTGGAGCAACGGGATGGTTTAGAAATGGTTTTGTTTTACATATTTACTAGCTATGTTGGGTTACCGCTATGACTATTGCTTGTCACTGCATTAAACTCTCCGAATTCGGGGTAAGGACTGAGAATTTATTATGGAAGTCCAGTTTGCAGATCACAACGCTACTATTTAGTCTGATCTAAAACTAGTTTCTCTCAACGCATATTTTTTTCATACCAACATTTCATAACAAATTGTTAACAAGAAAATAACAATGCAAATTGTTTCCCTACTGCTACATGAATTTGACCTTTCAATGCACCATAGCAAACTGTAATAATGGGTTTCAAATCTAAATACATTAATTAAAAACCAGCTACATTCCCAACCATATCTCTAAGATAACGTTTCGCGGATAATTTCAGTGCAATCGTAGGCGTGAGCATCGGTCACGTATCGACCTGAGTTATAACCCGGGAACCGAATAAATCTAGCCTAGAGTTTGCGAGTGCTGAGCACACAGTCCGCCTACGCTGGAAATTTACATACGTAATGCACTTAGTTGGTGTTACTTGCGCCGCCGATCTTTGTTAATGCGCATAAGAATGGGTTTCGTCATTGGAGCTGTGTATGCTATTAGCTTTTATGTTGTGGAAAAACCTAGAAATATTTATAGCCTCTGGATTTGGAAACAATACTATTGCTCGTTGTTTCAATTTTACCTTCCTAAAAAGTGTTTTACCAACATTTTTTTCAATTTATATACACGATGTAATATATGATTCTACCTCTCTTTCTTGACTACCTTATTGGTCATTAAACGACCCTTTCAGACTGTCTAATAAGACTCACGCATAGTAAAGTTGGTGTTTCTAACTAATCTGAGAAATACGACTACCACTAACCATTTGCCATACGAAATGAATGAATTACTCACAACACCAAATCAGATGTATCAATATACGATCTCTAATCAGGATAATAAATTGGTAGGCACCAAACATCGGTCTAAAGTCTTTAAACGATCAAATCGACTTATAAAGCTTATAGCATATCATTTAGAAACTTCATTCTCAGCAAAAAACATATGAGCCGAGTCGGCAAAGCTTTGATATATTAATCCATCAAAAGCAAATTCAGCACGGTGTTGCGGTTTTAGAGTTTCTTTCGTACGATGGGATTATTCGAGGAATGAACGATACGATATCTGTTCGGAACAATGGACCGCGATAGTGAAAATACTTGTATAGATTTTTCGATTGGGTTTAGTGAATTGTTAGGCAGTTAAATGTAAGGTGGCTCAACAGTATTAAATGTTGATTCGAAAAAACCTGTATTACATGGAGCAGACTTTTATATTTTTTCTTCATGGGGTTTGGTTTCCTCATAATAATCTTAAGTTTATTAGCCATGCCTAAAGCTAGGTCTATGTACCTTATTTTTTCTGGCAATGATTAGATTAGGTAAAAAAAATATTACACTTAGCGACAACTCTGTTTTGTACGTTGCGCTCTTCTCAATTTATCATAGTAGGTTTTTGTAAGTTTCCTTTATAACCATGTCATTAAATTCCAACAATAATTTTAAATTCAAAAATAAATCCATTTATGACCATGAAATATAATAAAAGATCCATGGCCTTGAAAATCCAATTAATCTATGCAATCACTTTTTGCATAACAAACAAAAAGCATTTTTATTTCATGAAGTTCCTCAATCAAAATATTGTGTATTTTACGCTTAATTGTTTCGTAAGTTCCATTCAGTGTGTACAAAATTCATGGTAGGTGTTTCCTTCACGCGTATTGACACAATTCGACGCGCAATAAAAATCGTTTGTACCATTGTCAAAGTTAATATTTCCATGCGTACAAAATTATTGAAAAAACGTATCAAATGCTGCAATCGCATACACAAATAATTCTACGTAATGATTATTTATATTTGTAATGGAAACTGTTTTTGCTGCTTCATTGCTTAAACGTTCTGAAAGCGATACTGACATTACGGGTGGTCAACTATGTATTTCCCTAGAACGTTATTTGATCTGTTAAATCTGACTGCCTCGGTGACGTGGTCGTACTGCAGTACGATTACAAAGCTGAAGTCTCGGGTTCGAATCCCGGGTCGGGCAAAGTGATATTGGATTTTTTTATTCATTATCAGTCCGGAGTCAGGAATTTGTGCCCGATATGGCGGTAGGTTCGCCCCCTATCACATCATGGGACGGAACATACAAGGCGAAATGTGGGTGTCCTGGTGGCGCCTCTGCCTACCCCTTCTGGGATAAAGGCGTGAGTTTATGTTTAAATCTCTGATATCTCGAATGAAATATAAAATCATAATAAACTCCTCACGATACGATTATGAAATACACTCCGTCTGACAAATGTGTACTTATTGTTCTGTGTTATTCTAAATTTCTACATAGAACACAATACTAAATTATATGTCTTCGCCCACATGCTTCTAACTATTGTTCCGACAATTTACGTATTTGTGTCACAGCCATGTCACATTCGCATAATTTGATATTTTGTATGACAACATCATGGACGGAACGAGATATAAAAGCAGCCGAAAGTATGACAATGTGGAATCTCCTCAGTAATACTCGAATGGAGATGTTTATGTTCCGTGCCCCAAATTGCAAGACATGATTTAAATATAGAGTGAACTTTTAGAGGACGGTCTTAAAACAACTGTTTTGACGTTGTAAGAGATAGATCATAGAGCATTTCTCATACTAACTTATTAAATTTTATTAATTTTGTTAATACCTCTAATATGTACGTCGTTTGTAAACAAGATTTTCTTTCTTTTTTTCTTACTAACAAAGTATGGGAAAGGACTCATTGGAAATGTACTTATTTATTTCAAGATAATGGTAAAATGGAGTGCAAGGGGGAGATAATTCTGACAAGATAAAACCAAGTGTCGAAATAGAAAGCTTTACAATGACTACATTTACTTGTTAAATGTAAATTCGATTGCTCTTAAACCGCTCCGTGCAACTAATGAACAAATCATTAACTCAATAAAGCGTGTGTTAAAGTCCCTTAGTTTTATTCCCACATAAAACTCGTACACTATCATCAGACGCACTAATTCGAGAACTCAATGTTCGACATTCAATCAGAGCAAATGTAAATGAATCATGATTCGTATTAGATTTGAAAGATCATAAGTACAGCGCTTTAAATAGCTTTTAATTTAAGTTATTAAAGACCAATTTCGTTTGATTGAGTGAGAGTCTTTATCCCAAGTAAGAGGTGTCGGTTACTATCATTGCGTAATGTGGCCGTAAAAACCTGTGACGAGCAGCCCTCCTGGCGCGACATGGACGTTATTTTACGACAACCAGTCTAATTCAACGACCACACATACAAAGCGCATAGATAAAATGAATACGACGTTTTAAACCGTCTAATATATCGCATCCTGAATAATGTTTTAATTATAGTACCTTCAAGGGTTTATTGCGAAGTTTATGTGATAATATAGACGGTGGATAGAGTGTTGGTAACCGTTATGGCATTCATATAGACTTCATATGGTCGTATAAAATAGGTAATTCTTGTAATAAATTATGTGTTTACTTTAAAATGTGCATATATTTGTTAATTAAATCGTAGTTATGGGCAAAAGCCTTACATTTCCTTCTACTATGTTTTATTTGTAGCTAACAATCCCATACTTTTGGATGGAAGAGTTAAATAAGAATTTTTAAGCCACCCGAAAATTTGTACTCTTCTAGGAAGTTAATTGTTGTATTATTGGTGGAAATTCCAGCATAACACGCAAATACGTCTTAAGTTCCATTTATCTATATATTTTTTATTACGCGTTAATATTTATGTTTAAGACTCTCCTTCTCTTCTACTCTATTAAGCCATAGGAAGCTTAGGACTAGAATACTACGTGTAATATTAGGATATTCAGATTCCTTTGTAAAGTTACTTCAGTTCACCACACTGGTAATCAAATTCACATTTCAAAAAGGGTCTAACTTGAAAGTCTTTCAGTCGCTGGCAAGCTGCCAAATATTTTAGTAGTGAAGCTACTGTCTAAACGAGTTGTAACACAGTGAGACCATCCTCCCACATGTATTAAGAAAGCGTGGAAAAGAATTTGTGTGGGCCGGCATAATGATGGCTACTGAGTTACGATGATATATCATCATTGAGTTTTTTTTGGTAAAGTACCTATTCTCAAATAATTATTCCTATATTCACATCATTTTTTTGGTTTAGTATGAACGTACTCGTACGATCCGTGTTAGTACATTTTTGAACAGTAATACTCACGAAAACTTTATTGCCCATCATAAGAGTATAATTCATAATACCATATCTCACAGCTCATTTACACATATTTCACTAACAAGCCAACATTAAATTGACTAACGGAACAATAAAAAATGCATCGAATTGAGCACCTATTGAGATAATAACATTTAATGAAAGTAATCGACACAATAACAATAGCAACATCACGGTCTAAAGTACCCTATCGAACAGTAACAATATCAAGATGAGAGCACCGAAAGAATGTGGCGAGTAATTGTTAAACTATGCAAATTAGGGTTAGGTAGTGTTGGTACATAATGTACCAGTGTTTTACGCGCAAGATAACACAAAGGGTTAATTAACAGAACTGTTCCTCAAAGTAAAATATATTGGCAGGTAGTACCGAGTTGCGTTTTACGAGCCAGTTGAGTACTTGCAACAAAAATACGCATGCTTTTATATGTCTTCGACGGTGGCGGGTTAGGATGGGCTTTATAGACCCATCTTGTTAGGAAAATTGTTTGCGATATTGATATTCTTTTATTAATTTATGGGTGCTCTTTTATGTTATGCATATTTGCTCGATACGAGCTTAACATAAAGTAAAATAAGAGGTGACTTTATTTATGTGCAGTCGTACGGCTCTTATTTATAACAATAATATACTTTTTTTACTTGAGTTTTTAGAACATCATGGATTCCCTGGGAACGGTTTTTTGCAATGTTTTTTTTCTACGTACATACATAAATGTACGTACTACTGGAGAAAAAAGTAAATAAATTGATCAAAATGTGGGACCCATGCATAAACTTGTATAATTCTTTGTATTTTAATAAATAAATAAATAAATAAATTTAGCATTGTCGTAATCAGTTATAAAGTTAGTATCCACTACAAAATAAGTATTCGAGATTGCATTAGAGCCGCTTACTTAATAGAAAAAAATCATTTAAATATTATTTATGAAAACACAATAATATTGAATAGTTAAACTCAGATTTCCATCCATATCATTACCACAAGGAAACACATTATTAAATCCACACGTAATTATATTAACCTTGTACCTAAATATGATATTTATAGCTCAAGTAAGGCATAATGATTAGCAATTCAAGCGAAACTTGCAATTATACCACCATACGGCAACCGCACTATTGCGCCAATAAGAAAATAACACCCACGTATTCTGACTCATAAACATCATACAATCAGTAGCTGAAGTATTAAAGGTATATTTGGCAAAATTATTGCAATTGTAGGATTGAAAATCATATCAAGATTGCTTGTCGGTATTAAAGGAATATTACTGTGGCTACTCATTATCGCCCACTATTGAGCAGGGGACCCCTCTTGTATTATACTACTACTACTATAATATACTATTGAGAATTAGATGGAGGGAATAACGCCATAGTCCACATCACCGAAAATCAGCGTGATTTTGCTGAGAAAACGTTTGCTGAGTGAACACCTACTTGTCCCAGCCACGACGTGCAAACTTCATTCTTTTCTATTTTAATTTATTTTTTAGACCTGTATTGGTCGTCGTTTTTATTGTTTATGACTAATAAAACTATTTTTCTTTCTTTATTTCTTTCACCAAGCTGGATTAGTGCGGGATGGCTGACTTCACACATCTTATGTCCATGTCATAATATGTCATAATAACCATACACATGTAATCCTCTCATTAGTTTGTCTTGTAATTTTAAAATAACTCGAGCCTAACTTGAACCACCTGATCTCACATCGTACATTAAATTCAAAGCACGTATTAATTTGTTTACGAATTTCTTAATACATAAAAAACATATTCATCACAGCGCCACGGCAGTAAAACGTCCCGAGGCAATCGGCTTTCCACGAGAAAATAATATATTTGCATTTTATGATGATTTTATTTGATTCTCGATGGATTAGTTATACGTTATTGTAAATACATGTTATGCAATATACGTATATATATTTTATTTTCAGAGTATGTCTTAGTTGCAAAGCATGATTGGAAATCCCTATATAGATTAATACAGATGGAAGAGAGTGGATGAAATATGTATTAAAAATGGTAGAGCCACATTGTAGTTACTTTTGACTTCTCTTGGAAATTCTTTATACCTCCTGAATCCTGAAACAGATTACTAAAATCCCAAAATTCTTAATTGTTCATGGCCTCACATGAAGTCTCTTTATTTACGATATCAGGAATAACGCGAGTGACGGTATTGTCTTTTATTCTCACAACTTCAGGACGTTTTAAGGACTCCAACTTATATTCATGTTGTTTTAGTAACTTTTGAGGACTCTTATATCTAGCAAATATGCATGATTAAATATAAACATATAATATTTTTATAACAGCATTACGTACTCTGCCCTTTACTAAGCGTCAGCTCAAAAGATTAGTATCAACTGAGTTATTATTCCACCACATAACTGCTATAATTAGCTCGTATTTTTATAGCATAATTCTAGGCGCTACGGATATATTTTTGAACTTTGCCATTCGGAATGATCGATTATTCGAATGTCCATTTGAACCTGACCTTCATGTCACCGGCACCGCGATGGTACATAATTGCTATCTGACACGATCAATGCACGAATCGGAAAATAAACTTTTTAATGTAATTAATTACGTTTAATGTTAAATTTTAAATTAATTTTCATGTTTATGGAATAGTAATGCTATTGTTTTGTTAAAGAGTTTGAATTTGTTAAATGTTAATAACTAGCAAGTACTGGATAAAAACAGAGTTTTATGCATTTGGTACTCAGGTAACGTCTGCGTGCTTTTTTGTTTCTAAATTATTTTCTTGTCCAAATAGTATAGGAGCTAGCAACGTTTTCGAGAAAGAATTTTAGGTCAGCTGATTTTGTGATATGTTGTCTTTCTTGCACTTTCGGTTAGAGTCTGGGCTATCTGGCTGGCGGTAGCGGTTGCGTTCTTTAGTGCGCATCCTACCTGTCCAGGTAATAATCCTGGATTTTATTGTTACCTCTTCTTAAATTTCTTACAAACAGCAACGTGCAACATAAACGTAAAATAATGCACCCAACAAGCTAAGGTCGTGTACGCTGTCGTCACATTGTGTTGCAACCTTTAGCGTCGCGTATCGAAATGATTAACGGCAAATTTAAAATATCACTTTTTAATTATTAATTTTACCAATTTAGAGATTATTAAAATTAAAAAAAGTCCATAAGGTCTACATCAATAAAGATTACAAAAAAAAAACATTTTTACTTATTTTGGAGCCTCGTGCATATTTCCTATTGCCCAATTTGATAATTGTAACTGTAAAAGCGACGATTGTTTTGTTATTTTTTTTGGATCGTCGTATAAGGGTGGTAAATACACAGTTTTTCCTAAAATAATAAATTGACTGCCAAATTTCCGTGACAGTTCGTAACAATATTCAAGGTAGTTTCAAGTTATACCTATTTCTTTAGCGACGTTTGGAAATATAAGAGAATAAATTTGTGCGATGTGCGCGCACACCGACATCGAAAAAACGACATCATGAAGTTTAAAGTACCAGGAAAGCATGAAGTTAGCGGATATATTTTTGTCCAAAAGAGGTAACTTCTTCCATTAATTTTTACGAAAATTACACAACACCATACACACATGTATTTTGTTTTATATCCCTAAAAATATACTAATACTTTACAATTATCGTAACTATTTTAGCCTCCACCATAATTTAAATATATGACCAATTATTTATTATTATTTTTTATTATATGCACAATGAAAAGTCATTTACTGTCGTAATGGTTCTCTGTATCATTCTCGACTTATTCTGCAACTGACTCTCTCGGACTACTAGCATTATACTGCAATACTTTTCATGACTTTTTCATTTTAATTCAAGACTTAACAATCGAATTAATGTCTGGCAAATTTATTTAAAGTTTTTCTTATCTTTAAATAACATAATATTCAAATTACAGACATTATAAAATACTTTGAAATTTTTATAAAAAAAATAAATAAATCGCGTATGGCACATAGTTAGCATTGTCAAAAATGTCTGGCAATAAAAAAAGTATGTCAGGTAGACTTATTTAAAAACAAAAAATTAAAAATTACGCCTTCTAAAATGTTTTTAAAATCCAGGATTATTACCTGGACAGGTAGGATGCGCACTAAAGAACGCAACCGCTACCGCCAGCCAGATAGCCCAGACTCTAACCGAAAGTGCAAGAAGGACGACATATCACAAAATCAGCTGACCTAAAATTCTTACTTTCCAAACGTTGCTAGCTCCCGTACCAAAAGAAAGGTGTCAGACAGGCTAGTAATAAAATAAATATCTAAGGATACCTATATGCTCAAAATCATATCGCACCTACTCCCCATAAGGAACGGAATAATAGCGGATAGATAAAAGTGAAGAAGTATATTACCAATAAATAAAAATGTTTACTGGTACATACAAAAGTTCTCATACACATGTGAAAAATAAAAATACTCCGTATTTTATTACCACGAATATTCATGATAGGGTTTTATGAGAAGCCTCATAAAATGTTACAGCGTACCTTTTTATTAACACATCATATAATTAGATATGATTGTTCTTAATAGTTCTTGCTATACTGACATAACTCTTCACTTACAGTATTCAAACTATTTGAAATAAATTGCAAAATTGAAAGGACTAAAAACCCATATTGTAGAGTATAGCCTTATCTACTAAGTATATTTGTGACTTTAAAATATATACCTGTAATTTTTTCAATTAAACATATTGACGCACTTACGCCCCCTATAAAATTTTCAGAAAGCTAATATTAGCTAATCTTATCTTAGCTAAATTCACCTGCGTGATTTAACATAACAAGCGCCCAGCCTTCTGTATTTTGAAGCCACACATATTCCTGCCGCGGCTCCAGTGCTTCTAATGTTGCGTGATTAAATGCTTGTAATATAATCCTTATTAATGAAGTACCATTAAATACAGCTCTTATACGCTACTTACAAGTATTTACCGTAATATATACAGCAGATATTAGCTCACCTTGCGCTGTTTAACCACCTTCATTTAGCAACATAATTTTAGTAGTTTATTTTATTATAATTAGAGGGGATATTATGATGTAAGATTGCAATTTTTTTATGCTATCCATGGACATTTTAGTAGTATGTACATAAACTTACGCCGGTTTTCTTGAAAGGGTAAGCAGCGGTGCCTCTAGAAACCCCTACAGTTCGCATGTCCTATTTACCTCTTAAAATGGATTGAGAAGCCAATCGCCATGCCGAACACGAATCTTTCCCGGCAACTCGTATCAAATCTTTTAAGACGAAAAACTCATATGACATGTTTAACTTGACCTGAAAACTGAACCTAAGACCTCATGGTTTGTAGCTGACACATACCGCTGCTAAGCTCATAAGGCAAACAAAACCAAGCTGTTTATTCGTTTACCGGACCTGTAATAAAAAACTTTAAAACATCGTAACAGTAATTGTTAACAATCGTAACAGACCATGTTAAATCCCGAGACCGGGTCACGTGATACAAATGACTTAATACTTTTAATTACCGCCTCGACCGATATTCTAAGGTTCGTTTATTTCGCGTGTTACAAAAGTTAGTTAAAACACACTGACCTAAATAAAGTAAATTGTTCGCAGTTGCGTGATTTGTAGGGAGCGTTGGGTGTACTTATTGTTTCCGGACTTAATTGTGGTTACATGGAATACTATAGAATAGAGTACTTCTTTATATCATCATTTTCACATCAGCTTGTTGCAGTCCACGGCTGGACATAGGCCTCTCCCAAGGTGTGCTACAGAGCCCGGTCTGATGCTTTATGCTGCTTCTGTATGCTTCTTTATCCAGTCGCTGCCGGTCCTCTTGTGCACTTATTTTTATGATTAAGGATTATTTATAAATTCTAATTGAATTGAAAAATCATTATAAAAATGTTTTGCTGAAAATTACTACCGGTACTACGAAGTGCAACATCAATGAAGACTTGTTTTCCCAGTGACAAAAAAATTGCATCATAAGTTTCCAGCAGTTTTCTGCTAAACGGACCAATTGGTAATAAACCTTGGATTCTTTCCTATTAATCCCCGCGTCATTCTGCAAAGAATGGACAAACCTAGGAGTGTCTAGTACATTTTTTTGTTAATCCGCGGTCTCCAGACAGAACACGTTTCCTCCAGCGGTAATGTATTCTTTGTTTTATATGTTCCTTTTTTAAAACTTTGGTTGTGAGTTGAATCATCTTATTTAAACTGATCCTTTCGAGAAACGTTAACCATAGGGCGTTTCATAGCATTATGAAAAGATCTAAATAATATCCTAATTATATGTACTTGAAAACAGATTAAATTGCGTGAGTACCTACTACCGAACTCCCCTAGAATCATGAAATCTATTGCGAGAGCTTCGGCCATGTTTCTCGAATCTGAAGCCAAACTTTTCATGACAAATAAAACAAACTACAGTTACGCAACATCATTGAGTTGCGTAGTGTTTCTTAATTTATCCAACAATGACTCCATTAACAAAATATCAGGTCAGCGGTTCTCTACAAAAACCCAACAAAACAAATCTACGTGCGATTCTATAACTCAGTGGTTCGCCTTCGCAAATTTTTGTTAAAAATAACAAAAAAATCAATTTTCAAATTCAAAAACGTTGGAATTTGGCCTGAAGTGGCAAGAAACTCGAACGGGACGGTTTTTTCTGCGCAAATAACGTTTCCAGCAGACAGTTCGTTTTTAACCTTTGTCATCGGTCGGTTATTTGGCAGTTTTGTTGCTCGTTGGTCGTCTTTGAATTTGCCATATTCTGGGAATTGCCAGCTGTGACCTATTTTTTATATTGGCAGAGTGGCTAGACTTTTATTTGCCGCGTGATGGTAATTATAGTTCTGAAAAGTAAGTGGTACTGAAGAGAAATGAATGTATTGTTTTGAAAAATAAGGGCGTTAAAATAGTAATCAATAATGATGTGTTGACGACACAGAATTCACAAAGTTCTTGTGCGTGTGTTTTTTCACAAGATTTCACTTCTCACAAAAATGGCCAGAAAGACAACGATAACAAAAAACAAACGGCCCGTAAATTTGATTCCAAAAACAGCAGTTCCGGCAACTATTTCTCTTGACCCTAACACCCGTTAAACACTTGAACCAGTTCGCACAAATCTCAAACGTAATGTATCAAACTTCACCTCATTCGGAAGAAAGTAATTTCCACATAACTCAGCTTGCCCTTTCCATGATTCCGAGTTTTAGTTCGCTTTAATTGGGTACAAATCTGATAAGAAATGGAACTAACGGTCCCATAGTGACATTTTAAGGCTTGCGGTGTCGCTAACAACAATTAGCCGTGTCCATCAGTTAAAGCGGGCAAGGCGTCCGATATAGCTTCGTTACCATGGCAACCGAGGACCACACACGCGCGACGCCAATAAAGTCTGGACCTTCCGCGCGGGAATGCAAATGAATCCCTTAGACTGTTCAATGTTGCATGAATGCCGGTTTATTTTTGTTTGGAAATTAATTAAATAAGTTAATATTAAATACTGTTGGATTGTGCGGATTTACAGTATTGTATTGGTTTTTACAAAATTTGTACATTAAAATTGTGTTTTCATTATTATCGTTGTAAAGCAAATCGTCACAGAGCGGATGACGTCAGACCAATGTTTAATAATTTCATAAATCTCTTTTGTATTCATAATATTGTGTTTTATGTATTCGTGAATGTATTAGTTGTTTCATCCAACGCAATATTATTTGATACCTTCTATGGAATATCAATTAACAGATCAATAGACGATTTTGCTTAAGGCGAATAATTGAGGAATGACTCACAATCATTTGGATACCAGCCGTAGAAGATATTCTAGTATGACCAATATACAGATATTAAGTTCATGAACACTTTATCTCCTTTTTAACCTTATCCAAAACTGGAGCTGATGCAGTAATCGTTTTTACTCAAGTTACAAAAAAAAATCCAATTTTGAATTTTCGACCTACCAAATACTGGTTATATACTGGCTGTATTTACATGTCAAATATAGCTCAGTAACTCTTAGGATCTGAATATCTAACCTAACTCCAACGGGATGCATAGACAGAACTTGTCAATTACGATGACAGCGTGGAGGTCGACCCAACTCAGCGGACCCACGGTACATCGGTCCAGACTCTAGACAATTATCTGTTAAAGCGATAAATCGCACCGATTGTGTGGCGACAATGAATCTGATGATCTGACGTATTGCTCCAATAGCGCCTGGCTGCTAATATTGGACCTAAAAACTATCAAGATGAAAGTCGTGGATTCGAATCCCTGGGCAGATTTTCAGAATTTTCAGAGATACCTGTGTATGCTGCCGAGGTGGTCATAGAACCCTAGAGCCTAGGGTATGCATAGTCTCTGACTTGGGAGTCATGCGTGTAAGACTTAGCCAATTATTAACCACTTTAATGGTGAATGAAAATATAGTGAGGATATCTGCATACCAAAGATATTTTTTGAAATTTTTTTTGGTGTTAGTTACGATGACAGCGTGGAGGTCGACCTAGCTCAGCGAACCCACGGTACATTGCTCTAGACAATTATCTGTCAAAGCGATAAATCGCACCGATTGTGTTGCGACAGTATATCTGATGGGCTGACGTATTGCTTCGATAGTTAGTAGACCGATCGCGAATTGCTGAGAGACAGTCATCTGATAAAGAGGTGTTTCAAAGGATATTAAAATATAAAGTTTTATTAATTACGACAAAGTATACTCATGGGTATCAATAATTCTAGTCTCATTTAAAAATCCGTTTCTAAAAGCTATTATCTCGATAGTCTATAAATTATTCATGAAATCTTCGTGTAACTGAGAAAAAAAAAACATTCATTTTTACAGTGTGTTTAAGTCTAAGTATTTAATGTTGGGGTGAGACGAAAAATACTGCAAAATGTTTTCGTAGTAAACTAGTGCTTACCACGAAACCAATTAACGAAGAGTGAACTATTTAAATTAACTTCTAGAACGATGAGTATAAAAACTTTAAACCATCTTATATACCCAACATTATAATGCTTAAGGAGCGGTATAATTTATACAATATACGGGAAATAATAAAAATTACAATTATTTAATAGAATAAATAAAAATTACCTTTAATATTACAATATGGCAAAAAACAACATATATTATTATGTCTATATGCGTAATACATGTACTTGAAACACTACTGGAGACTTTCTATCATGTACCGTGTTAATTGTCAATCGGATATAAATATGTAACCAGAAGCAAAATTATAACATTTATTTAACCACATCATTCATTTTCATTTATTTGACTGCCTCGGTGCCGCACTCGTACTACGGTACAACTAAAAGGTCTCTGATTCGAATCCCGCGTCGGACAAAGTAATATTGGGTATTTCTATTCATCATCAGCCCGGAGTCAGAAATTTGTGCCCGATATGGCGATAGGCTCGCCCCCTATCACATCATGGCACGGAACATGCAAGGCGACATGTGGGTATCCTGGTGGCGCCTCTGCCTACCCCTTCTGGGATGGCGTGAGTTTATGTATATTTGTATTATTTACCACATTTTTAAGTTACAAAATTTAGCGTAGTGCTAAAAAAAAAGATTTTAAAATTTAGCAACACTACTAAGTCGGTAAGAAAATGCGTGTACTTCTACCTGATTACTCAATCATTACGTATAATTAAGGCGTAAAATCGTTTAGCACAGCCCACGGGACTTCCCTCGGCTTGCCAGTCGAGTCACGTCGGACAACCAGACGCGCCTAGTCCAACGCGCAGTTTTTACCAAATACAAAAATATGAGGTATATCCGCATTCAACGAGCTTATTGATCGGTCATACGCAATCTCTGCCCACCTTTTAAGGAGACTTGATTATGGCGGCACAGACGGTAGCGCGGCATTTTTAATTCAATCTTAGATAGTGTGGTAAGGTTTGTGTTTTAGCGTTTTTTTAAATGGTAGAAAGTTTAATAATTCATATTTAAGAACTTTATATGTAACTATGAAATTATAAGTTTGGTTTTTCCGCAATTGGTTTATCATAAAGTTGCCCTGATCATTTAATATGCGGTTTTAATAAATGTACGCAAATACAAAGAAAAAAGACGAAATTAATAAAACATTTGGCTAACAATATTACAAACAGGCTTCAAATCAATAACATCATTGTTTGAATTGCCAATAAATACAACAAATTAATATCAATTATTGTTTTTGTTCATGATCCTTTGTGGAGAAACAGTTAATTTAATTTTCGAAATGCCAATAAATACAAAAAATATTATCAATTGATGTTTTTGTTCTTAAAGCCTTTCTGGAGTTTAATAGTTAATTTAATTCGAAATTCAGTCCACATGCTTATTTAACAAACACATAATAAAAAATAGTCTATATTCCTAAACACCTATAAAAACCCACGTCACGCTAAAGTTCCTGGAAAACCGAATTCACACACAATTTCGCATAAATAAGCATTTCGTCTAATTCTAGACGGTCTCAAAGGTTGACGTACCGAGAAGCCACGTACATTTGACAACGCCGCAAACAAAAATACCGTGACGCGTATTGAATTTTAAATTATTAGCCGGCTATTGGTCATTTCTCGTGACTTCTTCAATATTGGAATGTGGAGTTAATGATATAGAGACTGTTAAAAGCCTCTGTGCAGTAAAGTATTGACTGAATGAAAAATACCGAATTGAGACAGGGTTTTATATACTAAACAGTTATTTGTAATTTTTCTCACACCTAAACCACCGATCTTAGATGCGTTTCGCTCGTCTCAAAATGGGAGGGAAGAGGGAAAGGCAAAAGAATTATAATCATAATTTGGATATTTATGTAACATACTTGTAGGGTATGAATATAAGGCACTACGGTCTACGAGTGCTGAGTGAAGGACTACTTTACAACTGCGAATCCGATTGAGAGTAGCAAGAACAAAATACCACACTACAAGAAAACATTAAATTTTTCCCAATTTTTAACTGTTTTCCAATATTAAAAAGTCCTAACCAAAAACCATCTTTCAAAGTATAGGTGAAGCTTTAATATGTAATTTCCAATACAACTCCACACTTAGTAAACATAATAATTAATGCACGAAGTACTGAAACACCGTATCGATTGACATCACTTCCAACTAAATACACATATTAAGGTCAAATGTTATTAGTCATAGTTACGAATCGCTTTATGAATAATGTAATTGATCCGGTGATTCAGCAATTAATGACCTTTGGGCATTTCTATAGAATTTTTACTACGCCCACGCAATATTTGCTATTGAAATATTAAAGCTTTTTGATGCGTGTCAGTTACTATTGGAAGCCATCGTAGTTTAGTGGGTTGAGAGCTGGTTTTCAAACGAAACGAGGGGCTGCTGGCGTTCGATTCCCACATCGAGACATATTTGTGTCGCCTACAAGCATAAAGTTTGAGGCCTGGGTGTTCGTTAGATCAAAAAGACACGTAATTTCTGAAACACACGATACACGTTATATCTTACACAGAATTACGTAAGTGCGACTTCAAAGTGTATACACATATTTAATAACTGCCTAGAAATGCATTCAGATAAACGCACTAAACAATTCACAAATTGCTTCAAAGATATCGCACTGAAACACAAAACGTATTGATTTAGTAAAACACAATACCCGTGACAAGGCTTTTAGAGCAGATACTTCCGTCACGACCCGTGTAGTTAACAATAGGAACGAGTTATGAACGAGACTCCATATTTATTATCAGAAAGCTGATACCAGCTAAGTACTGTTAGAAGGAATGCTTGGAAAAGTTGACTGAGACTGATTTACAAGCCAATTAATACATCTGAGTTAGTTCAGGTGTTAAACAGGATTCGTTATATTCTGTAAAACATACAATCTATATACGTTCAAACTTCTTCATATTGGTTCGATGAATTCAAATACCCGTTATATTCGTTTAGTTATTAAGATTTATTTAGTGTACAAAAATAATAAAATAAATAAATACCCCTGATATTAGCTATACCAAGATTTTGTGCGGAAATTAATGGTGTACTTTAAAATATACAAGTTTTCTCGCACCTTTTTTCTTTACCGTTAAAATAAACTAAAATTGACGATACATTTTTAATTTAAAATGTAAAATTTCGTATACAAATTGTCACCTGCAAATATCGACAACAATAAACTTGGTTCTAAAAGCCCGTCCGTGCTATAAGCACGTTACAAGTACACACCAGCTTTCCTCATTCAAGAAGAGTGTCTGCGCGATAGGGTTAAATCAGTTCGAGACGGGTTAAGGCGTCGCTCGTCGCGTGACATAACACAGTCTGGGTCGCTTCGACCGAAGGTTACAAAATTGTTTGATATTATCAAACCGACCGTATAACTTTCGGCTGGTGAAAATGTTAACGCTTATTGACCTTGGAGTTAACCCTTAATCGGGATTTAGATATTTAAAATTAAGGCTACTGGGTCAATTTGTTATTTCATTTTAGGCTCCGGTTTTATGATTTATTCGGAACAAAAAGGTCAGGTTTTATTAATACTTGGTAATTAATAAATGTGCCTTTTCTAATTACTTCTTTGATCGCAAACATTAAACATGAAAACTCAGGACTAATAAATAAGGGAATTAATTAACTATATTCTTTAGAACTGCCAAAAATATTTATTTTGGCGTAATCGAGGCAAGTTCTGATTACATGAATCTAAAAAGCAAAAACCTTGCATGAAAAACGTTCTTCAAATCCATATTAATAGACCCATTGGTACATTGGAATAAAAACGTTTCTAAAGCCGTACACGACGCAAGGACGCGTTTTTGTACGCTACGTGACCAGCCACATTCGATTTCTTCAAATAAAATTATCATTTATGACAATAACACTTTTTGCAATACAAACGAGTTCGACGTGCGACTCGGTTTGATGTCTTTTTTATGAGCATGAACTGTTAAATTAGTTTATAAGTGCAGCGATAGATAATTTTGGAAGTATAATTAAATGACCGTCTAGATCACGCTGCATGGTTTTTATATGTCAGTAAAAAAATCCTAATTTGAGTACCGTTCTCGCCCTTTTTAAATGGACTAAAATTAGCGATTCAAAATTCAAGCATTTCTATAACAAATTGTACTTTTCGTGCTTTTAAGTCTTTATTTTTGTACATAACAATATAATCTAGTTAATTGTTACTTGTTACAGTCAATCATAAAATACTCTTACAAAAAAAAAAAACCTCACCATATCGACTTGGCACAAATATTCAGAACAAACCCAATCTATAAACAATACTTAATCAACCGATTTAAATCCGAAAACAAAGCGGATATAATTCACTTCAAAACTAATTCCGTATTCACAAATATCCACCACGGCCCTTTGATAATGGAGCTCGCAATTGTCTTATCGACGTTTGAGATCGCACAATCAACTGGCGGTCGAATTTCTTTAATGAGTCAGTACATAACGATTTTCTGTCAAAGGAACAATCGTACATGAATAATGGAAAGCACGTAGTACGCTCGACCTACATCTGGACTATGCCCAGAATTATTGTACATTAACATTGTTGTACAAAAATATAATTTAACGAATGGTTGGGCCATGTAGAACTTGGTTGTGGCTAATGTGCCGACTTGCTCGTTACTTTTCTAGGAATATCGAGACGAGCAAGTTATTCACTTACGCTTTCTAGAATATTTTATAATATTATTATACTAAATACTGGACGGACTATCTCGGTGGCTCAGTTGTACTATAGTATGATTGCAAAGCTGAATTCTCAGATTCGAATCCCGGGTCGGGCAAAGTGATATAGATTTTTATATCAATTATCAGCCCGGAGTCAGAAATTTGGCGATAGGCTCGCCCCCTATCACATCATGTGACGAAAAATACAGTGCGAAACGTGGGTGTCCTGGTTGCTACCAGGGGAACCTCTGCCTTCTGGAAAAAAGGCGCGAATTCGTGTATGTATGTATACTGGACGGAATAGCGAGGATTCAGTAGTTAAGCGCACCCTAACATTCGCCGGGATTTTAACCATTTTTACTATGATGACTTGACAAACATTTCGCATACTCTTTTATTTATTTTAACTTTAGGTGTGTGAATTAATAATAGTAACTACTTTTTTATTTTATGGAGAAAACAAAATATATTAAATCTTCCGTGTTTTTGTGTTTGACAGTCTCCATGGCGAGGTTGGTTAGTGACCGGCTGTGAAACGAGAGGCCGCGGGTTCGATCCCCGCACCGAAACAAATATTTGTGTGAACCACAGGTATTTGTTTCGGGTCTGGGTGTTTGTGAGACCGAAAAATCTCTCGTAGTTCATGATACCTACAACACAAGACGTCTTGATCTTAGTGTGGGCTCAGGACTATTTATGTGACTGTTGGGTGTATTTATTTATTTATCAACTAATAAATTGCAATAATAATAATTCAAGACAAGCCAATATATTTCCATATTATATCATTAAGAAAATAAATAAGCCAGTGGAATCTGATTTGTACAATTGTTTTGTATCGTAATTGGGTTAATTGAAGAACACGATGATAGTTAGCGAGTGCGTCGTTTGACTCCCTACCGCTCAATTACTGAACAATCAGAGCCAATTACCGACAGAGTAAACAAGAACGTTCGGAGATCATAATTTAGGAATTTAGCATTATAATTGCAAGCTTACTAAGTTGTAATGAATGTAGCTGTCATTATCTCATACTTGTGTAGTTACTGTAGGTACAGTGTGTTTTATATAAAAAATAAATCAGGTCTTTAATTTATGTCATTCATATACTTGTAGTCACTTTAAGGAACTGTGAAAGGAACTACTGAGAATAATAACCAGTAAAAAAATATGAATATATAAACCACATACATTTACATAACTCCGCAACGCTGAGATTACCATGAATAAAAGTAAGAGGCGCCCTCCAAAACAAAAGTGTACCGGCACTAACACAAACCGTAAGAAATCAGGCCGAAGGAAACCATACGCAATCAAAACATTAATCTTTATTAAACCGAATCACGGTCTTATGTATAAAAATGGAACCACGTTGCGATGTTGCGTTGTTTTATTACCACCAATTTGATTATGTTAATGAAGTTGTGATTAATTTGGGCTGTACTTTTTTCTTTTGCGTGTAATATATTTTCCCCGCAAATTCTTAAGTGTTATACATTTCACTCCAGATATTTAGCATAAGCACAAAAAATCTGAGAATAGGCGTAATTTATGCCATTTTCAAAATACACCGCATAAAGATGGACCGCACATCAATAACCCATTAATGTTTAGTTATTTAGTTGCACAATATTATGTATGAGAATCATGCTACACCCATCCCACCAAAATGTGTGCATAATAGAGGATATAAAAGTATGTTTCGTCACGAAGGAACTCTATGAAAATTCCCATCATTTTATCATGTAGAGTCGACGCTCATATCAATTGCTTTGCTCTACCCAAATATTTACTCAAGTCTAAAATGTTGAAAAAGGATTGTTACGAATTAAGACTTGCCTAACAAACCAAAAGCTTTAACTACGCAAGATAACATTGCTTTACAATTCTTCACAAAATATTTGAATACCATTGTTTGTAAATTTTCTTTATCTTTCCTCGACCTTGTTATTTTAACATTCTTCTTAATATGATAATGGTCTTTCAATATTCTTTATAAAATTATGACGAATATAAAATTAAATTGAATAATGATACGTAGAAATAATAATAAAAACAAAATTAAGTAATCCTCTTTTCAAATATATTAAAGGTCAAAAACGCGTCGAATTTAAAACCTCCTTCGTTAAATCGGTAAGTGACAATGAAAAACCTGAAACATTCAACACGTCCGTTGGTGATAAAAGTAATTAAGACGCCGCTATGTGAATACGGGTCATAAAAATATCAACCAATAAATAGTGTACGAGGGCAATGACCAACATCAATTGATTAATTGTATTCAAACAGTTCAACCACAACGTACGTGATAGGAAACAAATTTTGGAGTTTAATTTTATATGGGAAATTTAAACCATTCTAGTAAGTCCTGGATGTACGCGATATTAATTTTCTATTTTATTTTCCTGTAGGTCCAACAAATAAATAAATAAATACACCCAACAGTCACATACATAGTCCTGACCCCACACTAAGATCGAGTCTTGTGTCGTGGGTATCAGAAGCTACTCTCGTACTTTTCGGTCTCACAAACACCCAGACCCGAAACAAATACCTGTGGATCACACAAATATTTGTTTTGGTGCGGGGATCGAACCCGCAGCCTCTCAATGGTGGTCAATGAAATGGTCAAATGGTCAAGACTTTACTCACCGTAGAAATTAGTGTTAATTATTATGGTATTCAAGTTTCCTCGCACTATTTTCTTTACTGTTGAAGTGCGTGGGAATTATCCAACAATGGTTATTTACACACATGACTCCAAAAACTCATATTGCCCTGGTATTTAAATCCGCTACAACTATCTCGGAAGTTCACATATTAGATATTTGAGGGTCATACGCGTGCAATCGGCCATTAAGGGCAAAGAAAAGTAGGAGAGAAAAGGAGAGGTAACGATTATTCGACGGTAATATCACTATTCAGTACACGACCCCGTCATTATCTAACTAATTAAGTGCACACAATACTAACCGCGCAGTGTATTGTAATTGACTGTTTAAGTAGCCCATAAGTTGTGTGTAATAAGACCATATCTGTTTAGTTTATATCCGTGGTGTGGGTAGAGGAGAACTCACGACTCCTCGGCTAAATTACGTAAAGACTTTAAGAACTCTTATGGCATGTTTCCTGATACTGTGTTTGACTTAATGTTTAAGCTAGGCATGATGGTGACACAATTTAATTTCGTGCTATACATATATAGATATTTATTTTTAAGTGCAGGACAAAAGACTACATTGGGTTTGGCCGTAAGTGCCAAGCCATTCAGATTTACTTTCGCTTGGTTAGGTAATACATTTATGCTGGCGCGAGGTGTTAAAAGTATTTTTATATCTTCCTATAAACGAGGAAGGCTAGTAGAGAGCGCAACCGACTACAGAGTTGACAGTTTTGGGATCGAAAAGACGCACACATCTGACTTTACAAAGTCACGTGTGTATTCATTGTCTTGTAGTTGAGAACATCACGAGAAACACGATCTACCCATAAGCTCTCCATTCAAAGAGACATGAAGTTTATAAAACACATCTATATAGTACTAGGGGCCTGGTCCAGAAAATTGAGGCTCAGGTTACCCTGACCAGAATTTTTTTGACGAAAAAGCAGTTTTTGCAACATTTTTCATTTATGCTCCGCTTCTATCGGTCATAGCGTAACTTTATACAGCCTATGGCCTTCCTCGATAAATGGGCTATCGAAAACCAAGATAATTTTCAATTCGAACCTGCAAGTCCTGAGATTACCGCGTTCAAACAAACAATTTCTTCAACTTTAAATCATAGTATAAATTAACGCAGCAAAAATTTCTTTTTAAACAACACCATTCTTAAGGAAAACCTATAAAAATCATATTTAACACGAAGACAAGTGGAATGGACAATGTCGTTCAGATATGTCGTTTTTGTAGAAGAGCTCTCGATGTCGTTTTTTAACACATTATGCACCTACACAAACGAGAATATCTTTCACTATAAACATTATGGTTTTGTTTCACCACCAACGACTAGCATCGGGTAACAGAATACTTCGCTATTATTTTTTTATGGGCTAACATGTATATTCCAAATTTATGTGGGTGATATTGGTTTAGGGTTTCGTTTGGAAAGTTATTTATAGATGCAATATGTGAAGAATATCTGTACCCGCTTCCACTAGACATTTTATTTCTCGTAATATAATATCTCGGCGATAGCATAACATTATGCGCTTGTAATAAGGATTATGATTATTAAGCGCTGTTTACGCTTACTATATAAAATATTAACAGAATTATTTTATATTTAGCCGTATGATAACAACCCTTGTAGGTAATTAATATTTACCAAAGTAAAACAATATATTAAAATTATGAATTTACTCATCTACTAAGCAAAACTAGGACATTATACTTTTCGGCTTTAATTTGATAAAGCAATTATTTCATGAAATATGAAAACAAATATTAAAAAATTACATGATTTTTATACATATCTAGTTTAAGTATTACCAAAGTAGCTATAGCGTTTATAAAGCACTCATTATACTACTATGTTACATTTTGATAATCCTCTTCAACAAAAATTTCTTACCAAATTAAGTACTCGATTATAACATCAAATAACCCCCCAAGAGAAACCAATTCACAAATTCAATTTCTAACACCCAAACGTACAAAAAAATAAATATTAGCTTAGTCATTCTCACTAAGCAAACCACAGTATACAAAGCACCTAAAAATAACTGAATATTTATTAAAGTTTGTATTTATTTGCATTGCTGCGCGTGCGGCGATTGTGCGTCCATACGAAAGACATCAACGGGATGCGCCAGCGCGCTGAATCGCACGGAATTACAAAAGCAAATAAAACTAAATTATTCGCTTGAATCGTTTGAAAGTTTTATTCATATTTAAATTTTATATAATTTATTACTATTTGTATTGATTTATTACCTGAGTTTTGAAACAGACATTTCGTGCTTTGTATTTTGAGCTATCAGTTTGTTGTTGTTTTGTAATAACTAGGTTCGTTTTATTCCGAAATTCCAACAAAAGTATTAAACAATAATATAAAGTCCATCCATTTCCGTAATGTCAATGAACTTACAAGGTATACTTTTCGCGAAAATTTCATCACATAATTCAAAGGCCGTAAATATAACAAATTATACGACACAATTCATATTTTCTATCAAACTAACTGAAACATTTTATGCAATATAATAAAATTACACAACCCAGTATAATATAATTTCATAAAACAATTTCAACTTTCGCCACATTATCTTATTACTGGCAATAACTAATCCAACCATTACTATTATTACTGCCAGTTGCTTTAAACCTATTTGCCACTTTATTCTATCAGCAAATGGGGGCAATAAATACTGAAAAGTAAAAACAAGAGGGGCTAATACGTATGCATTGATGCGTCGGAGATATTGGGTATTGAAAGGGCCCTAAGCTTTTCAAATTGGTATCACGACACGCCATTAGGACAGTAAGTATCCGCTCCGTGTCGCCGGCCTAACGAGACCCAGCACTTGGGGATATGGTCTAGGAGCTTGTGTTTAAGTTGTTCATATTATCGTAGAAAATTATGAATACATAGTACTGGACTAGTCTGAGATTTTTCTATAGAAAATCACAAAAATTTTAGACTATATTGTTAGTCCAATGTGTAATCTACAATACTGTGAATATTCATAAAAGGCTCTTTGGTAATAATTGCTTAAAAGAGTAACAAGTATCAATACACCCTTAAAAATAATTTATAGGAATAAATACTACTAAGTTTTTTAAAGAACGGAATTAAACTAGTGGAAATAATGTTCAAACTTTGATTTTTCTGTGTTGCATGTTAAATATTTGTCTACAATTTACCGCTGCAATTGTATCTTTGAAGACGTCTGCTAAGATGCAACAGGTATACCCGTAGTACGGTTTATCCGAAATATGATGCGATAACAAACACAACTATTACGACATCTTACACAAATGCAAATAAATTACGTAGAATATCAATATCCAATTACGATGTGATAGCGAAAATACATTTAACTTTTGGGTACCCACAAATGATATGTGTTATTAGTAGTACGTGTAGTACGTGTTTAATATAATTAAAAATGTAAATTTCCGAGAAATAAAATTATACGAGCAACCAAGGCTCTTCTATCACATTTGGGACAAAATAAGTTCGATAATCTGTGCTATTAGTATCGCCTCCTTGATATCTCCTACAAGTCCAACCAAATATATAAAAACAACATCCACATGCCCCACTCCTAGACAAAACAATTGCGGTGATAAGTGAACAAAGATCGGCAGTTTAGATTGCGCGGGTGTCGGCCACGATCTCTCCAATCGGCTTTACGACGCACCGGCCGCGCATCCCGATCGGCTTATTGACTTTATTTGTCAACAGACTGTTGGGTAAATATTTGGAGGCTGTTACGCCGTTAGGCCGGAAGGTGTATAGCTTTTGGGAATTGACTAGGAGCTTTTTGTGTGCCTGCAATAAAAACAGCGTTTTGTTTGCGTTGTTTTTGAGAATCGTTTTTAGTTTACAACTTTAAAATACGTTAAAAGTATATGTCGTTTTATTTAAAAAGTAAAGTATAAATTCAAGTTATATTTGATAAAGTATAAAGAAACCCCAATTGTCTGTAATTAAATGAATTGAAATATTTAATGGTGTATGCGAAAGTCTATTAAGAAATAAAAGTTATTTTAATGAAATAGAGCATAACCATCATTAATTCTCTGAAGTAGTTTAAGTGGTTCCATTTGGCCTAGAAATAAGTCTTTCAAAACAAATTACTACTAAATAGTTCATATTTAAATAACTTTAATGATAACTACCAACATATAAAACTTGCCATACGTGTATACCCCAAGTACCAACTATAAGTTATTAAATTAATTAAACCACTCAAATGTTAAACAAAACAAAACAAAAAGGATTTATAATCAAGTTAATTGAATGAACTTATACGCATTCTGTCATTCATTAAATTATGTCATGCTTATACGTTTTATTTTACTTATTGCCAATTTATTTAAACCTGTTCTCAGAACACCACTATAAAATATAATTATCGACTACGGGCCAATTTTTACTACGGTAATAAAATACTATTACAAAATCCGAATGGAGGTTATACCATGCATCTATTACATCCAAATCAAGTTTAAGTATAACAAAAACAAAACTTTAACATTTTATGGCTTCAAAAATTTTGCCGCCATTTTCCAGTACGATCCAAAAATCAAAACCCAAATAAAGCGCTAGCATGTCAGGATTGGGCGCTATAAAAGAAATATTTCACACGTTATCACTCAAGCAAACTTCATAAACATTCCCATGTTTACATGATAACATTATGTCATTCAGGAGATAAGAGCGTGACATGCGCAGAACTGACAACGAAACTTAAGAGACCAAACTTCAGTATATAGGTGATAGATATAGACGAATACTACTTACTCTTATCACGGAACGAGACACTTAAGTTACATAAAGGGCGCGAGCGTCCACACCGCACTTTCCCCGTCCCCCCCTCAACTTTAGTGCACTGAACGTCAAACACTGAGTCCACAGGTTGCGCGCGCCGGGCGGTACGTCCGCCGAGTTGGTGCGCCCGTGCTGTACTACAGCGGGCTACCGTGACAGGCCGGCCACTCCGACACCGCCCCGCGCCTCACACATCAAAACTTATTGCCCGTTTTATCGCATGGACGACTTTTCGTTTAGGCTTGAACCCTTGCGTACACCTTCGCGGTATATGTAAAATTTTTGTTTACCTAAATAAGTTTAGTAAGTTCATGTTAAAGTTCGCAATTTATAAACGCCATCCAAGTGTATACATTTTTCGAGGTATACGTGAAAATGTTGTTTACAAAAGGAGATCGGTCGATATGGTCCAACCGTGGACAAGAAATTCATTATTACCAAAAAATTTGGCGTATTTTTTTAGATTTATTTCTCTATTTACTTTTATCCTACGCCATTGGAATTAGATTTCCAAAAAAATGAGGATATCATGAAATATTTCTACCATTTTTGTATTTGTCAGCAACATTCATAGAGTTGACATCTGTCACGAGACTATTATCTGTCAAATTGCATTTTTTATTTCGTCGTCTACTCATGTGTATTTAAAATTGAATTAATTTGAAAATCATATAATTTCGTTTTGTGGCTGGGTGTTGTGTTTATTCTCTACGGCGTCCCTTACAGTCAATTGCTTACCTCGATCCAACAATACTATAGCATATAAATAAGTTAAAATGTTTATAATCGTCATGTAAGTAAAAACTACGGGAAATCATTGATGCGCGCCTGAAGCCAACAACTACGAGACACCGATCGTAAAGGCGCAAAGGCTTACATGATCTGTAATGTCTGAATGGATTCATCCTCAATCATTGTTTTATTTTTTCATTATTGTGTACGGTAGCTTCAGATATTTTTTAAACTAGCGCATGACAAAATGACTAACTACATACAATAAACCTGATATCAAAATAATAGACTTTTAAATATTCAAATGTGTTTTTCTGTCTTCCTTGATAAGCTTACGTACTTTATAATAATGTATATTCATACTCCTCCCAAACTTAAAATATAAGCCAACTATGATATTACGTATTCAGATAGCAGAAAATGGTAGATTTTGTAAAACTTTAAGAGGATAAATCTTAAAAACCCCGTATCCTAGCTCAAGAAGACTATGTTATATTTGAAGGATAAAAAATCCTTATTATTTAATTCTATGTCTCATTTGTCTCCACCATGTTTCCACTACTAGGCCCAATATTCATAGGAAAACGACCGATCTCCTTTAGTAAGTTTTAGAAAGTTCATCTGAAAGTTAAGTTTATATTAAAGTGAGCAGTGATTTCAACTGGAAAGCTTTCGGTGAAGCCTTTGGGTTTACCGGTAAAGCTTTACATCGCGTGTTACGCAGCGAACCCTAGTCTTGCTTGTGGTTATTATTACTTCGCAACTTTTCGGGGCCAGCGACTTATAAGCAACCCTCACTTTAATGTCATTAGACGGCAATAAGGGCGTCTTACCCCACTAAAAAAACGATAAAATGCATAAAAAAGCAAAGAAACTACTTGGGAATATAAATGAAGTGCCAAAAAATCAGACGTAAATTTATTCAAGCGCGGGAAACATCACGTATCGAAAACATTTCGGGTCCGTGTACGCGTTATTTACAAAGCAGCGCCGAAGGGCGACTACTCGACAATGGTTAATCAAAACGCCATATCTCATTCGGCGAGACCTTGCCGGCCCTACGTTATTTCGATTTCATTTGCGTTCTCGTGCGCGGGATTTTTTTTATCGTGTTGCGCCTCGCCCACGGGTCATGCCTCGATCCCGCGAAGCCTTTGTTATTCTCGGAGAAATATGAGCCAAGGCACCGTCGGATAAATGGGATTCTTTTCAATATTGAAATATCTCTAGGCTAAAATATTAATTCTCCTGTGATTGGTTGCAGACATTTCCTTATACTACTCTTTTGTTTGATAATATAATTAATACATTATTATTATTTTAACGAGGATCCTTTCAATCGGTTTTTTGAATATGGAACATCATTCATTGTTCTCCTTTCTGTTAGTCAGTTGTTTTTTTTTGTGTTTTTGTTTTGGTAAACAAGTAAAGGAGTATGGTGCAGTCTTATTTTATTTTTTGTGAAAGTAATTACTAGTCACGAATATAGTGGCCAGTGAGGCGAGAGCCGAGATTAATTGAATTCTTAGGTGTGAAGAGTCGAAGCTCCGTGCGGGAATGCTTTTTAGATATATACACGCTGTGAGTTATGAGAAACAGCGTTGTTTTAAATAGTAATGCATTGATTGTCTTTGTTTGATATTAGGCCACCTTGATTTACATATAGTACTAATATTAGAAATAATACAATAATAGAATGAATAAGATTGTTAGTTGTATCATTTTGTCTTTCTCCGTAGCGCGGCGTAGTGAATTGAGAAGCAGGTTGTCAATCTAGAAACCGTGGGTTCAACTTCAATCTCCCTCTCCTCTCATGGAGTTAAATTGGTCATTCACAATAAGAAACACTTAAAAAGAAAACTAAGAAAATTGTAAAAATCTCTTAGTTTTCTGATACGAGATATGAGTATCTTACTTACAGGACTTTGTAATTATTTTGTATTTTGTATTATTGTTTATCTACGTACATCAACAGCTGTAGTTAATGTTTGATTTGATATTGGTTATTAAGATCTCTTAAGACTTCTTAATAACCAATATATCATAATGCAGCGGAAATCTTTGACTATGCAGTATTAAACATTATGGCTTTATCACGCCTATAGAAGACGCGCAATGGTAATTATTTTCTAACGTCGCTTAAGTAGATAGAGGATGTGGCTTCCACTAAGCTTCATTTAATGAACATCCATCCATCAGCCAAAGGACGTCCACTGCTGAACATAGGCCTCTCCCAATGATTTCCACAGTGACCTGTTGGAGGCAGCCTGCATCCAGCGACGTCCCGCCACCTTTACCAGGTCGTCTGACCATCTTGTGGGTGGACGTCCTACGCTGCGCTTTCCGCTACGTGGCCTCCATTCGAGAACTTTTTGGCCCCATCGGCCATCAGTTCTCCGCGCTATGTGCCCCGCCCATTGCCACTTCAACTTACTGATCCGCTGGGCTATGTCGGTTACTTTAGTTCTCCTACGGATCTCCTCATTTCTGATTCGATCTCGTAGGGAAACCCCGAGCATAGCCCTCTCCATAGCTCGTTGAGTGACTTTGAGCCGCCTAACAAGGCCCATAGTGAGAGGCCACGTCTCGGTGCCGTATGTCATCACTGGCAACACACAACTATCGAAGACTTTCGATTTGAGGCACTGAGGTATTTTGGACAAGAAGACGTCGCGTAGTTTCCCGAACGCTGCCCAACCGAGTTGGATTCGCCGATTGACCTCTCTCTCGAAGTTTGACCTGCCTAACCGGACCACTTGTCCTAAATAGACATATTTGTCTACAACTTCAAGAGTCGAGCCCCCAACTCCAATGGGGGTGGGCACAACATGGACATTCGACATGATCTTCGTTTTGTCCATGTTCATTTTAAGACCCACCTGTTGGGAGACTCGATTGAGGTCTTCGAGCATAGTGCTAAGGTTCTCCAGCGATTCTGCCAAGACTACAATATCGTCGGCAAATCGAAGGTGAGTGATATACTCGCCGTTGATGTTGATGCCGAATCCTTTCCACTGCAAGAGCTTGAAGGCGTTTTCCAGCGCGGCAGTGAACAGTTTCGGAGATATGACATCTCCCTGTCTCACGCCTCTCTGTAGTGGAATAGCCTTCGTGCTCTGATATTGTACTCGGACCGACATGGTGGCGTTGTTGTATATACACTTCAACACTTCGATGTACCGATAGTCTATGTGGCACCGCTGGAGAGACTCTAGCACAGCCCAGGTCTCGATCGAATCAAAGGCTTTCTCATAGTCCACAAACGCTAAACAAAGCGGCAAGTTATATTCCTCGGTTTTTTGTATAACTTGCCGAAGCGTATGAATGTGGTCTATTAATGTGGTCATTTAATGAACAACATAATGTAATAGAATCCTACAATATTACTACCACAGGCCTTGTACAGATTATTTATTCATATAAATAAGCTTTAATGGCGTCACAAATTATCAATAAACTAGGCAAGATGATAATGAATAATATATCCAATTTTATTCGTATGACGTCATAATTTGAATTTTATTTTTCTATCCAATATATTAATGTATCCCTGATTTTTCAACAGTGATTTTAACTATTCGGTTTCCCAATGATTAGGCTCATCTTGTCACCAAAGTTATATTTTGATCACGCATTACATATCTCAATATTTTTCTGCACATTATACGATATAACAATAACTGTAATACTTTATCACCCAAACTCTTAATTTCCAAATTCAACTATCAGTATAATTTGTTAATTATGAAAACTAAATAGCGCGTTAATTGATGCAAATATAAATAGGACTATCTAACTTTTCAAAGTTTATCATAGGTTTGCCAAATAATTTTCCAACATAGCTGAAAAGTCCCTGAATGAAGGGAATCCAGAAGAATATTCCTAAAAAAAAAAACAAAATCGCCGCCACCTACAAATCGTACCAATCATATCAAGTTACTACTAAAAGGTCCATCACCACATTACAAGCACTACGCCCGCGCGATCGAACAACCGTAAACTATATACGACGTATAATTACGCTTTGCCCTCAGATAATTAAGACGTCGAATCACGGCGACTGATAAAATCGGTTCGTTGTACTCTTATCACGACATCTCGCGGACTCCGTTTTTTCGCGTAATCACCGTGATCTGCCGTTTCGTGTTTTGTTCGGGCTTGAGGCGAGCTTTGCCTTCTGTCATCGTACTATCGTATGTGAAATAATACCAGGAAATGACTAGATGTTTTAAATAAACATCATATTATTTAATATTGTGGAGGTCAATGGCTTATGTGTACTATGGTCCAGCGTGAATCTACCGGATTTGTTTGTTTTATTTTCGTCATAGGAAACATAAAATCACAGTACACTCTTGTTATAGAAATCTTAAATAACACAGACACATCGTTCCACAATTACTTGTTTCAGAATTTTATGTATTAACTTTTATTTGAACCCTAAAATACTTTATCATTTTTTAATAAGACTTCCTAAAACTATCAGACAACCGTATTACGGTAAACTGTTTTGTATAACTGTAAAATTCAAATAAGACAGCTCGGCCAAACTGCTAATTTACCAGATAGAAAATCCACAAAGTTACAGTTTTGCTATAACATTTTGTCAGTGCGTTTGCCAAGAACCCAATAATCGCATTCTGCCATCCATTTCATCCTCTTTCCCCCAAGTGCAGAAATGCAATTTCCCAGATTGCTATTTCAGTTGAATGAAAAGAAACCTGTAGAATGTAGGACATACTTGAGTTGAGATGTTCATTTACTATCAGATGAATGCTGAATGAATGTTCATTTGCTGTTAAAAGCTCACACGTCCGGCCCCACCAAGAGAGACTATTTTTAGATTAAAAAACAAAACAAATAACATTGATACAGGAATTGATACCACAGTCAAGTATAAAATATAACGTAAAAAATGAAATATCATTTATAATCAAATATTTTATCCTGACCTATAGGTCAGGATTAACTTATAAGTTACATTGAATAATTCAACTTATTTACTATTTCGCATCTCAAATGTGTAGTAAAAATATTAGTTTGGAATGCAAAACCACTAAACTGGACTGCAATTACTTTTCATATAATACATGTGTATTTTACGTTGTTTTGTCTTCTACCCACACATTCTGCGTACCCAATCTCCTTGAGTGCTTGTGTCAAAGTACTGTTTTGATAAGATTTTACGAGCATATCTTGTATAGGTGATTATACTGTTTTATTACACTTTTAACTGTTGCAAGGAACATTTGGATTTCCCAAAAGATTTGACGGTTTTACACACCTCTTGTTTATGTACATAGGTATATTAAAAATATTAAATAAATTTGCAAACAAACATACATTCATAAAATCATTCCCGAAGTTGTAGGCAGAGGTGTCACGAGTAACATCCACAGTTTGCCGAATTTATTTTAATTTAAAAATATAGGAAACGAGTCTATGGTCATGGCAGACGTGTGTTCTGGTGCTTGGGCCTGGCATGGCGGCTTAGGGCCAGCCATCTACCGCAGCAGATTATACGACATTTTTTTAACCGAAAATCTCACGTTAATAGAATTTCCCGATCAGAGTATCGAACCTAAAATAACTAAACAAGACGACTGTAATGCACGGGAGCGTAAGTACAGTGCAGCCATACAGAATGTCCCCTAGCATGCTGTATGCTTAATTCTCAATGTATTCGTGAATTGAATTTTAGCTTTTGATATCATTTTATGTGTCTTTTATATATAAGTTTAGTCGTAAGTCGGATAATACTTAGTTTCCTATAAGGAATAATTCCAGACGGGCGGCCGCTCGTAAAATTATTATAAGCCAAATCCTTGTTGCAACACGCATAATAATAAAATACACGACCCCACGCAAGTGTGGAATAAGAGCAAGTAAAAAAGGTTTATAACATAAACTTAAAAATATTGGCGCGTGTGCCTTATTTTTTTTTCTCGCAGTATTATACTCATGTAACTGTTATGTGTTGTTTCTAAAAATACTGTCTACAAAATTATACAACATTATGTTTAGATTAAGATCGGATGATTTTTGACCCCAAATTAATAACGAACCATGATTTTCGAAGCGCCATAGCGTTCAGTTCAATATGAGATTCAAAACCATGACCAAATCACAGCCCATATATCAACACAATATAATTAATAAACAATAAAATTCATAATGGATCAAATCCACTCTAGATATTTATCGCTTTACGGCAGTTGAAAGTAGCGTATTGGTGCATAAAATCAGTGGCTTCACACCTCATTACAATGACGGAAAGCGTGTAAGTCAAATGTCGGGCCGCGCCAGACACATGCGTTAGACGCGCTTGTGAAATCCTAAGCGATTTGCGCTTTATATTAAAACTTTGCGCCTGATGGTCAATGTTAGAACGTTATGGAATGCGTAGATGGGATAATAATCCTTTTTTAATTAATTTCATTGTATATTCTTCTAATTTTAGCAGTGGATTTTTATAGCTAAAGAGAGAGATAATTTGATTTAAAGTGTGAAAAATGTTACGCTGATATATTATTATATCAGCGTAATATTTTTATATAGGTAGCACATACAAATAATTGTATTTTATTGATATGAAAGGTATAGATTGGCGTAGTTGTATTACGGTAAAAAAGTGATATTGGATTTTTCTATTCATTATCAGCCCGGAGTCAGGAATTTGTGCCCGACATGGCGATAGGCTCGCCCCTTATCACATCGTGGGACTGAACATACAAGGCGAAATGTGGGTGTCCTAGTGGCGCCTCTGCCTACCACTTCGGGGATAAAGGGGTGAGTTTATGTATATATGTATGTATGAAGTTCTTTTTTACTTTTTAGTAGTTGAAGTCAGTTTTTTTAAACGTATTTTTATTGTTACTTTACTGTGGTGCAGCGGTAACGGTGCTTTGTTTTTTTTTTTATTGCTGTTATAGGCAGACGAGCTAGCGGCCCGCCTGATGGTTAGCGGCTACCGCTGCCCAGAGAACTTCGCAGTGCCAGGGGTCCAGCACAACAAAATCGCTGCCTACCTTAAGGAGAGTACTCTCTTTAAGCCTCTTTTGAAGAAGGACAGGTCATAGCGCTCAGGGAACACCGATGCAGGGAGTTCATTCCAGAGCTTTTTTTTAAATGTACTGAAGTTTTATATACTAAGATATTCAATTTGATATTAATATTAGAATTTTGTCGATATGAAGGGTATAATCCTCTACTTGGAACTTTATTCGGAAGCCACTGAACTTAATATCAGTTACAGTTGTGTCACTTCGTCGTACTACGAGTAGTATAAGGAAAAGACTTTGTTTCTTTTTATATTTGCACGTGCGTGGTGGCCTGTTGGTAACGGACCAGACGCGGCCGCCAATATGTTTACGGTGGTCGCGGGTTCAAACCGCAATGTATTCTAACTTTTCGGACTTATGAGTGTATTGATAGTCAATCACCACGCATTATAACGGTGAAGGAAAACATCTCGAGGAATCCTGTATACTATAGCGATTTGGAAGAATTTCTATGGTATGTAAAAGTCCGCCAAACCGCACTAGGCCAGCATGGTGGACTATAGTCCACCACGCAGTCATACGGCCTAATCCCTATCAATCGTTTTCTCGATTGTATAGGAGGCCCTTGCCCTGCAGTGGGACTTGTATGGGCTGATACAATACAAAATACAACACTGGCACGACAGTGTGACCACCACCTGATGGTCAGTGCAGGAAAATTCAGAAAGTTTATCCAATGACACGCACAGCTATCTTTTACGAGTCCACTCTATTATGGAGGCCTAATAGTCTCGGGATACGCACATTAACCCGAAACACTGGGTCTCGGGATACGCACATTAATCCGAAACTTAGCTGGGTCTCTATGACGGGGTCTTATCAGCTGTAGCGCTATCGACACGAATATACCACCAACAATACTTCCTAACATCGCAGACTTGCTCAGTATAAATAATATGTAATGCTCTTTATACATACATAAACTCATGCCTTTTTTCCCAGATAGGCTAGGCAGAGGTGCTACCAAGACACCCACAATAATATTTTATAATATTTTTATTGATTGTATTCCTTCACCCTTATTGATTAGTGTAACAGATCTGTTTAATTCGTACTAATCAAACAAATCAATAACATAAATAATTAAGATAAAGTGTTCAATTTAATATTAGAGGTAGCACTTATGAAAACGTTGGCAATAACATTTGTCACATAGATGATAGACCATAATGAAATTGGCTGTTCTGCGCGTGCCAGAAAATGCCTGGGGGATAAATCTAGTAGTAAATCAAACCAGCCTTTATTGAACATTCAATTCCTAACGTCCTTTTATTACCACCGATTCAGAGTTGCGAGAGAGAGAGAGAGAACTTGGTATTCTGCGTTAATTGCCGATTCAATATCCGTATTAATAAATATTGGTGTATTTTTTTTTGTTCATGCATATAATATATATAAGCGTCTCTGTAGTCTGAATATAGCTTCCACTCAAGATTTTTTTAATCATAAATTTTCGTATTTTTCTCTGACTATGCACATCAAACCCATATTCAAATGCAACAGCTAATAAAAACACTCAGACAGCAAAATTACATTATTATCACGTCACGATTCGCTTCAGAAACAATAAATTAATCCACTAACCCTGATACAAATAGATTCATTCCCACGCGAATTCATAAGGACGAGGCTGCTCAGTGGTTTTATTATTACCGATTGGCTATCGGCATGCGCACGATACTACGGATTTATCGCGAGGACCCACATACAGTCCACAATAAAACTATAATATATACTCTTCCTTTTGTTACAGCGCATGGAAGACATAATACAAAGATAGGTTAGTTGTCACAAATAACTGTGTATTACTAACAATATAGAAAATATGAAGAAAAAATATTTGTAGACGTAAATAAACAAAACAAGCTATATTACCAGCTTTGACATATGAAATTGCATAAATAGAACTACACAAAGAAATATATTTAATTCAAATAATTATTTAATATAAATACTGATACAAATACATTTCCCACGCGATTATTAAACTTAGTGGGCACAGCTCAACGGTTTTATTATTAACGATTGGTTATCGGCATGTACACTACGGATTTATCGCGAGGACCCACATAGATTCCACTATAAAACGATACCTTTTCTGTTAGTGTAGATAATGCGGAGACAGGTTACTTGTTACTTGAGTGGCGGGGCTAATCTGGCGAGAGATTTGACTGTATTACTCGTAACGGCGCCCAATATACCCTTTTATTGTCGTGATAGCATATAGCCATGCTATTCTACATCTACATAAATTATGGGCCTGCTGCATATTTTTTATCATGTTTTAAAATCGTATTTTGGTTTTTACAAACTAAAACGTATGCCTTAATTGATATTGTGGTATAAAATTCTGTTATTTCACTAATTGGAATTAGTACAACGCGATTTTTATTATTAAATATTATTTCGTTACAAAATAATATTAATCTGATACGAAATTACACAAATGACACTAAACAATTTGATTACATATTACTGACGAATTAAATACTGTCCGTAAAATTCTAACACAATTATAATATAAAAATACATTTACAACTACCGATCAACTATAACGTATCTATAGTAAGACATCGCTGCACAGAACAATAAAACATAATGTTCCCACTCTGACCATATTTTATGACTCGGGTGTGATCTCTATGACTTTTTAACGCTGTTTTTTTGGATTTGAATTTTTATTGCTTTCTAATAGCGAGTATCCTTGTATTGATGGAATTTCGAGTCAGCGCTTGAGACATTTTAAAGCGCTTTAAAATTGCCCGTTTATTTTACAGTGTGTGATTTTTTTAAATAATAATATCAATAATTTATTTATTTTATATTTAAACTGTTGTTTGTCGTGTATGTTAGATGTAATTTTGTATGTTAGATGAAAGTCAAATATTTTGTTTTTGTTCTTTTATTAATAATATTTATGTGGAAATATGTTATTAATGATTGTAATTGGTTTAATCATACAAATTTTATAATAAATAATGAAGTAAATTTATATTTGTGGGTAACGCAAACAACTGTATCAGTGCGAAGATTGAATTCTAAACATTACGTTTTCCAGCTTGGTTCTTAACCAACTCCGCCATGGAACTGTAGTAAAACTATTATATATTTTTAACATTTGATTATTCGAGAAATAATATATTATCGAATAAATTACAAAAACTTAAATAATTCTCAATAAAACAATTTCAGAAATACAGCGTAAAAAGCCCTACAAAGCGCTGCATCGCTTAATAACAAAAGACGGTACCCTAAATTTTTCGACGCCCAAACCGAAGTGGAATCCATTAAGATAGGTCAAACGATACGATTCCGGAACGGTGCCTCAGTTCTCACTTAAATGTACGCGTATTATTTAACAAATGGAAGTCGTCCAAAATCCACTGACAAAATTTATTATACTTGGTTGTTTAATAAAATTATTAGTTTATTGGTTTTAAAATATTGCATAAAAATACATACATACATAAACTCACGCCTTTATTCCAGAAGGCGTAGGCAGAGGTGCCACCAGGACACCCACATTTCGCCTTGTATGTTCCGTCCCACGTTGTGATAGAGGGCGAGCCTATAGCCATATCGGGCACAAATTCCTGACTCCGGGCTGATAATTAGTAGAAAAAACCCAATATCACTTTGCCCGACCCGGGATTCGAACCCGAGACCTCAGCTTTGCAACCATACCGTAGTACAACTACGCCACCGAGGCAGCCATAAAAAATATCTGTTTGATAATAGGGTTCCACATATTATTGATGAGATGGTAACAAGACTTTCTGTGGTATGTGAAGTCCGCACATCCACACTTAGAATAGCATCCAATATTCACACACATCCTCCCGACCCCAGTACGGTAGTCAAAAACTAGAAGAGGCTTTTTAGTTCACACATGCATTTGTCTCGGCGCGGCAATCGAACCCGCGGCTTTTCGTTTCTTACACGCCCCCTCTCACATACAAGGCGAAATGTGGTAGCACCTCTGCCTACTCCTTCTGCGAAAATGGCGTGAGTATATGTCAAAAATTACAATTGCAGTCGATTTGCAATTGAATTATTAAAATCAGATATTCTCAAACCATTATCGGCAATGAACTTGATAGCTACGTTTGGGCAGCTATGTGAATTCTCTCAGCTATTTATGTGTTAACATCTTTTATGCCTTAAATGTAAGATAAGATCTCCTTTATCGCCGGTTCGGTTTATGGTCTATCGGGGAATCGACCATGATTATACTTAAGTACAATACGTTATTTTACGAAAATGTAGGTGGTTTGGGCAATAAAGATGTTTTTAAAGACTATTTCTGATAGTCTTCGTGGTGCAGTTGCTTAGACGCGACGGCTGGGAAACTAAAGGCCACATGTTCGATCCCCTCAGAGATCTATATTTGTGTGATAGATAATTATTATTTATTTCAGTCATTAGTGTCCCATTGCTGGGCGAGGAGGCCTTTCCTTCCATATCTTGGGGTCTTGCACGACTTGAGGTCAATCCTCAAGAAACCTGTCTGTTTCATCTCTCCACCTACGCCTAGGATAGATAGGTATTTTTTTCGGGTTTGGGGTATGTGAGACTGAAAGAACTCTCGTGGTTTCTGACCACCGAATGCCCACAATACAAGACTTGTGTCACAGTGCAGGGTCAGGTCTAGGTATGCGACTGTTGGGTGTTTTTATTTAGTTTTTATTCGTTCGTTTCTCCTCTCCTAAAGCGAACGAAACTACAAATATCCTGGGAGTTCATGAATGGTGGTTGTTAGTTCTCTCTTTATCTTCATCTTTATCTAGTTCCCATAAAATAAGCCGCTTTTTTAGTCCGTTTGTATCAAAAAAAAATTTGATGTTTCGCTTTTTAAATCGTTTAATCCAACTATAAATCAGGACGGGTTTGATACAGATTGATTGGGTAGATTCGAAAGCGGCTCACTTCGTAGTGCATACAATTCAGAATCCATACTTCAATCAAGGCAATTGATGGGATCATATTTGATGGAAAATTTGGGTGATAGCGGTTGGAGCTAAAATAAATAGTGATAAATTCGCTCTAAAGTCTCATAAATTGTGTTGATTTAATAATATACAAGTTTGGTGAAGTAAATGTTAGACACTACGATGGATTTCTCAGTTTTAATAAACATACTTGAAACAAATATTTGTCTCAGTGCGGAAAGCGAAAGAACTTCTTTTTACATTTTTTTTTTTGCAAGAATAAGGTTGCAGTTCAGGCGTTTTACCCAGTAGTAAGTGTTCAACACCACTTGAAGTTGTCCTATTATAGTTACCATCTAATGGCACAACTTCAAAACTGTTCTATGCGTTAGTGCCTCTAAAAATAAAATCAACATATGAATACTTGAGTAATATTTCTGGCTTAACCAAAAGAAACTGTAAGCCTGCGTGGATACTGGCAGATACCAAGGATGGGAGAGAAACCAGCACAATCGAGAATGCACACCGTTCATTTTACTTGCACACCTCTGTTGATACGCAGCCTAAAACCGTTACTTCAAGTACTCCTGTTACTTCAAAAGAACCTGTTCCTTGAAGTTCTGGTCAAATCTGATTTCCTACAGCATCACAACATGCAAATTTCCTCACGATGTTCTTCCTCGCACGCAGATCCGACATTGCTCTGACATCTGACCCGCGCTTATAAAAGTCACGACGTCCGCGTCGGCGCCTCTAACTGCAGGTTTTTCTAAAACTGCGTGTTTTATGTAACATGTCGCTATCGAAATATCAAATCAGCGGGCCTCTTCAAAGGCGATAGCGACTCCATAAAACTGAATTTGACAAAAGGACACAGTTATTGCGGCTAGCTAAAAGCAATTGTGTGCTAGATATTTCCTTGTTGGTATATTTTTGAGTTTCGTAGGTCTAGGTTAAATAGGTAAGTATTATTCACAAAAGACACCGCGGATACTAAAAAATGATGCTATAGAGTAGGTATACTACCGCTTATAGTCTGCCGTAAGCGGTTCACAGCATCGTCGTCGAAACATCAATTATTTCTATGAAAACTAAGATCATTTCGCATGTTTCCTTTCTGGCAATTTCTTTCGCAAGGCTTAACACAAGATAATACCCCTAAGGGATTGGTGGGGTTGCAGCAGTGGGGTGGGCAAGTAGTCTCTTCTCCTACTATGGTTGCATGCACACATAATATGTATCTATAACGGTGAAGGAAAAAATCGTGATGAAAACCTGCATATACCTGCACCATACGGATTTGCAAGAATTTATATGATATATAAAGTCCGCTAAACTGCACTAAGCCAGCGTGGTGGACTATATAGCCTTACCCCTCTCAATCGTTCTCTCGATTGTAGAGGAGGCACGTCCCCTGCAGTGGGACGTATATGGGCTGATACAGTACAGAATAGTACAGATCTCGTGTATAAATATTTATAACACAAGCAGTACGAAATAAGATCTTCCTACTGCCTTGGTATAGCGCTTTATTATCCAGAAGTCGATTCCATTCGCAATTACCCAAAACCAAATCAAACACCTCTAGTACAATAACATCTATTCGTCCCATATCTTGCATAGAGTCAGCATGATAAACGAACGGCCGCCACACACGTGAGTTTGCGCAAACGCTAGTTTGCCCCAATCTCAAATCGAAAATTGGAAAGAAGTTTGCGCAGTTATTTGCCCATACATGTTCCAATAAAGACCGAAATACCTCATAGTACAGTAATACAATACACAGTCTTACAACTGCATACAATACATGCCTCAAACCACGTTTAAACAACTTCTGTTTCATTTTTACAACATTTATCACCACTAAAAAATCTTAATAACACGACTAACATTGTCAACAATTACTCGGCGAAGAGTACCGTTATAAAATTTTAACCCGCTTTAAAAATAACTTACATTAACACATGAACCCAGTGGGTTCGGGTCACCACTTCAGTGTAATAGGAAGCGACTTTTAAATTTATTACGCACTTTGTAAACGCTCTTAGGACTTTTAAGCTATAATTTTCATTTAAAGTTGTGTTTGTAACTTTAGATGTGATGTGATAGTCTAGTAGTGTTTATGACTCAGAGATAGCATTTTTTAAATACTGGTATTATTAAGAGACTTTATGCGTCTTATCGTAAGCGCAGTGCAATGCGAATACACTGATCGTCGCCAAGAGATTTTTATCTATCGATTGTATCTAGATTTTATATATTTTGATTCAAAAATCAAAATCAAAATATGATTTATTCAAATAGTCTTTCACAAGATTTTTTGAATCGTTAACTACTGTTACTACCGCTTCGGAACGTGTTGTCGCTGTGAAGAAGAAATGGCGCAAGAAACTCCCTCAGCCACACGAACTGTCTTTTTATTATTTGTTTCTTTTCCTTTTTTTAATCCATTTATTATTACAATGGTTAATGTAATTTTTATTTGCACGTCAAAGTGACCACAATGCACTGATGCTAATTTGAGTGCATTCCAACAGCATTTGCTAACGTATGATGGTTATCAATTGCTTTGCTATCCAGGTGGACATGAATACCCTACTACAAGCCATCTCTATCTCGTCTTCGGCAATTTATTTATTATATAACATAACATATTATATTTACACTTACAGTAAATAAATGGCATAATAATACTACAAGAAGCACTTATCACACAAGGCAATTTCTTACAGGCAACCTTTGGATGGATATGTAAATAGGAAAAGTAGAGGCAATGTTTTCTACCAAACAAAACGCAACAAAAAATATACGCAAGTCATTATTATACATATTAATCCACGACTAAATTTTCACACAAATCGTTATTATTAACCGATGTTAAAACTACATTCCTCAGCAAACGTGCTTATTGAACAACGTACAATACCACTCAATACACAATTGTCCAGTCGTCGTAATATCTTAATTTGCGGTCGGAAGATGTGGCTAACCGCTCGGCGGAATTACAATTATATTAAACGCGAGCAAATTGTATTGGCGATGTTAATTCTATTGCGAGTTGCTGTTTATTGTAGTGCAATTTCATTATTATTATTTAATATCAGCCCACTAACGTCCCACTGCAGGGCACGGGCGTACTGCACAATCGACAGTACGTTTGAGAGTGGTTAGGCCATATAGTCCACCACGCTGGAGTGCAATGATCTTGAGCCGTTTTGTGACAAGCAATACTATTATATACCTAAGTTATTTTATATATGTGTATAACTGTAAACATTGCTTATCACGAATAAATGCTTTCTTTCTTTCTTTCTTTCAATGTATTGCACGTAGCCAAATATATGTGTTTTATAAATATTACTCAATATTAGCTGAAAGAAAGATATAAATAAATCTTTCTTTCATTACTGTATGTTAAAAAAAATTGAAATATAGACAATAGTTTTCTTCCAATTTCCCCGCTTTAATCATTATTTAAATATTTACTGGTAATTCAATTATCAAGCTTTCGTTCGTAATTGTTGTTCTCCGCTATATTTTATTCTCGAGTAATGAAAGTAGTTACAATGATTTTAAATTGATTTACGCTTTGAGCTTCAACCAGTTTACACGTAGTACGACTGGGCTTAGATCTACACCAGCACTCATACGTGTTATAAATTATGATCAATAAGATACTTTGTGTTTCTCGATATTATCAACAACACATAACACTTGTATATTATAGTAACGTTTACAATTAACTATAATAAGCTCCAAGCATTACCTTCGTTTTGATAAGCCCCAAATCCTTGCTAAAGAACACCGTTTCCTGCCCAGGATGTTTCGCGAGGCTATTGAAATTAAAAAACATCCAAATTTCAATAGAGAAGATGGCTTGAAGCTTGCACCATCATGGGATCCAATTCTACATTTGATTAATTCGGAACCCAAAAGACCAGCTGCCAGACCTCAAGACACAGTGAGCTCCTTCTGCGTAGATCGGATCGCAACAACTAGTAAACTTTTTTAAATTAGTTTTTTAATTTAATAATTGAAAATTAAGGGTAGTTTAATTGTAACAGTCACAGAGCGGATGACTAATACCTCAGTCCGCCCCGTGACCACGAAAGCTGAAAAGCAATCGAAACGTCGGGAAGTTAAAAAATGTAAAAATTAAACCAAATCGCGATAAAATCCGTATAAAATAGTTTTATTTCAATATAATAGCTCTTATGTGTTTAATTAGCCCATCTAAAATCACCACACCAATCTACTTTTAAGAGCAGAGAGCATCGAACTTTGAACCGGCAGTTTCTAAGTCGGTCCCTGGGCTACAATACTTAGGTTCCATGTCCGTTTTATCTCGAGAGAATAGTTGCTTTACAAATGTGAGGAGTCACGCAATGGAAACGGCAGTAGCATTGTCGACGTGGATACATTTGTAACAAAATAAACTATTAGGTGTGTTAATAGCTGCCCTTATCCTAAGACACTATTATGTAATATATTTTTATGAGAATTTGGAATACGATGTTTTTGGCCAGGATTTTAGATGTATCTACTTTTGATATATGTATGATAGAAATTTTGGGGATTAAATGCTGGGTTAAAGATGATTTTCGAATACAGTTAAATAATTATATATACTACTATCGGCCGGCCCGGCGCCGCCTGGGCGCAGATACACTTTTTTGAAAATATTCTATCACCTATGTTCAACAGGGAAAATGTAAGATTTTAATGGTGAAAGAATTTTTCAGATCGGTCAAGTGGTTTCAGAGCCTATTCAATGCAAACAAACAATATATTTTTTCCTATTTATAATATTAGTTTAGATTTTACGGACGTGACGGTAAAACAAGAGGCTGTTTAAGTTACGTGAGTATTCATAGTTAAAAAACGTCCACTTAATTAGTACAAAAATATTACATTAAATTGGCGACTTTAGATTAATTTGCACTTCTGGGGACATTGTAGTTTTTTTTGCACATTTTTATATTCTCTTTCAATTCGATACAACAATTTAATTCGATTACCATTAAGAAAGGATATTCATTAATATTGAAAGCATCACATTTGTAAGTATAAATGTTACTGTAAAAGCTCGAACTGCAGTAAATCCTAAGATATTCCAGTAAAACCTAAGATCTACCAATTCCTAATGGTAAATGTCCGAAAAGGTTTGCGATTCGAACTCTTACCACCATTCCGTTGGTAAATCTTAGGATTTACATTAATGGCACGGTAAATGTTGAAAAACAAAACATCCGCCGATCCGCTTGCCTCAGTCACTTGTTTGACACATTTGAACTTGCACGATAATTTGATTTCTAATTGTATTTTTTTTGGCAAACAATAAAGATAATTAGGTTAGGTTGGGTTAGGTTAATGTGTTTTTTCAAAATAATTTAAATAAGTTGGTATGAGTTTGTACTTATTACTATCATATGATACCTTTATAATACTATGTACCTGTTTTGTCTAATAGTTCATTAAAGTACATAATTAAGAATTACTCATTGTTTTATTCCTAAAACCAACATCTACCAGCTGACAGTGGTAAAACCTAGCATATACTGAATTCGAATGGTAAAAGCCCGAAAAAATCGTCGTATTTTCAGAAATACTTACATTTACCAACTCATGTCGGTAAATCCTAAGACTTACACGTAAATCTTAAGATTAACCGTAGTTCGAGCTTTTACAGTAACATAAATACTACTTAAGTAGCCCGCATAGAAATTTAGTAAAGCATTAAAATTAAGTAAAGAGATTCAATTTAATGATATCCATAATAATTTCATATTTGCTGTCCGTATCTTGTTAGTTAGGGAACAGTATTAGCGAGCTCTATAAATAGATTCTTCCAAACCAGTACTGGTTAAGATTTTTTCATGTCGTGGAACAAAAGATTTAATTTAATGATATCTCTGAGGGATTGCAATGAATAAGTAAATATTAATAAGAGTAGCTTTGCAACCAAATTACTTGTTCTTACTCGCATTTTACTTAATTTTAAGCTAACTTATTTGAAGAAAATCCGATCCCATTAGCTGCTGACTGTAAACAAAATAGATAACATACCATTTTGCCACTGAAACAAGTATTGTATGCCAAGGTATAGAAGAAACCACAGTGTTAATGATCAAGCTGGTATGTCTTCTGATCTAGCTTGTTCATTAGTCACTCCTACCACTAAACAAAGTTCCGAGCACTGGAATCACAAGGCAAGATAAATTTAAAAGTATTATTAATAAATGTGTAGTTCTCGAGATATTTGCAAACAAACATGTCGAAATATAAAAAGTCTTTTAACAAATTCCATAGATCGCCTCCGTGGCGCAGTTGGTTAGATGCCGGCTGTGAAACGTGAGGCCGCGGGTTCGATCCCCGCACCGAAACAAATATTTGTGTGATCCACAGGTATCGGTCTCGGGTCTGGGTGTTTGTGATACCGAAAAGTCTCTCGTAATTCCTGATACCTACGACACAAGACTAGATCTTAGTGTGGGGCCAGAACTATGCGTATGACTCTTGGATGTATTTATTATTAATAAAAAAAAATTGTTACGTGCGGATGATAACATTATACAACAAAGCTAATGACTCAGAAGAACAAATACAGTTGAACCAAACAAATTTAACTCTACCGATTTAAATAGGCGAATCACGCAAAAGGCACGTATTTGAATATAATGTATTGAATATCCGGCAAGCAGACATCGGTTCGACAGCACCGCTATTCCGTACACTACAACAAACTCGAGGCATAGTTGACACCGGGGACAATGAGATCGGTTTATAGCCGGTGAACGAAATGCGACGATACCAAAGTAGATTTTGTGAATTGTTTCGTATTGTTATCGGACTTTAGTTCGTGAATAGTGAGGTGTATTGTTAGGATGTTGTAAGGTTATTAGATGAACTTGTTACTTATGACAATAAAGAATTTTCAAAATAAAATCAAAATCAATCAGTGAGGTATTTATTAAGCTTCTTTTTGTGCGTTCTTTATATTCATCAGGATTCAGTGCTCTATAACAATGAAAATATATTATTTTCTCACCGGCTATGAAGTTAAAATGCTCAAAGTACTCAATAAATAACATTTTGCCCGTAAAAATTTTTACCATGATTTTTTAATTGTGTTGTCATTAAGATGATTAATCAGTATTTGATGTAGTAATACATTAATTAACACCACCATTTTTAAGAGAGTAATTAGTTAAATAAACCCGGATAACTCTTTCCATTCTGAGATAATACACTTTTGAAATAACTGGTCAGTTTATCAGAGCAAACATAAATCCAATGCAAGAAAACTGAGCTCTAATCGCAAAACTAACACAAAAAGGTTTACCAGAGTCAAGAATCTAACTCAGATTCACTGTTCACATCAACAATATATTTACCACTAGACAAATAACAGTATATTGTACTGTATCAGCCCATATACGTCCCACTGTAGAGCACGAGCCTCCTCCACAATCGACAGTACGATTTAGAGGGGTTAGGCCATATGGACAAAAAACTATTAAACAAAAAATATCCTTTATAAAAGTCAACTAAAACTAAGGACAAGTTACTTTTACAACGCATTCCCTATATGTAGGCGTACGATCGATAAAGTGGAATCGAGTAAGCCTTTCTTGTTAGGAACAAAAACTGACCAATGGATCACCCGTTAAACTTATAAGCCATGAAAGTGCTCTGTGGACGACGATTTATAACTAGAAGTCCCTAAGGATTTTATTCAGTTGCCTGTTTTTTCCAGAATTAAGGGTATTGGGTTTTGAATAATTTTATCTATTTAAATATCTGGTACTAGCATGATAAGCACTGCACTTCCTACTCGTACCGATCTTCGTACGAGTAGTGATAATTCATAAGTAAAAAAAAATAGCATTAAGGAATCATTTAAGAATCTGTATTTAAGGAAAACATTTTACAAATGATATCAAAACTGTATTTAACTTCGAAACTATTGCTATCGTAAAAACAAAACTTACAACTTCATCATAAACATCATATTTTTAATCTATTTAACTCAATTTTTTACGCAGAAACTCATGATCCTGTGTGAGTTAGATTAAAATAGAATTTCTTCACTTATCTGCATCGAATCAAATTTATTGTTATAACGTAGGTTGCAGAAAGTATTTGGCATATATTTTACAAATAGATCACACTACCATCGATCAAAATATTGAGGGGTTCAATTCATTAGCACGGAAAATCCACAGCCAGAAAAATTATGGAATGTCACCAAAGAAATAATCTGATTGCATGAACTGCACATAATCTAAACAACGCTCAAGTCTCAACGCTTATTATAAAGATAAAATTACTCAATGAATGCTATCTTAAATTTAAAAAATCCACGCCATCTGGGAATATGTAAAGGGAAGCCGCTGTTTATCTTTTTCTGCACCATTCAGCCACTTCACGCATTCTCGCTGATTTTAAACGGTTCTTATGCGATCATTAGATATAATTCTTTTGACATTACCATCGCACATGTCATTGAAGCAATCCATTCTAATGGACATCGTCATTGTTCGTATGAGAAAATCTCTTAATTTATGTTTTTGCTGTAATTATGTTTTTGTAGGTTCAATGATAGTGTACGTAGCTCAGTAGGTAAGACGAATATTCCTAATGCCACTGTCCTGAATGACATCGACTCATATGTAGGATTAGAAGCCACATTTAATGGCAAACATTTTCAGCCCATGCCTTCTATAGTATTTTCTAACGTATGATTTATTTATCTTCTGGCCAGATGGCGGGACGACTTGCACAAGAGGGCCGGCAGCGACTAGATGCGTAAAGCAGCAGACCGGCAGCAGACCGGGTGTACCTTGGGAGAGGCCTATGTCCAGCAGTGGACTGCAACGGGCTGATGATGATGATGATTTGATTTAAGCAATGTTAAAATTTAATTTAAAAATTTGTCATGTGAGCTTTCTAATTTTCATTAAATTACATTCACACAAGCATTCAGTGCAGTAGCCTTGATGTATGTTGAAAAAATAAATATGATAAAAGATAATATGCTATTGTAAAGTTTTCTACAAAATGTCTGGTAGATCAATTTCAACAACAATTTCCGCTAACTTACTTACTTGAACAAAACGAAAAATATCTCTGAATACGAATACAGTTTCGCACAATATTTCTATTTTATATTGCATTCTCTATTTACTTAGACAACAGAGGTCAGCTCTTTACTCCGTCCTCAAGAGTCGTGGTATGTCCGCCCGTTTGTTGATATTCGTGCAATCGTTTTATATTTTTGTACCCGGCTGCTAAGCAATCTCTACTTCAACTCCATTGTCACAACATCCTTTCAAAACACAAACAAATATAACCTTTCACTCCTCAACAATGCGAGGCAATTTTGCATAAATTTGAAGTGGAGTTAGGTCATTTGAAATGATTTAAGGTTTTTGGTTCCATCGCGTTGCCGACTCGCCGTGGGCGGTGAAGTACTGGACGTACAATATGAAATGTACTCATAGTATTTGAGTTAGTGTGGCCCTAACTCGCGGAGAGAATAGCGGTACATTACCCTATGTCATATTCCTGTTACCTGTGCAATTAGTAATTTGCCTTTCGTGGGAATCTTCGCTACTGAAAGCCCGATTGTATTCGCTGTTCATAAATTTTGATTTGAGTATTGTCGACTTAAATTTGCGTAATTTATTCATCATACTAATCGAGGATGTTAATGTTTAAATGTGTCCTTAGAAATGGCATAGCACTTAGCTTATTGAGTAACTTAAATTCAAATGGGGAATGTTGATTCAAGAAGTTAAATTATAAATATCTCAACGGTAGTTCTGTAAAGAGATACACTAACGGACATCCGTTGCATCTTCTGTGGAGCATCCATGGTTCTATCTCATGTTGTAACAGGAGGCGAATGTAAATAAATATTCATGGGTTCGCGACATTCCATGAATTTATTCTTGATAATAAAAAAATGGAATTCTATATGATTTCTAGATCAAGACAAATCATAACTAATGTATTACAATACTCATTCGTTTAATAACTTAATAACCACTCTTAGAATATAATTCTCTATTCCACAAATAATAACAAATAGAGATATCGAAGCCAAAATCTACGTTGTAAAAACAATAAAAATGTCTGAAACTTTATTAATTTGTCGTCATGAAAACCAAGCCAATATTCTATCTCGAGTACATAATTGAGACACAAGGTACGCAGTCGAACCCGCGCCTAACCTTCAACTTAAGAGCCCTTGGAAAGGTCAATCGAAATACGTTGAATTTTCTGAGTCAACTCTACGCTAGTGGTTGGACATTTTGCATTCCTTCGTTCAATTATTTCTCTCTTCTAGTTTGTTTTGTATGGTATAAATAATGTGTATTTTTTTTTATATGTTCATACGGATAAATTGAACGACCGTCTAATTTCTAATAGGGCGATCACTGGACTGGATCGCGAAAAAGTTTGTTAAGCTGTAGGTCGCGATTTCAAACCCAGTCTATACTTAACTGAATTGTTGGGGCTAACCCCAATGCATGACTATAGTTAAGTAATACTTGAATTCATTGTGACTGAAACATCTTGAAATATTTTGTAAAGTATATGAAGTCTGACTTTGTATTTAGCTCTAGCTTGGTAGATTAAAAGATCGATAGAATACTTTTTAATGTAGGCGGAGGATCTTCAAATCATAATTCACATAATTCTGCTACCTAACTTATCTTTCTTAATCATCATCAGCCCTACCGCGTCCACTGCTTGACCTATGTCCAAATGAGGCATATGCCTCTCCTATGGTACGCCACTAGGTTCGATCTTCAGGCCATCGACTCCAATGTTATAATTACGAAGACTCAACCCTACCTGATTGAGGGATAAAGACAGTCAAAATGGTACATTGAAAAATAATACCTAATATTCATTTCACACATTCCTTTGTATGCTCTTCTTTGTAAACTACTCTCCAATTACAAAATACAAAACCTGGTCTCCCTGGTATGTCACGAGGACTGATGTTGTCAATTTGTTTTTAAAGTACACGTATTATGCATGCAGACTCATTCTCGTGGTATTTCCTACTTTATCTCGGGAACAATATTGTGAAATTGCGATAAATGTTCCGCTTTTACTCTAAGCAATCGTTGCCTTCGATTGTTTGGGCTCACAAATTATGAGATCATCGTTCCATTTTACTTAGGACTGAATGTTTAATCACCTGATCATTATTATCGAGGCAATTACCTTGAAATATTAATAGCGTCTTTATAGAAAATATTCGAAGGAAATATGTCAAAAGTGCAATATAATACCGCCTTTTTGACGATGAACAATTGGCTTTTAACCACATTGATGTAGGGTTTGAATGTTATGATGAAAGATGAGTAGAATGAAACGTTAGACGAATGACTGATATGGAACGTACTTTATGTAAAAGAGATAATGAATGGAAGTACTAAGGAGTAAGAGAGTAAGACGATGAATGATTAGGATGTTAAGTGTGAAAGGACGGAATAAGAGGGAACAGTTTGGAAGAGGTGAACAACGAACGACGGAAACACGAATTATAACATTAAACTGAAGAATATTGAAGCAATCTTTGTTTCATTTGACCTGACACGGAACATTCCCCACATTAATAATATTAGTTAGCGTATAGATATTATAAACTTCTTGAGTGGAGGTCACGTACCGGCGCTGCGTCGGATGTCCGCCCACAAGTTAGAGAGCCGACCTAGTAGAGGTTACAGGCCGCTTCCTATTTGTTAGGGAATTTCATATTATATTCAGAAGTATTTATTGCAACTGACGATTATTACTACATGGATATGCGAGAGGCAAATTCTGACATTTTTACCGATCAACTCGTTTAAAGTTAAGACCTGTAAGTAATGATTGTCGAATACTCACAACGCCTGGAGACTAGTAGACGACTTATAATATAAAGGAAAATGAAGAACTAACGACAATAGCATTAGGCATGTGATAGTATATCTCTTTCTGGAATATCCCACTAACCAAACAGAACACCAAAACATTTAGCATTGCTTCTAATCTAAATCTATCAAAACATTTCTTGAACAGTCACAATTTCTTCTATCAAAATAAACCTTGTTCCGTGGGAAGCGACCAAATATATGTCCAGTGTATAATCGCTTAAGGCTTTCAAAACATCCGTTGCAATAATTCAGTCACCATATATCAAAATCTTCAGGAAGTTTACTCAAAAATAGAGGTTTCTGCCAATTAGCTCTCCATAGCCAACGATAGGAAGCATGCGTCCATACAAAACATACTTCCCCGGAAGCGACACAATACCACACCGAGTTATATATAATAAATCTCAGTAATACTTCTTTCAAGACAATGGCCCGTTAAAATGATCTCATGCGTCCATTACTCCGTCTTGTCATCAGATATGCAAACTTGTAGATCTGTTATACAATCGTAAACATTGCGAGAATGGGTTCATTTGTTAGATAAACTTGAGAAAGTTTACTGCTGTATCGTTGTTGATAATGTTATCAAATGAAATCATGAGTATTAATTACTATAATTAGTACAATTGTTTTTAATATTTTATTAGATCGGCTTTAGAGATGTGGGAATTAAGTATAAAATGATAAATATGAGAAAATTGGGATGGGAAAAAAATCAATAGCGTCATGTTTGTTACGGTGAAAAACAGATAGGCATATTATTGTAAAGTGTTTTAGAGCAACTCCCGAAACTATATTGCATTCTTCCAAATATCGTAAAATTCGTATACTTGTATACACCACAAACATAGCTAACTCAGATCAGTGTTGATTATCTGTTATTCTAAATATTTTCTCCTCTGAACAGATTTTAACGGAACAAGCGCTCGTCACGTACACTTTTTACAACCTTCGCAAAGATAAAATAGTGGCGAGTTTCACAAAAATGTTTTGTAGGTATAAATCATCCAATTTTTTTTATGAAAACACAAATTCGTCTACTTTCCTAGAAAATTTCTAAACCATTGTTATTATTATACAGACTATAGATTTTGTAGAATAACATCGATAACTTAAATAATATTTAAGGAGAAAGTTTTATCTTAGTATCATTTTATCAACGTGATATTAATAACAAACGATACAATATATATATACATATATATATATATAGATATATATATATATTCACGCATAAGAAAACGTAGAATTCATTAAGAATCCTTAGCAAATAATTAAAATCCTTCACGACTTAATTCACAGGTCTCAGTTGTTTCAATTAACAACAGCATACCTACATACAAATCATAAAGTTCATAGGTAGCTTGAATGATATTCAAAACAGCTATTACTTCATATGTTCTGGGATACAGTATTACCGTCGAAATTGAGCGGGTCCATTCAGATCAAACTGCCTACAGCAACGCTCTGCCTCTATTAAAGACCCAGCTGCATACAACAAAGTTGCTCATAACAACCGAGCTTGTACGTATTCTTAGCTAAATGTTGTAGTTCATCGACGTTTACCATCGAACATGACGTGCAAGTAATCACAGACTAACATAAATATCGGCGGAAGCATGGTCAAACATGACTCGAGGAGACAAGAAGGAGAAAGGATGAGTCATGGTAAAAGATTTGGTCTCCAGGAATCTGACTCATTAACAAAATGTCTAGACAAACTGCCAATGCGATTTTCAATCAGTTGGCTCAATCATATTGTAGTGAATACAAAACCAAGGTCTTACTACGTTTTAAAATTCCTATTCTTAGGTCCAACTTATAAAAAAGTTCCAACAAATTCCTAGCTAAACGTCGTCCATCGAAGTCATGGTAACAGGTTTCAGTGTCTATGAATCTGACTCACCAACCCAGAAGTCTAAACAAACGACTACTTTCATTCCCGATCAGATGGCTCCACCAAAAAGAATGATTTTAAAATTAATGTTGTTAGTTTGCACTTATAACAAAAGCTCCTGAAAATTCCTAGATAAATGTCGTCTATCGACGTTTTCCATCGAGCATGACGCGCGAGTAATCACAGAGTATAACCACGAGTATCTACGTCAGCAGAGTCAAGCGTGTGCCCGCGGAGACACCACGATTGCCGGCAAAAAGCGCACAACGAATGTAAACACGATGGGCAAACAAGCTGGATGATATTGAAATCGAGTAGCTATTTGTGAGACGTTCGATATTTTTACTATTTTAAGTAGTGTATTTCTAGGTATTAAATGCATTTAATTATTGCAATTTTATATGTAGTTTAATTGTTATTTCGCTACCTTTGTTTAACTGTTGCGTTTTGCTATTTTTATGAGACAATCAAAATCCTAATAATCTCTTCTATTTTCTGTTTCATCCTCCAGTGTTAAAAGTCAAATTTATATACTCCACTGACGTAGACGACAAACGACAAAGATCGAATACCAATTGTCTAGCACCTTATGAATTTAACACGCCCTTATTAAAAAAATCTCATACAAACTCACGACTCGCGACAAATATCGGCACGAAGTTAGGCCTCCGCCCTAGGCTCTTGCCAACTCACGTCCATCACTCCCGGCGCCTAAGTCGCCGATAACAAACAAACTAATGCCATTGAAACGACAACACCCACTTCGTGCCACATCTCTCCCTATTTGGACCCGTTTCACCCACAATCACTCCCCGTGATATTGAGCCGATTCCGCAATTCCAGATTACGACATCTGACCATTTTACCGCTTTTGTTTCGCGGACTTATTGGGCGGTAATGCCTGTTTTGTATAGCCCATATTAGAATGTAACCTTTAACAGAATTAGGGCTTGCTGTTCTTGTAAGCTTGTTTTTAACACTGCTACTCATAACAGTCTTAACGGTGGTGTAATTCTAGATTAAAACAACAGTTTACGGGTAGTAATGAATAAACGCTTAGCAAAAAAATAATAACTACAGAATTTTGGGTTGTTATTTATAGTCAATTAGATAATGTTTCCATTTGTTGTTAAGAGGAATTCTGTTGTTAGATATCCTATTACGAGTTAGGAAATTACGGCATCTTATATGTTCAAGACTGCATCGGTGGCGTAGTTGTATTACGGTACGGTTACAAAGCTGAGGTCTAGGGTTCGAGTCCCGGGTCGGGCAAAGTGATATTGGATTTTTCTATTCATTATCAGCCCGGAGTCAGGAATTTGTGCCCGATATGGCGATAGGCTCGCCCCCTATCACATCGTGGGACGGAACATACAAGGCGTAATGTGGGTGTCCTGGTGGCGCCTCTGCCTACCCCATCTGGGATAAAGGCGTGAGTTTATGTATGTATGTATATGTTCAATGGTCTAAATAAAACTTTCTTACTATTCTAAACCACAATAAACCAGTATAATAGAATATGAGTAATAGTTACCAAGCATAAAATAGTTTGCTAACCAGTGGATAAAATATCTGCTAATAGAGAATTACTAAACTAAATTCGACTAACATGATAACTGACAGTCATATCCATCAATAAAATAAAAATTCTCATCTTCAATACGAGACATCCAAGTTCATTACCACGAGCACCACAAAAAACCGTTTAATTTAAAACACATTTATCTCATTTTACATTTAAATACGACAGCTTAAACATAATATACAAATCGGAACGTTAAGACGACCCTTAATTTACTCACGCAGGAGAAAAAAAAACACGTCAGACTATAGCAAGGATGTTATTAAAACAAGTTCTTAAGTAATGGATTCCCCGCGTCATCGTCACTGCTTGTCAGCTCTCTGACATCGTCCTGTGCCACAGAAATCACAATTTTATCTGCCAGTCTAATAACAACTTTGCGCTGATGTATTGAAGGTATAAATTTAATTGGACGCGTCATTTATACTCTGAGAGCACTGGAATGAATGCCGCATTTGCTCTGGATACTTATTATTTGTATATGGAAGAGATGTCGTCACTATGTCTGTATATGATGCTTGCGGTTGCATAAAATATGTCGCCGTCATTTTTGGTACACTGGGTTTACTATCAAAAGCCCGATTAGTAAGTATAATAGAACTTTTGCAGTCTATTTTCTAAACTGCATTTTCGTCAATTATTAGAATTGATTTGCTCTTACTCTTCTCATATTGTATTCGGTTTGATGTCAATTCTCAAGGTACACATAACTTTATTAAAGAGTCTTAAATACCAAAACTTAAATGAGGTTTTCGGTTACCAGTACAGTGATATAACCAGCGTTTCCTCGTTATAGATCCCGAATGTAGTCCACTCGCATCAATTAACTACTTTATATTACACGAGTAATAAGCACATAGTACAAACATGTTTACGTAACGTACATCCCACAGTGATGGACGAGCCTACATCGATCAACTCGACCTCTGATAAAACCAATACAAAATAGCAAACTAGTTAGAATGAGTATCAAAAATGCTCCGTAATTTCAGAAAAGTCTAAGATATAACCTCGTTTTTTGTATTTACCAGAATTCAAAAGAAACATAATAGAAAGAAAGAAAGAAAACTCATTTATTAGTCACAAATAAGATGACGCACACACTCGTTTAACATAAATAATAATACAGTATTCTATAAGAAACTCCCAGATACAAACACAAAATGTAGGACCATTCCAACCATTGTAATTTATAAAAGAACCACAACTTCACTAAAACAACACCTCTTTGTATTCAATGCATTCTTTAAAACATTTCTGCGGCAAAGTCGAACTTAATATCAAAGGCCTTGAAACTAGATAGAATTTTTAAAGCGAACTAAAACAATTCAATAATATAATCTTTCTTTCTTTCGTTTTTCATCAACCCATGGAGGACACAACTTTATATTCACGCATGTTACAGAAAAGACTCGGTACGGAATTTAATCATTTTTTTTATATTATTTCTCATTTTTTAAAGTAATTTAATCATTGTTGAGTGCTTTTACCACATCCATCTACGTGGGGTATAATTTTGCTTGCAAAATCTAATCGAATTATTCAATCTTGCTATCTTAAATATGGGAGTCAAGAGCTTCAAACCCTTCAAGTAAGCAATAAAATAACTTAATAACAAAAATAAAGAATGTATTTATTTCGCCCAATTCATTTTCATCAACCATTGAACATCATGTTTTGACTGTCCGTAATTCTATCAACCAGCGAAACCCAATTTCTTGCCACAAAAATACACTATCTTATCAGTAAGTACCACCAATTCTTTCCAATAGATATTATAAATGCACTGTACTTATCGTCATGTCTATTGTCACTTTGTCATGCCAGTGCCCCTAGCCGGAAAATTTTGCAGTATCGGAATAGAATAGTAATAGTAAAATTTTGTATGGGAATTTAAACAGCGCCATTGTGAGCATATTTGGAACTAAAATTTCACAGCGGGAAACGTTTACTTTACTATACGAGAATTACTATACGATACTTCAAAATGTTCCGGCTAGGGGCACAGTTTAATAAACTGTACTACTTTGTGTAAAAAAGGTCTTTTCACAAAAACAACTACGTTTTTATACTAACAGCAACACACACGACTTGATGCGTGTACGTTAGTATTATGCAGTTCGGCACATTTATGCAATAGCGATCAGCGTTTCTGAATGACTACTTTAATAATTGTTCTATAAAGGATTTCTGCTGTGTAATATTGATCGTTGAATAGGATTAGGTGCGTTGGTTTTGTGGTGGATTACGTCGGATGGTGTCTTTACAAGTAATATGTATTGAAATTACGTCACGTCATATTAAGACAAGAGGTGAGGTAAGTATGAATGGCGCTGCATCATATAATTATGTCTTTTTCCGCTTTAATTATATATTCTAGGAGAGACGAATGAACTAGACACCTATCGCGGTACTTACAATAGGAATGCTGGGAATCACATGTTCGTAGTCAGAATCTAATATTTTAACACATTTTTTTGCCTCTTTCACATTCACCCTTTCAGCCACGAACAAATACAAACAAGATAACGTCGTCCCTGCGTCCCTGATACTCAAGACCACAGCTAATTAACTAAAGAAAACTCTCACTTAGCCTATAAAGGAATACAAATACATATCAACACAACAAAATATACATATGTATATGTATTTCAAAGAGGAATACGCCGCCAAATGACGTGTTTAACAAAGCAATTGCATTAGACAATAGAGATAGAGATCTGCAGTACGATAGCGACGCAGTTGATACGCTAATAACGATCGCAATACAAACATTAAAGCTTCAAGTGCCCGTAGGAAGGGCTCGCTTCAACCAGGTATGGACTTAGTTTAAACTTTTAAAGCATATCCAATGAAATTTTCTTTGTTTTTAACCTTCGATCAACAATGTATTGTTAATTGAAGATTAGTACTGATTTATTATTGTTGAACATGGAAGCTTTTTTGTTAGAAGTAATTGAACTATATTCTCTGGGCTTGAGACATCTGCTTTGTTAAATATTATACTCTTGTTTATCGCCATCAGAAAAACAATAATAAAGTCTACGTTAAAGTAGATGTGTAATCAGTCATAGAGTCAAGAAATAGACGAGGTGGAGAATACAATTAAAGTAAAGGACGGTTGATCATTAAGTAATCTTACTGATGGAATGGACATGACAGAAGAATAATTACTCTTAGTCGGTTTTCTCTGAAATAATAGCTCCTGTCACGGTGGAGCCAACAAACTCATGCTGTGAACAGGAAATTATCTCAATTTTTCTACCTTACTATTCATTCCAGTGTCTAAATTCCCAACAAAAAAAACAGTGCAGGAGTTAAATTTTTTTTTCAAAAGGCAGTAATAGCCGATTCCTAAACTCCGGGCCTGCATCACGCCGGGGCGTTTTTCGTGCGGTTCTGGAACGATTTCCTTATTGCACCGGATCGGTTCCCAGAGGTCGTTCCGCTAGGAGCCTCGGCGCACGCAACACCATTACTATCATGCATACTTTGTGTGGATGCATTGGCTATTATCAGAATATTCACTTTTACGAGGTCACGATCTCCAGTTTTCTTTCTTTTCATTGTTTTTTTAGTCTTTTACTGGTAGCAGCTCTCTCATATGTGAGAGGCCGCCTAGGTAGGTACCACTGCAATAAACAGCATTCTCCCGCCAAACAGCAGTGTGAATGCACTTGCTTGGAATTCCGCTGTGCTCGCCATCCTGAGACTGACTGACCGACAAGTCTCATTATGTCCAATAGTTACTCTGGCTACAATATCCTTTAAACCGGAACACAACAGTACATTTACACTGCTGTCTGGTGGCAGAAATAGCACGTACATTGCGTAGTACCTACCCAGGCGGCCTCACAAATATGAGAGACCTGCGATCTTTTGTTAATTTCTATTTTCATATCATTTTAATCTTGCATATACTTTGCTATTAGATATCTAGGATTCGATAAATGTTCTATATCATCAACCATCACATTCTCACTAACCTGACCTAGAATCACATTCAAACAGCCAATGCACACGACAGACGTAATCAAAGCAGGGACATCGTCACAGAAGCTAAAAGCGGATGTTTACCGATCAGTTAGCTCACTAATTACCGGCTTAATTGCACGGGCTAGACTGCGAGACTCTCGCTTTCAATCCGTCCACACACCGCCGACAAATGAATGTAGGCACCTGGTTGATACGTGGCGTAGGGCTGCTCAACTAGCCGTCTATTGGTACTGGATGTCATTTAAAAATAGGAAATGGTGTACGTAAAGAAGAATATCCTGAGCCACTGTGGCTGTCGAAAGTATCAAAATTACAAGTTTTGGATCCTAATCCTGAAGTTAAATCGAGTGTGCAGCATGGACTAGCAAGTTTGGTACTAATGGATATCAATGCTCTTAAATTTTTGTGGAAAATCTTAGACAGGTTTATTTAGATACAAATTGTTTCAGATAAAAAACATTTCTATGTGTGCAATTAAGCATCAATGTTAACTAGAATAACTTTTGCTGCTAACACAGCGTCCAAAATTAATATAATATCAAATAATAATAAAACATCATTTTCAGTTTCAAAGTTTAAATAAACAGCAATGAGAATTAATGGAAAGGTAATTAAAACAGCTCCCGCTTAAATGTGACTAAATGAAGTTGTGAGACTTGCCCCGGCTAATGATAAATAAACTTTAATTTGCTATAAATGCAGAGGGCTTCAAACAAAACTTTGTCTTTTAGCTACTTGTCCTTGAAGTAGCAAGAACTATTTCTTGTATCTTCATGTTTGTTTTACTTTCTTGTTTCTGAGAAATTTTCGTCAAAAGTTTAATTTTTGGTGTTAGCTGCGGATTCACACGAATACCGCATGTTGGACGTTTTGTATTTACATTCAAACTTTGTGAATCTTGTGTGTGTAGTTTATTACATTTTACAATGTGTAACTGTAATCATTAATAACTTTGATATTAAACGTTTTTCTCTTATTCCTTACCAAAAGTTTTCTTATTTTAACATCCTCTGATTTAAAAATAGAATATCCATAATATGAATAGAATAATATTTTCGGCCAAACACGTCGTGATGATCCTTGAAAATGACCCTTTTTCGTGCAAATAAGGTCATTAACGCACAATAACGTAACTTAATGTAGATAACGCAAGTCGCTAACATGCGGGTATCCTCACTTTTTTTGTGAAAACATTTTCAAATAGCTCAGACCTCTATGTTATTTATTACATACGTAAACTCACGCCTTTATCCCAGAAAGGGTAAGCAGAGGCGCCACCAGGACACCCACATTTCGCCTTGTATGTTCCGTCCCATGATGTGATAGGAGGCGAGCCTATCGATGTTATTTATTCAAGTTATATATTCGCGTATATTCGCGTGTTAAAAGAAGTCCCTTATTTAACTTTACATTATAGATTTGAATACTACGCCAGAAAGATTTCCACAAGATCGGAGTCCCTTGTTTAACTTAACATCCTATTTAAGAATATCGTTTTCGGCAATTCCCTACTAAAATCTTCGCAAGATCCATCAACCCTGCAAACCTCAAGTTAGCTGGCCACGTCAGTCACCGCTCTATCGTAATTGGCGTCAAGCTGTTACTGCACTGCTCTGCCTTATAAGGCGATTACTAAAGGAATTCACGGCAACCGGTAATTTGCTAAGAAAACCACTAATAAGGTATTAATTGACGAGTCAAAAAATTCTTCTGGTACCAAAAGTTTTATAGAAATGCTTTGATCGACACCGAACAGTCTAGTGATTAACTTGAAGGCAATATTAATTGCCGTTGCGGTATTATTTGTCGTAAATACTTAAACAGGCAAGATAGTGAAAGATTTACACTCCATTGAACGTTGGAACTTTCCACAAAGTGGAAAGTGGGTATTTGTTGTAATACTACATTAATTAGTTTATTAAGGTGTTTTATAATGTGTACTTGTGCATAGGGATAGCGATAGGCTTGTTAATGTAAAAGTTATTGAGGATTTTTATATTATTGGCCAGTTTGTAAGTATGTGGACTGCCTCAAGACATTCGAAATTGGTTAAACAGATCTGATTACCTTGGTTCTTTACTAATCAAACAATGTTCCGCTCACAATCAACCATAATCACATAATTGTGGGTGATTGATCACCACTAGATGTGGTGTTTGACGACTGACGATCCTCGCTTAGAGGAGTTGACTAAAACTCACGACACGCATTAATGTCACCAAGTATGGAAGCTCAGCTCCTTTGCTAATCAGCCCTCAGTTTTATCGAAATATGTTAAGATACAACTAAGTCGTACAAATAAATCACACGATCCCATACATTATATTCCCAAGACATTAGAGTTCCGTGTTTCCCTCACCATAAGGACACGATGACACAGATAGATATATGAAAGTAGTTCAAAAACTGCACTCCCTTGTGTCTCAACATAACATAACTTCACACGGAACTATTTCAAAGTGAAAACAAATTATTCCCAAGAGCCAAAGATACAACTTCTCAAGAATATACCGAAATATTCTGTTTTTGTTTTGACTAGGGAAAATTGTACTGTACTAGATGGTAAGTAACATCATAACATCCCATTCAGTCCTGCAGTACAGCTATGTTGTATTGCAGCATATAGATGAATCTGAATGAGGGATCATTGTTGTCTTGCCATCACATGAGCATGTTATCATAGCCTTGTATGTTTATATTATAGTTTTTGTTTTATATGTTGGCCATGCGATAATAAACGTTTTTTCTTTCTTTCTTCCATACACATTGAATATCTACAGACGAGGTTGATAGTTGATTCTCGCATATATTTTGACACTTTTATGTCGGCATTTTGGTCAGGGCGTTGATACTTATTTAAAAAAGACATTGGGTGTAAAATGAGTGCCCCGATACAAAAGATTGTATGATTCACAAAAAATTGTTTGAGATCTGAGTCCTGTAAATACGAAATTTTCTCGTAATTTCTAATAACCTCGACACAGGACTTGTGTTTACTGTGACGTCAGGACTAAATATGTAGCTGTTAGGTTTATTATAATTTTTGAAAGCTTCCAAAGACCTGTTAATATTCTGTTATTCTTGATTGATAATATGTATAGGTTTACGATAGAGCGCTTTCAATTTCCTAACAATTCCAGACGAACGATTGTTGCAAAACATGATTTTCTACTCTGTTACTCAAAACTACGTGATTAAAACGGGCTCGTTAAAATGAGCGGGCGCAGACAATGTATACCTTGCTATTAGCTTACTTCCTTCATTTTAAATATAGGGTATACAGTTTATACTTAATTTATAGAGCAATTTATCTTTACTTCACTTTTTGAACTGAAATGCCTATAGCATTTGGAATATCCTCCTTTCTCTCTCTACTTACTTCTCTACGCTTAGCAATTTCTTTCCCTGCCACATCCATCTAGTAATTAACTCAGGTCACTCCGACTACTTCAACTTTAACTTCTCGGGGTGATCCCTATGGGCCAAAACCGTCTTCAGAATGAGAAATATCGCGCTACACTTGCAAATTCACCTGGTAGTACGGATTATTAGCAACTATAAAATAATATGAGGAAGACAGTGAAAATGAATGAATATGATAGTCTTTATCATAGATCTGGTTTCTTCTACCAAGTTTTAAGTCCCATATGCAATCTTAAACTGGTCTAAGAAACTATTCTTGATCCAAATAAAGTCACATTAATCTAACAAGTTCCCCATTGAGTACAGTCATCAGCTCAATGCAACAACTACAGACTAAAACACTTTCTGTTATTTTCTCGCTAATTACTAAAGGCCACGTTCTATTATAACTGGAGCAGGTAGCATCGTGAAAGTAGTGTGTACGCCCCTTAATCATACGGAATAGAGATGGGGCAAGATTTGCATACAAATTGAAAGAACATTGTATATTAATTTAAGATGTCTGTAATTATCACCTCGTTGCATTAGTTTTAAACTGCGTTTGAATCCCGATCAGGTAATCTACATTGATAGGTATTTTAATTACAAAAACAAATATATTTCCTGGGATATTTGCCGAAAAAGTATTCTTTTCAGCTCTATCCGTAACAAATAATATATTACACTATTCTTTAACGAAAATTAATAAACTAACCTAATGGATATCTCTAGAATCTATAGATTGGTCCCAAAAATGTGGGTGTGTCGGTAAATCTTTGAACTGTTTGGTCTACTTTCGGGATTTCTGGATCGATTCTAAGATGAGGATCAAGATTGTTTATAAATATAAAGTCAAAATTTTTATTTTCATTTTTTATAAATTGGACTAGGACGGGGTGGAAATATTAAAAAATACTTTTGATAATTTTACCTTAGAACTCAGTTAACTGTTATTATCAATTTAAATGACTTTGCACCCGATATTAACTACAATTCAAAATGTCATGAAAGAATTCCTTTAATCTAAGAAAGAAAGAAAGAAAAATAAAAGAAGTGAGGTTCAATTCAAGTTTTCACTCGAATTGCTATTACTATTACTTTCTTCATAAACATCTTTCATTGAATGCGTTGCATGGAGTATTCTACTTCAAATTAGATTCAAGTCACGACATGCCGATATTAAACAATGTTTCACACTTCTGTATTAACCATGGCTCATAAAATACCGGTGGATAATTCGCCTGATTTACATAAAATCAAGCCTCACAGCAAATTTGATTTAAAATTTATTATTTTTGTTAATAATTACAGATACCAAAAATTATTAGGTTTTGTTAACAATCACAGCTATGGGAAGACAGGAATTATTTTTCCACGAATACTTTTTTAGTTTTTCAATTTAATACTTCTAATTAAGTTTAGCTAGATTATCTTAATAACTCTGCCATTATGTTCTCAATTTAGATACTTCAATAAAAATAATAAATAAAACCTTGAATACCTACTAATCAGAAAAGCAAAAATTTACACAAGTAATGACGATAAAGGTTTCTTAGATTTACGCGAATATCACACATTGAAATAAAACTATTTTTTACGAATAGTATCGCGTATTTGGGTTAAAGTAATTACGATTGTTTTTAAAACTAGTAACTATATAACACATATAAAAATATCATTGCGGAAATCTAATTTGAATATAAAATGCAGTTCGTGCTTCAAAACAGAACATAAATGCCTCATACATTGGAAAAATGATGATTGATAAAAAAAGAAGTTCAAGAGCAAAAACACAAAATACGCTCCAAATACGTGCAGCGTTTGGTTTTTCAACTTTTTCTTTTCTTATTCAAATTGAGGGTGCAACGGTCAGTGATACTAATAAAAGCGTACGTGGAATTACTTGGTTACCCGACTAATGAGTCTTGGTCCTCTCGACTGATATTTGATACTTAGTTTGCGGTTGCCAATACATTTTATATCATCTGATTGCGTCTTATTAGCATTGACTTTTTATGGGTTGTGAAAACATTAATATGAGTCGGCTAATTGGTCTACAGATAGCATACAATATTACATGCTGCGAATCTTGCGTCCTGGGTCCTATTGTGACGTCGGTTATCGTGACCTTATGATTAAAATGTGCCACCGAGAACAGGATTTTTTACCCAGCATGACAATAGGTATTATCCAAATTCATAATTGGTAAGGTGGCTGGTAGCGGTTGAAGACGATGGGCTGAAGATCGAGCCCAGTTGCGTTTTATAGGAGAGGCCTATATCCAGCAGTGGACGCAGAAGGGCTGACGATGATGATTATGATTATGATTATGATTATGATGATGATGATGATGATGATGATGATGATGATGACGATGATGATGATGATGATGATGATAACAACAATAGGTTTGTTTACCTTGATCCTATCAAAACATATCTATGACTACCAAATCTTTTGATAACCAGTGAGTAATACATGCTTATCACAAACACACGACACTTCGTCAGCCAGGTTCTGAGAAACAGCTCCATAACTGTGTGTTACATAATTTTAATTAGCGGTACTTTTAAATCAACTATCATAAGTTACCGTGTGCGACAGAAATTCCAAGAGAAAGTTTAATTAGAACTAATAAAATAATACACGTGGAATTTTTATTACGTAAAAGAATAGTTGTTCGAAAAAATAGCGGCTTAATGTATTCAAAGAAGATCGGATAACCAATTGTCTTAATTATTTTTATTAAGAACATTAAGGATTAACCATTGTACATAAAGGATTTTACAATAAAAAATTCACAAATAAAATAACCTACTAAAAAGTAAAGTATGTGATTTCAACTCTAATGGATCAACAAGCGAACGGTAAAAAATTACTCACAAGAAGTAATCAATCCAAAATGATAAAATTTAAACACATTAGCAAAAAAAATCTATCACCAGTCTAGATAAAGCCATATGTTCAACATTCAATTCTTTAACCAATAGTTTCACGTATAAAATAGGTACTGATTTTATTTCAATAAACAAGCAATGAAATAAATTTTATTCCATTGATCAGATTGGCATCCCTTCTGGCCGTCAATGTGTTAAATACGATTAATTCAATAAAACCAGTCCACTTCGCAACGGGAAGCTTATTGTCAAACAGTTTAATTTCAATGAAACCTTTAAAAGATTAACAAATTCAGCTTTAATTTAATTGCTTTATCTTAATGAATATTTATTTGAAATTCAGTGGTGCATTTTTCGATTGTAGAAGTGCATTTTTATCGTCTCCATTATTATCAATGACCTTTTAGATACTAGTAAGTCTTATTTAAGCTGAAACGCAAGAAACCAGGTATAAATTCTTATAAAACATTTTGGAGTCATTTTAACACGCCTTTAAATAATCTGCTCTTCATAACCACCTACAAATATTTATGCAGGCACAGAATAGATACAGTAAATTCAAAAACATAGATTCTTTATAAATTTGTAACAACAGTAGGCTATGGGTTACTGTTGTCACCCAAAATTTAAAGCTTGAATAACTCTCACAGTTTTTTCCTAGTTTTTTGACATTGGCGCTCGATTGAATACGGTTCGAGTTGGGTTAACAACAATGGTTATCGGTCATGGCCATCTTTTTCTAGTGATGTAAATTATCCATATAGAGCAATAGGATCTCCATCCGCATTTACAAAGTGGATATTTTAAAATTGCTTCTATAATTTGGTTAGAGTGTAAAGTGACTTGTTTCCTTAATTAAATTGATATTGAGACTATTCAATAAAAATATAGTTTCTTATCTTCCTTATTTCAAATAAAAAAGAAAATTCAATCTTTTTACTCATCTCGTATACGGTCATAATAATCTGCTCCTCTTTTAATTAAATTGAATTTCGCATCACAGTTTCTTAGCCTTGGTCTTCGTCAATTAACTTTCCAATTCTTTTAGTAACTACGCTATAAATAATAACAAATTCAACGATACCCTTACCAAGAAAGATTAAAATACTATTAATATTATCAGCATATCTCATTTAGGCTATTCGAGTTTCAGCCGCAGCTGCATTTGCCTTATCCAACGAATATTTCTTAATCCAATTGTCTGGTCACTGTCCTTATACTAAATAGTTTCGTCTCGACTATTGTTGAACCAAATCTTAACTTAAAGTCACGCTTACAAGAAGAATATCTAACAAGGGTGCCTCGTTACTGTTAAGACCTTTATTTTGCATCTTTCTTTGTTGGTTTATGCAGACTTTACAAAATGTATGCTTTGCAGAGTTTTGAAACGGAGTTTCGCGCTAGTTGTATTTGCTATCCTTGCTTTTATAGTAATTGCTATTGCAATTTCTGTCTCTTAATTTATAAATTGTCAGTTTAAGTTTATCTCTAAAGTAAATGGAATGCACTAAAAGCATAACAAATTAATTACGCTCGAGGGTTACAAAAATAGTCACAATCTGACAATAGATGTTTGGTCTATCATAGGTATTTATAAATTTAGAGATTTGCAGTTAGAGAGATTGCGGATCCAGAATACCCAGATCGGAAAATAATAATAATAAATCACATCAACAATTTTATAGAGTTACAAACCCTCTCCTTTTTTAGCCTAATGCGCCATTGAGGTTTATTTTTATATAGGTACTTTGCAAATAACCTTACATATCAATAAATCAACTACACCATACAAGCAAAATCAGCAACATTATTGTTAGCATCATTATTTTCATTTAAATAATCTTTATCCATATTACATTTTGCTTTTCCCATCACTACACCAGCCCTCCCATGTAAATTAACAAGTCTTCCTGCCACTAAAAAACTACTGGACCCAACCCGCTTCACTTGACTGCCAACCTAATCCACTTTGTTAACTGACAGCTTACAATGTTCCGTTTAAGCGAAAGACTTCGCACTTTAACACGTTGGTTGCCATCAAATTATTTTACATAATGATTAGACTGATGATATCAATAACAGAGTCCAATTGAGTGTCTTACACAATACATACATGTGTACATATGCTACCACAAAATAATTAATGCTTCCACAAAAAACGAATGAGGCAATATAATGGAACGAAATAAAGGATTCCAATCGTGGTGGCTTTGGAAGTTATCAGCTTCAATGTGCTTGGCAAGATGAAAGAACCACCAAAATACCAAGAAAACACCTCTTGATAGTTGCCTTCATAACATTTATAAAATTTAGCTTTTATACTACATTTCTGGAAAAATTACATGTTATTAAATATTACAATATCTTCAAACTTGTCTTGGTCTAATAAGCAAGTACGTATATTATAAAGAAGAAATATTATCTTATCACTCACAACAATCCATATTATAAAAGCAAAACAACAGTGTGTTCTCAAAGCTAAGCATGATACCTATTCACATTCACGTCATACTAACAAATCAGAAATGCATTAGAAATTGCATAGAAAACGAAGCGCATACCAATCTGATCGCCGAGACTTGAGTTACGATATAAAAAGATTATTAGCTGCTGCCAGTATGTGTATCAAGAATAAATGATGAAAATCGTTACAAGTGCAATGGAGCAGTTGAGTAAGGCAATAATAATGTGGACCATTGGAAAATGCTTGTCTTTCAGTGTTCGAAAAGTTATCAAAACAGGACTTTTGAACGTGTTTTACATGATTTAGACCTCATATTTAACCAATTTTAGTGCAAATGGAAGAAACAAGGTACAGGTGAAAAGTATAAATATATGAAACATGACCTCTGACTTATGGAAGCTACATGAAACATCATGACCAAGATAATACTTAACAGTTGTGCGCAAAAAATTCAAACGTATGTTTGGTCCATAGAAGCGTACTAGGCTAGTTTGGGGGACTAAAACCTAACTGGTGATACGATATCCGTATATGCCCAGATAGACGTTGTACACAGATGCCCACCATGCCAATTCTTGCATATGTATCACATTTTAAATACATCGAGGCTTAGGTCTAAATTACATAAAAATCGTAGGGAAGACCCATACATCAAAGTTTATTAATTTATTTATTTACGGACTTCCAGTGGTAATGACAAAATATCTTATATCTAATACACAAAATAAAATTGGTAACATGTGAAAAATACTACCTGCAGGCGTCACAACATGCACTGAATAACAAATAACATCTAAGGAATACTAATGACCTGGTAATATTATTATATTATGAGCTATAAGTCAATAATTTTTGTAAGATCTACTTTCCTAAATCACTTCACTTTTTAGAAACCAACTCCATTCACAAACATCAAACCGCTCCATTGTGCTAATAAAACGATTAATACATTCGCCACGAGAAAGATATTAAGTTTTATTGATTCGTTGCAATTACGGTTTAATTTTATTGTCGTGATCATCGAGCTTTCACTATCGTTGCGAGCACGCACCAACCACGCCTCTAAAGCCACGCTCTTATTGCAATTTGCACGCGGGATATCTTGGATATTGTATCAAAGTGAATACCTAAAGTAGAGAATTATAAGCGTGAATAGTGATAGTGTTTCTAAACGTATTTAATTTTTTTGTTTAATATTGTTTCTAATAAAGAATGACACATTTTACAATTAAATTGATTAAAACAATGTTTTTTTTATTGTATCATGTATGATTTTATTTCTATAAATGTATTCTTAACTTTCAAATTATGCACCTCATATAGTGTTAAGGAGTAGAACACTATAGGTTCGGGCATTTCGCAAAAATGAAAGACGGCAAAACGTAATTATTTTCGTCAAATAAATTATATGTAATAATTCTTCGCTTTAGACGTCCAATGAAATATTTCACACCATTTTGCTGAAGTCACTTGCCAATCGCCGATTACGACACATTTCATTGTGTCCGTCGGGCATCGAGGGCTGTTTCATAATGACCACAGGCTTAGAATCTCACGTCACGTAACAATGATATATCGGTGCATTTTAACGCTGAGGTCTATGTGTAGCGTCCAAATGTCGATGTATCGGCCAGATCGACTCGTGACCGAAATGTTCTGCTACAGATTTTATCAATGAGACCATGTGTTATCTCATATATAATTTATTACGCGCAGCTGGCGTGAACGTGTAATTATAGCTCCTATCTACAAACACTTCGTTCTTAGAGAGTTTGTGGTGACAGGTTACTTTTCAATGTTATAAACCTAGAAGTCGTGTTTTGTTTATCAAACTGAGTATTATTCGAGTTTAATCGATTACAATGTGACTAAGCTATTTCGTACGCGTTCTACAACTGTTTAAAAGCACTTTTGAGATAAATGACACACATTTGATCTGACAGCCTCCGTGGGGCAGTTGGTTAGACGCTGGCCATGAAACGAGAGGCCGCGGGTTCGATCGCCGCACCGAGACAAATGTTTGTGTGAACCACAGATATTTGTTTCGGGTCTGGGTGTTTGCGAGACCAAAAAGTCTCTCGTAGTTCCTGATACCCATGACACAAGATTTGATCTTATTGTGGTGTGTATGTGACTGTTGGGTGTATATATTTATTTAATTTTGATGTTAATCACAAAAATATTTGAAAAACCCTTAAATTGTAAAATCATCAATACAATAAACATTTAAATAGCATAACAAATGTCACATCAAAAAATTTACATCCCAAAATTATAATTCATTAAATTGTATTGTATCAGCCCATATACGCCCCACTGCAGGGCACGAGCCTCCTTTACAATCGAGAGTACAATCGAGAGCGGTTAGGCCATATAGTCCACCACACTGTCTTAGTACAGGTTGGGGGACTTTACATACCATTAAATGAATATTCATAATTTTGAATGACCCCAGTACTCAAATTTATATCATCTTAACCATCTCACAATTTGACATAACTGTGCTACCATCAGCACAGTTTCGAGATTCAAGATCTTTTAAAATAACGCTTGTTAATCAACCGCTTCTGTGACATTTATTAGAAGTCGTCAGCGAGTGATCGTGTAGATTACTTCGAAACGGATTTACTAACGTCCGCGTGAGAAATGCCACTACATGCCCTTAATAAACTAACACATTGTATAAGTGCTTCATTAAAGTAGTGGAACAAAGTCGAGAGGTGAAAGAAATTAAAAACGATGTTTTTAGTATTGAATAGACTTTATAGGCGTCCGAAATCTAGATGTGGTCTAGTAATTTGTTGCTCTGATTAATTAAATGTCTTTATTGAATGATTAATGTCTTTTGAAAATTATTTATGATATCTTGGTTTTTGTCTTCTTCTGTTGACATTAACCGAGAATTAAATAGTATCGATGCAATATGAATAACGCAGCTATTGCTAAATTATTTGTTTCATTTCGTTACTACTAGATGTGATATCGACTCATCCACATATTTCTTTTTGGTAAATTAGCAAAACCTAACAAAATAATCTTACTGAAATAATAAAAAAACTTACATAAAATGACTTGGACATCGAGTTCAGGACTCCGCTATACATATACAGCACGCTGTTACTAAAACAAGGAGGCGAAAACACCTCTAAATCTATTCTATGATTTTTCAAACCATTTGTATTACTAAAACAAAAGACTGACTGAAACTTCATAAACCTCCAATATACCCATCCTCTCAAAAAACTTCCTTCCCTAATTTAGCCAAACAAAAGCCCGGGTAGACCACCAGATATTCGTAATCACTCGCGGGTCCCACAATTCCAAGACCATTCAAATTCCGAGGAACGACGCAAACAATAGTTAAAGAGGACAAACAGTCGGATATAATTGATAGGCAAACTTGGCCGATTAACTTGGATTTGGAAAGAAACATTGGTTTGAAGTTTGTACAAGCATTTATCGAATCAAACGGAAGACAGGTTTCTGTTTTGTCAATATTTAGATACTTTAGAGGTTTTATAGTTGATAAGTTTTGTGACTGCCTCGGTGGCGTAGTTGTACTTCGGTACGACTGCAAAGTTGAGGTCCCGGGTTCGAATCCCGGATCGGGTAAAGTGATATTGGGTTTTTCTATTCATTATCAGCCCGGAGTCAGGAATTTGTGCCCGATATGGCGATAGACTCACCCCCTATCACATCATGGGACGGAACATACAAGGCGAAATGTGGGTGTCCTGGTGGCGCCTCTGCCTACCCTTGTGGGATAAATGCGTGAATTTATGTATGTATGTATGTATTTTTTGTGTTGCAAGCTATGAATAATTATCTTGAATTGTACAAACCCAAAGACCATATTATATGAATTTGGATGTTTAAACAGCGAATTTTTATCAGCTTTGATGAGATGAGATTCCAAAAATAACAGCAGCTTAAATGCTCTCCAAGGCAGGTCCAATCTACTACATAAGATTACAGAGTTAAACTGTATTTTTAATAGAAAGTTGGATTAGAAAAAAACAACTGTTATGGACAAAATGTATCATTTTGGATGTTAATGGTGTTTATATTTATTTATACATTTTTATTATTTATTGTAAACAATAAGTATAAAAATATAAAGAGATAATAAAACAACAAAGTACAAATGGTAGTATCACACTAAGGTACCATGTAGTCCTGAATGTATTCAAAAGTAGCTCATATAAAAATGTCTCTTTGTTTTAAAACAGAGCAGATGATCCAAAAATTTAACGATAATAAAAAGTCCGATTGTACTCCAAGAAGAACCCCATCAGCCATCCAATCAAATTAGTAATTACTGTACCCAAATTGATGCACAAATATTAGCAAGGATCAATTAATCATAGATATGCGTAGATAAAGCTATGGGCGGAGGGAGGAGTATTTACAACCACTCATCCTCAGTAATGTAGTTTTGACAGGGTCGTAACTCAGAGCGCCACCCCGTACAAGATGATATCGCGTTCATGCAAATCGGGATTCTTTGCGTAGAATGTGAAGGCTTTCTATATCGAGGCGTGAGATGTTTGATTAGTTTAGTCTTTCGTTTTTGAATAAATAAATACACCCAACAGTCACATACATAGTTCTGGCCCCACACTAAGATCGAGTCTTGTGTCGTGGGTATCAGAAACTACGAGAGACTTATTCGGTCAAACAAACACCCAGACCCGAAACAAATACCTGTGGATCACACGAATATATGTTTCGGTGCGGGGATCGAACCCGCGGCCTCTTGTTTCACAGCCGGCGTCAAACCAATTGCGCCACGGAGGCTTTTGTTTATTTAAATTATTGTATTTTTGTTAAAATCACAATAATGCATAAGATTTACAATGAACCATACCAGACTGTTTTGGACAGGTCACAATAGAAATTCTTCACGGAAGATATGAGTAGCACTTGACTTCCTTTTTCTTTTACAAGGTGATGAATTATAATAAGATTTCAATACACATGTATATCTCTATTATAGATGTAAAGGAATTAAATTGAAAATTAATAATTGACATAAAATAATTATATAAGAAAAACAAATAAAAATCGGAAACATCATGTATGTTATACATGATGTTTCCGATTTTTATCTCTTAAATTAATTTTATCTTTTAAATTAAACTCTTTGAGAATAAAGTAACGAACGATGTGTCGAAGGGAGCTCGTAGTCATTGTTGATTATTCAAGAAATCACTATACAGATTACAAAATGTACTACTAAAGACATTTGCCGTAAAACACTACGTTAAACTACTTATATGGGTTCTAGAGTATGACAAAATAGTATCTTTTTTTTATTATTACAATGAATGACGAGACGAGCACGCCATTCCCGATACGACCGCTCATGGACAGTAGCAAAACCAAACAACACCATGAATTACAAAGCAATGCTTGGAGACATAAAACGTTAAGTCTCATTATGTCTAGTAGTTACTCTGGCTACAATGTCCTTCAAACCGGAACACAACAGTGCATTTGCACTTCGGTTTGGCGGGAGAAATAGACATTGCGGTGGTACCCAGGTGACATCTCACATGTGAGAGACCTACTACCAGTAAATTAGTACCACCAGTAAGTTTCGATTCTAAAAAAAATCAATCCACACCCTATTACATTTTGGGACGAAACTAAATTCGACGAACTATTACGGGCGTGATTGCATAGACAAAAAATCAATAAAAATAATTAATGAGTAATATAAGGAAAATATTTTCATTATACATACAGTTACGAACACAATCGACTCTAATAAAACACAGTAAATGACAATTGTGTATAAAACTTTAATTATTTCTCTTATACGCTTTCTAATGATGCATTTTTTACTCGAGTTCTTCTAACATAATTTACCAGTTTAATTGAAACACAAAAAGTTTTAAAAACAAACTTACGAGTATCTCGTTAGCGGAACAATGAAGTTGACATAGATAGGTAAGATACTTCTCGCTGTAAGTATACAGAAGTTGTTATGTACCAAATTTTGTGACAGTATACGTGATTCAATAATAGAATTTTTGCAAGTGAATATCTTTGTAAGAAACGTTAACCCATCGGACGTTTTAATTTAAAATTTAAAACAATGGTAGTATTCTTTAAGCTGTGTTATAAATCCTATTTGTGCCTTGAAAGTAGTGACGATATAATTATTGTTCTGTTAATATCTATCACTGTTGCTTTACATCTAGCTTCTCCAGCTGGAGAAGTTAACAGCTTATACAGCTGTTTATTTTCATACACACACACACAAATAAACTCACGTCTTTTTCCCAGAAGGGGTGGCAGAGGTGCTGCCAGGAGACCCACAATTCGACTTGTATGTTTCGTCTCACGATAGGGGGCGAGCCTATCACCATATCGTGCACAAATTCCTGACTCCAGGCTGATAAAGAATAGAAAAATCCAGTATCACTTTACCCGACCCGGGATTCGAACCCGAGACCTCAGCTTTGTAATCGTACCGTAGTACAACTACGCCATCGAGGCAGTCATAACTTCATTTCGGAGGATAATAACTCTTAGCTCAATAATTTGTCTCTCGCTTTGCTGTAGCGGGAAGAGGAAATAATTTGTTTCCAATTCCTCCTATTTGATTCATTTCTGATTAATTCGGTTGCGGGTGAAATACTGGTGTTTCTAAGAGATTTGCCGAACTTCTGTGCTCGGTGTCAAGTCATTGCACACAGTAATTGATACTAGTTGTTAACTTGCAAGTGGGTGTTTGGATGGGATAGTTTATATTCTATTCTGTTCTGTCTTAATATAAGTTTCAAGGACTGGAATGTTATGGCTATGCTATTACTTTTTCTGATGATAGGTGCCGCCTGGGTAGGTCACCGCACTGTCTATTTCTCCCGCCAAACAGCAGTGTAATTGCACTGTTGTGTTTCGGTTTGAAGGACATAGCCAGAGTAACTACTGGACATAATGAGACTTAATATCTTATGTGTCAGGATTATGGTTCACCCAAACATTTGTTTCGGTGCGGGGATTGAACCCACGGCCTCTTGATTCACAGCCGGCGTCCAACCAACTGCGCCACGGAGGCTGTGGCTGCTGAATATATGTAACAACCTATGTGCTTAATATTATATAATTCAATTCAAGTATCAATTTACTCCAACAGCGTACACGTTCGCACGTGCTCGAAATATTGCGTAAAATGCTAATTCAGATTAACTTTTCCCGGTTTATGCGGTATTATTCATTCGAGCCATATCCAGCGGGCACGCCATAGGTTTGTTCAAGTCTCCTTGTATATAAATATTTCATTTTCAACCAGCATTTTCCTTGTAAAGCTGTCGCCGAGTTATGACGGTATCCATAACTTCTGCTACCTTTATGGGCAATGTTTCATAAAATTGCCATTTTGCGAAATGTTCTTGGTATAATTGTTACGTCATTTTGTGTTTTCTTTAAGGTTTTGAACAGTAGATGTTGTTTATGGTGAAATATTCGCGTGATAGTTTTTGATAGGTTTAATACAAATGTATTGTTTAAAAGCCGCTTGAATTAAAATAACTTGTCATGGCAATATAATCTGCAATCAACTAAATATAATCTGCAATTCTGAAAACATATTATATACCATGGTAGGCAAAAATGAAAGGGAGAAAAATATTGTTCATTGCGCGACAGCAAATGCTATTAGATTAATCAGCCTATATCATGTTAGACCACATTGTTCAATCAAGACATCAAATCTACCATCATCAAATAAAAAAAATATAAAGTATCTACACTTCAGCTCATACAAATTGAAAAAAAACAAATATATTGTTATAATATTATTTCAGTAAAAATAAATTGCCTGGAAGTTGTTTAAGATCATACACAGAATACATATATATATTAAGTAGAATCTATTTACTACAACCATTCTCCAATATCCGTTGCTAGATTTATAAAATAAGTAATACCGCACCAATATTCTGTCTTTATATTTTTTATTAAAGAATATACTCTGTGTTTTTTATTTATAAGTTACAAAGAACAATGTGGACCATATTTCAAATACACATTTATTTAGTCACGGCCTTATTCATAGACAAATTTAAACATTGACTTATATTCTACCGATAGACGAGACGCGTCATAGAAATAAAGTGCCTCACTATTTTAAAAGCACACTGCAATTATTACATCACTTACCTGATATTTTATTAAAATATTGAACTTCAGACGATTTGCTTTCGGTTTGACGGCGAAACATCAAAATAAATTACTTTTAAACGTATGCGATAAGGCGTACTGCACTGTCACCGTCACGAAGCAAACTGATTCATGTGCGGTGCGTGCACCGCAAGTAGGTTTTGTGTACTGAATGTCTTATCTAGTGTAACGTTGATATCGATGGAATTAAAACTTATTTTGGTTATCGAATGTTTTTTCCCTTTCGAACGACTTTAGAATTCAGTTTGAGCGAAGAAGACAAAACATTCCATAGCTAAAATAGGTTTGAAATCTGTCTATAAATAAGACCGTCAGAATATAAAAAATATTATAGTAACAACGTGAAGCATGTACAGCAATGCACTAGAAAGGTCACAATACCTAATTTATCTCACAGGTGTTTATGAATCAATAGTAAATAGGAGAAAATACCGAAGCTTACCGTGATATAACTTATAAGAAAAATACCCATGTTACTGCATCACTATAATGATCAATAATATATATCTATATTATAAAAACGTTAGTATAATGTTAAATGGAAAAACCATCTGGTTTTGAAGCTAAAAGTGACGCGAGAGTTCTTACACTAAATTAGCTATACCACTAAAAATATGCACGTATATATTTGTGATGTTATGAATGGCATCCATAATTAACCGTAGCTGTAAGGAGCAAAACTATAGCACTGTTAGGCACAAATTCCGGAACCGGGTAATTGAAATGAAATTTTGTTTAAACCGCAAATCTCAAGAAAGTTGAGTGCCCACACTGAATATCAAACCCCCGACCTCACGGTTCGCAATGTACACCTCTAAACTAATGTGACAATACAAATGTTTACTGGTATTTTTCCATACATTTGAAAGCAATAATTCATAATCTTGACACAGTGCGGTGATAATGGTTTACCCTACGGCGTCTAACGTCCTTTAAGTAAATAAACCCAACACCTTTCAAACAGCTGCAATAGAATAAACATTTATAACGATAACACAAAATCCGGTATATAAATATATTAGAAGAAATTCACTCCAGATACGTTAAATTTTACGAAATAAAAAATTAAATCATGTAAAATTACACCGCTTTTAACAGTGGATCTGCTTAAAGATTATTTTTCACTCCGTCTGATGTTATACACTTAGCAGTCGCACAAATTACTAAGAAAACTACGGTATCACAACACAAACATACATACATAAACTCACACCTTTATCCCCGAAGAGGTAGGCAGAGACGCCATCAGGACACCCACATTACGCCTTGTATGTTCCGTCCCACGATATGATAGGGGACATATTTGCCCGACCCGGAACTCGAACCCAAGACCTCAGCTTTGTAACCGTACCGTAATACAACAACGCCACCGAGGCAGTCAAATAAATTTCCCGCAGATAACTTCTACCAAACTCTTACTTTCTACCAAACTCTTCGAAGAGAAAAGTCACCGCGGGAAACGACAATAAATCTCTTCTTTCATATTATTTTTCTGTCAGGTAGCGCTATGTACCATCGCGATCCCAATCTATACTAATACTCAAAAATAAATACAGCAACACTATTTAAAAAATGAAAAGCGTTTAAAAAATCCACGAGCTAAAATAATTTCAACAATTTTGACGCCATAAATCCAGTCAAACGCAGCTCCGCAGTTGCATACTCAACATTGGCAGTGCTCAAACGTGTACTGGACACATCTGTTAAATATTAATGCGGATATACTTCGTTAATGGCAGGAATGGGCGCCCGCGGCGACTCCATACAAGGATAAGATAACTCTAGTTCCTAGTGCAGTGCTTCTAATCGACGACACAGCTCCCCTGATTGTACTGTTATTTATTCAATCAGTCCGTTTGTCTATTTGAATAAACGACTGCGTATCTTGTATATATATGAGAATGTTTGAATATTTGGTATAGTAATTATGTTGCTGTGTTCGGATATATTTTAACTGTAGTGACTTCATTTACGTAGTAGCGCAGGATTTTTTAGCATTTTGTAATATGGGCGGAAATGAGCGATAGTATAGTCATGAACAGTCGGAGTCAGAACTGAGATATTATAGATTATAGGTTCGATACTAAAGCACGTATATTTGCTTTTTTTAAATAAGGCGTATATTGGCAGTTAATTAACGCACACATTGGGGGTGAAAAAAATGGAAAGTTAATTTGCTTTCCTGTAATTCTGTGTGTGAATTACAAAGACAAAATGATAACCCTCCATCCCGTTTTTGGCCAGAATATAGTCTAACCTTTATAAATAGTCTAGAATTCCACATCCTAACAGAAAAACAGCCTGATTACTCCCCAGTATTCATACAATTACAAGCAAACTAACCTAATGTTATTACTAATTTCTTAACACAATGTAGCTCTAATAAAACGATTACCGTATACCTGCTCTCCATCACTAACAATTCGCTTTTAAACTTTGCACTTCGGAATTCCGTTGAAGTTGCTAACTACTACCTAAGTGGGAAGTTGCGAAGTATCTACCAAGCATAAACTGCAACACTTTTGTACTGCGGTCCACGTTGTTACGAGTTTGATGGTACGGTTATCATTTCAGTTAAAACATGGTGAGAATTTGATTAGAAAATATTGAAAAAATTAGCAAACGTTAGAAACTATGACTGTGGTTTAAATACAAAATTCTTCATCAAACTGTTTTGTGTAAATCATTTTTAAGCATCGATATCAATGTAAAATTAGGTAAGACGTTCAGTACGCAAAATGTGTCCCACGTACTTGCGGTGCATGCACCGCACATGGATCAGTTTGCTTCGTGACAGTGACAGTGCAGTACGCCTTATCGCATACGTTTAAAAGTAATTTATTTTGATGTTTCGCCGTTAAAGCGAAAGCAAATCGTATGAAGTTTCAATATTTTAATAAAATACCAGGTAAGTGATATTGCAGTGTGGTTTTAAAATACGGGGGCACTTTATTTCTATGACGCGTCTCGTATATCGGTAGAATAAATGTCAATGTTTTTAAGCAATTACGCTGCCACAATGCTCCGCTACCAACTACGCCACCAACTGCTTCAGTGGCGTAGTTGTACTACGGTACGGTTACAACGTTAAGGTCTCAGGTTCGAATCCCGGGACGGCAAAACAATATTGGATTTTTTTATTCATTATCTGCCCGGAGTCAGGAATTCATGCCCGATATGGCCATAGGCGCGCCCCCTATCACATCGTAGAACGGAACACACAAGGCGAAACGTGGGGGTCTTGGTAGCACCTTTCTCTGCCTACCTCTTCTGGGAAAAAGGCGTGAAATAATGTATGTATTTTTAAGAAATTAACAAAGAAAAAATAAACTTTTAAAATGACATTTTAACTACTAACACGAAAACTAGAAAAAATCCAAAGATATCAGGATTAAAAATTCAATTTTACTTAATGGTAATTACAAACCAGAAATGTTGCTGAACATGCATACAATTAAATGAATTAAAAGTTATCTCGCACATCTCAATAACGAATTATCAAAAGGTCATCCAAAACCCATTCAGTATAGATACTGTTGTAGATCTACAATACAAACATTATTATAACTATAAAAATATTCCTGATACCAGGTATTGTGTTTGATCGCCTACGCGCTTCATTCACCATTTTATTTATTACAATGCATGTTTACTTTTAGTGCGACCGCAATAAAAGGTACTCCATTATTTTTATTGAGTTTATATTCGAATATTTTGTACACGTTATTAAATTCTAGAAATATAATCTTGGTGTGGATGTTTATACAAATAGGATTGTATAGATTGCTAGTGGTAATAATTTTGTTTTTAAATATAGCCGTAACAAAGTGAATACGATGCTTTTAATGACAAGTACATATATTGCAATATAAACGGAACAATATACGGGCCTGCTCGAAAGGTTAAACCGAAAATGTGATACATTTTCGTGTGTCACTATGACTATATCTCTTTAGATTGCACCGTACTTACCGTCAGGCGTATTCTAGTATTTCCCATGCCAGTATAATAATAAACATAATATATTAAAGCATGTAAGTTTTACAGAGGTCTATCTATCGACTCCATTATTGTACGCGACGTCCATTGGAAAATCCGATCACATGACGTTAACAAGTGGGGCATTTCTGTGGCAGAGTTTTACAGGTAAAGCTAGTGTTGTTAAATTTTATTGCCTACTAAATCTTGATGCACAAATATTTTACCATAAAAACCTTGGTATTACAGGGCAATTATTTATACTAGACCTTCATAACTACGTAGGTGACGACAATATATATTTACACAAAAAATCTGTTTTACAACTTCTTATTATTGAAGGCAGTAAGGTATCATATTCTTGAGTTAAGGGAAAATAACTTTTGAACCTAGTCTTTATTATAAATAGTTTTATTCTAACACTAAATCATTTTTCAAATTAAGCACCTATATACTAGAATACCTACTAAAATTATGATTAAAACGCCCATTTGATTTCGTCCAACATGAAGGCTCATATTAAGAACGAAACGGACCTCAAAATGAATACCTTCGATATTAGTTACTGTAATATTTTCGTAAATTAATCTTACAGATTATTGGTGAGATAATTCCGACACAACCCTGACCTTTATAAAATTATGGAGAAAAAATATAACGTTAAGCGCACACTAGAAACTAAACTATCAATTAACAAAACAATATATTCTATGACCTGTATATTAATCTCGCGGAATCTTTCATCTCGCTGTAGTGGTTTTCTTACTAGACTAAAAAAATATATTGTTATTTTAATTAAATATTTTGTCTTCGAATTGTTTTTTTTTTCTTCATAGCAGATGGAGTTTTCAGCAATCACACGAGAAGCTACGATTAAAACTGGAATACGTAACATTGACCATTAGAATACCGATTTAAGTTTGTAGAACCAGGATAATAATTGCGAAAAGTAATACATGTACATAAATAAACTTACACCTCCTTGCCAGAAAAGGTAGGCAGAGGTGCTGCAAGGACACCCACATTTCGCCTTGTATTTTTCGGCCCACAAATTCCGTCCAAAAATACAATACCACTCTACCCAATCCACAATTCGAACCCGAGACCTCAGCATTGTAATCGTACTGCAGTACAACTACACCACCGAGGCAGTCATTTGTTTCTCCTCATTCTCCAAGTCCCTTTCAGTCAAAGCAGGGATTAAAGATATTTTTAGTCCGCGAATATAGGAATTAGGACGTAATTTTTAATCAGCGAATAAAGGAAGCGCGAATAAGGAGCTTTTACTGTACCAACCTTTAGTAAACTGCAAATAAATCCCATTATCATGTAACTATGACAAGGACTGTACCTGAAATAGAAAAATAAACTGTTACTAGATATAACGCTCGCCCTAAGATTTCCAATGGTATCTGTCGAAAACCATATGCATTCAGTGACCAATTTACTAGTCACCTAATATATAGGCGACAAAGTAATTATTTCAGAACTGATTTTTCAATCACAGATAATAGTTATCCGTCAAACAAGTCTTAATGTGAATGAATACGAAACTAAAATAATTTGAAAATGTTATTAAATTACCGTCAGTTCCCATTGGTTTATTATTAAATTTTATCTGACAGAAACTTAACAATTGAAAAGTCTGCGTTACCTAAGTGTAATTTAATGTTATGTCGATATTAAATCAAAAATGTGCGCTAAACCTAAAACCCAGGTAGATGTTAGATTAGGGTTAACAAGGACGCTTAAGGTTGTATAAGTTATATTTTACGAGTCAATGTCTATAGGCAGAGTGGGTGTTAACTAAAAATAGCCATACCATCACCTCGACATAAAACGAATGGTTAAAGAGAATTCATGCATAATTATGGTATTTTCTTTCTTCGATCTTAATATGGAATTCCAAAATAAAGCTAATTTTATAATGTTATTTTTGTGTCGATCACAAAATGTATGGATGATTCTTCTTATAAGACTAATTTACATATCTGACTAAATATTATATTTTAAAATAATTTATGCTGAATAAAAATTTAATACTTTATTCGTTGCTAGTCCGCCGACCCGCACTAGGTCAGCGTGCAAAACATGGCCTAACCCCTCTCAATCATACTCTCGATTGTAGACGAGGCATTGCAGTGGGACGTATATGGGCTGATACAGATACAGATTCATTGATAGTTTATCCGGTGAAAAATAAAAAATGCCAGCGTTCGAGCTATAACTACATGAACTATTATAGGTACATACATACACATTTATGGTTGCCTCGGTGGCGCAGTTGTACTACGGTATGATTGCAAAGCTGAGGTCTCCGTTTCGAGTCACGGGTCGGGCAGTGATATTGGATTTTTCTATTCATTATCAGCCCGGAGTCGGGAATTTGTGTCCGATATGGTGATAGGCTTGCCCCCTATCACATCGTGGGACGGAAAATACAAGGCGAAACGTGGGTGTCCTGGTTACACCTCTGCCTACGTCTTCTAGGAAAAATGCGTGAGTTTATTTATGAATGTATGTACATACATATTATATACATGTCGGTTCCTAAAAATAAGACACACCATTACATTAGTACATTTAATTAAATATATCGACACATAAATACGTCCCGATGCAAGGTACAGGCCTATAGTACATAATAAAATATGTATATTAACAAGGATATACTCGTATACTCGTAGAATATCATAAATTCATACTCCAAATTTCTGAGTAAGAAAAGACGCAGGTAAATTAATAAACATATTATTATGTTCCTTTTACGTGGCTGACGGGAGGAATGTTAATATTCGGGTGTACCTTCTTTATGACGACATTTATCAAAAGAGATAAATGGCGCAGTTGGTTAAAAAGCCCGGTGTAAAATAAAAGGCTGTGGATTTTGTCTCCGTACCTAAATAAATATATGTAATTTTAACCGATATGTCATCTTACTAATCAGTGGGTGAAGGACATGCCAGTTGCTTCTCTCTTCTTCGGGGCACACTCCAAAGCCATGTAAGCTCAGCTGGACTTGAATGCAACGGAGGAGTCCCGCGACTTATTGCTCCATCGTAATTTCTAAAATCCATGGCAAAATATTTGTAATATAGCGCGGAGTGACGGACTATGCGTATGACTAATAAAATTAAGAGCTAACGGCCGGTCTCTATAGCCTATCTATCTTTAACTAGAGCTTAACATAGCAACCATTACTATGGCGATACAATTATACACTTCAATAAACAAAGATAGACATGTATATTAATCTCACCTAGCTAACTACAAATAAATACACCTTATCTATATCTCTCTATCTTTGTTTACTGAAACATAAAATTCATCTAAATATGTAACGAAATCTCTTGTTAAAGATAGATAGATTATAGAAACTGGGCGTAAATGCGCTCATACAGGTCCCATTGCAAAGCGTAGACCTCCTCTACAATAAGCAAGGCTCAGGCTGTAGAGTTCGCCACACTGCATTAACGTGACTGGAAGGTTTATTCGTCTATTTAATTGGAAACTTATCTAAAATTCAGTCTCTTTACACAGCCAACAAGAAGAATGTAATATTTGGGAGCGTTCGTCCGGTTTACAATATCAAAACACAAATGAATTAAACCCAGTACTGTTTGCAGAGACATTTATTACGTTGCCAAACGAACAGTCAAAATGCGTTCGTATTACCGTAAACCACGATAATTACTCTTATGATAAAGGGTTATTGATATTTGGTTTTGGACAGTAGAGTTTCAAATTATTTTTTTAGGTGTAACAATTTTTGTAGCGGTTTTAGGGGCTATTAATTGATTTATTATAAGCGATTAGGTATACGTAAATCATGCAATGAAATTAGTGCCATATTCGCGTTGAAGAACAGCGTTAATTACGAATAAGAACAGTCCGCGCATCATATAGTTAGGAAGTGTAGTCTTTAGCAGAATGAGCGTAAAACCATGTTGGATAGTATACAAATATAATCTGGAGATGTATACTACATGGACCTTTTAGAGACTAGGAAGAATTTCAGTGCTTTCCGTCGTTTTTGCCATACCTATTACTGGAAACAAGTATTACAGCTCCCATTTAACAGATCCCATTTAAATGTAATAATGACTAATCCGTGGTGCTTTACTGCTGGCTTCTCTTCTCTGGCTGTAAAAGTCTTTATGCGAATTTATTTACCTCTTTAGTTCATTGTTTTGCCACCCGCTTTGTTACGGAGGGAAGTGGACAAAAATATTTCCAACTCCTCCTATTATTTTAACTTTATGATTTATTTCGTTGCGGGTTAAAGACAAGATAGACATTCCCGGACTCGTTGAGCTGCAATGCTTGGTGACAATAAAATGCTTGCCACTGTTGATCCTGGCTTACAGGAGTTGCAGTGGCGGGTGTAAGGGCGGGACAGTCTCTAAAATGCGTATGCCAATACTGTTACTCGTATATTGTCTTTTTCCTAGAAAAGTCTATTTTTTAATGTAATATACTTATTTCACACAAATTACAATTACGCGAGATTTTGGAAAAGCTTTATGAACGAATATATAATTAGAACAGAAATATTCAAATATTCAAATATAAATCGTCTCGCTATTTCAACTTATTTATTTACACGTTGCCATTAAACTGGTAATATCCGAGAAATAATTAATTTCATAGCAGCCTCCATTAAAGCCTTGCCGACGATTTCACATTCAATACAAGTTCTCCCGCCTATCAATCAATTTTACGTCATTTTATTGTTATTCTTGTGAATCAAACTTTGTTGCCGATTTCAATGAATCATAATCTTTGTGACTGTTCATCGTATTGTTGTTTTATAGAAAACATACAAAATAATATCTTCTTTTTGCTGGTGCTACCTGATAATGTTGCTGGTGGTTAGTTGTCAGAATTCACCCAGATAGCGACCAAGTGCACAGTAGTTAAGGACTCGATAGGCCTCCTACACATGCCGGCGGCACTGCCAGCGGGTTCAGCCGCCGCCAGGGCCGCTGGGATATGCCGACTGGTTGCACAGGGAGCTGGCGGCTTGTTAAGTACAATAACCAGCATTCTACACGACTGCCACAAATGAAATTATGCTCTGCGGAAAATGCCGCCGGCCTGGTGTATTGTGACGACCCGTAAGAGATGGCCATCTCAAATCAGTTAATGATGGATACACTATCTGAAATGTACTGCACGTACGCTCAGGTGCAATTCATTCACTATGTCACGCCATTACAAAAATGTTTACCTCGCGATCATAGTATCCTACGTTATTTTAGACCCTTACATCAAAAAGGGCAGCAACTTCCCCGAACCGAAACCCATCAAGCCTAACTACGAGACAGCTTACTTAGTTCCTAGGTAAGGAATAAAGTGCCGACACAAATCGATTCCTGGTACCATTAGGTGCAAGCGCTCATCCGAAATTACCCCGTGCTATCCAGAGTCATTATTGATAAGCACGAAAATTATTTAATCCGCAATAGCCCGGGCCCCATGATGGTACACGCCACCCGATAGATTGGCCTCTGTTTTGATGGGGCGACGGCATCCATTATTTTCCCGTCAAAGTGATTAAATAAATAGTGCCGGTGCAGAGGAGTTATTCCGTAATTACGGAACATTATTGCCTATACAGGGCGTAGGAATGTTTTGGTATTCTCGCAACGGGCTGTAACCCCGGGTTAAACATGTACAGTTACTTGCTCGTCGTTGACGTTTGTTTGAATTTGATTTTTAATAATTTTATTGTAATATTTTATGATTTAGTTTTTATATTATTCGTTTATTAATTATTCATTTTAGTACCTATCTATTTTTAATTTGATCCTCAGATGAATCAGTTTTTATTCTAAGTTTCTCACTTATAAAATAATAGGTTTTCCAGACGACATTAAAATTATTAAAAGAATTATTGACGTCATTACAGCCTCCGTGGCGCAGTTGGTTAGACGCCCCCTGTGAAAGGAGAGGCCGCGGGTTCGATCCCCGCACCGAGACAAATGTTTGAGAGAACCACCGGTATTTTTTTCGGGTCGTGTTTGTGAGACCGTGTGTGTGTTCGGGTTTGTGAGACCGAAAAGTCTCTCGTAGTTCCTGATACCCACGACACAAGACTCGATCTTAGTTTGAGGTCAGGACTATGTATGCGACTGTTGGGTGTATTTATAAATTTATTAATTATGCCCACATACAATATTGGTAACGTCAAATTATTTTGAATAACTAAATAGGAATCACACCACGTGAACTGTCTTACAAATTACTGTAGGCACATCTTTTCTAAACCATCAAACTAATTACATGGTATCTCGAATTCATCCGGTGTATTCCTCGTCGATGCATCTTTCACTATCAGAATATGTGACGTCACTATTCCATTAAGAGATAGGATCACACATAGTACAGTCTAATACAAGTATACGTAGAATTTATAAGTAAACAAACAATATCAGTGGAGGCGTATCTAAATTTAAATCTACGTCTAAAAGTCAAGTAGGTAGTACCCCTTAAATGTCAAATAATATTAAACTGTTCCTCGTACAGAGTAAATATTTCAAAATTCTCCCGTTCATTATAATTTACTTTGTTTATATAACTTAGCTGTAGGTGTTATAGAATAATTAGTTTCGGTTACAATTTGCAATTTCGTTCATCGCGTTTAACTTTATACATAAGTCACTGGGCTATGTTGGGCAAAGTCGATGTTTTTGAAGTATCGATAGTCATTTATTTATTACTTTAATTTATAGACTAACCCATCAAACTACTCCAAAGTCGAACGTGCAAACCAAAAACCAACTAACAAATCAAACTATATAGCATTAAGAAAGGAGGATTAACAAAAGCTAAACTTGGCGCTTAGAAGGATCGATGTACTGAGAGTTCTCCATCTCTCAGTAAATGGATCCTACATCGGATGGATACATCGGTGCTGTATTGGATTGTTTTACATTTATGGTAGAATCTAAGGCAAACAAAATATATAAACATATTACATGAGGGCAAAGCTATAAGAGAATTGTCTGTTCTTAAATATCTGCTTATATCAATACATCCTCTTCCTCTCTCTCTCTCTCTCTCTCTCTTTCCTTCAGCCAGAGAAAGTCCACTTCTGGACATAGGCCTTTCCCAATAACCTCACATCGACCTGTTGGAACAACCAATCCAATAAAACCTAAACATATATTAATTAGGTATTATTAATTAATAAAATAGCAAAATCACTTTATTGCTGAACTTACATTTCCAGTGAAAATAAAGTAATATGAACAAATCAATCTAAAAATAAAACTTCAGTAGGAACCCTTCCCCACATGGCACGAAGCAGCCCGGGTCGGCGGTCTGCTTCCGATATCTGCTTCACCATAACACATCGCTAAAACCACGTCTATATTTCAAAAGTCGAACACCTAAATAAAAAAAAATTAATCGAAATATCGATAAACTTCTATCCCTACATGACACGAAGCCTGGGTCGGCGGTCGGCGGTCACTCGACCCGCCAGATCCGTATCTTTGGCGCCATAATTCCCCGCCATTCGCCGATTTGCACAGATTGCATTTGAATTGCCCCCGCTCGTTATTTAGTCAATTAATACAAATACCTACACGCTATTTAGAATTCTCCGCTAACTGAGATTCATTTCGTTTTATCGTTTATCTTACATTGTTTCAGCTGGGTAAGAACGCATCATATTTCAAAGTTTCAAACTCTTGCCTGGATTAGAATTTGCGTGGGTACGAATCGGTGACTACTTAGAACTGTTTATCTAAGGGTTACGCAGGAAGTATCATGAATCGACTAAAACGATTAAACAGCTTATTAAAAAATATGAAGCAAAAGCCGCACGTCAGGATCAAACGAATTGGGGAGAAAATAATCTCTATCACCTGTGAAAAAGAGGTGGGACAGTTATGTACGTATGATATCCCTCTCTTTGCTCGATAATGACTTAACATTCTTCTTGTACACTGTAATGATGTATTATTGACTTTGATCACAGGGACACTCCTAAGCGCTAAATTGTATTCTGATATGAAGTAGCCTATTGTTTTAAGTCAGGATGTTAACGTACCGTCTGCTCTAGAAATTTCACTCAAATCTGTTAAGTCATTTACTCAGCTCCTTAATATATCAATGATTGATTCTGAGTCGGCTATGCTGCAATGTTTTCCACCATACTAGACTTTTTTTATCGCAATGAATGACGAGACGAGCATGCCATTCGCCTAATGGTAAGCGATAGGACTGCTCATGGACAGTAACAACACTATGAATTACGAGCAATGCTTGGCATAACACATGGCATTACTCTGGCTACAATGTCCTTCAAACCGGAACACAACAGTGCATTTACGCTGCTGTTTGGCGGGAAAAATAGATATTGCGGTGGTACCTACCTAGGTGGCCTGAGGCCTCTCACATATGAGAGACCTACCACCAGTGACTACCTTCGACCTAAGACAGACTACCTACGACAATCGACTCTCAAAAATTCACTTATATCATAATTCACCATTGCGATATTTTGATACCTTAAATCAGTTATCAAACATCAAGTTATATTAAAGTTTTCGTCTATAAATAGCCGCATTTCGCATTCACCCGAACCGACAGTTTGACACCCCGCGCCGTGTGTTCTGAGTCATGCTCCTGACCTGAACAAGTCGCGTTTACAGCGTACTACATTGATTCTAACTCCGTAATTGGAGACTATTTAGATGTACCTCTCTACATAAAAGGGGATATTTATATATTGGCCAGTTGCCATAAATATTAAAAGTGATCACAAACAAAAAGAGAAATTAAAATGAAACACCTTTAAAAAACACATATTTGACCAAGAATAATAATAAATCTTGAGTGATTATCAAATATTTTTAACTCTTTATAGAATTTTATTCTTGCGAACTTCTTTAGTAATTGAAAAACTGCATCGGTGGCGAGGTTGTACTAAGGTACGATTACAAAGCTGAGGTCTGGGGTTTAAATCCCGGCTCGGGCAGTCAGATTGGATTTTTCTATTCATTATTATCCCGGAGTCAGGAATTTGTACCCGGTTCGCCTCCTATCATATCATGGGACGGATCATACAAGGCGAAATGTGGGTGTCTTGGTAGCACCTCTGACTACACCTTCTGAGAAAAAGGCGTGAATTTGTAATGGTTTTATGTAATTGTAAGCTATCGCTCCACAGTTTACAAGTGTTTCTTTTAAACATAGAACCAACCAGAAATAATCCAAAACACAGTTTTATTACCCCCATAGCCTATACCTATAAATGAACAAATTCCATATTATTTATGCGAGATTTGTTGAAACGTGAAATAAGCAGTAAAATGTAAATTTGTTACCATCTGTTGCTACGTCGAATGTAAGCCACCTTTATTGTAATGCCACTAAAAACGGGCGCCTGCGTCAATATTAAAGCAAATTCATTTAGGCACGCCGTTGCTTACATTTGTAATAAGGCGTTTTATGTTCTAAATGACGGTCTTAGTGTAATTTAATATAAATTGTCTACGTTTATGTACATTTTATGAGGCATTAAAACATTATTTTGTTTAATTTAATATAATTTTAAGACCACAATTATCACCTCATATGCACCTCTTAAGCACGGGAATTCACAATAATTAAAAGACCGCCTAAAATGGTATGTGTACCTAAGTACCTAAGTGCACCACTCTGGGTTGATGAACTGCATATACCATAAAAAACAAGTAAATAACTTTATCATACGCAGGTTTTCTTACGAGTTTTCACCATCATTAAAGGGGCATACATCATTATACTCATAGATATATTATTATTTTTAATCCAAAAAGTTTTGGTCACTCATAAAAAATAATCATTTTCAAACGTCACGGATTACGAAGAATTTCGATCACTAAAACCTTTAAGAAATTAAATTCACTCAATTCTTGTGGTATTAAACTTAACAAGCAGAAACAAGTCACGACATTGCGTACTAAGGTGTTATAATTAAGACATATGATATCTGCATATAACATTCCCGACCATAGAAATATATCTCGATATATTTCTGTGTTCCCGACAATAGTCTCATTAATAGAACAGATACGCCCACACGTTTCGTGAGACATTACGTCGTCATTACTGCGCTGTTCTCTCATTTCGGAGGTTGCCAGGTTACATTTAAATGCTGGGTTTACTGTATTTGCAGTAAATGTTGCAAGTGGATTATCTTATGATGGAGATTAGTAGGTATAGGTATTATATTCTCCACAGTCTTTGAATAATTAAAAACTCAAAAATCCTAGATACGTTACGGAACCATAACTTGATTTCCAATTATTTCATAAATAAGGGTAATCTAAAGTTGTTTACATCGATGCAAAAATATAGTGCATGAATACAATAGAAAATATGTAAATACGACAATCACTTATATTGAAACAGAGTAGGTGCAACAAACCCGTGAATAAACTTAAATTTATCCAATTTAATTTATAGCCCAATTCAAAGCTATGTCTAAATTATCAAAGGCATCACTATCAAAAAGGTAGGTCACTGCTGAACATAGAATCTAGACCTACCTCAATAATTAATTCTCTTCCTTAAATGTCCCACTTCTAATCTACTTCCACACAAAAAAATACTTCAGAAAAATCTAACCTACTTTTTAGCACGGCAACACCAAAGCAGTCCATACCCAGGAATGACTTCGGTAATAATAATGGTCTCGCTCAGCGAAATGCAAAAGATTCAACGACATAATCACACTAAAAGCATTCCTTGTTAGACCTCAAAACGTCACAAGGATTGGTGTTCACTGTTTACTAGAAAAACTCGCGTCACTTGCTTATGAAATATTCCATCTTTTTTGAATGAAAGCGTTTACATGAAGAGAGCGAACATTTGAGGTAGACCTATAAATTGAAGTGTTCATATCACTTTACTCCAATAATGGGCTTTTTTAATAGATTGCTGCACTTGGAGTCTTTAAGAAAAATAATTCTTTTGTCTGGACGCCATATAACAATAGAAAGCGATTGGGCAAAACTTGAAAAGATGCCGTGACGACTTCGACCACCTCAGCAGTATATTCACGGCAACAGCAACGAATAGGAACAAGTAGAAGGAGTTGAGAGGGATATTTGATCGTTTGGACAATATACTGTATAAGCCCATGTACGTCCCACTGCAGGGTACAAGCCTCCACTACAATCAGGAGATTTTGGGCCATATTATAGTCCATCTCGGTAGCGCGGGTTGGCAGACTTTACATACCACAGAAATTCTTACAAATCGCTATGGTATTCAAGTTTTGTCACGATGCTTCCCTTTACCGTTATAGCGTAATCACCGTTAGACAATTTAAATAAATAGAAAGAATAATAACTAGAATGCGGTTAATGTTAAGTATAGTACAATCTAAATAGAAGACAACAACGCTAATTGCCACACTTGCAAAGGGACATTATGAAGGATTTTTATTACAAAAATTGGCTGCCTCGTTGGCGCAGTTGCACTACGGTATGATTGCAAAGCTGGTATGTCGGGTTCGAATCCCGGGTTGGGCAAAGTGGTTTTAGATTTTCTATTCATTACCAGCCTGGAGTCAAGAATTTGTGCCCGATATGGCGATAGGATCGTCCCCTATCACATCATGGGACGGAACATACAAGGCGAAATGTGGGTGGCCTGGTTGCATTTCTGCCTACCCCTTCTGGGAAAAAGGAGTGAGTTTATGTATGCATTACACAAAAAACACTGAAATTAATTAGGTCTAGTCTAAAATGTGTTTAATAAGGGATCTCCAGTTAGCACACGTGCATGAAGATGAAGTGTGAACTGCTCGGAAGAGTTTCAAGGGCGTCCGTACGCAAGGAATGCTTTCATTAAACTCACATACTTTCACAACCTGCCCGGTGATAAACGCGCGCGAAATTTAAATTAAAATGCTTGTAGAGATTTATGTTTTGTTGATTAAAATCATTCGCGTTATATGGTATGTGGTTAGCACTGGATTGCTGTTGAAAATTCATAGGTATTTAATACATGTGTTAGTTTAGATTCCCCACATTTCGCCTTGTATGTTCCGTCCCACGATGTGATAGGGGACGACCTATCGCCAAAACGGGCACAAATTCCTGACTCCGGGCTGATAATGAATAGAAAAATCCAATATCACTTTGCCCGACTCGGCATTCAAACCTGAGACCTCAGCTTTTGTCAGTTTTAATCGTAACCTAGTACAACTACGCCACCAAGGCAGTCAGCCGTGTGGATTTCCTGATAGCTCCTCTCCCTACTCCTTCTGGGAAAAAGGCGTGAGTTTATGTATTTATGTAGTTTTAATTTCCTTGGAACATAAGCGCTGTGTTATTGTACCCGCTGTAAGACATGATAAACGATGAGAGGTCGCAGTTAAAAGGTTCAGATTTTTGTTCCTTTTTTTGTTTCTAGTAAACACCCAGTACCTATTTTGTTTACAAGTAGGTAATTGTCAGCAGAATAGATAAGCTCATGGCTATTTCTCAAAGGGATAGATATTAGATAGTAATATGGATCGCAGTAAAGCAAGGTAGCAAATCTGCATACTAACAACGCCGGACCGACTCGCTAGTTACTATAAACTACATCAAATTATAAGCATAAAATGCTTTGGAATTTCCTTCTAACCTACATGCATTCTTAGCTTTTCTCTAACTGCGGACTCATTAATTTTATCGCAAATTTTTACTGGCTGAAAATGAATAAAATTCAACGCACAACCCTTCACATTCGCTGTACTGTAATATTTTTAAATGGTTTACTTAAGAGGAAACGCGTTTAATCGTAAATCGATCTGTTTTGTGGTTATAGTAATATATTGGACTAGATAGAGTGGTGTCATCATCGATATTTTGTGCTTAATTAATTCGCTCTGTCTTTGAAATTAAGGAATTTTGATATTTTCATACGTGTTTTTTTTTTCGTAAATACAAGTAGAGAAGACCCATACTAACAAGTAAAGCGTATTTTTAATAAATAGTATAAAAAATACACCTATATATAAAGCTCATATTATTATACGAGTAGTAATAAATATTCTGTGCGAATAATATTTGAGAAACAATTTTACCTGTGACTCTACGTATGTATTAACATTTGATGGTAAACTTTCCATGACTCTTTCTTGAAACCACTATAGTAACTTCAATACCCATAATAATAATTTAATTTTTACTCTGAAACTTTTGAATGATATAACAGGAGCTCGCAGTAAGTACTTAGGTCTACTTCCTAAGCGTTAGCGCTGTCTAAACAAAGTTTAAATGAAAGTAAATACGGCTAGCATCCACCTGAGATCTTCAAAAGCGTGAGTACTAAAACGCTAATGAAATATGCAAACCAAAAAGGCCGCGTGGATGAAATACGATTATTAAGATAAACTAGCGGGGAACTTGGCTGCGTTTAGATGAAGATATTTATTACGTACATACGTATATAAATTCTCGCCTTTATCCCAGAAAGGTAGACAGAGGAGCCACACAAGACACCTGCATTTCGCCTTGTATGTTCTAATCCACGATGTGACACAATTTTCTGACTCCGGGCTGATAATGAATAGAAAAATCCAATATCGCTTTACCCGACGGTCCGACCCGAAATTCGAACCCGAGACCTCAGCTTTGATATCGTACCGTAGTACAACTACGCCACCGAGGCAGTCAGAGAGATTTGTTTATGACTGAAATAATTATATTTTCACACGGTGACATTACAGAATGATTTGGTTTATAATTTCCATAATGAAACTGTATTTTTGTCACACGCTGTACTGTTTTCATCTTTAGCGACATTGCAGAATTAATTAAGTAATAATTTTACAACCAACTACCTGATATCTACTATTTCGGAGGTAAACCTTTTAGTCTACCACGCTAGTCTTCTAGACGGTTTATCGTAGCCACATGCTTACTGAAACCTGGCCAAAAAACGTTTTCATAAACAAAGAATCGTGTAAATTATGACGAATGGCTCTGGAGTTAAAGGCGAATATACAGAGACGTCGTTACGGAATATTTAAGGAGGAGTCAAGAGATGCGTACTGAATACTACTTTTTGAAGAATTATGGCTTTTTATTTCCTGTAATGTTTAGGACACATGCAACAAATCTTTATTTTATTGTGTATTGAACCATTTTTAATGTTTGAAATGTAATAATAATTTTTATCTGGGTTATGAGGATTTGTTCTTCCTACATTCAAAATGATCCGCGTAATGACCGTTTTAGTAGGACTTACTTTGATCTGTAAAAACTTTAGGATAACTTTTAGCTGCACTTTTCCAGTGAATGCAACTTCGTTTTTCACTTGCATGTTGGAGAAAGGTGTAATTTATGGCGTCAAATCTTTTAGAATACCCTCTAAATCGGGCTGTGGTTGAATAGAAAAAATCAGCGTCGTGAATTACCCACTGGACTTTTATAGGTAATACGAGCAATTTAATATTGTTACAGACTTGGGTTTGATGGCAGAATAAAATATATCAATTATAACGCGACGAAATAAATAAATTAGGATATAATATTATAATAACCTCCTCTACGACTGATAGGGTTTCGGCCACAATCCTCTCCGCTGGCCTATTTCGGATTGACAGACTCATAATAAAATAAACATACCTCATAAATATGCATAAATTAAAAATCAAACCCCATTTATTATTTGATTGTGCCCTAAAAATAAATAATAAAGAAGACCCTCAAACATGATTCTTAAACAAAGACACGTCGAAGCCGAAACGTCGCGTCGCGTCGATTTATTACTGAGCCCTTTTATAATGGCACTTGTACTATGCAGGCTTGACCCAATTTACGACGGCGTACGTTCGGGAATACTCGGCTTCATAATAACCAAATGGTTTCGAGTGTACGCGCGTGACAGTTACTGCCTACGCACCTTATTTTTTTTTTCACCTGTTGTTAAGGTAAGGTTCCACTATGCATGAAGAATATCAGATTGAAAATGCGTGATTACATGTATTACTCGAAACCAGATAATCACAGGCTAATCTCGGAGAATAACATAAATTAATATGTAAACGACGGATATTCTACCATCGGCTACAGAGGTTACCAATCGAATGGATATGTACATATACGAGTATATTATCATGATTAATTTTAGTATTTGTATCTACCGGAGCATGAAAGTTAACAATAATTGAAAATCCTTTAATCCACTAGCCCGTATTGGATTAGCGTCAATATTATGCGATCCACGATAAAATAATATGGAGAGAGGATTGTGTTCAACAGTGAAATGTATGTGCCTTATATAAACTCCATCATCCATCCATCCATCAGCCAAAGGACGTCCACTGCTGAACATAGGCCTCTCCTAATGATTTCCACAGTGACCTGTTGGAGGCAGCCTGCATCCAGCGACGTCCCGCCACCTTTACCAGGTCGTCTGACCATCTTGTGGGTGGACGTCCTACGCTGCGCTTTCCGCTACGTGGCCTCCATTCGAGAACTTTTTGGCCCCATCGGCCATCAGTTCTCCGCGCTATGTGCCCCGCCCATTGCCACTTCAACTTACTAATCCGCTGGGCTATGTCGGTTACTTTAGTTCTCCTACGGATCTCCTCATTTCTGATTCGATCTCGTAGGGAAACCCCGAGCATAGCCCTTATATAAACTAACACAGACAAAATATTGCTGGGGTGTAATGGACAGCTACCCTAAATTAAGATCTTATTACTGGTGTGCGGGCGTTCCAATATTTTTTAAAGAATATAAATCCTTCATAAACAACAATTTCGCCTACACATTGTACCTATTGTTGGTTTTGTTAATGGACTTCCTTGTAGGTATTCCCTTGAGATTTTTATTTTGATTTTTAATTATTGTGTATTTGAAAAACAATGATTTCGTTAAGTAACATGAATTACGCAATGTATTCTTGAAAATTCCGTTTTGTTTTTGAATCATTGCGATCTTACACCTAAGCAGAATTGTCGTCGTAATTTTACATCAAAATATTTTTACACAAGTGATCTACATTATTCATTAAAAAGTTTTAAGGCATCATTATCATCATCAGCCCGTTGCATTCCACTGCTAGACATAGGCCTCTCCCAAGGTACGCCACAGAACCCGATCTCCTGCTCTCTCCGACTTAAAGGCATATAGATTTTAAAAAGACCACGGTCTTTATGGCTTACGTCCTACACCACTAAAGTCATTAATCGTTTAAACTAAATACACAAAAACAATTAAAAAATACTTAATGTATTCAAAAAGTGTCACCCATATTATAATATCAACAATTGCCAAATAAAGTTCTAAAGTTACGACAATTGAGAGGAAGGCCCACAATTCAATGTAAAAAGGAAACACCCTTACTAAAAGGGATATGGGATGAAGTAACATTTTTGGCAGGTCACTTTCTCCCTACCCTTGTCACGAGAACTTAAGTTTATTATCTGTTTTTTTCTTTTATGGATCCGCCAGACAATCGTTCAACCGTAAAAAGTAAAATATTGATGCAAATCAGCCTTTTTTACAGCGACTGACTTCTATTGAGTAGCAAGCTGAAGCAAGATAAATGTTTTGAAATTGAGGTCCAATTGAAGATGAAATATATAGACATATGCTAATTGGTTATTAGTTTTTTTTTTTTTGATATCTGATAGAACAAAGTAAGATGTACCATTTATTGGGAAATTGTAGATCGTGTGAAGCCAGACAACACACGATATAGTATAGGAGCTAGCAACGTTTTCGAGAAAGAATTTTAGGTCAGCTGATTTTGTGATATGTTGTCTTTCTTGCACTTTCGGTTAGAATCTGGGCTATCTGGCTGGCGGTAGCGGTTGCGTTCTTTAGTGCGCATCCTACCTGTCCAGGTAATAATCCTGGATTTTAAAAACATTTTAGAAGGCGTAATTTTTAATTTTTTGTTTTTAAATAAGTCTACCTGACATACTTTTTTTATTGCCAGACATTTTTGACAATGCTAACTATGTGCCATACGCGATTTATTTATTTTTTTTATAAAAATTTCAAAGTATTTTATAATGTCTGTAATTTTAATATTATGTTATTTAAAGATAAGAAAAACTTAAAATAAATTTGCCAGACATTAATTCGATTGTTAAGTCTTGAATTAAAATGAAAAAGTCATGAAAAGTATTGCAGTATAATGCTAGTAGTCCGACAGAGACAGCTGAAGGTGCGAGAGAGATAGACAACGACAGTGGCGCAATGATTATAGAATATAGAGGATAGAGCATAAGGTCACGTGACACGGGTCCCTTTGGTATACTGACATGGCGGCGCGGCGGCTCCGCCCCTAAAAATAGTGATACGCTAGTACCGAATTTTCTATCGACATCGATGCATCAATAGTGGCATAAATACGACTGACAAACTTTGAATGTACATAAATATCAGTGTATAAACTTGTATAACTTTTTTAATTTTCGCTTTACATGTCAATTGAGTATAAACAGGGGATTTCAGGATTAAACAGTAAAGTCATTAAAAATTAAATCCGATAAAAATAGTTCGATGTTTTGATATTTTATTCATACTATGATTTATTTCATGGTAAGTTTTACCTGATGATTGGATTGGATTTGTGTCAAATAATACACACGTGAGATAAAATACAACTTTATTAATATTTGTAATTTGCTTGCTACTTCGTTTGCGTGTATAAGACAGCCTCCGCGGCGCAGTAGGTTAGACGCCGGCTGTGAAACGAGAGGCTGCGGGTTCAATCCTCGCACGGGGACAAATATTGATGAGGCCGAAAATTCTCTCGTAGCTTCTGATACCCACGACACAAGACTTAATTGATCTTAATGTGGGGTTAGGACCATGTATGTGACTGTTGGGTGTATTTATTCATTTATTTATAAAATAATGTGGACGTAAAATAAAACTACATGAAATCGCAACAACTATTTTATTGTTACCTCTTCTTAAATTTCTTACAAACAGCAACGTGCAACATAAACGTAAAATAATGCACCCAACAAGCTAAGGTCGTGTACGCTGTCGTCACATTGTGTTGCAACCTTTAGCGTCGCGTATCGAAATGATTAACGGCAAATTTAAAATATCACTTTTTAATTATTAATTTTACCAATTTAGAGATTATTAAAATTAAAAAAGTCCATAAGGTCTACATCAATAAAGATTACAAAAAAAAAACATTTTTACTTATTTTGGAGCCTCGTGCATATTTCCTATTGCCCAATTTGATAATTGTAACTGTAAAAGCGACGATTGTTTTGTTATTTTTTTTGGATCGTCGTATAAGGGTGGTAAATACACAGTTTTTCCTAAAATAATAAATTGACTGCCAAATTTCCGTGACAGTTCGTAACAATATTCAAGGTAGTTTCAAGTTATACCTATTTCTTTAGTGACGTTTGGAAATTTAAGAGAATAAATTTGTGCGATGTGCGCGCACACCGACATCGAAAAAACGACATCATGAAGTTTAAAGTACCAGGAAAGCATGAAGTTAGCGGATATATTTTTGTCCAAAAGAGGTAACTTCTTCCATTAATTTTTACGAAAATTACACAACACCATACACACATGTATTTTGTTTTATATCCCTAAAAATATACTAATACTTTACAATTATCGTAACTATTTTAACCTCCACCATAATTTAAATATATGACCAATTATTTATTATTATTGAAGTGAAACTTCTTTATCGGGGTTGGAAAAAATTTAGCGTTCGCGTCACATTCTTCCGTTACGCGCCATCTTTTTTTATTTAGTAAATTAGTACCCACTTCAGTAAGCCACACCCCCAACCGTTTCCAAGCCCCACCCAAAATTTTAAGTCCCACCCACTTTTTTGTAATTTGATCCTTACCCCCCCTCTGGCCTTCCCCCACCCTAAATCCAAAACAGTGCCCAATAGCCTCCCCACGAAACCTCCCCCCCCCCGCTTACCCCCACCCTAAAAATTTTACCTCACCCCCCCTACTCATATCTCCGGCATTATCCATCGTAGACCCACCGACCTTGGGTTCATTGGAACCGGCTCGGTGAGGCCTACAATCCTGCCCCAACAGAATTCCCGAATTCCCCCTCCACAACTTTCCCCACCCAAAAATATTTTAAGGCCCAATAGCCCCCCCACGAAACCTAACCCCCCCCCCCCTACCCCCACCTAAAATGTTTACCTCACCCCCCCTAAACCTATCTCGGCCAATAAAGGTCGTGGACCCACCGAGCTTGGTATCCTCGGAACCGTCTCGGTGAGGACTACAAATTGGCCCCGATAGAAATCCCAAATTCCCTCAAAAATTTCCCCCCTCCTAAACTTAAACTTTATTTAATTTAGCTTTATTTTACCAATTCTGTAAATTTGTAAATAGTAGATCATTTTTCGAAAAATGATGTCATAAAGAAGTTTCACTTCTTACGTGTGTACACTAATACACACACACATTTTTTTTTTATTATATGCACAATGAAAAGTCATTTACTGTCGTAATGGTTCTCTGTATCATTCTCGACTTATTCTGCAACTGACTCTCTCGGACTACTAGCATTATACTGCAATACTTTTCATGACTTTTTCATTTTAATTCAAGACTTAACAATCGAATTAATGTCTGGCAAATTTATTTTAAGTTTTTCTTATCTTTAAATAACATAATATTAAAATTACAGACATGATAAAATACTTTGAAATTTTTATAAAAAAAATAAATAAATCGCGTATGGCACATAGTTAGCATTGTCAAAAATGTCTGGCAATAAAAAAGTATGTCAGGTAGACTAATTTAAAAACAAAAAATTAAAAATTACGCCTTCTAAAATGTTTTTAAAATCCAGGATTATTACCTGGACAGGTAGGATGCGCACTAAAGAACGCAACCGCTACCGCCAGCCAGATAGCCCAGACTCTAACCGAAAGTGCAAGAAAGACGACATATCACAAAATCAGCTGACCTAAAATTCTTACTTTCCAAACGTTGCTAGCTCCCGTACCAATAAGCGACCTCAAATATTAACTATCAGATAGGCTTCAAGTTGACAATCTCCGCTAAAAACAATTAGTTAAATAAATTTGTTCGATCTTACTGTAGGATCATACATATGTGGCCATTGGGTGTATTTATTAATTATTTAAAAAAATGCTAGATTGGATGATAGTGTGGATGGTCCATTAGGCTCATATTTATTTATCCCAACGCGCCGGAAATTACGCGGATTTCATACGAAAGCTTTATTTTTATAACATTATATTTGTGTCTGCTTCAAAGAAAGTGATAAATAATTCAGGCGTTTAACGCACGATGTCACTATAGTGAAGGGTTTTTATACTTCTTTATCTATACAACGATATTGAATAGTGTAAACTAATATTGGAAAACGACTTTCTGAACCTTAAACTCTGTAATGCCATTACATATTACTGTTACTTAAGGTGAGTATTCTCTCGTCTTGTCTTAATCATATCACGATATTTCAGGAATGGTGAGTTCATAAAACGGTAAACATAGTTAAAAAACTTTTTTTTTTTATATGTATTTCTATATAATATTATAAAACCTATTATGATCTTTAGCGTTTTGATTTGGGATCACTCAAGTTCTTGGTTTGATTCCCAGGTCCAGCAACTTGGTATGCTTTCATTAACTTGTATCATTACAATATGCAAATTTTATCGAATAACCTTAAATAAACTATTATTTTATTTATTTATTTATTTATATTAAATAAAACATTACATTCGATAATAGTACAAAAGGCGGTCGTATCGCTCGAGGCAATCTCTTACCGACTACCTTGGGATGGAAATACGAGAAGGATAAAAGAGAGGGCAGTCAATAGTGCACCAATAGCTTATTAAAAACATATTAATAATAACTATAAAATAAAAATAAAAATAATATTTAATAGATGCTCTGTATCCACATAAATATACGAATAAACAAGTAACACAGTATCAGACATGTAAAATATGCAACATACTAATATAATAAATAAATAAATATATAATATATTACATAATATATACATACGTTTATATACACACATAAGTGCACACATATATAGCATATATATATAATAAAAATATGAACAATCACTCACTCGATTAACTGGGCTGTTAAAGGGACAAGTAGTGTTCCTTAACCATTTTTTTAAAGGACAACAGTGTTCGTACCCCTCTTACTACATCAGGAAGTGCGTTCCATAATGCACAGTGAAAGACTTATCCAGAAACGTCGCAGAGTGCACGGGCATTCTCAACCTCAGGTTCTCCGACGATCTCAGGGACTTTTTGTGTGGGAAACTATGTTTCATACATACATACAAAAACATCACGCCTTTTTCCCAGAAGTGTTAGGCAGAGATGCTATCAGGACAACCGCGTTTCGCCTTGTGTTTTCTGTCCCATGATGTGATAGGGGCGAGCCTATGGCCAACTATGTTTCATGTCCTGTTAGCACCTTTGCCTACCCCTTCTGGGAAAAATGCGTGAGTTTATGTACATATACATATGTTATGTATTTTTCATAACGTTTTAACGTTATGAATTATAAAATTTAATGGATGGTTTTATTATCTTCCACAGAAAAGTGACACGACTGACGCGACGGTAAGATATGTACATATTCCATGGGCTGACGAGAAACGATTAAACACAACACAACTATGCCGCCCCAGTTAACTACTTTGTATAACTTATAACAAACAGAGCCAACCCAAATCCTAAATAAACGCGGACGAAATCGCATTTCACAGAGGAAATGTGACGCGCAATGATTTGTTGCTTTTCTCTACGTAATTGTAATAACAAGGTGGAATATTCTATGGCCAGAGAGACATTTTATCGAATCGTTACTAAAATATGAGGCATTTGAATTTGATACTGCGGTTTAATTTTAATAGACTGTTTTTAAACATCAAAAGTACATTGAATGTTATTTTGTGAAAATTAGTAAAACAAAAACCTCAGCCTCCGTTGCGCAGTTGGTTAGACGCCGCCTGTGAAACGAGAGGCAGTGGGTTCGATCCCCGCACCGAGACAAATATTTGTGTGAACCACAAGTATCTGTTTCGGGTCTGGGTGTTTGTGAGACCGAAAAGTCTCTCGTAGTTTCTGATACCCACGACACAAGACTCGATCTTAGTTTGGGGTCAGGACTATGTATGTGACTGTTGGGTGTATTTATTTATTTAAAAACGAAAATTGTTCTGGTCTGGACCTTATCTACATGCCCAGTAATTAAGTCCTTCAGTCCCTTTTGTTGGACAAGTAGATAGGGTGGTATTAAGAGGGCTTAGATCTTAATCTACCACACTGACCTAGTGCGGTTCCGTAGATTTCTTACACGTGTGTATTATTTCTCGCGACACTTTCCTTCAACTTCGAGAGGAACAATAATAATTCATTACCAAAGATTATACATGTAACGAGAATACAAATGTAATGAAAAGGGTCTCAATTGTACTCTAGATTGTGAATACTCAAGTGAAGGCTTGTGCCCTGCATTGGGACATATATGGGCTGATAGATATTGTAAAGACACCGATAGAAATGTAACTTCGAACAGTCAACAGTGAACTCAAACCACTAACCTTGGTACAGTCCAGACCGTTCTCTAATTGGCTAAAACTCATTTATCAAATATTGGTTTGAAATTACTCCCATTGGTGATGACGTCAAACGCTACAATATCAAAGATTGGTTTATAAAAGTCATTCATGTCATATCTACAATTCCATTTCGCAACAATGGATGACACATGAAATGAAAACAACAAATAAAGGAATAATTAATTAAACACGAAATTCCGTATAACTAAAGTCGCGGTCGCCATTGTGACCGAAATGTCACTCATGACATATCTTTTGTGATTCTATTTTCCATTATTTAATGTTTATGGGAAAGATAATTACTTTTCGGAATTTGATATACAATTATTTGATTCAAAAAATATAACAACTTTCAGTATTTTGAAGTAGACGTAAATGGTGAAAAGAAAATAAACTGGAGGTTTTTAAGTTTTTGCTATTTTTCGCTTTTACTAGTTTCACACTTACATAACTAACAAAAACATGAATTATAAGAGTTTTTATGATTTGTTTATATTTTTATTAGAAGCAAGCAACCTTATACCAAATTGTCATAAACGTGCTAAATGCATAGCCACGGCGATGTATGAAATTTTGCCTTCTTTGGAGGAAATGTCTTTACTATAAAGTCACCATAGCTATTAGCTAGCATAATTATTCAAAAATTTATCAGAGAAATGACATTTCTACGGAAAATATACGAAAGTATTATTTCAGTACATATTACTATATTGAAAAGCGAAAATAAACATCACGTTAAAATGTAATTAATATGTCCGCTATAACGTAAACACTAAGAGCAAACATCATTAAAAATTTCCTTTCATAAAAAGTATTTCATGATCGATTTAAAATCGGGTTGTTTGCGCTCTTCAGACGAAATTCGAACATTGATAATATTTTTAATTAAATATAAATAAAAATAAATTTGGATATGAATCAAGTAAAACGAATTCTATGGAAAAGAATTAACCAAACTTCGGTTATAGGTATAAATCAAGCTCGAAGAGTGATCCTTCATTGTATCATTTCATTTAATTTGTTCAATAATTCGGTGATTTACAGCATACAGGGTAACGACGCTAAAAGCAATGCCAGCATGCCAGGTCTTTAGCCTCGACTGTTATATTATAACCTATTGATATACAAGCTTAAATGTATATTTCAAATCAGAAGCTCATGAAAAAAGGAGTGAAGGACAAAAATAAGACATTTCGAGTTCATGAAGGAGTTTCTTGCGCTGATTCTTCTTCACAACTACAAAACAATGATAGTATTGTCTAACGATACAAAAGATAAAAGACTACTTGAATAAAAAACATTGATTTTTTCATTAAACATAACTTGTCATTCAACAGACAGCGTGCGAACAGGCAAATGCCCACAATACAAAGTAAAAATAAAAATATAGAAAGCACAATAATGCGAGTAAATGATACAGCAACAAGTGGTCCGAAAGACATCACGTTTCCACCGCCTTTATTTATGTCGCGTCTTCAGCCATTCCGCCCGCTTCACCATACTTAAAGTGAAAAATTCTTTTCCCACCGTCATTAGGGAGAAAAATGTCTAATTAGTAAAAGTATTGTTCTATTAATTACTCTTGTTTGCATAGATGAAATTCTGAAAGTGTACCCTCGGTGTCGGTTCGAATTTAATTAAAAGTAATGTTTCTTTAGTTTGATTAATGAAGCGTAAATGTATCAAAATAAATGGTTTAAAAGAAACATCCATTACTGGTTCATACAAGTTAATTGGAGATGGTCTATTAAAATGTTTAAAATAAATTGACCGTGTATTTATAGCATTCATCACGCTTTTTTCCTTTTTACTATAGAGCGTGTGTCCTGATCTTTGTTTGCGCTGAAACGAAATGAAATGAAATTCGTTTACACGTAGGCAATTAAATAGCTCTTATGACAATTACTTTTTTTGGTAAGAAAATAAGTTATTCAAGGATATACTGTATATATTATTCCGTTAAGTCTGAGTGGCCCATGAGTATAACTGAAACTAGATAGCAGGATCCTCGATTTTTAACTTATTACATTGACTTCAGGTACTGCATGCTATAGAAACCTTAAGAAGGTTTTTTTGGTATGCGAACTAAGCACAAGCAAGTGTGGTGCACTGTGGCCTAACCCATCTCAATCAATATCTCCGTTGTAGCGGAGTCCTATACCCAGCTGTGTGCAATTATTGGCTAATACAGTTTAGTGCACAGTAAAATGTCCAGCTCAAACAGAAATATGAAAAATATCGAACGGTCTTATATTTTCATCAATTTCTTTCATACAAATCAAAACCTTCAATATAATATATAGGTGAAATAGTTTCTCGTCTTATTTTCCTGATCGAAGTTCTTGATACATTTAGCTGACATAAGTAATAAATTACAGACTGCCACGTGCAGATTCGAGCAAAAAATGTATCAATTCTTCAATACATGTGGCTTTCTTTCCTTATTGAAAGAAAACTTCGCTTATTTATTTATCTGTTATTCGAGTTAATTCAAATATTTTTATGCATTATGGAATTATTTCATTTAGATCTTAATCTTATTCTAAATCGTAATCTGTATCAGCCCATATATACGTCGCACTGTAGGGCACGGGCCTCCTCTACTATCGAAAGTACGATTGAAAGGGGTTAGGCCATATAGTTCGCCCCGCTAGCCTAGTGCGGGTTGGCGGACTTTAAATACCAATAGAATTATTATTATGTACTCTCAAAATAACAATAAGTATTGTCAAATTCCAAATTTAAACATAAGACAACTTTGAGAGTTTAGCCTTCAGTTAAGTGTATGTATGTTGACATTTTAGAACGATATTCACTTAGAAATAAAACGTTTTGAGTCTAACTCACATCGGCCGCAAACCGCGAGCTAACAATAATTCATGTTAGTATAGGGTTGGCGACTATAATTTAAAAACTCATTATTAATTTTATAATAAACTAGCATTTGCCCGCAACTTCGTCTGCGTGTTTAAGATAATGTAGACGTTATATCACTAAAACTATGCCATTATAACCTTTACGTAAACTTTTAACAAAAATCAACGTGCAGCATTTTTATTTCCAATTCTGACTCTGAGTTTAGATTATCGGATCAATGGGTCCGTCAATTGTCGATTCAGAGACCAATCGGATCAATAAATAAAAAGTTCAAAATGACGGCCAACTTTTTCAATTCTGAATACAAATTTAGATTATCGGAACTCAGATCGATTTTGAGACCAATCGGATCAATACATAAACGGCCTTAATCATATACAGTTTTAAAACCTATTTTAGGTATCGAATGTTTGTTTTCTCGCTCAAACTAAATTGAAAAGTCGTTCGAAAGGGACAAAAGTTAAATATTCATAAGAATAACTTCAGCAGTTTTATTTTATATACAAATTTTTCAACCTTATTTTTACTCCTTTAGGGTTAAATTTAAGTAAACAGAGTACGCACTTATTTTTGATTTTAGATGTGTAATTATAGTGTCAAGTTTGAAATCTCCAACTTCAACGGTTGCGGTTTTCCATACAAATTAATTTTACCCTTTTCACCCTCTTAGGGGTTGAATTTCCAAAAATTCTTCCTTAGTGCTACCCTACGTTATAAAAGAAATCCCTGTGTACAATTCCAAGTTCCTAGCTCAGTAGTTTCGGCTGTGCGTTGATCCGGCAGTTCGGTTGTACAACACTTCAACACTTATTTTTACTCCTTTAGGGTTCAATTTAAGTAAACAGACTACACATTTATTTTTGGTTTTAGATGAGTAATTATAGTGTCAAGTTTGAAATCTGCAACTTCAACGGTTGCGGTTTTCCATACAAATTTATTTTACCCTTTTCACCCCCTCAGGGGTAGAATTTCCAAAAATCCTTCCTTAGTGCTACCCTAGATTATAAAAGATATCCCTGTGTAAAATTTTAAGTTCCTAGCTTCAGTAGTTTCGGCTGTGCGTTGATCCGGCAGTTCGGTTCTACAAAACTTCAACCCTTATATTCGTCCCTTTAGGGTTAATTTTAGATAAACAATATATGCAATTATTTTTGTCGTAGAATGAATAACTTAAGTGCCAAGTTTGACAATTGTAACTTTAACGGTTTAAATTTTCCCTATATCAGTTTTTAACTCTTTACACCCCTTTAATATGAATGGGGATGAATATCCAAAAATCCATCCTTAGTGCTACCCTACGTCACAATCGGAACCCCTGTGTAAAATTTCAAGGTCTTAGCTTCAGTAGTTTCGGCTGTGCGTTGATCCAGCAGTTCGGTTTTACAATACTTCAACCCTTATTTTCACTCCTTTAGGGTTAATTATAAGAAAAGAGAGTATGCAGTTGTTCTTGTTTCTAGATGAGTAACTAAAAAGTCAAGTTTGATATCTGCAACTTCAAGGGTTTCGGTTTTCCATACACCAGTATTTTACCCTTTTCACCCCCTTAGGGGTCGAATTTCCAAAAATCCTTCCTTAGTGCTACCCTACGTCACAATAGGAACCCCTATGTAAAATTTCACGTTTCTAGCTCCAGTAAATTCGGCTGTGCGTTGATCGGGTAGGAAGGAAATCACCCAGTTTCTAAACATTTCAACCCTTATTTTAACCCCTTTAATGTTAATTTTTAGACAAATAAAGTATGCAATTATTTTTGTTATTAAATGAGTTATTAAACTACTAAGTTTGAGAATTGTAACATCAATGGTTTAGATTTTCCATACAACAGTTTTTAACCCTTTTCACCCCCTTAGGGGTAGAATTTCCCAAAATCCCTCCTTAATGCTACCCTCCGTCACAATAGGAATCCCTGTGTTAAATTTCAAGTTCCTAGCTCCAGTAGTTTCGCCTGTGCGTTGATAGGTCAGTCAGTCAATCAGGTTCCTCTTTTATATATATAGATTAATGATAAATTAAAAAGGAAGAAATATAATAGCAGTTTCTACCTTAAAATACTATAAATATTAATACTCAAACTCTAGTATGTTTTGTTGAAAACTCGAAAAGGAACTGATGACATTGGGGGTTCTGAAATCAAATAAAGCGAACTATTAGGACTGCCTCGGTGGCGTAGTTGTATTACGGTACAGTTATAAAGCTGAGGTCTCGGGTTTGAGTTCCAAGTCGGGCAAAGTAATGTTGGATTTTTCTATTCATTATATTTTAGTATTCATCGTGGGACGGAACATATAAGGCGAAATGTGGGTGTCCTGGTGGCGCCTTTGCCTACCCCTTCGAGGATAAAGGCGTGAGTTTATGTATGTATGTATGTATTAGGTAGTCCACTAACAGAACTATCCAAAACGTATATTAGGAGTCATTCAACATGAAACTAAAGATCGACCATACAGAATTATAATCGACTTACTAAGCTACTACTCTTACAGAATCATCCAGCGTGGTATAACTACATATGATAGACAAACATATTTGTTAACACCATTTCCTAAGATAAAACTATATCCTTATAACTTAAAATAAGTAGACAGAACATAACCGCATAGCCAGTTAGGGTAACTGCGGAGTCTTTTACAGAATCATACAATGCAGAATAACTACATATAGCTGGCAATTATATTTCCTAAAAAAGGGTTGTATCCCTGTAACTTAAGATAAATAGTGATAACACGGAATTTTCTTCTACCAACAGAACTTCTGAGCTTTCCACAGAATCGTCGAGCGTGAAATAATTAAAATCAGCCGGGCAACCCTACTTCCTAAATAGGGTTGCATCCTTTTAACTTAAGATAAGTATTGACATCACGGAATACACTTCCTCCAACCGACTAGACTGCGATCTTAGCAAATCATCGAGCGTGGAATAACTCCGATTTAGGCAACCCTACATTATGTAGTCATTGAAACGTCGCGTCAGTGTCCAGAACACATGCCATCGTTAATGTAACAAAGGCGTTTCCACAAACCCGCTCCCAGTCCCACAGTTTGACACTATTTAGTACACAAAGTAGTTTGTGATATAGGTGATGGTGCTGTTTATTTGTTGTATGATTTCAAAGAATATATATACCAATATTACATTTCCAATGCTTCTACAAGTTTTGTAGGTTCGGATATGAACAGCCTTTGTGGTGGAGTTGGTAAAGGGATGATTGCGCTAGAAGGCGAGGGTTCGATCGCCGCATCGAGACAAATTATCAACCCACAAAAATGTGTTTCTGAGCTGAGTGTTATGAGACCTTAGTCTCTCGTAGGTTATACCCAACTCAAGACTTATCTTACTGTGAATTCAGGACTGTAGGTATGACTTTGACATTATAAAATTCACCTCAAAATATCGCTATAATGTAACTTCATAAAACTACTAACCCCATGTAAAACCGACATACATTCGCACCACACCCTAAACCCCATGACACGACATTCTAAATCCAGCCGACATTATCCTGATCAACAAAGGCCGTACCCTACTAAAAGCTTTCTGGCCAATGTTTTGAGGAAACGCCTCGCGTTCACATTATGATGTAAGTCTAATGTGGGGGAAGGCTCCTGTCCTAGATATTTGCACCAGGACTATCGTACTTTATTGTGGTAATTGACGGTATTTGGTAACTATTTTATATATTTTTTTACAGGTATTTGTTTCGGGTCTGAGTGTTTGTGAGACCGAAGAAGTACAATATGAATAGATAAATATAATGCCTCTTACACACTATGCCGGTGGACGGGTATGCCGGCGGCACGGCTGGCAGGATGTGATGCGATGAATGGCGAGACGAGCATGCAATTCGCCAGCTGGTAAGCGATACGACCGCTCATGGATAGTAGAAAACCAAACAAGACTATGAATTACAAAACAATGGTTGGTATTCCACTGCTCATGCCATCCTGAGACATAAGACGTTAAGTCTCAATATGTCTCAATAGTTACCCTGGCTACATTGTCCATCAAACCGGAACAAAACAGTGCATTTACACAGCTGTTTGGCAGGAGATATAGACATTGCGGTGGTACCTACCCAGGCGGCCGTTCACTTAGGAGATACCTACCTAGGTAGGTAGATCTCTACCTACCTACCTACCTACTACCTACTACCTACCACCAGACGTGCGGTAAAATAACCAGACTCGGGTAAAAAAAAAATATCGACCAGTATAAAAAGGTCCAATAATCACCGACAAAATATTTTTCAATTTCTTCTCGTGTCTCCTTCTGTTATATGTCTTAGGTCAATAAGTTTAATATAATAATAATATAATTTAGTATAAATATTCATGTTACTAGTTTTGATTCAGTGTATATTAATATACGAAGTAAGTCAAAGTGTTCTCTGCAATATGCACGCTTCGGGTTATTAAATTGGAGATAAGTTTAGCAATATAATATATATAGGTACACTAACTCTTACTCACGAATTCGCATAGGATGACACGAATTTCGTTTTCAAATAATTTGATTGTATTTGTTATCATATTATAGGATGAACAAGCTATTTTAATACCTCTGACTTCACAAACATTTAAGTCATTTAGGGCCAATTGCACAAACTAACTTTGACTTTGAAAATGCCAATCCAATACATTAGCAATGTCAAATACATCACAAATGTATCGCGATGACATTGTCAAAATCAAAGAACGGGGCCTTTATAAATTAAATAAATGAATATTTTTTTATTCCCTTTTGTAAAATTCCTGGAAAGTCATAGCAGCAAAAAAGAGTAGAAATATATAGAAATGAAATATGTAGAAATATAATAGCATAAGTGACCACTTACAGGTGAGCCGTTGTATAAGAAAATTATATAATGTACTTTAAATTGCTTCAACAATTCGCAACACGTAACACAAGGCCAAACAGTTTGTAATCCAGTCGTTATTTGGTCTAGGATTTTAAATTTATAGACGCATCTTTTTACTAAATTGTACCGGAATTTTCAACTTAAATTTAATTAGACCCAATTTTGTACCACTTCTGTCTTAATATATTGCTCAGTAAGTGCTAAAACTGAACTAAAATTCAGTCGCATAAAATCATAGTAAACTACTTAAATATTAAATTGCAGTGAATACTAGAAAACTAATAAAACCTACAAATAAAAAATAAACTGCATAATTACGGCGTGGTATGATACTTGAATATGGTATGCTTAAATATAAATAGCCTGCCATATGCATGCGGGTCAAATTGACCAAAGTAAATAAACCATTAGCATGTTATGGTGCGATAATGTGATCCACACTTAATCCGATTAGTGGTTAGATTGGGTTACAAGTTAGAAGTCACTTGATTTAGAAATTTCGCAAAAATATCGATGTCATGAAATTGTTTATAACCTATCCGTCGTACGCCAGAAGGGGTAGGCAGAGCTTATTTCCATCCCAAGATGTAATAGAGTGTCCATCGCCATTCCGGACACAAAATATATTATATTAAGATTGTTTAATTGCGGAGTTCAATCTGGGAATCGAATCTACATCTTTGAGATTCAAAGTTCATACGCGCTACTACTAGACCGGTGAAGCTCTAATATCAAACACAATATCAAGTAATATAACTGCAAAATGTCATATTTTCACATGAAATGTGGCTTCCAATGCGGTGTGCATTAGAGAAGTTTAATGGAAAATGTTCAGTCTGTATGCTCTTAGAACAAACGTAGCACTCGATCTATATTTTAGCGAAATGGAACCATTTATTAACAAACCCAATACTTTTTAATTTTATTTTTATATGAGTGTGTTTTTATTTAGTTCAACTTTGCGTCATCATAAATTATGTATAGTTTGTTAAGTCACACCCTTTCTTAGTGGCAGCATGTGTGAACTGTGATTTATGGCATACTGGGTTCAAATTCCATGCCCCAAATCTACTTTATCCGAACGATAGGATTCGTTAAGTATCATTTCTTCGTTAGACAGTGGAACTGATAATTAAATCATAAAATTAATCAGTCTACAACACATACAAAAATTATTTCACGCAGATCCTATACAAACGACCAATTCCTTTCTATTTCTTACTTACATACTATATAACACACTTACCTCACTCCCGACACAAATCAATTCCAAATTCAAAAACCCCATTCCTCACACGTAGGCCTAGAAGAACACGGGAAGCATGGGGTCACAATGTACCCCGTAAATGTTTGTAAATGAAAAGCCGGCAGGGCGGGCGGGCCGCGCGGGGTCTAGTCTGCCGCCCGACGCCGGCCGGCGCGCATCTCCGCGCAGCGCGACCCCGCACCTCGATATCCCAACTCGCACTATGGAAGTGATATTTGGACTTTAACGGCGATTGTTGAAGGTAAATTGGAATTCCATTTTTCAATTTTTTTATTTTTGTGAGTTTTATGGAAGTTATTCTTTTTGTCAAAATTAAGTTAGTTTTTAAAAGTTGTCGCACGTTATTTATTGGAATATAAAATAAACAGAAGTATTTTCAAGACCGTCAATAAACAGAAGAAAAAATCGTGAATTAATAAATACGACCGAACGAAACCGTTGTTTAATAAAACGATATTATGATTATGTTTTAGTAGTAGTACTAATATAGTTTTTACTATGTTTAATTTCGGGACACTCCACAGTAAATTAATAATTCTTAATTTTTAATATTTAAACGTTTTAAAAGTGATATTTTTATCTAGCTTCTCTATTGTATATTTATATGTAACATTATACAATAGAAAATATATAATAAATGTATATAGGTTGCAGCTTGTTTCTACTCACTAACTGACCCGGTAGCTAAGAATGTTTTAGCAATAAATAAATTAAAATCAATTCATACTAATTAAAATAAATTTATATTTAATTTTAAACAGCTTTACAAAAGTATTTTTAAGAATCATTTATAAAACCTTTATCATTGTTCATAAATTTGAAAAGCCTGTCAAGAGTACGAGTAGTCTTGTTTCTTTTTTATTCAACTGATCAATTATTTGTAAAAGGTTTTTATAATCGGTTCGTATTTCTGAGGATTTATCGCGGAAGGGTCATAAAATAAACAGAGTTACGTTTCTACGTATCACATTATTGTTATGTCTTTAAATATGGTATTAATATAAAAGTAACCACTATGACGTATTTCTGTAAAACGTGATATGTATTTAAAACAAAAATATGCAGATTATCTTTCATGTATCAGTTCCGATCAGCCTTAGCACCGGCTAGGTTTTTTGAACCATTTATTTCTCCATATTTTCCATAACTGTGCTTATCTCAATCCACACAGGAATTATTCAAAACAAAAGCGCAATGCCAAATTTACTTGCACCAAATAATCTACGAGCATATTACATATGATTATGATTAATATTCTAGAGCCTTATGAAATATATCCAGCTTAGGTGCGAATGTTCCAACTACGCCCAAATTTATGGCTAAATCTGAACACCTTAATTTAAACCGTGACAAAATTACCATAATCAAGTAATTCTGTATGACACAACCCTATAATGCAGTAAAGATCATGTAGTAGAACTTCGAATTTCTGATAAAAGTTCTGAAATAATGCACTCTCATGTATGCTACTTTTTATTTATTTGCATACATACATAAACTCACGCCTTTTCCCAGAAGGGATAGGCAGAGGTGCTACCAGGACACCCACATTTCTCTTTATATGTTTCGTCCCATGATGTGATAGGAGGCGAGCCTATCGCCATATCGGGCACAAATTACTGACTCCAATAGCTCAAGTGACATAGTGAGACTCAATGAAAAACCGGCTCTAGGGTGATGCGTAACGTCCAGATCGCGACCTACATACCGAACATAAAATAACCATCAGGAACTACATTCCGTGGGTTTTCTTTGATGATGAACCAGTTTCTAATCCAGCTATAGTGACAAATATCACTCAGAGTCAAATCATTTATTGAAGACTCAAAGTAACCTGTTATTCTTTATTCCATAATTTTGTTGATACTGTATTATGTTCATCCATAATGTAGCTTTGTTGTTTAAGTAAAAAAAAAAAACAACGACTTATTATGGAGATAAAAATTGTAGGGATAGGTACTGCTATTTTATTTGTTCCAATGGAACTAACATAAAATGTAATGCTAATCTGAGAATCTAATATAGGACATCGTTTTTGGCCGGTCATATAGGCCGAGATTATAGTTTGAAAAAAAAACTAAAGGAGAATGACCATTTTACTATGAACCTTAATATCGGTGCGAAGTTTTTTGTCCCTCGATGAAACCTACTTTTTGTGTAGTGAAAAATATATATATTATCAATAAAATAAACAGAATTGCGATCCAGGCCTGGAGTTCTTGCAGAAATGAACTTCAAGTCCAGTCACTCTGGTAGCCCCATTTGTTCTTTATTTTATTAAAATCTGTCACCGGGAAACGTTTAAGGGCAAGCCATAAAAATGCTATATTGAATTTTAAGCAGTATTGGTGTCCCCGATACCAACGATCAACTATATTTTTACCGATACCATGAATTCTCCTTTAGTTGTATTTTTCTTTTGAACTCAGTTTGTGTGAGTGAGTGACTCACACATTTATGTGTGAGTTTTGTCTTTAGAGCATGTTCGACAATTTTTGATAAAAAGTAAATCATAAACATAATTTGACTGCGTTTTTAACCGACTCTAAAGTAAACGGTGTTACATGTATATGTTTTAGACGATCTCCGATATGAAATATTATTCCGGCGATTTTTTATAGAAACAATATCGAAAACGGAATTTAATCGAGTTTTTCATGACTCCAGTAAAAAAAACTTTTCTGTCATAAATTTTAAGAGAACAACCGATGTATACCAGCACACCACACAAAAAAAACTGAAATTGTGTCTAAGACTCAATATTTCATAACGGCAAAAGAGGCTTTCACAGCTAAACTGATTAGAAGCAAATGGTGATAATGTACTTGTTTGCTCCCTTAACTAATTACATACTGTCATAACTTATTGCGTCTTTTCCTCTTCATATTATATTATAACATGACTTATATTTTCTACATTTCCACAGTAATCTTTTTACTCATATCAGGACGTTAATTAGGAAAAATGATGGCACTTTTGTAATCTCTGCCTGCTCCATTAAGGACATGCGCGTGATGTCTTTGAGCTTAAGTATGTTTTGCAGTCTATAGTCTGGTCATCCCAAGTGACACAAACGATATCGTTTATGTATCTATGTGAAGTTAATTGCAATTCATAGCAATTTCGTACCATTTACCTAACTTCACCTTAATTATATGTAAAACATAATTATAAAAATAAATTTTAAAAAATAATGCACTTTAAAAATAAATAAATCAAAAAGAGAAAATGAGAACAATTTGCACTGACAATCGTATCACATGACATTTCATCCTAACCCAAAGACCACCCACATACCTAAGATTATATATATAGGGTATTACAAAATAAATCCGAATTAATCTACACATATTCCACCTGACACTTCGATATACTAGAATGAAAAGGAAGTAAGCGACAAACGTTATCGTACATTATTGATCAAAAGCAACATTATTGTTTCACGCCACGTTTATTTATTCAGTGGTACAGACGTCAACATTCCGAATCATGTTTTATTACACGGCTGGCAGTGAGTAGACAACAACGATTTGACACCTCTGGATTTATTGTTTTGTGAAACTAGTATTTTATTTGTACATGACGGTAATGTGGAAATGTCAAATCAAATCAAAATATTCTTTTTTCAAATAGTCTTTCACAAGATCTTTTGAATCGTTAATTAATGCTAGGCATGTGAATTGTGAAGTCGTTGACTAACTGATATTATGCTCTTTTTGCTCTTTTATGATACATAACATTCAGTATTATACTTTTTACTATTGTTTTTTAAATAAGACATTATATATAAAATCGCGCCAGTATTCCGTCAAGTTAAACAGAGACAGCGCAATATTTTATTTTATTTAACCTATATTTTCAATATTAGTATATAATGTTCTCTATTCGATCTTTCTCTGCATGCCTTTATGACCAACAGTGACACATAAGTGACTTTAATTTTGACAATGTCATCGTTGAATACATTTGATGCAAATGTGGGATTGAAATTTTCATAGTCTAAGTTAGAGGCAAAGTTGATGCAACTGGACCTATTCTAGACTTTTAAGACTAACCATAATGTACCAGATTGATACAGATAAAACAAAAACATCCAAGAAATTCTAACTTATTTCTCTAACACTCATTTATACCGCATGCAAAGTGACCGATTATTTATCTGTAGAACGCATTTCATATTTTCGTCTGCAGTCACAGTAACGTAACCTATACATATAGTAGTATGTATAGTGAAAACTTGGCTTAGCTCAGCCACGCGTGTTTTTATACTTTCAAACTTAGGTATTTGTGTTACCCCTTTCAACTATGTTATGCTTTTGAAATGTTACAAAAATGTGTGATTAATTACTCCTAATATTATGAATGGTTGAATGAGTTGTGGAATGGTATAAGTTTAAGTGAAGGTTTATATTGATCCAATTGTTTTAGAAATGTTTTTTTTTTGTTTTTTTTTTTTGTAACAAATAAAATAAAATAAAGGGATTTCGCGCATTGACATTGGAAAGGAAAATCTATGGTAGGTGAGTAAAGTGAATGTTTTTGAAAGTTAATATTAAGCATGAAAAACACAAAGGGTGTATTTAGTTTCTCAAAGTTAAATAATTATTAAATCTTATAAGCGTAAATTTAGGCTTACTAACAACATTATTTACATATCCAAAATCTACGAAAAATTAACAAATATTACTGTAGGATCAGAAAGTTGTTTAACCAAAAGATCTAGTCTAATTTGTGACCCCACAAAAGACATCATATATTTTACAGTGAGTTCGGTACTATCTACGTGACTATAAGTTCAACATTTATCCCCTATGCTAGGAAGCCTTTCATGACGAGGAATAAAAGCAAAACCCCTTTTCTCTTCCCATCCTTTCTCCTTCCCGCTCTCCTCCCATTTTGATGGGCAGGCCACACATCCAAAATTGTGGATCCCGCGTTGTGTTATCCATAGGTGGGAGAAATCACTTACGATAAGGTGACCTGTTTGCTCGTTTGCCGGATCTATACAATAAAATATTTATTTCCGTATATCCTATATATCATAGAATAATTATACCCAGGTTAGTCTGTCTAAATCTAAAAATAGTATGTCTAAATAAAATAAAATAAGTAATTTTTGTAATAATCACTATATTGTAAACTGGTTTTGAAAAGAGCAACACTAGAGTTTCTTGCCCGTTCTTCTCTAGTGAAAACCGCTTTCCGAACCGGGTGGTAGTTCAAAAAATGACTGAATCTAAACAATGTTGAACATTTTAATGGATTCAATAAATTATTTTCATTTCATTTTCATTTCATTTCATTAAACTGATCAGTTAATAGGTAATCCCAGCATTACATGCAAATACAGTGTAACTATCAACCACCTAATTGAATCTCAGCCACCGTGGTAATAGTACATTATAATTATCTTGAATAATTGATTAAGTATCTTAACAGGGGATTGTTGTAGTAAGATGGGTTTATGGGCTGTTACTGTTTGATTCCTGCACGGTAAAGTATTTGAAGAACCTCCTCCTTTTTGTGAAGTCGGTTAAAAAGTAGATAATTAAATGAAATTCTGCAGTATATTTATGTCTATATTTCTGAGCTACTTTGGCGAGCCAAAATAAAATACAAAAAAAATATATTTGACTGGATTTGAGAATTTGTTCGTATTAATATTAATGATAATAGCATCGGGTGATATAAGTAAGCAGATTTTACTTGACTTGTCTCTAACTATTTTATTTATTTTATCAAACGCATGTAATTTCTATAAAATTAACTTATATTCTGTAAAGGTAGTGTTTGCATACAGGCATCAAGGAGCTATCGTATTTTATAAGTATTTTCAAAAATAATTAAGATACAAGGAATTTTTAAATGATCTACGTGAGGAAAAGAATTTTTGATTAAAATTGTACAGAGCGCTTAGTGGATATCTTTAATCTTTATAAAACCTCAGAGTTCGAACGAATGACTCATAAAAACTAATGGTTCGGAATTCAATCCGGAATAAGTACTTATTCTTTTGTTTTTTTTATGGATCGGGGTTTTTATTAACCGACTTCATTTTAGGTTCTTATTTTGAAGAATGAATGAAATATAAAATAAATGCTACTATAACATGCAGTAAATTAACTAGCCTTAAAAAAACAAAACTGGTATTGACAAAACATACTCCTAGCAACGATTATAAGCCAGAAAATGTGTGCGAAAAATATTAAACAAAAACATTTTTATATCTCAAAGAATTTATCTCATGTTTTTCGCACTGACACATTAAAATTTCTAATATTTCTTCAGTTCATTGACAAACACAAATACAAAATAATATTAAGGTTCACATTAAAACCCAAATATAAAAAATTGCGGAAATACTTAGGTAAACACTCAGTCAACCCAACAAATTGATCGTCAATTAATCCTTTTTATATTTTATTTTGACATTGGATTCAACAAATTGGCTCCAATTACCTCCAACCGTACTCCAACGTTACATCAAACATTGGTGCAATCTAGTCGAGTTAATTTGTAGACGCTACTTCCGAGACATTGTGCAGGCGTTAGTAAAAATTTAATTCGTTCTTAAATTGCGCCTGTGGATCGTTTTTAAAGCAATTTTCACTTTGTATCGTTGACATTTTATAAGATAGTAGTTGCATTTTATAGCTGACTGGTGTGAATAAGGTTTTTTTTATAAAGTGAATGCTGTTAAATGGGATGGAGGAAAAACACAACAGAAGAAAAGGGATATTTCGCCACTGACAAATTTTGTTATAAGTATGCAAAGCTATATGTAGATAGTATGGAGGTAAATTATTTTCTACATACATACATAAACTCACGCCTTTATCCCTGAAGGGGTAGGCAGAGGCGCCACTAGGACACCCACATTTCGCCTTGCATGTTCCGTCCCATGATGTGATAGGGGGCGAGCCTATCGCCATATCGGGCACAAATTCCTGACTCCGGGCTGATAATGAACAGAAAAATCCAATATCACTTTGCCCGACCCGGGATTCGAACCCGAGACCTCAGCTTTGTAGTCGTACCGCAGTACAACCACGCCACCGAGACAGTCTACGTTTTCTACGTATTATTATTTTCTACGTTTCGATTAAAAAGTAACTTGCTCTTGATTTGACTCATTTGCCGAAAGAGTTACCATAAATAAGACATACATACGTACATAAACTCACGCCTTTATCCCAGAAGGGGTAGACAGAGGCGCCACCAAGATAGAGAAGACAGTTAGTCTTAAACTTTTAAACCAAATCATGCTTATCTTACCTAAGTCAGATTTCACGTTACATTATCTATTATAAAAAAAACTCTTCAATTAGAATACCAAATTCTTACAAAGGAAGTGATTGAAATAACTCCACCCGAGACATGACTGAACGTACGGTAACCGGATAAAAACGTCTGTAAAAGCACATTACGACCGGGGCTAAATTTAGGGCGCGCGGAAAATTCCGCATTGACTGGCGACCTCACCTGCTGGCACTGCACCTTATCGTGTATACACGGCTTTATAGCAGTAGTCAGTGGATGCAAATGTATTGCCTTACGTGTATTCACGCCTTTATAGATGTGAATGGTTTTTATTCGCGCGGTCGGATGCGACTTATGATGTTCCAGTTTTAAATAAATTAAAAAATAATTGAGTAAAATTCAAAATAAAACTGATATTTGTTTGTTTTTCTAAAGTATTCGTCTTAGTATATGAATAGACAAAAGCTGGCCCAAATTCAGCAATTAGATATTCATAAAGGACCTCTACGGCGGAAAAATAACATAATGTGTTACAAATTTAATCCTCATTTGGATTCAGAATAAGCAAACTGATTTGGACGCTTTTTCACTCGTTTTGGTAACTTTATACGTTGGGATTGGATTTCAATTTACTCTCAATATCATGTAACTGAAAATACAGTTTTTTTACTAGCAAGACAAAGTGCCCAGTGAATCTTTACACAAATATATTGAAAATCACCCAGATATTTGCCACAGGACAAGAATCGAATCGAATTCATATTTGACTACCAACTTCATTCTCACTGCACTGCGGCTTCTACAATATTAATATTTAAAATATTCACATATTTTTGTTCCAATAATTTGAAATATGAGATACGATAACATCGTATGGATAACATGTTTGCTAAGTACGTTGTCATGGCAACAATTTCTAATATATTGACAGGAATGTAATATCGAAGAGCGCCGAATCTCTGTCATAGCTTGGTTATTAAACCAAAACCGATATTACACTTAATACGTTTTGGTTTTTAAATTATTTATTCATTTAATTCAGATAACATGACCCATGCTATAGTAAAATTACAAATAGTTCCTTAAAATACAAATATAAACAGTTTTTGCCAGTGACTCGCCAAATAAGTTGCTTCTAGATAAGGGAGGCAAAATACTATAATATATATTACGACTATGTTTACGAAAACAATCTCATATAGTCCACATAAAAAAATATTAACTCGCATTATATTTCCTGCATACTACGAGTACATACATTTTCAAAGCCAACACGCACAAAAGCAGACATGATGTGTCGTAAAATAATATCTGCAGGAATCAAACCCGTAACTTACCAAAAAGCAAATTGTTTATCCCCTGCGCCAATAGATCACAAGACTAATAAAGCACCGGAAACTAGTAATTAATTAAACCCCATCATGACGTAATAACATCCACTTGGATGTTAAGATCGTACCCTGATAATTTGATAACATTACGGGCGATATTAACCCTTATGATAGCACTTCACACGTCCGAACTACCAAACTATTGCTTAAATTATTCTAAACTATATTTAATAAGCTAACCCTAAAGTTATCCTTTGTAGTCCCATGTCTAATGGAAAGTTGGTACAAATTCACCCAATGACGAAGCGTAATGGACGGGTTAAGGTAATTTATCACAATATAGGATACGCCCACTGAGTCGGCGGGGCGCTATCGGAAATTATTCGGAAAAGTGTGTAATGGGATTTGCTATGACAGGTGTAGAGTGCAGTGAATGATAGATACGGTATACAGTTTGTCGATTTCAACCGATTTGTCTGGCTTTACATTTTCAGAGTGGCTTTTTCTTCCTATTCGTATCTGTGATGATTTGATATCAATCGTCTGGGAAACATTAATCTTATGGGATTACAAACAGACTTTATCAACTGGGTGGGTTACCCAACCTGAGCATCAAAGCTAGGACCTGACAGTCCGCTGCGTACACTAATCCAGCAAGCCCATATTAATGAAATATGAAATTATATTTGCACATGTTATTAGCGCGGTGTTCAGCAAGCCGCGATATGTAACGCACCGCATGTAATCCTGCGCCATAATTAAGTTCGCATTTGTGGGGTTCACGGTAAAAACTTAATGAACGGTCGCTTTCGTGGGAATTAAAGCCTGGCTTACAGGCTTACTTTGATAGTTATTTACAGCATGGTATTGTGGTGGCAAGTGTGGACATTGTGATTACTGGTAAAGTTAAAATTTGGTGAAAGGAAAATTTGGATTTTTTTTTGTTTACGATTATTTCGCCTTTTGAGTTTAGCTGTAACGTATTAAGGGTGAGAACCTGAGTTCGATTCAAAGGTCAGATTAAATCACTGTGTGTGAGTTTAGGGTAGGTTTTTAAATTTTATTACAATTTGGGACAGCCATAAGCTCCGCGAAATGTGGTATTTCTGTCAATCCCTTTATGGATGCAGGGGTGAACATATATCGGGCATGTCTCGATACCGTGAACTTGGTCTCAGAAATCAACTAGACTCACTCTAAAACTAAAAGTTATAAAATCGACTTACTTACAGCCTAAAATGGATCCATTATTTTTATGTACATACATACTTACATAAAGTCACGCCTTTATCCTAAAAGGGTTAAGCAGAGGCGCCACCAGAACACCCTCATTTCGCCTTAATAATAGACCGAAAATCATTGAGTCATAACGCCCAACTACTGGCAACAAGAAATTGTGTTAGTTCACCAATCAAACTTAGTGCAAACTCGTAAAGTAGATCGAATTGATTGCTCATAAATTATGTTGGACCTCAACACGTTACGTTTAACATTTATACATTAGTTCGTAGTTCAGGCTTTGTATTTCAAATTGTAATTATGAAAACTAACTAAGTAATAAGTATGTCAATGAACTATATGTATGTAATTAAATGTCGATTCATAGGCCAGTCACAAGATGACTTCGCTTTTTTATCTACCTTTTTTTAGAAACATCGATGATAGAATAATGTTACTGGTCATAAATTAAATGATGATTTGTTGCTCATCGATATTATCTAAAATTCTCTGGTAGTTCTTGATACCTACCTATACATATAATATTATTTTACCTATATTTTTAATTGAATAAAGTACGACAAAAATGGAACATTCAACTTACGACAAAAATTTACTGGTGACTTTGAACCGAAGCCTCTCCAGTAAAACGAATGACGAAAGAACATCTAAACATAAAAGAATGTTTAAATATGAGCAGACACAAAAATCCGACGAACATCCTTCAACGCCCGTCAACCTCCATTAAAGAAATGATTACTCAGCCACCTGCTCCAAAATTATCGCAACAATCTTTAAAACGTTTTAATACGTCTTTTGTGACTTGATGCCGTAATTTTACGTTGTTTGAGTCCGCCTTGTTTGAAGTTTACTTCGGGCCCTGGCAACAAAATTAAGTTTGCAATCCGCCTAAGGGATAATACCCATGGCCGCTTGTGAGGACAACCGATTAAACACGACTGTTAGGTACTTAGGTAATTTGCTAGACGGATTAGAGACTAATTCATCTTCACGTGATATTCCGGGGCAGGTGAGTTTATATGGAATTATGAGATGCGATCAGTAGCAGCACAATTAGGCTTTGCTTAAACAATTATGTTAATAATGATTAATTTCACTAGACACATATTTTGTTGATATAATGAAATATGAAAGCGTTTTTAAAACTCCTGTCAGTTTTTTCACCGCGACAAAGAAATTAACTAATCCCTTTATGACTTTAAAACTTAAGAATTTACCGTAGTTTTGCAATTTTTCAAATTAATATTTTTAATTGACTGCCTCGGTGGCGTAGTTTTACTACGGTATGATTACAAAGCTTAGGTATCGGGTTCGAATCCCGGGTCGGGCAAAGTGATATTGAGTTTTTCTATTGATTATATTATCAGCCCAGAGTCAGGAATTTGTGCCCGATATGGCGATAGGCTCGCCCCCTTATCACATCATGGAACGGAACATACAAGGCGAAATGTGGGTGTCCTGGTGGCGCCTCTGCCTACCCCTTCTGGGATAAAGGCGTGAGTTTATGCATGTATGTATGTAATATTTTTATTGGCGCTTAACTACACCTCTTAAACTAGAAAAAACGCATTATTGTAATTTTAAAATATATTAATGACAAAAACGACTATCGTTTTTAAATTACATCCAATAATCTGAATGCAATAATTTAATTTTACCAATATTAGGCTCTATTTCAACGGGCCGATTCGAGCCTCGGCAACAAAAACACTAAAAGCCTTTCTGTAATGAAACCATTAACTAATTTCTCATAATTGAAATTGCCTTTACTTTACGACACTCGCTGGAAGTAATTATCGATCCTTTTAGTATCGTTTTATAATCACTGTATTTTGGAAACTTTCAAGTTTTGTATTTCTGATTCGTAATCCAAAAACCTGCGATTAAAAATCCATGAGTAGTTTACTGGTGGTAGGTATCTCATATGTGAGAGGCCGTCTGGGTAGGTGCCGCCGCAATGTCTATTTCTCCCGCCAAACAGCAGTGTAAATGCACTGTTGTGTTCCGGTTAGAAGGACATTGTGTAGTAACTACTGGAAATACTGAGACTTAACTTCTTATGTCTCAGGATGGCGAGCCCAGTGACATGCCAAGTATTGCTTTGATATTCATGGTGTTGTTTGGTTTGCTACTATCCATGAGCGGTCGTATCGCTTGCCATCAGGCGAACCACATGCTCGTCTCGCCATTCATGGCAATAAAAAAATTGCTCTTTTTTACTGTCAATTATTAAAATTACTGACAATTCATAAATTAATACGTTAAAGTTTTAAACCGTTTCATCATTAAAGCTAGAATAAAAGTCAGGGATACCAATCGATCTTTCTAAGCCCTACGTTATAATTTTAATATCTCCAAGCCCCGAATAAACTTTAAAGTTTTGTATTTCAGAACCGTTTGTAATAAACCGAAGAATAATCCGTGAATAAAAGTCGGCTGGCGAGTTTCGAGGCCATTGTTTTAGTGGAATGGTTCTAGGCGGATATTAGCCGTCAAAAGCGGTCTTGGCCGCCAAAATTATATCTGGATGGAGAACTCTATACGATTCTTTGAGAGTTTGTGGAACGGGCCGGGCCAGTGCCAAATTTTATTACAAGAAATTTTCGTATTTTATTCGAGCTGTGAAATTATAACTTTGTGAATGTCTTTCCTTTACAAATTAATTGGGTCCGTTTGAATTAATTAAGCGTAAGATGATTTAAAATGCTACGGAGGCTTTTTGAAGTATTTTCAGGGTGCATGAGAAAACTATAACAAAAGTATTAAAAAGTATATTGAATTTATATACCGGGTATATCAAGACTGCGACCGAAAACGAAGCCAGGTGGTAGTATTAGTGACTTCAGACACAATGCAACTAAAAATTTCGCAAAAAAAATTGTGTAACTTTTTTTGTATTTTTTTACTTATCGTCGTATTTGGGTGATATATACAGTTTTCCTAAAATAATGATGTACACCTTTTTATTTTTGAGACGCAATGGGACGATAGGGTTTAAATTACTATTTTCGCAATAACTAAGTATTTACTACCCAAACACAACGATTTTTAAAAAATTGCAAAACAAATTCTGTCGCTTATTTTGCGAAATTTTTATTTGCATTGTGTCTGTAACCACTAAAACTACCACCCGGCTTCGTTTTCGGTCGCAGTCTTGATATACCCGGTATAATGTACTTCTATATGAGCACAAATAGTCGGGAGCTACTAGTAATACTTCTGTTTCTAGCAACATCAGCCTCACATAGATCCTCTCGAGGGTAAGCCTTTTCATCTACTACTATGACCGAAACGAATAACCTAATAACACATTGTTTCACTTTAAAAACACTTTAAAAGTCATAAATAAAATAAAACTGTCACAAAGAAGTTAAAACAACACCAAAAGAAACTGAGTTCAAGGTAATGAAGCACTTTTGATCAATAACATTTTCGCATAAAAACTTTTCATGAACCCGTACCAGATAAGGCGAAGTTTACATTTGTCGCCAAAACTTTCTCCCTGTATCAAATTGATATCATCAAAGACAAAACACTCGTCTTACCCTTAAGTTAAATAAATGCTCCCAACTTTACCAACTTCGTCTTACCAACTCCAAAACAATTTTTGTGAAAGTTTATTTTATTGTGAAAAATATTTGAGTTTATTTCATCTTGGAATATGGAGTTGAATAATTCAAATATTAATTCGAGCAATTTGTTGATATGAAAATATAATACAGGATTTAATTAGATTGAATGTATTTAAAAGCTTTTACTTTTAATGTTACGCATAGGATCTACTAATGCCAGCCATAGTTTATCCATAGTTTGTCCATCTCAAGAAGTGATAGAGGGCAAGCCTTTTAGGACCGAAAGACCAGTGGCAGGCACCCAATATAATATAACCTTTTATAGGGAAAAATTTATTATAACTAAATCTCTCTATCGTTGTTGCACCTACCAGGTGACCCGACTGCCTATTAGGTTATTTTAATTAAACCACAACAGAAGACTTTATTTAAAAATTGATTCATCAACAAATTTTTACTATAAAGTAAATGTGGCAGAATTTCCACAAACCGATATTCAAAAATTCTAACAGTCGAAAGGTTCACGCTACAAATTGCTGTGTTAAAAGGACTGCGAACAAAGGCAATGAATTTGCACACTCCACACGATTCATTCGAATCAAACACCCAAATATGTACGCTACAGATTACAGTACAATAAATATAATTTATCATTCATTTCCGCTCTCAAGGAATCTCTTAATTTTAAATGTATAACAATTTAAAGAGATTACCAGAACGATGGCATCTCAGGCAAGGGCCAGGTTAAAAGTACCCTGAACCGACGAGAACGCATGAAGAGATTGATGAAAGTAGACGAAACGAAAGTACTATGTCAAGATCGAGTAGAGTGGACATCCATAGTCTCCCCCTGCCTCTATGGGATACATATAAAATGGGCATGATAGATATTTTTAAAAAAAATCGTAGAGTCCTGACTCTACTTTAAGTTTTGTTTCGTTAACTGGAAACAATTTATATTATTTTTGTTTTTTTTGCACTTAGATTACGTAAATAATGTCAAAATTATTTTACATATTGGATTTTTTCATTTATTGCATCAATTATGTTTACTTAATAGTTACAAAACTTGTCGTAAAGCCTCGCCACTAAAACAAAGATACTTTTGTTTATCCAATTCCTATCCATTTTATAGTAAACCCATAAACAATGAAAACGGTGTAATATTAAAATGCATGATATACAGCAAACAATTTTAGTTGATTATCTAGCTAATGAAAAGGTTTTTCTGTTTGTGTTTCCGAAAGGCATCGTAACCTAATTAGTAATGAAAGAACAATAGCTTGGGGAAGAAGGCTTTTTGTAATTACTCTTCTGACTACTGTGTTTCTTCTTTTATATTTGAATAGGAACTATTTTGCTACAGTAAAATACATTATTTACTAAATAAAAGTGTAAAAATAGGCTGTATTTTTGTATTAAAATAATTAATGTGTTTTCTTTAAAGTAGAATTCTACAGTTTTAATCAGTAATTATAATATAAATACTATCCGGTTTTATTGTAATGGCCGAGTAGGCAAAATACACTAAAAAAATAACCATTAAGATAATAATTGATCTGTATATAATTAAACTAAACTTGAATTTGAACTTAAAATTCAATTGATGTGTATGGACTGGTTTTTCGACATTTTAAGGATTAGTGTGGTCAATACATCTTGCACAAGTTAATATCATTAGCCACCGTATAACCACTTCAGACCACCCATAAAGACTACTATCGCCATCTATTGAAACCAAACTGCAGTTAACGACCTTCATCGTTATGTGTAAAACAAACTCATTTAATCTTTATACTCTATCTCATATAATTATCCTTTGTTACAGCCATCAAAATGTTATAATGCCCACCGCGCTCCTCGCCCCGACTGAGAATGTGACCGGGGTTGCTAAGTGACGTGATGCAATTTGTAATGCTGAACTTCTTAATAATGTTCGACGTGGTGTTCATATTCTTCCTGTTTCTGATCGCGGTGACGTGTGTCATGAACTACATGCCTGGGAGAAAGCGGCAGGAGGCGACCGAGGATGACGTGGACAATGACGTCATACCGCCCCCGCCTCTGTTTGACGACGAGGAGTACGCGTGTGGGAGCCGGGATACGTATGTGGTGATCTCGCCGCCGATGGACACGGAAAGAGTGAAGGACGGGTGCCCTGTGCACGTGGTGTGATGTGAGCACTGACTTAACAATGTGAGTTGATTTAAATTATTATAAGTTACGTTTATACTTATAATGTAATAACAGAAACTTAGTGCTTGTTCACGTTAACACGCGGGCGCGGTGGCGGGCGCGGTCACGAAATATCAAACATATGGATGTCAACCAAGTGTTCACGTAGGAAACGCACGTGCGATGTAAGTAGAGGGAACGCCACGTCAATCGCGCCCGCGCCCGCGACCGCGCCCGCGTGTTAACGTGAACAAACACTTATAGTTGGAATTAAGCTTTGCCAAATTCGTGCAACTTAGCACGATCCTTTGTTATATTTTAATTGAAACAGCCTTTAATAAAGTGTTTTTCTATTACATTTTAAAGTTAATTCGGTACAATTTAATATCTATTAATTTTATAATTATATTTTTGCCTTCAGTATTTTTTCTTCGCAATATTTTATTTTTGTTATATTTAGTATTTATGCTTCGTCCCTCAATACAAATAAAACATATCACAATTGTAATTACACATATCATAAATTAATGAATATTTACTCACTAATCATAACTACATGAACATATTAAGAGGAATATCATCCCCTTGTTATCTAATTTACAACTTTTATTATCGAGTCTGAAAACAAACTGAAAGCAATAATTTGCCGCGGAAGGAAATCTGACCTGTCCCTCGCTTCAGGGCGCTATTAACTCGAGGTGAAAGGTCATCGACTTAATACGAGTACGTAACAGACGTTTATAACTGTATTTACGCTACACGCAGCTTTTTACAGTGTAGGGAAATAAAAAAAGGTTTTAGTTTATTTGCTAAAGGGCAGGTCATGCTTCCCTTGCGGTTATAAATTAGATTATATGCAGATCATTTGCTAAAGGGAATGCCTTATTTATCCGCTTAAATTAGATTGCAATCAGGAATCGATCACGTTTAGTGTTAAACAATGTGTTAAGATTCTAGTTCGTTCTAGTTCTAGGGGATTATAATAAGCCTGATTTTTTTGATACAATTTAAAATTTATTTAAGCTGTAAAATTAAACTGCATTTAAATTCCAGCTACTTTTTTAAAGAACTGACATTACATTATTATTATTTTTATTTGTGTTGTGTACAATGAAGTAAATAAATAAATAAATACACTTTTTATCAGTCAAATGCAATCCATTCAAGCATCAAACTGCAATTTGAGTTATTGTTGCGTTCGGAACTATTGCTTAAAACATCGCCTACATAACACGATCCAGTCCATGAACAATGTGATATCTGCAAAGATATATTTTCATTGATGTCGTACAATTTGGTTTATATTAAATGCTACAAAATCCATAAACCTTGCCGAAAACGGTTTTTTATCAAAACATTAATCACAAACTACGCCAATTGGCTGCTCACCACAAATAGAGCTTGGCGCCTAATCTTTACAACGCTGAGGTATTGGCGAGGTGCCATAGCCTCGTTCCTTAGACCCACCGAAAACCTTACTTGCACCTGATGTCATGACCTAGTTGCATCAAAGATTAACACCGAAACAAACGATTATGCTAATATTTAAAATCTAATTAGTAGTCATGTTTTCGATATGTTTCTTTAACGCTGTCATTAAAATTGTTAATACAAACTGCAGCACATTTTTTCAGTAATTAATTTTTTAATCCATATTCTCATCTCCTATGCAAAGTTGCATGCTTCTAAGACGGTTGGTTTACAGATGTCGATCCACTTAAATTAATTTTCGTAGTTTTCGTTGCTCGAATTTAATTAAAACCGACAGGTGCAACTAATATCGGTTATAATTATTTTATAATTTATCCTATAACATTATACACTCAAAAGATAAACAAAATATTTTAGTTTAGACAAGGCTTATCAAAAAATTTTATTGGCGGATATTATTTTGTTTATTTGCTAAAAACTGTGCGAACTGCAGGCAGTTAAGATTGACTTGGAACCGCAAGACGTTCATTGGAATTCCTTACACTCCAATATGTAAAAAGGAACTTAAAAAAAAGAATAAAAAACAGAAAAACAAATGCATTATATAAATAACATATTATTTGTTTTGTTTCAGATCAACGTAGGAGTTTATTACGAAGAAGCCTTATGAGATTGTAGATGTCGGAAAAAATGTAGACATTTTTTACCAATTAGTAAAGTTTTAATAAAATATCTTGTTACGTATGTAAGGATGGTAACACGGGACGCAAACGCACGGAAAGACATGATTCGTTTACAACACTAAGCATCGGAAATATTGGCATAGAATCAATTATGTAGGCAAAATATAGTAGAGAAAGTTCGTAGAGCCGTCAAACCTTCGTTTAGTAAAGCTGGAGTTTTGAGAATTAGCAGCCTAACCTAGTCACACATAAAAAGGTAAGAAAGATTAAGATTTGCTAACTTGTAATGAGGGTCATTTTGAAGATTTTTTTTTCCTTTTTGTGGCACGTTCGGTCTTTCCGATTGTGCATGCTTACAAATGGACTAAAATCATCTTTTCAAGTCAGTAAAGTTTGTGATAGCTATACAATTACCTTACCTATACAACATAAGTTAAGGAATGCTATTATAAGTTTCATCAGCCGGCACCCAGCTCGATCCGAGAACTCAACGTTCCTTGGGTATAAAAACATTTAACTAAAATGTATTCTGCATTAGTATACTATTACTCCAAATTTCAGCTTTGCTAAAGTTACCTGAGTTTGACAGCTCCAAGGCCTTCGACTATAGTACTCGACAATGGTGGTAGAAATAGTAAATAGGAAATATTGTTGTTAAAATATAATATTAAGGTGTTGAAAGTTACTTTGACGCTCGTGGCCTAATTGTATTATTTCCGTTGTGTTAATTAGTTTGAACAAACACACGAATGTTTGCTCTCAGGCTCTGTGGACGCGTAAGCAAATAATTTGTTATGTGTTCAATTTTCGCTACATATATTCGCAAGTGCTTTGTTTAAGAACGTGACTGAATAATAGGTAATAGTTAACAATATTAGTTTGTAACTAGGCATACGTTCCGCTTGGTATGTTTTGTAAGTTTCTTATAAATGTTTTTTTGTTTTTAATTTTATAAAATTAATTTTAATTGTATTTTTTAATGTGGCCAGCTTACTCCACAATCAGGCCTAAATGAGGCCTAAGGCTTTATAACTATTATTTGTTGTTTATTTAAGTTTTAAGACTATTAAATGCGTTAAATTAAAAATAATTATGTTGGTTACCTTCCTTCGTTTAACGTTTCTATTATACAAATATATAGATTACAAAAATATCTTAGATAGTATATGTTAGGCGATAAGATTTAATATTAATAATAAAAAGACAATACATGTATTACGAAAAATGTTCTCATATCATTCCGGATATTTGATAGTTTAGCAAAATATTTCTTTTTACATATGAATAATCGCTTAAATAAATAATTTATTAAATAAGAATAAGTAATTCATTAATATTAAATTGCAACAATTTGCATCTTTTAAATTCCCAAATCTAATTATATTATTTAATTTAACGTATAAATGTGTGAAATATGAAACATTACATAAGAATAACATTCTATAAATAATTCTTAAAAAATATTTTATTGAATTTATTGACAAGCTTTTAATGTTTAATTAATTTTCCCATTTGTGTTAATTATACGGATTAAAAATATATATATTTATTATTTTTCAATTATTTTTATTTTCAATTTCATTTAATGAATATTGATAGAATATTTTGTAATTGTTTATCGACACAAAGTAGTGTAGGTGTACCTGAAAATTTTGAAAAAACCAAGAGTTTAAATTGATGAATACTATAATATTGAACATCAAAAATTACGCTATGTGATATAATAATATACACAATTTATAAAATGTAGTTAATAGATAAATAATGCATTGTTTTGAAATGATTGTAATGTGGCACAATGGCGTGTGTTGTGTTAACGGGGTTTTATTAAAAGATAGTATTCATAATAATTACGTTTGTATACTTATTAATTTGTGTATAATAAATCTTTACTAAAGAATTCAGGTCGTGACAATAATACATGACGAAATATAACCTTTCAACAAAAGAGACTTGCTATTCCTAAAGCATACAAATTAGTAAAATTTGCAGTCATAACTATGTTATAAACAATACCCAACATAATTCAAGGCTTTAGATAATTTTTAAATAATATAAAAGAGGTTCTTACCAAAAACTATACGAGAAACATCCCCGCTAACACACCAGCGTCAGAAATGTCACGAAATAACGTGGTAATAAATAAAATGCACTAAAAAGTGGCGTCATACTCGATTGTTTTATTAAAATCCTTAAATACAGGCGTCCATCACACTCGCTGCTGTCTGACGATGATAAATACTTTTAAGCTTGGAATAGAAAAGAAACAATAGAAATGAATGTATTGGAAAATTTCAGAAATAAGTAATTTTATTGACACTATTAATTACTACAGCTCGCAGAAAACAAAGGAGATTTCTCTCTCGAATCACTTAAAACTAAGAGAAAGATTAGACTTTTGTCCACCACACGAGTACAAATACCCAAAACAGTTCATAATTAGAATGAAAAAAAAATTATTAGTAAAAAAATTAATAATTAATGAACTGAAGCGCACAAAACTTTGCAATGCAACAAAAATACAAACCATAAAATATTTAGTAAAATTATGACTATTAAATATTTGTCATGATGAGTTCCTTATTTAAAAATTCTGCATTCTTTTTTCAAAATTAACTCAAAGGCATTGCTCCGCGTCTTTCATTCTCCTTTTACACCCTTTAGTAAGACACAGTTTCCGAACGCCCTCCAAAGTACAATTTAACAGTGTCAAGTTTCCGAACAAAATCTTGTAGCCGAGACATTTTAATTAACGGGATCGTACTTGTGCCAATAAAGTGTCAAGATAATTTTAGGTGTTCGTCGAAGCACCTGCGCCGAAGTTGGACAGCAAATCGATGAAGCATACAATATAGACAATCGACTTGGAACTCGGGACAACGTATTGTAAACTCCTTTGAGTCGTGCGGAATTACAATGCGTATTCCCGGAATAAAGCGTATTTCGCATTTATTGTATTCCGCCTTTTGATACTGTACTTGAACAAATATTGAGTGTTCTCGTTTTCGAGCTTGATAAATAAGTGAATACTGATGTTTACATGTAGAGCTAATAATAAAAGCTAGTAATAAAAGCCGCTGGAAAGTACGAAACAATTTTCGTACCGACGACACCCAGATACGAGACAAAATATATAAGGTGCTCACGCGAACACATCCAAGCCCTTTGCACAGTCAGCATATACTTAAAAACAGTTTATTTTTTTAACTTGACACTCTTTATGAATTAATTATTCGAATTTAAAGACATCTGACGTAGAGTTTTTATTTTATGACCTATGGACATACTATTTCAGTGTACATCGGTTGCTCCGTATGATATAAGTTAATAATACAGATACATTCAGCCCGCAATCTATTTCGATCCCAGACGAGGTGAACTTCCGACCTTGCCACGTAGGTGTAAGTGCTTGCTAAAACGCACGACCTTAAGACGCTTTTGTCTCACATTTTTATACCTTTTTTCTTTTACAATAGTACGGCGAAATAGCTACAATGCACCTTAATATTATAAGTGCAGTGCAGATAGAGCATACGCCGACACGAAATAAAGTCTACTGCCGAGGTGATGGTATGGGTCATAGGAGAATCATACCTGGCAGCAGGTTTCTTGACAAAGGATTATTAAGGGTTGGTATCAATGAAATGAAATGAAATGAAATGAAATTCGTTTATTGGTCACGTAGGCAATTAAATAGCTCTTATGACAAGTATATACACATAGTACTTATTTTCTATTTACAAGATATTCGTTGTAATATTTATATTAATTTTATTATGTTAAGTATTATATTAATTATTAGTATTTTATGGTATTTTTTATATTTTATATAATAAACAATAGTAGAAATTAAAATAAAAGCACAACTTTATAACATAGATCACCCCATTCGTCTAATGGATAACGTCATTGTTGTGCAGGGTTCGAGTCTCAGAATTAGCAATTCAAACTATCTGAGTTTTTAGGCTTGCAAAAATAAGAATTGCTTAAAGCTAGATTTTATGCTAGACATGGAGATAGACTCGCCCTCTTTTATATGGAAAGGACAAAGCTCGGCGAAATATGGGTGACATTAATAGCCTCTGCCTACGGCTACAGCTAATCCGCGCTAAGTCAGCGTGGTGGACTATGGCCTAATCCGTCACAATCAAACTCTTGGCTGTAGAGAAGAAATGTTCAGCAGTGGACGACTATGGGCTAATACAATACAGTAAAGTAGAGTATGCCTACAGGCATATACTTATACATGTACACATAAACTCACACCTTTTTCCCACAAGGGTAGGCAGAACTGCTACCGGGACACTACCATTTCGCATTCTATGTTCCGTCCCACGATGCGATAAGGGGTGAGCTTATCGCCATATCGGGCACAAATTTCTGACTCCGGGTTCAAAATGAATAGTAAAATTCAAATTACTTTGCCCAACCCGGGACTCAAACCCGAGACCTCAGCTTAATAATCCTACCGTAGTACAACTACTCCACCGAGGCAGTCATATACTTATGTATGTATATGTCGTAGTAGGAATGAAAATAAATCCACCACGCAATACTTTGATAGTTTTATAAAGTAAGCAGGTGGATTACACGGCAAACCATCCGTCTTACGTCACAGATTGTTACTAAAAATATAAATCACCCCGCCGCACTGACAGCTTTTGTGTTTTACTACTGAAAAGAGAAAAAACGACAAAGAAATGCGCATTATGATGATGTGGTTCCGTAGCTTTTTACAGAAAGGCTCGACATGCAACTCGTTGATGGTAGGTTGTATTATGCATTTACATGAAGAAACAATTGATGTTATTGGCGAATCGGAAGAGCCACGCATACCCATTACCCGCCAGTGGATTAATGTGGCGTGATTAGATACAACACAAAGAATGTGTATTGTAATAAGTTTTGTATATAAAAAATAGTTTTTACATATTATTCACGTAGATATGCCTATTATAATCATCATTATCTTCGGTAACGTTAAGTATCCATGAGAATCTCCATAGCGATCTTGATGAAACGGCCTACCTCCAGCGCATTCCTGCAACCTTTAATATCGTATACGTCCAATATACATACGTCCAATGTTATGATTTCCAGTATTTGAAACTTCATTGGCCATCGGTCCTCCCGGTAAATCGTCAATTTTAAATATCAGTATTCACTTCCAATAACTATATTAATTAACCAAAAAACCGTTTCACCTATACCCCCGCGGATCCTTAAAACTCAGTATGGGTATCGTGGTATACGTGGGCGTATTCAAAGCCTAGTAATGCATTGAATTACGGCGAGTAAACACGACGTCACATTCGGCTTGATGTGGGAAACAAATACGAATACCGGATTTAACAAAATTTTGAACGCTCGCTCAGTGCTTGCTTGTTCTTGGAAAGTTTTAAATTGTAGTTATACAGATTTGTTTAAACTTTTTAGTAGGAATCATTTGTCTTTCTGGATACTTTTGGAAACGAAGTAATTGGATTATGCATTTTATTTTGAAGGGTCTATTCTATTGGCTTTACGAATAGTACCTGTTTCCAAAATGGCAATTGGATCCTCAAATTCAACACCCTCGGTGGCTGGTAAATTACCAGCCACCGAGGGTGTTTAATATTGACATATTGTATTACCAGTGGTAATACAATTGTCCTTACCGCTAGATAATAAATATAAGTGCTACTAAACAATATCAAAAAGTTTAAATAAAAATTCTAGCCCATATTTGGCTTCTAGTCAAAGAAAATATTTTTCCACTATCTCCTTAATTATTACTGAGTATTACACAGCGCATTTCAGTGGTCATCATAATAGTTAATTTAATAATGACAACTACTTCAGTGGCCTGTCTCGAAGACACTTAACCGTCATCACACAGGTGTGTGCTGCAAGACAAATCTGGCAAGGTGGGGTCCGGTGGGCAAATCTATCAATCAAAGTCCGTTGTGACGGTGGCGTCCCAGAACAAAATATGTCATACTTATTGATGACTGTGTCCTAACACCTGCACAAGAATCACACATCACATCACGATCATCACATCACATCACGATCATCACATCACATCACAACACATCATCGAGGTTACAGACGCTGCCATAAGTATAGCAACCTACTGAGGCCAGGAAATTGTAAATGTTTTAAAAATTAAATAATTCTGAGCCATTGACTCGAACGAAAAAGACTACTTCACAATATTGTCTGCTATTAAAACTATGTATTTGGATAACTGTAAAAAATTAAAGACCAAAGACATTAAAATAAACACCGGACATTACATTACTAAAGTAATATTCACTAAAAGCGTAATAAAGTTGAAATCACCAGGCTTATTTTAGATATTAATCACCATAATAAAACATAGGAGGTAGACAATATCATAGTAGAAGCACGTAAATCGCTGAATTATAATAGAACGTTTGTACTCAAGTGTTAGGTTAAAGTACACTCTAGTTGACAATTCATCTAGATTCTAGATAAAATGTGGCAAGGGACTATTCTTTAAGAATTATGAATTTGTCGCTGTAAATAATGTATTCAAATAACAATATTTACGTTATTAATTACACTGGGAATTTAAATGTCAATTTATTATATGAAAATCCAGCAGTAATTAATTATTCTGAGATATGAGGAAATTGAAAAGAAAGCAGATGAAAAAGTTATAATTAATAGACTTATATTATTGGTTATTGCTCCATCGCTTCCAGATAAGTTAAATGTTCAGTAGCTGTAATCCCTTGCCCACTATCACATCGTGGGACGGAACACACAAGGCGAAACGTGAATGTCCTGGTAGCTCCTCTGCCTACCCCTTCTGGGGAAAAGGCGTGAGTTTATGGATGTATGTAGTCCTTACTGCAAGATGCATAAAATGTTACGATGAAAAAACTTCACACACCTTATTCAATGTTTCACTTTCTCTATCTACGTATTCTATCTACAATTAACACAAATAAGTAAATACATAAATACACCCAACAATCACACACGTAGTCCTGACCCCACACTAAGATCGAGTCTTGTGTCGTAGGTATCAAAAAGTACTAGAGACTTTCCGGTCTCACAAACACCCAGACCGAAAAAAATACCTGTGGTTCACACAAATATTTGTTTCGGTGCGGGGATGGAACCCGCGGCCTCTCGTTTCACAGCCGGCTTCTAACCAACTGCTCCACGAATTCTCTCAAACTGTAATAAACCAATTATAATAACTGAAAATGAATTGCAATACAAATAAAACAGTGGCATTTTGTTTGATGAAACCGCGGTGTCAGCTCATTCAAGTTGGCAAACACAATAAATCAATGACAGAGGACGTCAGTGTTTTGGGTGAATAAAATAGTTTTCTGTGCCCAGCCCCGCCCAAGGGTGCAGTTTAATAGGGGTATGTATGGGGTGTAAGTTTTATAGGGATATGTAGCGTTAGTAACTTAAATGAAATTATTACCTACATTAAAAGCTGATCGAATTCAATAAATAAACGTGGTCTAATAAATAAAATACCTTAAATATAATTTATTTACTTTGAAAATAAATTACTCTTACGGAAAATTTTAAAAACACTCATTTTTCATGCCTCGGTGGCGTAGTTGTATTACGGTACGGTTACAAAGCTGAGGTCTCGGGTTCGAATCCCGGGTCGGGCAAAGTGATATTGGATTTTTCTATTCATTATCAGCCCGGAGTCAGGAATTTGTGCCCGATATGGCGATAGGTTCGCCCCCTATCACATGGTGGGATGGAGCATGCAAGGCGAAATGTGGGTGTCCTAGTGGCGCCTCTGCCTACCTCTTCGGGGATAAAGGCGTGAGTTTATGTATGTATGTATTTTGCATAAAAAAAAAAGTTCTGTTACATGTGTTGTTTTTTATTCTACAAAACGATACTTTCACTTCGATTAGGGAATACACCGCTCTCGAGGCACTCGACATTTATTAACCAATTACAATATTTTAATTGATATCACCAGCACTGATGATTCAAAAATATATTATTAGCCACACCAAATTATTTCAAAATGCATTAAATGATTTCCAGGATCTTTAAAATCGTTAGAATCTCCCCGTTCTAGTTCAAACTTCTAACCACTAAGTTCTAACATTCATAGATCAAAAGGCAACCTAGTCATCTAGTTAGGTTAAATCTGTAAGTAGGTACGCTAGTGGTTGAATGCGATTCAGCTCTGTAAGCTTAGTATCCGTCGGGAACTGCACGAAGGATTTAGATAAATTGCATTCCAGAATGCGATCTGATTCACGTGGATTTTAATATAATATCAGGATAGGATGCAAAATGTATTTTGTTAAATGCTGTGTGTTAAATTTAAATAAAATTTTCTGTCTTACATAAAACAGCCGTAAAATAATAGCTTAAGTTTATTTGGTTGGCGAAATTATTATTACTAATAATTTTTTTATCTCTCGGGATAAATTAAAAGCGCCTTATGTTCTTTTCTGATCCCTCGAATACATTTTTTTATTGCATTGAATTTGCGAGACTAACATGCCATTAGCCTGGCGGTAAGCGAAACGACCGCTAATGGACAGTAGCAAACCCAAACAACACCATGAATTACAAAGCAATGCTTGGAATTTCACTGCGCTCGCCGTCCTGAGACATAAGATGTTAAGACTCAATAGGTATGTTCAGTAGTTACTCTGGCTAGAATAGGTGGTAAGCGTTAACAAACAAATATTCACAACACAAATATTTACTTACTTTCGGATTTCGGATTTATCATATTTTTATGGAATTAATAATAAATATAGGTAACATAAATGAGGCGCAGTTGTGCTACGGTACGATGACAAGGCTGAGGTCTCGGGCTTGAGTCCCGGGTCGGGCAAAGTGTTACTGGATTTTTCTATTTAATACAGTCCGAAGTCAGGAATTAGTGCCCGATATGGCGGTATTCTCGCCCACTATCATATCGTGGGACGGAACACACAAGGCGAAACGTAGGTGTCCTGATAGCACCTCTGCCTACCCCTTCTAGAAAAAAAGGCGTGAGTTTATGTATGTATAAATGAGGAAGTTTGTCAGTGTGATCGCAGTTGACAGGTCGTTCCGCCCTTCAATCCACTTCCCTCTTCAACTTTATAACTCCGGAAAAATTAAAAGTTTCCGGGATTAACAAGTCAACAACTGCGAAGCCACGAGGAGCACCTCAACTTACATAACCACGGTATGCGTATGCTCGTCACAAACAAATTATAGCTGTATCAAACTTACCGGATATCGGGCATGGTTCCATTTAAAAGTTTAACCAATATTGTCAACAGGAAGTATCGAAACTCCATCGTTAGTAAATCAAATCAAATGAGACTTTTTGGAGTATATTAAATAATGAGATTGAATCTTTACTGATGGACGATATAAGAGCGTTAGTTATATCATATATTTCTTCTATTAATAATTATAATCCAAAATTATTTATCAGAAATCCCACAAATAATGAGTAAAACATTAAGATCAGCATCATTCTGAAAAGCATGGTAAGAAAATCACTGAATTATGAAGAATTATACAAAAGCCAACAACACGAACCAACCCAAACGCAGTAAGACATAAAAGGTTATAGTATTCTTTGCAGGAGTCAATAATACTAAAATTGCCATTAATGTAGCCGTTAAAGCACCTACCCTTGCGATGGAGATTGTAAATCGTCTCCATAAACTGTGACGCAGAATCTACGTCAAACCAATGGCATTGTGTTTACTTTCAACATTTTATTACTCAAAGTAAGCGGCTTATTCAATCCGCAACATTTTGTCCCCTAATTCCTTTCAAGATTCCTTTCCCTTCTGCATGAACAAAAACTGATATCATTAGTGTAATTTACTTGGCATTCCCATTGGAGTTTTGATAAGGTTCTAAATGAAATCTTTCTGTAGATAGATTTTTCTTTAAATTACTTGGCAGTGGCCCATGCAGCAAGTGCAGGTCATAACTTTCCATAAAAGACTGATATTGCAATAAAGCTTAATTATTTTTACGGCTATCAGAAAATGAAAATGTTCAAATAAAACTATAAAATAACGAAATGTGGAGAAATTTTACCTTATTCTATCTTATTCTATATTTCAATCGTGGTTTGGGCATCGTGATATTTTTATAGAAATCCTAAACGCGTGGGAAGTGTTCACCAGCGTCTACGAACACCCACAACATTTATTTATTCGTATTTGAGGATAAGTATCCAAGGATTTGCGTTGGCAGAGGAACTGGCAACTTACATAAGGACAACCGGCCATCGCCGCTCATGGATTTTGTAAACATCAAGCTGCTGCCTACCATGTCGGGAAATCACTCTTAACCCATAAAGGGTTATAAGAAACATCGAAGTAGGGAGTCAGGGCTTGAACACAAAACTGCGATGCAACGTCACATCGCAAAAATCCACGAGTTCCCACGACGCACGCATCGCAAGAACTTGCGACTTGATTCGCATCACTCACTTTTATGATGTTACGTCATACTCGTTGACGCCACTTTTAGTCCTCTTTGAGACAGCGTCTGCGCAAGACTTCATCAGGATCTCAGTTTTATGTAACTACAAGTCCTCAATTCGCAAGGATATGCATTGTAAATACTGAGTTTAAATCACAAAAGATTTTTGTTAATCATTGGTACTCTCCATTTTACGATTCTTACAAAACCTTTTCAATACAATTTTACATTCAAGAATGCTCCCCTACATTTCCCGCTGAACTTAACGTGCTCTATAATTACAATCCATTATATTTGTGAGCGAAACGGGAACATACAAAAGCATAATGTTGGAGAGAGACAGACGTTAATCAGTAGCAACACAGATTGTTAAAATTTCTCGCATCAAGCGACTCGCAGCGAGAAGAGGTATGCCGGCGCGGCGAACCGCATGACGCAATCATGTAAACCCTTGCAATTGGAAATGACATGATTTTACTCGTTAATCTGAATACTATGAGATAATATTTGTATTTTGAGTGTCTGTTTTTGTAATTGTACGGGTTCTATTTTCCAAATCGGATAACCTTTCTTTATAGAGACTTTTGGACCGAAAACCTTTATTTTTTAGTAAATGGTTAGAGCCGTGCTCTATGTTATACGCTAATGTATTGTATTGTGTATTATATACGCTTATGTTCAATCGGATATTCGGTTCTACTTAGGTGGTGCTGCTGTCTCACAAAAGCCTCAACGTTGATGTGTTGTTTGTGTACTGTATTGATGACGCGTTTTGTTAAACGTGATATTTCCAAAGACCCAATAGCTGGTGGTAGGTATCTTAAGCCACATAGGTTCAAGTGCGTTTGCGCAAACGTGAGTTTGTAACAGTCTCGAATCGAAAATTGGTACGAAGTTTGCGCAGCTATTTACCCATACACGCTCCAGTATACTGTTGCAAACTGAAACTTGCACAGTTATATCGTTACGTGTGTGATGGCCATTAGTATTCGCCCATAAAGAAATCCCGTCGTAGTGACACGCAAATGTCGTCTTTTACATTCAGTCTCATCTGTGTGTATCGTGTTGTGTATCCGGATTCGACTAAGCCGGCAGAATTTTGTTGACCGACGAGAGATGATCATCTTAATTGGTGAGCAATCTATCTGGTTTTTACTATTTTCTCGTGTAAATGCTTAAGCACTTTCCTGTGCCAATTCTTTCTTTATTTCTTTCTTTCTAATAATAATTGCAGGAAGTCGCTGACAGCAGGCCGCTTCCAAGAGGTCGATGTGGAGACCCTTGGAAACATATGTTCAGCCCTGGACTTCCCGTGGCCGAATAGATAGATAAATAAGTATATAAATAAATAATAAATAAATACACCCAACAGTCACATACATAGTCCTGACCCCATATTAAGATCGAGTCTTGTGTCGTGGGTATTAGAAACTACGAGAGACTTTTAGGTCTCACAAACACCCAGATACGAAACAAATGCTTGTGGATCCCACAAACATTTGTCTCATTATATGGAGAAATAAAAGCTGTAGTTAGCCACCAAAAATGATAATACTTACGCAATATGCTAGATTTTACTTTAACCTAAATAAACACTAGATAGATACGGTACAAAACAAGATACAAATATTAACCCACATTTGCCTTTTCACATTCGCTTCAGGAAATCTAGCTGCACTAATTAACGCCTAGAATTTGTTATATAACCCACAAGTCAATGAAAAGCTTAGTTTTGTATACAAATTATGGAGACTACATATTGGAATGAGAATCTAATACTGAGTGACCTTCTTAAAGAGGTCATTCGACTAACCTTACACGCTGTATAGATATGTGTATTGAATATTCTAATTTATGTTAAGTAGTGATAGCACAGATCGAAACTTGACCGAGATTCATTTAGGAATAGAAGTATGTTATGTTCTTTTATGTATTAGACTGCCTTTTCTATTTCCTATTTATATATATAATATGCTGCACGATGGACCGACGACTCGAAAAGAGCGGCGATTAGCGGATGGATGACGGCTGCTCAAGACCGGGATGGTTGGCGCTTACTTGGGAAGGCCTATGTCCAGCAGTGGACGGCGACTGGCTGAGTATATACATATCTATAATATGGATATCCATCCTATGGTTGCCAGTAAGAAAGTACCTAAGGTGATAACGCCGCCACTTGTACTATTATTTTTATTGCGTAAATTCTTAATTGTATCTCTATGTAGTGCATTAAATAAATAAAGTATTAAATAAATAAATAATAAGTTAGCTTATGTTATTATTATTGCCGGTATTTAACCATCATTGTAAGATGATCACAGTAACAGGCTACCGACATATTCGTGTAAACCATATTCCTAAAGCGTATCCGTTCCCTCAAGGTGTTTCTTAAATAATAATTATTAAACTGACTTTCGCTATCATTGACATTCTTTCAACATCAAAATGGAGCGGGTGCTTGGGAACATGGCAGTTGAGTCCTTACTCTCGTCGAGTAAAGACCATTTTTTTAATTATATCCATGTCCCACTTAATCAGATCTTTTAAGCGGGACTTTGGAAGTTAAATGCAACATAACATTTTCTTAACTACCCATGTCCCACTTAAGTACATTTAAGCGGGACTTTCGTAGTTAAGTGCAACATAATATTTAAGTGGCGTTTGAGCATTCGGGCGTTAGAGTATTAATTAAAGTTTTGTTCAAATACCCTAAAGTGTTTCTTTGACGGAAGTTTTTTTGATTCCCAGTGGCTCTTATAACTATAATATAGCAATCAGACCAAGAACTAAAACCTTTGGTCGATGATGATAATTTTTATTTAATACCGACGAAAAAGTGACGACACTGCATAATGGTATGCACGATGCAATTGAAGTCGAGTACCGACTGGCAACAAATGGTTATATCATGACGGTCGCCACAACAACCTCCGTGGCGCAGTTCGTTAGACGCCGGCTGTAAAACGAGAGGCCGCGGGTTCGATCCCCGCACCGAAACAAATATTTGTGTGATCCACAGGTATTTGTTTCGGGTCTGGGTGTTGTGAGGCCGGAAAGTCTCTCGTAGTTCATGATACCCACGACACAAGACTCGATTTTAGTGTGGGGTCAGGACTATGTATGTGACTGTTGGGTGTATTTATTATTTATTCAGCTTTACGTTTTATAAAGACTACAAATCAAAAGCACAGAAACAAAAAATACTAATGAATGCACGTAAATATTTTTCAAAAATGTTTACCGGAGAGTAAACAGGATTCTTTTTGTCCGCCGTCACCTGCACTTAACAGGGAAAACGTGAGCGGAATACTTAAAAAATTGTATAACGTTTTAATTTTTGCCTCGCTGATGCGTATTTGAAATGCTCCGCTTAGTATTGAAATGCCGGCTGCCTAGTTCCGCTTATAGTTTTGTATGGAATATAATTTATTTGAACGGAATTTATTTTTTTACACTTTTCTGTTTGGTTAGATTTTTTTCTTTTCTTAGGTAGGAGGGGGACAGGTTTGTATTTGTTAAATACTGTATTTAACACTTCAGTTAAGTATATCAACTTATCTTCAATCAACTTTAATTCCTAAACTGGCTATAGAAGATTAAATAAATGAAGTTCATTAAATGACTAGAGACGCATTAAGAAAGAAACAATGAAATAATCGTTGCAGCCACACTAATCTAAAATCAACAATTATTCTTTTCGTTTCTTGTCTAGTACAATCCCTCTAACTTCCTTATGACAAATGTTGTTGGGTGTATTCATAATTATAACCAGGAATTGATAGTCATGTGAGTATTGATAGTCAATCACCCCGCACCACGGTAGCAACTAGCAAGACAATTATTCGAGCCAAATTGCGAACAATTGGACAAAATATGGGATAAAAAAGAACGTCTATAAAATATTAGCATTTGTGGGCTGACAACGTACTGGATGTAAATATTTGATGTTATTCTTGCATCTACACGCGAAACTCTGCAATTCTTTGAGTAACGTTTGCAAATTATTTAAATGTCGAAGTTCAATACTCGGAAATAACTTACAAACCAAGTCTTTTTTAATTTTATTTTTTTCAATTTAGCATGGAATACTAACACTCACAATGAAAGAGATATGTTTGGTCCGTAATGTTACTCAATATCTATTTATTACTCTTTATATATCTCATGTGAATTCAGATATAAGATTCAGCTATATCAAAAAATATTACTAAGTTAACAATTTTTGCATTGTCATACTCCACGATCATCAACTTAGCACGGTAATATATTTTTTCTTTTACCAAACCCAATACCGAGCAGAAGCGTCACAACCATCCTGCGCTGAAAACGCCGAGACAAAAAGGGAAGCAATGAGGTACAAGCTTGTCAGTACCCTACCGGGTAGCTAGTCGCCGTCGAACTGGCTTTTTTGCAGGGCTGCAACGCGCCGACTATGCACATTCAAGTTTGCCCACACTCCACACAAGGGCGATATTATCTGCTTGCACAACCCTGCAGTAGGGTTTGCACTTGCAAAAAAGTTGAAGATTATTTCTTAAGTTTTTCATTTTAATAATTATATGGGATGTAAAAGGAATTATTATTCCATAGAAGTCACTGCGCGTGGAATTTAAAGGCTTACAATATTTTAATAGAGAAATACAAACTTTTCTGATGTATTTTCAAATATGGAACACTGTGTAACTTAAACTCCAGTAATTTCTGTTTTAGCTTCGTGACCAATAAACGAATTTCATTTCATTTCATTTCATTATTTTCCTTTATACTCGTACTCATAAAACAAAGTAACAACGCATGAAATGATACGGCTACTACTTTCCAGTACCAGATGAGCATACCTCGTCAGGCACAATTCTACCGGCTTGCTCGGGATACACACAATACACACTGACTGAACCCAAAGTACAACACTAGCGTGGATCACTATGGTGGAATTTACATCGTTGTATACCTAAGCTGCTATAACCGAACAGAAAAGTCCTTAACCTCCCTTATCACCTCCAAACCACATAAAAATATCAATAAGTTCTCCATAAAATTGTCATATAAACGCATTTATCATACTAACTGTACCGTGGCGGCTTTTACACGCTCATAAATAATTTTATGCGATCTCACCCTACTCCT